>CM053766.1:14252374-14293198 GCA_028658305.1 Pachyuromys duprasi | reverse complement strand
CTGTTGGGTAGTAACATCAACTGGGATTTCTTCCTGAGAGTTTTATGAAGAGCATTGAAGACTGGTGACTGGAAAACTCCTTGAGATTTCTTTTATCTCTGTGATTGGGAAATCTCATCCAATTAATCTTTGTACCTGAAGCAAACCATCAATTCCACAGTGTCTGTTTGTCTCGATGATAAAACTGCTTTATCTACATCAAATCCAGCAGCAGGAGCCTCATGTAATTTAGATTTTCCAAGACTTGTCTGCTCTCTCAGCTCCATTTCCCTCGCTGTGCTGACTGAGGCCACATGTGGGGGGGGGGGGGACGGGACTGCTAACTCTGCCCTCTCCTGGCGGGGTCCTCCTCTTAGGAAGAGCGGAGTTCAGAACTCCAGTCCGGCCCTTATGGGACAGTCCCTTTTGTGGCCCCTCATCCCATCTGCCTTATTCCCAGGCTGACACAGTAACACCACTTGACTGGAAGGAGAACCGGTCAGCCCGGAAGAGTCAGATTTAAATCTCTGCCAGGCCTGGCTGTCACCTCCAGTCACCTGTGGACACACAGGATGCAATCACGTGGCTTCTGAGATGGTGGCTTCCACCACAGAGTGCAGATAGGACTTGATCCTCAGGCAGCCCGGTGCACTCAGCTGGACCTCCCTTGACGACCTCCTGATTTAAGGCGTGATTCTGAATGTCTCTCCCTCTCTCATAGCCGTACAGCCGCCCCTTTCTGCCAGTGGACCATTCTACCCTTCTGGACACCGGTTTTCTTGCTCGCTGCGGACAGCTTCCTCCCCTTCACCCTAAACCAATCAGGAAACAGGCTTCATGTATTTGATCAGATGACCTAGGTAAAGGGGTGGCAGTCACCTCCAGAAGGGGCAGTGCTGGCAGGAAGGGAGGGAGGGAGGGCCACCAGCTGCCCTGTCAGCGCGCCGGGCACCAATGCTCTCTCAGTCTGCTCTCCTCTCAGCTAGCTTGAGGCTGCTGTGTGGAAATATAAAGTTCTGCTCTAATTGTGGCAAGCTGCTTTTTTTTTTCTTTTCCTTTCTTGAATTATTTGGATTGCTATTTCAATTCCATCTGTTCTTCTGTTGTGGAGATTTGACCTTCTATGAAGGTCATTACCACTGGTATGACTGCAGTCTGTTGACGAGTGCTTGGAAACAAAAGATGTCATTTCTCCATAGTAAAAACAAAAAGAAGAAGAAGACTCTAGCTCCTATCTCATAGCCCTTGCCTCTGGTTCCCTCTTCTCCTCACTGAGTTTCCCTCCCGAAGGCTTTCTCGCCTGGGTGTTCAGGCCCATCTGCAGTCCCAGACAACTAGCATTCGGACAGCTCCAGCTCTTTCTCAGTGGTATCCAGGCTTCTTTTCCAGACAGCTGACCTCCTAGACTCCTGCCTTGCAAACTCCGTCTCAGCTCTCCCTAGGCCCTACTGTGTGTTCACACGTCTAGCATCGTGTTGATATAGTAGACCTTGAGGGCTGGCTCTGTGAAGGCTGTTGCTGCAAGTGTGACATTTTAGCAACTGGGACATCTTCCATGAGACAGTAGAGCCCAGCCTGATCCTAGAGTCCTTTTGCTTACCAAAACCACCTGCCTGTCGGACTCCTGGATGTTGACTGCTCCTCACTCTGGTTTATATTTGAAGGAGGGTACCTGAGGAGTGAATGGGGCAGCTCGATCCAAAAAGTGCCCATGATCAAATGTTAGATCTGGCACTTCTTATAGGTGATTTTGGAAGTCATTTTATCCTGAGCCTTAGTTCTTCATCTGTGAGATAGGGGGTGCTATTTCCTGTTTTATAGGCTTGTGATAATTATATAATCCACTATATATAACATTTCTAGTATATTTCCAAGTTCAAGTCACATTCTTTCCTCTCCTGCCCCCTCTGCCTTGGTTTCTTACATTGTGACTGAGGTCATCATGCCCCTTTGTACACAGAAAAAAAAAAAAAGACTTGCCTTGCTCAAGCATACATTTTTAATTGGCTCTTGCATTTGGTCACTTTCTGTGGTTCCTCTTTGATGTGTGCTAGTGGGTTTTGGCCAGGCCTTCTTAACTGTCCAAGGTTTCTTCAAGAGGGGATTGTAACATTGGACAAAAGGGTCCAAGTCCAATAAGAGCTGCTGTTGTTCCTCTGCTGCTCTTGTGAATAAAGTCAGCCTGTACTTATTGACCTATGGGCCATATGGTTTCATGTGAAATAAGTTAGTGGCCTTTGGAATCCAGTCTTCTGTTTCCAATTTGTTTAGCTCAGCAATGAAAATAACATTCGTTGCTATTAAATTGGTCCCTGGGGCCTGTCTTCTTTTTCCACTATAGCTAAGAAGCAGCAAGGCATAAATCAACAGAACTGAACATATTTTAACCACAGATCCTTAGACGGGGCACCAAAGTTGGTTAACCCTGACCAAGCCAACTGACAGGTCACATGACAAATATTTGCTTATGCATGGTCCACACCCAAATCTTGGGTACAAGTTTAGTATCCAAAGAGAAGATCAAGGACATAATAAATCGTGGATGGTTTTGCCCTTCGAACAATATTTGAATGTCACTGAAAATGCATCTCATATGCACTTTTATATTGATGAACCGGATGCAGTTTGCCACGTCTGCTGGTAGACCTTATGGTTCTTACACATTTCGGGAGTATTCAAAGACAGTTTTATTAATGTCATAAAGTGAATGGAGAATATTTCTATAATTTCCAGTAATAGCTCCCCACAGGTTTTTGCTCCTATTGAAAGAGCTTCTGGTCAGCTTAAATTGCTCCAGGTTTCTGTTCATTATGCTATGGCCCTCTGAAATAGTCAGTCTTAATTAGGTAGAGGGAAGCATTGATTTTCAGTGGCACATGAATATTAATACTCCAAGTTGGGATATGCAAAGGATGGAAATAAAGGAAAGACGTGCCCAATAGTTTCTAGAACCCTTCTCAAGCCACTCTGAATGATGGAGCACGCTGAATGTCTTAGGTGGAAGGTTTATCTGCCCACCCCTGTCCTGCTGAGTCGCTGAGCCCCCATGGCCCTATCTTTAAATGTAAAGCAGGGCAATAAATTCCAGCATTGAATCGGGGCTGCAGTTCTCATCAGGTCAGAACCGTTGAGCCTTGCTTGGACCGCGTTTCCAACACAGAGGTCAGGGAGTTGTGGCCTGAAGCCAGCTTTTATGCGGCCGTGGGAGCCAAGTGTACTTTTTATGTTTTTAAAGGATAAAAACTGGAAATTCAGCAAAATAAGCCTGTTACTTAAAGAAGCCCCAAATATTAACTATTTGGTCTTTTATAGAAAAAACAAAAGGATGCATGAGCTATTTCTCTCTGTGAGCTTCATTTGGTCATTATAAATTATGTCTAGGAAGGTCAGCGCAGTGGAAGAGGAAAACAGCTGTGGGCTCAGAGCTGGACAGACCAGTCTGCACCCTGCCTTCCTGCCTTCTCTCTGGAGAGAGCAAGGATTAACTTACACCCTCTAAATGCCAGCTTCTTTACGGGTGTTGTGACCCAGTTACTCAGTGCTTAGTATGAGAAAATGATAATTTTTCAGTTAAAAATTAGTAAACCAGGGCTGGGGATGTGTATGTTATGTATATGTTAAGTCAGTGGCATGCCTGCCTAGCCTGCACAAAAAGCACTGGGTTTTGTTTCTAGAACCACATAAAACCTCTTAAAAGTTAACCCTAGCATTGAGGAGGTAAAGACAGGAGGATCAGAAGGCCAAGGTCATCCTCAACTCTGTATGTGTGTGTGTATGTGTGTGTGTGTGTGTGTGTGTGTATATTTAAAGATGTAAGCCACGTCTAAAGCCCACACTTCATGGATAGCTGTAAGGAGACTGTAGCCAATTGGTGTGGAATGGGCCTTTGTGAGCTCCGGGACTTGTTAGGTGGTGGCTGTGGCACTAAGTGGTCACCATCCTAATGTCTCAGTCTCAAAACAAGTTTCAGTGGTCAGTGCTGCTGGTTCTCCTCCAAAGTTGGTTCCCACTTTGGACCTTGACAGGGGCACATCCCTCTGCTCAGCATCCCTGATGATGTCAGGTGCTCATGTCTTTATACTTTCGCACTGGACACTTACACCAATGTTTATAGGCATTTGGGCCTTTGATGGTGATCTGTAGCCAAAACAGTTCTCTCTTCAAGCCTCCCCTTCCTTTTTAAGAGACAATGTGTGTAGTTAATTAGGTAAAAATATAATTGGTTCCTTCATTTAGGGATGGGCTCTCACTGTCTTGCCCAGACTGGCTTTGACTGGGCTCAAACAATCCTCTGTCTTATGCTCCCAGAGAGCTGGGATTCCCTGTGAGCTCCTGCGCTCTGCTGGCCTTGGTCCTTCTCACACAGCCCCTCTCCTCAGTTGTCACTGTCATTTGGGATGTTCCTCTTTATTTCTAGGTAGAGGGTCACTAACTACCTAGATGCCTGGCATTTGGGATGGGAACATCTGGGTTCTTTTCCGTGGAAGCTAAGGCCGTGGGTGTGATTTCAGGAACTGCCCTTATACTTGATGATCAGAAATCGGGGATCGGAAAGTCCTCTCTCTGTGTAGTTATTTTCTGCCTGGCTTCTCAAAGGCGTGTGTGGTCCCGTTGTTTCTTTAGAGCAGCATTAGTCGATGAGGCTTTGAGACGGTGTGCAGGTCAGGAATGGGAAGTAATGCAGATAGTGTTTATTTCTGGAGCACCTTCCTTTACAGGGTAGTTTGCGTATATATGTTATTTACATGTTTTGCGAGGTTTTTGATTTGTTTTGTTTTGTTTGTTTTTGGTCCTCTTAGCAACCGTTAATAAACAGTTTCTTGTTTATGAGCAAAATGGCATTTTTTTTCTGAATTGTTTGGTAAACTAAGGTTTTCTGTGTATGAGCTCTTTTATTGATGCCATTGGGATTTCGAAATGATAATGTAGAAAAGTTTTATATTAATGTTTTTCACCATAATTAAAATATTCTGTTACATTCTTTCTTCATTTATTGTGTGTATGTGTCTGGCTGCGGGTGGGTGCAGGTGCTATGAGACGTTGAGACAGACAGTGATTCTATTCTGTCCTTCTAGCATGTGGATTCTGGGATTGAACTTAGGTCGTCAGCCTTGGCAGCCAGTGCCTTTACCCACCCTGCCATCTCACCGGCCTACAATACTCTATTTTTAAAGTCCTCCAAATCATGGAGCAGCAACAGACTTGAGGCTTTAAAGAAATTATTAAACAGCAGTTGCCTTGGCAGTCATTCTGTTTATAAACTAAAAATAGATACAATATTAGCATTGTTCTACAAACATAGGAATAATATTCTGCATCCTGTCATAAATGAAGAACAAACTAAGCCACTGATTTAGCCTCGTATGGGTATTTAAGCTACAGATTTAAGTTTCAAATCCCCAAATACTATGTTCTAATAACATTTGCCTCAGAGTGAGAAGCAGGGGAGTGAGCCTGAGTGAGTAGAGCAGTCAGTCAGTCAGCACACCCCATGTGTCTGCTTTGTCTGGGAAGCATCTGTACAGACTAACACAAGTGAACTGGGCAGCCATCTTAGTCGTGTGTTTGAGGAACTTACAGACTAATGGGAAAGAGGAAGGTTTTGATTTTCAAGGGCATTAGTACTGTTTTTCTGAACAGCCACTAGAAACGTGTTTTAACTTGTTTAGATCACAAAAGTAAAATATAAAGGAACCATTTAAAAGGAGGACACAGGCTGTGGTTGTAGCTCCGTGGAGGAGCGGCTGCCCTCAGCACCACAGAACAACAGTAACAAAACAACCAAACACCCCAGACAAAACCAACCAACCAACCAAAACAACCAACCAAACAAACAAAAATCAGAACAAAATAAGAAGTGCAACAAACAAAATGGTAACCGAAAGTAGACGCTGGAGGAGCTCAGACTTTTCCCTCTAAGGAGCTGCCTCTCTCTTCCCACCTAGACCTCATCTCCTGGGCTTCCCTGCACAGGGCCGTGTCTTCAGGTCTGGATGGGCAGCTGCATCCTGCTAGGGTCTGAACAGTAGATTCAGCACAGGCCAGACGCATGGGCCTCTGAGGACTAGCTTCAGCCTCAGTGAACAGGGAGGATGATGTGACAGAGACCCAAGGCACTGTTAGGACCTACCACAGGCATCAGAACCTGTCCTTTCTTCTTGCTTCTCCACAGTCATATTTTACTTTATTTTAGCTTTAAGAATCTGCTTCAAATGCTCATTTGTGGGGTTATGTCTCATTCTTCCATTTCAGCAGAATGTTCTCCAAGTGTAACTTTTTTTAAATTTATTTTTTATTTTTTTATAATTTATTTTATTTTTATTTTGTGTGCAATAGTATGAAAGTGTCAGACCCCTTGGAATGAATTGGTGTTAGAGACAGTTATGAGCTGCCATGTGGGTGCTAGAAATTGAACCCAGGTCCTTCGTAAGAGCAGACAGTGCCTTTAACCACTGAGCCATCTCTCTAGTCCTAATTTATTTATTTATTTTTTATGGAGCTCAAATTTTCTGCCAGTCAAATAAGATTGGGGAATGCCTGCATATTACAGCTGACTGTCAGAGCCCTGGGCCCTCACTGGCATGTTGAAGGCTGTGGGAAACCTTTATCTAGTGCTGAAACAATTTTGCTCAGTTAATACTTTTGCAGGGCATAACTGTTCTTTATTGGCTCAAAAATATCTGACATTCCACAGGGAGAAATTCTTCCCAGAGGCCTGTGCAGAGCATCAGATTTCAGGGATGGAACTGAAGAGAAGGGAAAGTGTGAAGAAGAAATAAAGAGAAAGTTATCATTTGCTAAAGCAAACCAAGCATTCTCCATGTTGCTCAGGGCAGGCACGCCATTAGTTCTGTGAACACATGAATGCTCTGACTTATTTTCCCTTAGAGGGATCCTGTGTTTCAGTCAGATGCCCCACACCAAAAGTTTAAGGCATTTTATGGAAATAGGTACTATTCAGGGAGCAAGGATCATCTTTTTCACATCCCTCCTTTGCTTTTTTGTGTTCTCACAAGAAAATGCTGTTAGAACACACACAGCTTCCGCTTCGCATAGACCTCCCAGTTTTGGCTTCAGTGAAAGGAGAGACGGAGTTGTTTTAAAACATCTAGATTTCCATAAAATGGCTCTGCTTTCTTGCTCCACAGCCAGGTTGGCCTATACCCTAAGCTTTTCCTGCCTCTCCTACCCCCACTTCTGGGGTCTTTCCTTCCTTTTAAGACTAAAGAGTCTTGGGGGATGGCAGAGGGGTTGTGTGTAAGCTGGAGTGTGTCAGTGATTGACAGCGATCTTAGGAGTGGTTGTTGGGCTGAGGTCTCTGTGAGAATGGTCAGACTTATTTGCTACACCCCCTTTTTCCTTTGAGGGGAAAAAAACCCGGAACCGTGTAATGAAACGTGAAAGAAAATTCATTTTCTTTTGAGGACATAAATATAGCCTAAGAAAATTTAGTTAAAATGTGAGATTTAAGGAAGTCACAGAATCTAATTTTTTTTAGACCGACTAAATACAGGCTCTGTAATGATGGGATATTTTTGGTTTGTGTTAAAAATGTCCCCCAATTCTCTAATTTTATATTGAGAACAGAGTTCTTTTCTGCCTGGAGGAAAATCCAAGGCCCCATCTAGTTTCTGATGGGGTGACAGGTGGGGTGGGGCGGGCGCAGGTGGTGTCATGGTTCTGTACTCCCATCAGTGGGTAGCAAGGTAGCTTTGTCCTTCCACAGGCCCTGTTGTCTGATCGGACTTGCAGTAAGAACCTTAGCTACACAGCAATTTCACAGGTAAGTTTTCCTTCCTTTTACTCCCCATTCTACTATGTTTGAGTTTTTTTTAATTGGAAATTTTAAATTAGAATATTTATTAGTAAAATCAGTAGAGTTACTATTGATTATAAATTCTTGTTGGTGATATTGGCATAGAGAAAAATGTAGAAAGACCATAATCTGGTAGAAAAATTGTAAAAGCCTTATTATAAGAGAAAGAATTAAAAGAGAATGTATGTGTATATATGTACTTACATGTACCTCTGTATACTTATATATACATATATATGTGAAGTGGAGACTCAACAAACTATCCTTAAGTATACATACATACATACATACATACATACATACATACATATGATCTCACAATTATTTGAGTACTTTAGGAGAACTGGGGTATCATTGCTAGGAGACATGAGCTGAGAAAAAGAGTTTGATGAGATTGTGGCAGGCTGGCTTCTCGAAATTTACTTGTGGGTGTATTTAGAAAGAGGAGACAATGAATATCTCTTCTGGATTAAAGCCTGAAGTAGATAGTAGAAGCAGAGACTGAAGTGGAGACTCAAGAATGAGATATCTCTTAAGTGGAGCCATCTCTTAAGCTTTAAAGAAAGGGATTTAAACAGACGAGTCATTGTATGGGAAAGGCAGAAAGGTAGATGCCAGGGCTGCTCAAAGAGGAAAGATTAATCTAATGGTGCCAGATGCTAGAAAGGCAAAGTAAGGACATTGGATTTGGCAAGAAGTTTGGACATTTGAAGAGCAGCATCAGGTACAAAGTAAAGCTAATAGGTTAGAGCAGAGACGACACTGCATCTTAAGAGTTAGTACTGGATGATGAAACCCATGGAAACCTATAAAAAGAACAGTCCCATGCATGTTTTGTGCGAAATTAGCACTTCAATAAGGTCAGGCAGTGGATTTGTTTGAAAACCTTTGTATAGTGTTGGGCAGTCCTAGTAAGCTGCACTGTTCACAAAGGTATTGGGCTCATTGCTTACTTTGTATTTCTTTCAATAAAAATATTGGCTAAATAACCAAGTTATAGTCTTAAAAACTAACCCTCCTCCCCCAAAAGCAGTATAGACCACAGAAAAATACACTTAAATGTTATTATCTGATTCCATTTCCGGGGTTGTTTTAATGCTTTCTGGTCCTGCTTTTATCTCATCAAATTTATTTTTCCTCATTGTTGTTTTGTGGTAACTTCTGATATATTTTGGGAAAAGCCAAAGCAAGCCTTTGTTCTGCTGGTGCACAGTTCTGACTTCTCTCCCACCCTCCACCCCTTTCTGAGTGAGCTGCCATGGTAGAACCTCCTCTAAAGTGAAAATTCCATTTCTGTTTAGATAGTTTGGTTCTGAAGAGATGTGGATAAAGAGAAATGAAATAGTATAAATTAATTGTCATAATTGTTGGCAACAGGTGGGCCTAAGGTACTAGTCTGAATATAGTAATTCTAGACTTAAAAATAATTGTTTGAAATACAATATTCATATATCTATAGAGGTACATTATGGTATTTCAGTAATGCACATTTTATTTACATTTCCACATCTTCAAACAATCATTTTTACATGTTGAGAGTTTCATTCTTTTCATAGATTGTTTTAAGCGGTAGTTTATTGTGATAAGGAAGAGCCAAACTTAATCCTTCTCCTCTGTTTTGGTGCTAGTTATCAAACTTTGTCCTTTTTCCTCACTGCCCTCTCAAATGGTGGCTGAGTTTCATTCTGTACGTTCATAAGATTAACATCGCTCTCTACAAACAGATAGGAACATGCTATGTTTGTCTTTCTGTTAGATCATTTATTTTTCATTTGAAGGCAGGGTCTCACTCTGTCCCTTGATGGTCTTGTACTCGTGACTTTTCTCCTACATCAACCTCTCCCTTGATAGCATTACTTTGTCATTGGGTTTAAGGGAAAATTTATTAAGATACTATCTCCTTATTTGAGATTTTAGTTAACTGTTTTCAACTCTAGTTTGAAAACTGTTAAATGGAAAATTCCAGAAATAATATCTTATACTTTTAAATAATTTTATGGTATTATAATAACAATTCTATCTTATTTTTACAGGTTTTTATCAGTTATTGCCAATCTTTGCACCTAATTTACAAATTAGACTTTCTCATACATTTGTGTGTTAAGGACAAGACACAGTGAACATAGGGTTCCTTCTCACACATGGTTGTAGGCACCTAGAGAAGAGTGGGCTTTACTGTTCTGCGTACCACTGTGGCCCAGTGTTATTCACCAACTCTTCACAAGTGTTTGCATAAAGGACATGTTCACAAAATCACCTTTGTCCCCTTTCACGCTTTTAACATTAAGTGAGAGACAGTTAGAGGATTTCAAATATCAAGTCTTTATTTTAGGTTTAAAATGACGGATTTATCTGTTTTTCTGATAATGGGCATGTCAGTATTTTTTCACATTTGTTGCTATAACTGATGTTGTTATGAGTGTTTTTGTCTTGGTTTCTTGTGTATAAATACAAGAGATTTTTAAAGGATATATTTGTATGAATGAGGGTGCCAGGCAGTAGTATACACACACTTTAAGCTTGACTAGATCTTCACTCCATTGTAGTGATCATAGTCCTAGAGATCTCTGGCCACTGCTTCTCTACAGGGTGGAGATTTTGTGTGAGAGGGGACAGTCCACTCACCCAAGCAAGGACTCTCCAGTGCCCTGTTCCTAAGTTTTGATCTCATGGTACCATAAGGGTAGGTAGTACTGGAACCTGGGGAATTTGATTGTAGGAAGTCTTGGTTGGTGAGTGTGGCTTGTTCTTTGAGAACCTACCACTCTGTGTTTGGTTGGCTTAAAGGGACATAGCTAGTCCTGAAACTCCTTTGGCCTCTCCCTTTGAATTGTTTTGTTGTTTATTCTACCCAGTTTGAATCATTTTTTAAATTATTGCTACAGCTAAAAAATTTAAAAAACTAAAAATTTAAAAGAAAAAAAAACCCAAATCTGAAATCCTGTCCACTGTGTGATCACTGTATTGTTGGCAGCAGTGAGTTGCAGTTTCATATGTAATTATGTCATTTTAGAGATGGGAGGCTTTGAAATAGAACTGCAGAAAATAAGTAGGCCGCTCTGGGGAATTTGCAACACTGCGGCCCTGAGTTCTTGCTGGACCTTGGATTCCACTCTCTTTGCTGTGCCAGGTTACTTATGCCTCTTCCAGCTGTTTTCCCCTTTCCAAAATTTTGTTCCTGGCTTTTCTTTACTTTTCATTGTATTTGTGGATTTCTCCATCTGGAATCTCACTACATTCCAGTAGGCTTTTGGGAGGTGACGAAACTAAATGTGTATTCAGCATGCTTTCTGTTAACAGCAATGCAATCTTTATTGATATCTTGTTAGTGAAGTCCTGCACTAAGTTTATTACCTACATAGTTTCATTTAATTTTCTTCTCAGAGCCTTACAAGTCAGAGATCAGGGCAGGGTTAGAACTGATGCTGTCTTGCTGCAAAACCTGTCTTCTCCACACTATATGATAGCTGTATAGAGCTTTTCAAAGAGTAATTCAAGGCAGCCATGGTGGCCTATGCCTACAGTCCCAGTATTCAGGGGGGCAGAAGCAGAGGGTCACCAGCGTGAGATCAGCGTCAGTGAGAGCCTGTCTCAACTAATAGACAAAGGAAATAAAGAAAACAAAAACAAACAACAAAAGAGAATTATTCTATTGCTCCATTTTTATTTTACTGTCTATGCACTATTTATTAATTATAGGCTAATTAGAATTAAAGATAAATCATCCAACACAATTGTCATTATTTGAATTCTTTTTGGATTCTCTCTCTAAAAAATAAGATGGTCCTTGTATGAAGAAATGTGTTCTTTTTTTTTAAAGTGTGTTTGTTTTGTTTTATGTGTGTGAGTATTTTGCCTGCATGTACATCTGTATGCCATGTGCATGTCTCGTGCTCTCAGAGGCCAGAAGAGGGCGTCAGATCCCCTTAACTGGAGTTACAGATGCTTATGAGCCAGTATCTGGGATGTGGGAATTAAACCTGGGTCCTTTGAAAGAGTAAGCTATGATCTTAACTGCTAAGCTATTTCTGTGGCTTCTTAAAAAAAAAATGAAAATATGAGCCTCCAGGATTCTGATGCTAAAGAAAGACTCAGGAGATCTATCATTTGAAGAAATCAACTTTTAACAAATTTTTCTCATCCTGGCCCCTTTGATATTATTATTCCCCACAGCACCTGCCATCATTAAGATCCTCAAAGGCAAACCTTCTAAGGATATTTTATGTAATTAAAGTAAAAAATAGATATAGAACAAGAATGTTTTTGCATTTTCAAATTTTGATTCATGTATTTGGTATTTAATAGTATGCCATGTCTGTAGTTTTTTCAAAAAAATATAGTTCTTCAAAAAATATACCTATTTTGCTGCTGGAGAGATGGCTCAGCTGTTAAGAGCACTGGCTGCTCTTCCATAAGTCCTGAGTTCAATTCCCAGCAACCATATGGTGGCTCAAACCATCTATGTTGATATCTGATGCCCTCTTCTGGCATGCAGGTGTACATGGAGATAGAGTACTCATATACATAAAAAAATAAATCTTAAAAAAGAAGACAAGTTTGTTTACAAAATGTACCTGTTATAATAAACTGACTTTATTGGGCATATTCATAGTAATTATCACTGAGCAATATAGATTAGAAAGTACATTTCAATTTTGAAGTGTTGTGAGATACAAATTGCTATATTATAGTGATAATATATAAAGTCTAATAGTGATGAGAGTATATTATTACTATAATATACTCTCTCTATATATACTATATATATATGAAACATGGCCTGCATCCCAATAGAATCCAAATGATTGAGCTGACCATTGAAGTTTTGTTATGATTAGAGAGCAACTGAGAGTCTGTTATTTTCAAAGCTCTGTCCAAGGTATTGAGTGCATAAAACTAATGCAAAGTTAACAAAAGCTAAATGAGAATATTTAAGAGGAAGGATTGTTTGTTTTTAATTTATTTATTAAAATTTATTGACTTTGTATCCCAGCTGTAGCCCCCTCCTTCATCCCCACCCAATTCCACCCTCCCTCCCTCTTCTCCTGTGCCCCTTCCCCAGTTCACTGATAGGGAAGGTCCTCCTCCCCTTCCACCTGACCCTAGCCTAACAGGTCGCATAAGGACTGGCTACATTGTCTTCCTCTGTGGCCTGGTAAGGCTGCTCTCCCCTCAGAGAGGTCAAAGAACCAGCCACTGAGTTCATGTCAGAGATAGCCCCTGTTCCTGTTACTAGGGAACCCACTTGGAGATTGAGCTGCCATGAGCTGCATCTGTGCAGGGGTTCTAGGTTATCTCCATGCATGATCCTTGGTTGGAGTATCAGTCTCAGAAAAGATCCCTGTGCCCAGTTTATTTGGTTCTGTTGCTCTTCTTGTGGAGCTCCTGTCCCCTCCTGGCCTTTTCCATCTCTCCCTTCTTTCATAAAATTCCCTGCACTCTGCCCAAAGTTTGGCTGACTCTCAGCATCTGCTTTGATACCCTGCTGGGTAGAGTCTTTCAGAGGCCCTCTGTGGTAGGCTCCTGTCCTATTCCCTGTTTTCTCCCTCTTCTGATGTCTATCCTGTTTGCCTTTCTGAATGATGACTGAACATCTTACCTGGATCCTCTTTCTTGCTTAGCGTCTTTATATGTACAGATTTTAGTATGTTGATCCTATATTATATGTCTAATATCCACTTATAAGTGAGTACATACCATGTGTTTCTTTCAGCTCCTGAGATACCTTACTCAGGATGATCTTTTCTAGTTCCCACCATTTGCCTGCAAATTTCGTGATTTCCTTATTTTTAAAAGCTGAGTAGTATTCCATTGTGTAAATGTACCACAATTTCTGTATCCATTCCTCTATTGAGGAACATCTGACTTGTTTCCAGGTTCTGGCTATTACAAATAAAGCTACTACAAACATAGTTGAGCAAAAGTCCTTATTGTATACTTGAGCCTCTTTTGGATATATGCCTAGGAGTGGAAGCACTATTCCTAATTGTCTGAGAAAGTGCCAGATTGATTTCCAAAGTGGTTGTACAAGTTTGCATTCTCACCAGCAGTGGAGGAGGGTTCTCCTTTCTCCACAGCGTCTCCAGCATGTGTTGTCATTTGAATTTTTGATCTTAGCCATTCTGATGGGTGTAAGGTGAAATCTCTGTGTTGTTTTGATTTGCATTTCCCTAATGACTGAAGACGTTGAGCATTTCTTTAAGTGTTTCTCTGCCATTAGATATTCCTCTATTGAGAATTCTGTTTAGCTCTGTACCCCATTTTTAATTGGATTACTTGATTTGTTGCTGTTTAACTTCTTGAGTTCTTTATATATTCTGTCAGCCCTCTGTCAGATATAGAGTTGGTAAAGATTCTTTTCCAATCTGTAGCCTGCCTTTTTGTTTTGATGACAGTGTCCTTTGCTTTACAGAGGCTTTTCAATTCATGAGGTCCCATTTATTGATTGTTGCTCTTAGAGCCTGTGCTGTTGGTGTTCTGTTCAGAAAGTAGTCTCCTGTGCCAATGAGTTCAAGGTCTTCCCCACTTTTTCTTCTAACAGGTTTAGTGTGTCTGGTTTTATGTTGAGGTCTTTGACCCACTTGGACTTTAGTTTTGTTCAGGGTGATAAGTATGGACCTATTTCCATTTTTCTACATGTAGATATCCAGTTAGACAGCACCATTTGTTGAAGATGCTATCTTTTTCCCATTGTATGGTTTTGGCATCTTTGTCACAAATCAGATGTCCACACATCTGTGGGTTTATTTCTGGGTCTTCTATTCTGTTCCATTGATCCACCATTCTGTTTCTATGCTAGTACCATGCAGGTTTTATTACTATTGCTCTATAGTATAGCTTGAGATCAGGGATGGAGCTATCTCAAGAAGATCTTTTATTGTAGAGGATTTTTTTTAGCGATTCTGGTTTTCTTATTATTCCATATGAAGTTGAGAATGCTTCTTTCAAGATCTGTAAAGAATTGTGTTGGTAACTTGATGGGTATTGCATTGGATCTGTAGATTGCTTTTGGTAAGATGGCCATTTTTACTATTTAATCTTGGCAAGCCATGAGCATGGGAGAACTTTCCATCTTCTGGTTTCTTCTTCTGTTTCTTTCTTCAGAGACTTGAAGTTTTTTTCATACAAGTCTTTGACTTGCTTGGTTAGAGTTACACCAAGGTATATTATGTCCTTTGTGGCTATTGTGAAGGGTGTTGTTTCCCTAATTTCTTTCTTAACCCATTTGTCTTTTGTATACAAGAGGGCTACTGATATTTTTGAGTTAATTTTGCATCCAGCCACTTTGCTGAAGGTGTTTATCAGCTGTAGGAGTTCCATGGTAGAATTTTGGGGGTCACTCATGTGTACTATCATATCATCTGCAAATAAAAGGAAGGATTTTTAAAAGTACTATATTTAAAGAAAACAAGTGGAAAGCTATAGGAAAACATGATAGAAAGGGAACAAGAAAAAGCAAATCTTAGGAGGGAAAGTAAAAGTCACACTCATAAAGATGGAACCGTCTTCTGTTATCTCCAGAGACAAGGAGAGCCTGCTTTGCATAAATCAGCATGCGTAATTTGTGCAGGCAGTGGACTCCTGGAAGGCTGCCAGAATAGCTTTTGGTAAGATGAAATTCATGGGAGTTCTTATTCACAAGACACCAGTGAATGTTGTTTTCTGTTCTGCTTTTTCTTACTTCTTTTGATTTTTTTCTTAATGTTGTTCTTGATTACAGGTGGCTGGAACAATGAGCAAATTCCCAAAATTAGTTATTTTGTGATGTTAGTTCAAAGTAAAGTTTAGTCTGTTAGGTGGCCGAGCAAGTTATAAATGATTGTACTTTAATTGCTAGCACCACGGTATTTGCAGATAGGAGGTGATTAGGTTGTGGAGGTGATACCCAGAAAAACAGGGTTAATCTTGAGAAAAAGCTGAATGAGATAGCGTCTTCTGCCATGGCAGAGTACAGGCAAGGCAGGTTGGCAGCATGGGAGATGCAGAACCTGAGCATGCCTGTACCCTCAGTACAAGCTTAGTCTTTTACTTTCTAGAACAGTTAGAAATACAGTTCTAGTCTTAAGAGCTCTTCAGTCTATGGTATTTGACACAGCTGCTGAAAACTAAGAGCACATTTAAAAGTGTTGAATATTACAGTTGATGGTATTTTTAAGTTATTTTTATCGTCGTTAGTGTGTTAGGCCAGGAGGTCCTCTGTGTCTTTCTGCCTGTCTGTGTGTGTCTGTATATGAGCATACCGAGTTTAGAGGACAGAACTGGGTGTCATTGGTCCCCCTTTTTATTAAATATGTTCTTTGACAGTTTTATACATGTATGTAGTGCATTCTGATTACTTCCATCCTTGTCAGCTTCACCTACCGATCTTTTTCTGATTTTCTTTTGAAAAAAAATATGGATGTTTTGGTAGTATGTATGTCTGTGTTCCACAGTTATAGATGGTTGTGAGCCACCATGTAGGTGTTGGGATTTGAATACAGGCCTTCTGGAAAAGCAGCCTCTCAAGTGATGAGCCATCTCTCCACCTTGAGTTTGATTTTTTGAGGCAGGATCTCTCCTTGACCTGGGGCTCACATTCTAGGTTAGGATGTCTGATCATTGAGACTCGAGACCCAAGGACCTGTCTGCATTTGCCTTTCCAGCCAAAGTTCATGTCACGATGCCCAGCTTTTTCAGTGTAGTTTTTAGGAATTGAACTCCAGTCTCAATGTTTGCAGGGCAAGCAGTATGTGACTGAGCCATCTCCCCAGCCAAGAAATTCTTTTATGAGGAAAAGGCCATGGTTAGAATACTATAGCTGTCTGCTTGTTCATTCTGTCGCCAGTCTTCCATAGCAGGGTTTAAACTCTGCTGCCCACCTGTCAAAAGTGAACCCGTTGACGTTTGGGGTCCAGATGAGACAGTGTGTATGGACCAGTGTAACTCCACTGCTGGGACCATGGTCTCAAGTCAGGCTTCATCACTGAAAGCCCCATTGGTGGCTTTCAGTTGCAGAAGTCCTGTGTCTGTACATGTTATGTGTATAGAGCTATACCCTTCAGAGAACACTGAGGGGTTGAGAGTACAGGTTCCTGGTAGAGCACTTGCTTAATGTGTTGGGGCCCTGGATGCCATCAAGCACTTTGAGAAAATCCAAAACAGATGGTTCTATTCTAATACTGAGGTGAGCCCCCCTTTTTGTCTGCCTGTCTGTTTTATTTTAATTAATTAATGAATTACAATGTGTTCACTTTGTATCCCAACTGCAGCACCCTCTCTGGTCTCCTCCCAGTCCCATCTACCCTCCCTCTTCTCCTCCTATGCCCTTTCCCTAGTCCCCTGATAGGGGGGACTCCTTTCTCTCTGACCCTAGCTTATCAGGTCTCATCAAGGCTGGCTGCATCATCTTCCTCTGTGGCCTGGTAAGGCTGCACCCTCATCAGGGGGAGGTGATCAGAGAGCCAACCACTGAGTTATGTCAAAGATAGCCCCAGTTCCCTTTACTAGGGACCCAACTTGGAAACTGAGCAGCCAATGGGCTTTCATTGAACAAGGAGTCTAGGTCCTCTCCATGCATGGTCTTTGGTTAGAGTATTGGTCCTTTGCAGGGCCCCTTGGGCCCAGGATTTTTGGCTCTGTTGTTCTCCTTGTAAAGTTCCTGTCCCCTCCAGGTCTTTCTATCTCCCTCTTCTTCCATAAGCTTTCTAGCACTCTGCCCAAAATTTGGCTATGAGTCTCAGTATCTCCTTTGATACCCTGGTGGGTAGAGTCTTTCAGAGGTCCTCTGTGGAAGGCTCCTGTCCTGTTCCTTATCTTCTCCTACTTCCAATGTCTATCCTGTTTGCCCTTCTGAATGATAATTAAGCATCTTCCCTAGAGTCTTTAAGCTGTCTCCAATTCAGGGCGTGGTATATAGAGCTCATTTTAAAAACATGTATTTTTATATTTTTCCCATATTCAAAACTGTTAAATTAAAACATGAAAGTTGTACATGTGTACACATTGTGGAATTATTTTCTTAAGCATTTACTATATTTTTATAGTGAAAACTTTATTAATACTGTTTTTGAAATGTGCATCACATTGTTACCCTTATTCTTTGTGTTGGGTGATAGCACACCGGGACTTTTTGCCTTTAACTGTAACCAAGTGCCCTTTGACCAACCTTTCCTTAGACCCTCCCATGCCCTACTGTTCACATTCTCAACTTCCATGAGATCAACTTTTAAAGTTTCTACCCAGCATTGAGGACACATGGGACTTGGCTTTCTTTGTGTGCCTGTCACACGATGACATCAAATTCTTCCTGTGTTGCTATAAACGACAGTGACATATTAACTTCTTATGGCTGGGTAGCATTGTGTTTTATGTATCTTCTGTATATCAGCTGATGGGCACTTGGTTGAGTCAGTTTCTATCCTGTTGTGAACAGGGCCACTGTAAGTGTGGGAGTGCAGTTGACTCTTTGATGAACTAATTTCATTTCCCATGGATATAATTAGTGCTAGGATAGTTGGATCTTACGGTAGATCTTTCAAGTTTCTGAGAATTCCATACTGTTTTCCATAATGGCTATACTGATTTATATTTCCACCACCAGTGTGGAAAGGGTACCTTTTCTCCACATCCTCACTAGCATTTATTGTTTTTCATTTGTTTGTTCGTTTGCTTGAGGCAGGGTCTCACTGTGTAGCCCTGGCTGTCCTGGAACTTACTATGTTGACTAGGCTGACCTTGAACTCACAGAGATCTGTCTGCCTCTGCCTCCTGAGAGTTGGGATTAAAGGCCCTTGCGGATAAGCCCAGCTGCCAGCATTCATCTTTGGTCTTTTGAATATTAGCTCTGTATCACTGTGGTTTTGATTTGCATTTTCCTTATAATTAGTGGTGTTGAACATTTTTTTCCTTGGTCCTGTTTGTATTTCTCTGTCTTTCTTTTGAGAAATGTCTTCTTAGGTATTTTGCCAATTTTTAAACTAGGTTGTTTAATTTTTGCTGTTAAGGTTTTGACATTCTTCACTTATTTGGGGCAACTACAAGAATTTATACGTTGCAGTTGTTTCCTTTCTGTCTGCAGATTGACTCTACCTTTTCCAGTGTCGACTTTGTGGTATAGAATCTTTTTAGTTTGATGTAACCCCATTTGTCAATTTCTGCTTTTGTTTCCTGTGCCTTAAGGATGATCTCATATTTTCCATCTTGTTTTGAGAGTCATTTTTTTAAGCTTAAGTTTTTTTTATTTTTGAAACTCTTCCTTATGGAATGTGTAAACATCCATGTTTTAATTTAACTTTCCTTTATTTGGAATTTCATTTTCTGTTCCACAGCTAGAACATCTTAAATATGGTAAAGACTCAGATCGTAAACTGTTTGGCAAACACATGCACGGGCGCATACACGGGAACCCTTGTGGTCAGCTCATCTGTTTGGGACATCCTTGTATCCTGATGTAGGCTTACTTTCCTTATTCTTAACAGATCTTTAAAGATTTATTTATTTATTTACTCGTGGTGTGTGATTTTGTGGGTGCATGTATGTGTGTGCATGTGTGCGTGTGTGTGGTGCCTTCTTCAGCTGCTTTCTAATTCATTTTTTGAGACACACTCTCGCTCTGAATCTGGAACTCACTGCTTTGACTAGAGCGGTTTGCCAGCAAGCTTCAGGAATCTTCCTGTGTCCATCCTAGCCTCGGAGTGATGAATGTACAGACATGTGCTGTGGAGCCAGGTTTTTGTGTGGGTGCTGGGGATCCAAATGCAGATCTGTATGCTTTAGCCAACGGAGTTATTTCCCTAGCCCCCTGAAGCACCTTACAGGAGGATACACAGTAGATAGGTAAATATATAGGTGCTTTCAATGGAGTAATTTGTACTTGTCAGGCAAATTACAGGCATGACTGTTTTTTTAGACATAGCACCACCATATTACCTATGGTTTTACCTTTGAGATGAGTCAAACCAATAGCGTCTTATAACAGACATTTCAGGGCATGGGCATTGGATGTTCACATTGTAATTGCTTAAAGAATGGTGATTTGCATTTGGGGCCTTAGTATGGCAGTAGGTCATAGTTCAGAATATGGCTTAGGTCTTTGATCCTGGCCTAATGATGCAATTTGTTTTAATTTTTTTTCCTCTCTCCTCTTTTTAAAAAATAAATAAATAAATAAATAAATAAATAAATTTGAAACATTTTTATAAGCCATCAAAATAATTGGTACATTGAGTATAGCAAATGAAATAAATGTGAAATTAATGACTATGGAGATGCATTAATAATAAAAATTGCACTTGAGTTTTAGCTAAGGATGATTTCTTTTTTTTGGTAATTTTGTATAATAATTGCTAAAAATAGATAAGCTCATTTTATGTGATTGCATTTCCTAGGTACAGATGAATTCTCTTTTGATAGGATCATTATTCAAAGTCTATTTAGATTTATTCTATCATTTTGCCACTCAGAGTTCTCCCTTATTTGTAGTAAGATCTTGGAATAGGATGAGAAACGAACTATGGAAACATTTTCTCTGGATACTACTCAGTCTGAATTTTTTTTTAATTTAAAAGCATCATTTTAAAAGAATGTATATTCATAATAATATTTATTGAAACAAATGTATTCAGTAGCGGCAGCAGTCACTGGGTGGGAAACAGCATTGGATAATTTGACTTAGTTTTATCACTCTCAGGAATTTTCATTAGATCTCCTGTACAGAATTATCAGCTATAAATAGAGATCAGCTAATTTGATGAAGAGCCTGTAGGTCTACAGATAATTGAACAAATACATCATGGTTTTAAAAACCTCACAAGAGGTGACAGTCAAAGTGAGTAGAGCTGAGAAGAGCAAAGAAGTGGGGAAGAGAGAACAAAGGAACAATGGTGGGTTTGTGTGTGACAAAGTGCACTTCCCAAACCAGCCTGCTTACAGGCCTTTGCACTAGAAACCCATTGTTCTCACATTCTTTTGCTTGGCTGCCTTACTTCCCCATTTTTTAGCTCCTCCCCCTCCTTGTTTTTGCTTGTTGACCATAAACTACTTTTGCTGAGGTTGTTGGGAGAGATAATTCTGCAACTGCAAATGTAGTCCGCCTTTGCACATTGGCTTGCAGAAGAAATTTTTTCTCGTGTCCTTTCAAGTACTTTTTTCATTGGCTAGTTTTGGGGGGGAAATAGGGTAATGTTTAAAGAGGCTTCTGTGGATACATTACTAATGTTCCTTTTAGTTCTCTCTCTTTTTTGGGATGTGCATGTCTTGATAAAAAAAATAAAACGAACACTGAGAAAGTATTTTAGGATAAGGGTTTAAGTTTGTGTGTGATTCATTTCTTTGGTAGGTTGATTGGTTTTGAAACAGGTTCTTCCTAAGGCATTCAAGCTGGCCTGGAAACCCCGGTGTAGCCCTGGCTAGCCTCAGGCTTGTGGTACAGGTGCCTTCTGTGTCTTTTACATTCCAAGAGTAGGAGTTGAAGCACTGGGGAAAATTTGTGCCTTCATATCCAGGGAGCCATAGTTTTAAGGTAGCACAGAGAGTGTAACAGTATGTGGCAAATCACAATGCTAGCCCAGGGATGGCAATTAGACCATGTTCTCACACTCCGTCCAGCTGACAAATGGCTGAAAGGGACATGTACAGAAACTGCTTATCGGTGGGTTAATACTTCTTGATGTGGAATAAGTCTGGCACTCAAATGTCTTCCAGAATTCCACACCGTAAACTCTTTTGCCCACCTAGGCATCTATTCCAGGCCCTGCTGGACTCTTTGCCTGCCTATGAGACGGTGAGTCGTGAGATGTGATCTAATAAGGGAATGCTTATGGGGACAGTGCAGCAGACTATTTAGATTTGGGACAGATGTCTTGCAGTTCACACATCAGCATGAACTCGAAAAGTACAGAGAGAACCATACCACTTGCCAGACACTATTATAAATAGGGAGCAGTGTGGTGACAAAACCTTAAAAACATTTCTTGTTCTCTAGATAGGGGAGATAAACAATAGATGAGAGAGAGATCAGGCAGGGTTGATGATGGGAACTAGGAAGAAAGCAAAAGCATGGAGAGGAGTTAGGAAGCAGTTCTGAGTGAGTAGAGAGTATAGTTTTGTTGAGTTTTTTGTTTTGCTTTGTTTGTTTTGGGGCTTTTCAAGACAGGGTTTCTCTGTGTAGCCTTGGCTGTCCTAGACTTGCTTTATAGACCAGGCTATCCTCGAACTCACAGAGATTTGCCTGCTTCTGCCTGCCCAAGTGCTGGGATCACAGGAGTGCGCTCCCACACCCTGCTGAGAATATAATTTTTGGTGAATGAATCATGTTTATGTCTGAGACACAAAGTTATGCTATATAGCAGTTCTTGAGTCTTTTGCATTGTTTCCTTGGGTTCTATAACCTTCTCAGACCTTAAGAATAAAAGGAAACTTTTAGTATATAGGGGTGGATAGAGTCACTGAAAACTAAACCATGCCCAGACATCCCAAATACCTTTGGTTGTAGTTGGTTGCCAGAAATAAATAGGCATAGTGAAGGAGCAAACAGTTGGAGATCTGACAAAGATGGGTAAACAAAGCAAAGCGAGCTCTTGATCTCTAACTGATTCGGCATCTCTGTGCCCACAACAGGGCTGCTATTTTTAACATAGGCAAGAATACCTGTGGTTAGGAAGAAGCAGTAGTGCCAGAGCACAGGAGACACACTGGGAGCACACGGTGTGCCATTCACAGGCTCCAGGGAAGCTCAAGGTGGAAGGCCTGCTTTCTGTTCTCCAGCACAGCATGTCCGTGCTGCCTGCCACCACCGCCTGGATGGTTCTTCTGCCTAGTGTTTAAATGCCTTCCCTTCTTGTTTTTATTTTTCAAAACTCCATGTAGTCCTGGAGTCCCCAAGCTTTTGTTTCCCTGTCTGGCACCCCTAGATGATCAGTGAATGTGTGATACACAAAATGAACGGAATCAAGTGGAAAGTCTCAACTGGTATATCCCTCCTTCACTTTTCCGTGTAAGTAATGCCTGTTAGAAGTGGCATTTCAAAGCTTGGTATAAGCTCCCTCCTTTCACATTCCTCTTATTAAAACAAAGTGGGATTGTGGGGAAGGCGGCTGGCTACCAGACAACCCGTCATCACATCGGAGAGGAGGCTTTTCCTCTCATGTTGGAGGAACCAGCATATAGAGTTCACCTTTTCCCATCTGCCCTTTTTTTTTAATCAGCTGCAGCTGCTGTCCTCTTGTAAGGCCTTCTGTTTCGTTCACCAGCCCCCTTCTCATCCCGCAGGTGGTCAGAGACAGACTGGAACAGGATTTCATTTGTAACCTGTCAGCTTGCCTTGTCATCTGGCAGAGATACGGTTGAGAGTTAAGAAGGGTTTGGGAGGCAGAGTCATTAAGAGAGATGCTGCTTTGGTTTATCAAGGGGTGGGTAGTGGGGGGTGAATACATAGATATTTTCCACTTCATTACAGAGAGCGTTGGTCCCATTAGCATGGCCTGCTTGTCCTTTCCCAGTCCATCAGTTTCCTCTACACACATTGCAACTTAGCCTACACAGATAGTGCCTGGCAGCTGCTTCTCATCCAGGAAGACACAAGCAAGTAGGCTGGCCTGTCACATAAACAGGGTTGAAGCCTCCTGGCAATGAGAAAACAAGAAGTAATCCCCAATGCCTGATATGATGAATCTTGGCTTTGTGAGCTAACTTGGTTCTCTGTTAGGTATGTATATTGGCTGTTATCTTGGTTTAAAAATAAAGAACCAACCAACCAACCAGCAAAAAACCTTAGTATTTTCTGGCATTGCCACCAAAATTCTTAGTGGCTGGAAAATCATTATGTCTGCTGTTACTGAAAGCCGCTTTGATGTATGGTTCATAAACTTCATGTTTGTTAGCTCATTTAGTTCCTCAGTATTATTATAAAGAGACTGCCTAAGCTAATGTAGAAAAATTAAAAATTTTCCTACTGGAAGCCTAAACTTTGACGTAGATAACCCTATGAGGGGGAAGCCATTTGTAAAGGGCAATGTTTTATGTTCTCCCGTCCCACCCTGAATAGTTTGTGATGTTTAAAACTGTTTTGTTTTGTCCTATTTTTTGGTTGGTTTTGTTTTTTGTTTGTTTCTCAAGACAGGGTTTCTCTGTGTGGTTTTGTCTCTCCTGGAACTCACTCTAGACCAGGCTGGTCTTGAACTCACAGAGATCTGCCTGCCTCTGCCTCCTTGAGTGCTGGGATTAGAGGTGAGTACCACCATGCTTGGCTCTTGTTTTTTTGTTTTTTTAAAGACAAGTTCTAATATATGTTAGGCTGACCACATCCAGCTGTGTGGTTGAAGATGACCTTGAATTTCCAATCTACTGCCCTCCACCTCCTAAGTGCTGGGATTACAGGCATGTGCGATAAAGGGGCGAATGCTCTACAGACTAAGCTACATCCATAGACCAATTTGTAGGGTTTAAAATTGATTCAGAAGCTTGGAGAAGAGTAACAGTCGGGTCACAACTGTACTTTCTTGCTCAAAGAATTCTAAGGAGCTCCTACCAACTGGTGAATGTTGTGAACATCCACAAAAAATGGCGGGGCAGCTTCGATCTTAGTTTAAATTGTGCGTGCTGTAGTGGGGAACATTAGACATTGAATTTGAATTCTAAGCCTTCCCCTCTCCCTTTCTTCCTTCCCTTGGTCCTTTTTTTTTTTTTCCTAGATGGAGCTAAATATTTTATTTTTCTCATGAAATTCTAAGACTATTTTAAATAGTTTAAAAATAGACATTACATTTCCCACTTGTAAGCATGCAGACAACTGTAGCAGCAGTAGACTTGAGTATTTAAGAGCCATTTGAAGCAGGTTTCTAATTGCCCACTTTAGCATAGATTATAAACCAGAACTTTCTGAATTCCTTTTCCATACCAGGAGTGGTGTTAGGTACTAGGGGCAGAGCTCAGCTACACTCTACCTACTGCAGCCTGAAAAGCACCCAGGTGGGATTAATGTGGGACACATTGGAATGCTCTTGCTCCAATGAGCTCAGTATGCTGCTCTGGAGAACTTGGGCTTCTCATCAGTAGCTACATGATTAAAAAGTAATTTATGATTCTGACCAGGGTCCCCTACTCTCATCCCTAGCTCTGCACCAGATCACCTCCTGAGCCCTCCCTGGCCCCTGCTCCCACCTCCAGTGGAGAGGACAGATCTTCCCCTCAGTATTGCTTTATCCCAGAACCCAAAATCCAGAAAGCATTCTCTGGGAGCCTAAAGCCCCTTGTGCCTGGGAAGCAGACAGGCTAACTGCAAATCTTTACCTCGCCTTCTGCTCCTCCACATCCAGTCCCCCAGTCTCATCCTCAGATCTTCAGCAGAATACTTGCTGAAGCCTCCCCCCCACCCCTTTGATCACACAGAGTTTCTTCCTCCCCTCCCCTCTCCCTGCTTTATCCCTGTCCCCAACTCCAGCAGGCACTCCCTGAGCATGCACTGGCCACGCACTGGCCACTCCCACCAGGGAAGCAGGTAGGCTAGCTGGAGATCTGGATCCTGCTCTCAGTTCCTCCAAGTCCATTCCTATAGTCTCATCCTGAGCTCTGTAGCAGACCTTCTGCTCTGGCTTCTTCTCGCTCTCTGTCTACATTCCCAGGGGACTACCTAAGCAGATTTTGGTGGAACACCATGCTTTCCTTCTGTGGACACCTCAGCCCCACTTCAACACATATCCCATACTAAAGTGTCAGCTCCCAATATTTAGAAACACAATTTAACTGGAACCCCCAGTAGGCACACCTATCAGGACGCCAGAAGAACTTCTTACTAGGCACCACACAGTCAGTACATTCTCCTAAGAACCAGAGAGGAAACAGAAACCCAACAACCCAACAACAACAAAGCAAACACTCACCCAACAAGAGCAGATATCGGTACCTAGAATTACAGTCTTCCCAGCCTTAGATGGTTAAACAACAGCATAAAAAGACAATCACTAACAGCCAGGACAATATATCTCCACCAGAGCCCAGCAACCCTACCACAGCAGACCTTGACTATTGCGACATAGCTGAAACACAAGAGAAAGACCTTAAAACAACCTTTATGAATATGAGTAAGGTCCTCAAAGAAGAAATGAATAAACTGCTTAAAGAAATCTAGGAAAACCCAAGCAGAGGAGGAAAATGAATAAAACAGTTCAAGACCTGAAATGTGGAAATAGAATCAATAAAGAAAGCCCAAACTGAGGGAAATATGGAAATGAGAAATTTAGGAAGTTGAAGAGGAACCACAGAGGCAAGTCTCACCAATAGAATACAAGAGATGGAAGAGACAATCTCAGGCATTGAAGCCATGATAGAAGAAAGGATACCTGGCCAAAGAAAATGTTAATCTAAAAAACAGTCAGCACAAAGCATTCAGGATATCTGGCACACGGTGAAAAGACCAACTCTTAAAAACAAACAAACAAACAGGAATAGATAACGGAAAAGAAACCCAGGTCAAAGGCACAGAAAATATTTTAAACAAAATCATAGAACAGATGTTCCTTAACCTAAGGAAGGAGATGCCTATCAAACTACAGGAAACTTTCAGAACACCAAATTGACTGGACCAGAAATGAAAGTCCCTTGTCACATAATAGTCAAAACACTAAATATACAAAAGAAAGAAAGAATATTAAAAGCTCCTAGGGAAAAAGGCCAAGTACTATATAAAGGCAGACTTATTAGAATTACACCTGACTTTTCAGTGGAAACTCTAGAAGCCAGAAGGGCCTGGACAGATGATTTACAGACTCTTAAGTGACCATAGATGCCAGACTACTATACCCAGCAAAACTTTCAAACACAATAGTTGGGGAAAATACGACATTGCATAATATAATCAAATTTAAGTAATATTCATCTACAAACCCAGCCCAATAGAAGGTGCTAGAAGGAAAACTTCAACCTAAAGAGATTAACTATATATATACACACACACACATACACACAACCCTAGGGAGTAAATACTCTCAGACCAGCAAATCAAAAGAGGGGAAACACACACACACATGTACACATGACAGCAACAACAACAACGGGAATCAACTAACACCGCTCATTGATATCTCTCAACATTCGTTGTCTCAATTTCCCAATAAAATTACAGACTAACAAGATGGGTGCAAAACAAGATTTGTCCTTCTACTGCATCCAAGAAACATACCTTAACATCAAGGATTGATCAAGGGGCTACAAATTAGAAAGGAAAAAGTAAAAATATTATTTTCAGGTGATATGATAGTATATGAAAGTGACCCTAAAAATTCTACCAGAGAACTGCTACAGCTGATAAACACTTCCAGCAAAGATTAACTAAAACAAACAAACAAGCAAAGTCAGTAGCCCTCCTATATACAAATGACAAATGGATTGAGAAAGAAGCAGGGTAAACAACACCTTTTACAATAGCCTCAAATAATATAAAGTATTTTGTGGTAATTATAAACCAAACAAGTAAAAGACTTATCTGATAAAAATTTCAAATCATTGAAGAAAGAAGATATCAGAAGATGAAAAAATGACCCATGCTCATTTGATATGAGTAATATAGTAAAATTGGCCCTCCAGTCTAAAGCAGTCCTACAGATTCATTGAAATTCCCATCAAAATTCCAACACAATTCTTCACAGATCTTGAAAGGATAACTTTCAGCTTCATATGGAAGTACAAAAAAAACTAAGGATGGCTATAACAAACCTGATTAATAAAAGAACTCCAGGAGGTATCACTCTCCCCATTTTCAAGTCGTATTACAAAGCTATAGTAATAAAAGTAGCACGGTATTGGCATAAACATAGACACATTGATCAGTTGAATCAATTGAAGATGCAGATATAAATTTATGTGAGTGATCATGCGCGCGCGTGCGTATATACACACACACACACACACTTATTATGTACACCTGATTTTTGATAAAGAAGCCAAAAACTACAGAGTGGAAAAAAGACAGCATCTTCAATAAATGGTGCTGGTTCAACTGGTGTCTGCTTGTAGAAGAATCAAAGTAGATTCATAGTTATCAAACTGCACATTATCAATTTGTTATGGACCAAAGACCTCAACATAGAAACAGAAACACTGAACCTGATAGAAAAGAAAGTGAGGAATAGCCTTGACCTCATTGGTACAGAAGACAACTTCCCGAACAGAACACTGGCAGCACAGGAAGTAAGATCAACAATTGTGTAATAGAACCTCATGAAACTGAGAAGCTTTGGTAAGGCAAAGGACACCATTATCCTCAACCTATAAAATGGGAAAGGATTTTTATCAGTTACATATCTGATAGATGACTAATATCTAAAATATGTAAAGGACTCATGAACTATATATCAAGAAAATAAGTACTTCAGTTACAGAAGGGGGCACAGATCTAAACATAATTCTCAAAGGAGGAATCTCAAATGTCTGAGAAACAAGGAAATGTTCAACATCCTTAGCTATGATGGAAATGCAAATCAAAACTACTATGAGATTTTTTCTTACACCCAACAGAATGACTAAAACCAATAAAAAGAGTGACAGTTCATACTGTTGAGGATGGGGAGCAAGATTCGTCTTCCATTGCTTGTGGGAGTGAAAACTTGCACAGCCACTATGGAAATCAGTGTGCTAGTTCCTAATGAAGATGGGACTTAATCCACCTCAACATCCAATTGTACCACTCTTGGGCATATACCCAAAGGATCCTTCATCTTACCACAAAGACACTTGCTCAATCATGTCCATTGCTGCTCTATTCATAATAGCCAGAAATTGGAAATGACTAGATATTTCTCAAGAGAAATATGAATAAAGAAAATGAAGTACATTTAAACAATGGAGTATTCCTTAAAGGGATGGGGGAATATGACTTCATGAAATTCACAGGTAAATGGATAGAACTAGGAAAAAAAATCATCCAGAGTGAGGTGACCCAGAACTAGAAAGACAGATATGTATGTGGCTATTAGCTCTTAAATCAGTAATAACCAAGCTACAAAGTATAGAGCCACAGAGGTTAGGTGGATAGTAAGGCCTCCTGACACCAAATGAGGTTCCCAGCCCCAGCATTAGGTTCATTTAATTGAATTGTTGGCTAAAATGATCCATGGGAATCCCAAACAACCCACACTATAGATTGGTTGTTGCAAAAAGTATAGTTTGTTCTCCACAAACTGACAGCAAGGCCCCATTGCTGAAAGCAACACCTATATACTGAGCATGGAGAAGTCGAGTTGGTGCCTAAATAGAGCCTTCACTGCTATGTCACAGTGTCACACTCCCAAAAGGAAAACATAAACGCCAGCCTAGCTAGAAACTCTTTACAGGGGTTTCCTGCCTGTAAGACAACGCTGGTGCAATGGTAGTATAAAGCTCATGGGAATAACCAAACGATACCTGAACTGACTTAAGGCCCACTCCGTCAGATGGGACCATACCCAACCAAGAACCTGAGACTAGATAGCTCAGGGTCCTAGAGTAAGATCAAACAGTACTGTTCAAAAGAAGAAATGTAGCAGTAAAATGACTCCTAATGATATTCTGCTGTACTCATATGCTCAGTCATCGTCAGAGAAGCGTCTTCCTTCAGCAAATAGGAACAAATTGCACTGAGATCCACAACCTCACATTATGCATGATAGACCTTGAAACTCTCAGCCAGAAATCCTCTATCAAATCCTTCCCCTTAGTGCTCAAGGAACCCCGCTGAAGAAAAGACAGAGTGTAAGAGCCAGAGGGGATGGAGGACACCACGAAAATAAGGCCTCTAAATCAACATGAGCAAAGCGCATAGGAACTCAAAGAGACGGAAGCAGCATGTGCTGGGCGTGCATGTTTCTGTGCCATCTGAATATATATATATATATATATATATATATATATATATATATATTATGGATTCCAATTTAGTGTGTTTATGGGATTCCTAAGAGTGTGAATGAGTGGGTCTCTGATTCTTATGCCTTCTTTTGGGTTCTTTTCCTTTTGTTTGTCTTGCCTAACCCCAATGTGATAGTTTTGTTTAATCTTATTATATTTTATTTTGTTATACTTTATTATTTTATTATTATCCTTATAAGCTTGTCTGTTTTCTAATGAGAGAGAGAAAGGGAGTGGATCTGTATGGGAGGGCAGGTGGAGGGGAACTGGGAGGAGTAGAGGGAGGAAAAACTAATCAGGATCTATTTTGTGGGGGTGGAGTAATATCTTCACTCCTTATTGGTTGAGATGAGATCTGTCACACCTAGCAGAATGTATGACCTGTTTCTGTCATTACCGACTCTGTCTTCAGCTCCTACTGATCCTATTCTGGGAAATGGTGCTAGAGTGGACAGCTGTTATCACAGGCAACTGAAAGGTTCTTAGTGAGTTTGTTCAGCAAACTCTCACTGAGCAAGCCATGTGGCCTGACTGAGAAGCTTGCTCCATGAGGGAGGTGGCCTTCCGCCCCACCATTGCTTCAGTCTGAGTGGTGGACTGTACTGTGTCAGGACTTTAGGAACTGAGGTGTTCCTCACAGACACATCATGTTGGAGGAAACTGGGAACAATTTACAAATTAAAAGCTGGTGTAAGAACCCGCAAGTAGCTGCTGTACTTTGTGGACACCGAGCAATGGAGCATACCAAATTTCTAGTGTGTTCTATGGATTTCAGTTCTGAAAGAGCAAACAAAGATCTTAATTTATAGTTTTAAAATGTTAATGATTAAATGTCTGTTTGCTTGTTTGTGACAAGGTTTTAATGCCCAGGCTAGCCTGGAACTCTGTATGTAGATCTGGCTGGCCTTGAATTCATGGAGATCCAAATACTTCTGCCTCTAGAGTGTTGGTTTTAAAGGTGTGAGCCACTGCTCCTGGCTTGGTTAGGAGGCTATAGCCAGCTGGGTTGTGTTGGTCTAGGCCAGTCACAACGATACAGTGAGCTTTTGTCTCAAAACAAAGTAAAGAGAAGGAAAAACAAACAAGCAAAAACTCAAACAAACAATAAAATAAAAGCAAAGTTGTTCTCAGAGGCAAGCCTTTTTAAACGTGCTGTTTGGCGCATTTCTGAATCATAATGCTACTGTCCTGGGAGGATCAGATCACCTTTTTAAAGTCCATCCTTTGGTTAATTCTTCTCCGATTGGGCCGAAATCACTGTGTCTGTCTCTTCTAGGGCAGCTAGAAAAGGACTTGAGGACTCCTGTCTCTCTCCTGATAGCTTATTACTTAGAAGAACTTAACTGATTCTGTAGGTGGGAAGTGTGTTGCTTTCAAGGAGTCCAAGCCCTTGAAGGTTCCAGATGTGTTCGTAGGAAGCTGCAGCCGGCTGAGTTCTCAGCATGGAACTCAGCTGCTTTCTACACTAGGACTGGCTTGTAGTTCTCCACTGAGAAGCATATGCCCTTCAGTAAGCCCTTGTACCTGATAGTCATCTGTGAAATCATGGGCTGTGTTGAATGTTTTTCACACTGAAAATCTCTGCTGTCTGGTCCACAGACACAGAAAATCTAATGGTTCTCTTACTGCAGAGCCAGCCCCTGTGTCTGGATTATCCCACTTGCCTTGTGTTCTCCCTGTTCATGGTCTAGCCATGGATGGGTGGATACCGCCAGTGTCTACTGGATAGACTCACTATAGCTGTAGTGAACAAGTGCTTTTGCATTACTATGAACATGCAAAACATTTAACAGCCTTTGACCTTTTAGTGGCTTTATAAAGAAATATAAACAAACAAGCAAACAAACAAGTTTCATGTATGGAAGCCCTAGACTGTGCTGGTATTCTGCCTGTTAAAGAAACATTGGTTTCCTTGGAGGGAAAAAAAATCATGAATGTTTATTTCATTTTATAAGTTAGTAGTATTTTCTGAATCAAATTATTTAAGTCCTGTTTGGACATGTTTTCCTTTCTTAATAATCTTAACTTTTTCTTCATTTTACCTCATACGTTAAAACTTAGTAACCAAACTGATAAGTTGATTTATGATGTTGTTACTGATTCCTTTTAAAGTAAAGTAATTGTAAATAGAAAACAAAACAAAACAAAACGCTGCTTTGTACTATCTGAACCTTCTGTGTTATCGTCTGGGGAGCCTTGAGACCAGCTGGATCGATTGATTGAATGTCGAGAGAAGAACAAAGGAAAAAAAAAAAAAGACAAGAAACAGAAAGGACACTGTTACAAGTCTATGTACTAGGTAGGTGATAAATGAGACTGGAAACATGAGTTTGTAAAGACAAATAAATGAGTTTCCTTGGCCTTAAGCCCCTGTTACTGTCAAATAGAAACTGTGTATGTAAAGAAGGAAATCTAAACAAATAATATTCTGTTCTGGTGTTTAAATAATTACACTACTTTCTCTTTTAATGCCCCTTGCTTTGTTGAATAGCACTGGGGTCATAGCTCTAGCTAGATGGAAATGGTCTGCCATACATCTTACCGGGAAGGCCAGTCTTTGTGTCAGGGAAAAGATTGCTTGTAGGAAGGTTGATGCTGAGGCAGAAGCAAAGAGATCAGACTCAGATTGCCAGGTAAGGGCAAGGTCCTTGGAGCTTGCAGATGGAACCGATGAGAGGGGAACTTGGTTAAATGGTAGGAGTGGAGGTTGGGAGATGGCCTAGTGGGTAAAGTGCTTGCTACCTAATAGTTACAAGGACATGGTTTGTGTTCCTAGTACCCATGTTAAAAGGTGTTTGTAGCTGTGTGCCACCTGTAACCCTAAGAACTGAGACATATAATGTGGGGAGCAGGGATAATTCCAGGGAAATAGGATTTTGGGAAAGCTTGGAGGAAAGCTGGCTTATGTGGAAGCAAACTGATTTCTTTAAGACTTTCCAAGAATCTTTAGTTTTGGAATGAGGGATACAGTAGGAATACATGGTAGGAGGATTCTCCACTTCGTTGGCTGATGGCACCCTTAAAATGTTCCCTCTTGATGCTTTTGGGAAATGCTATGATGTATTTAAAAATCTGAATCACGGTCTGCGGTAAGAATGCAATTGAGTTATTTGTGGTAGTCTCCTTGGGGAGAGGCATGTAGGTAGTCAGTTCGGGGAAACTTTTGCTTAATCCCAGTTTGCCTTGGGTTTCATAAGACTTACCTAAACGTTCTTGATTCTGAAAGAAAGCCAGTTCCCACAGTTAGTGCATTGGTTTCTCCAGAGACACAGACGGTTAGGAGTTAGCTAGGTTCATTAAGCAACCAGCTTAAATGAGTACAGAGGCTGAGAAATTACATAGCACATGATCTGTAAATTCAGGAACAAGACAAACATGGCTCAGCCTAAGTCCAAAGGCCTCAGAAGCAGGGGAGCTAACCTCTCATGCTGTGTCTGATGGCTCAGGGCCTGGGGGTTCCTCTTGTATATCCTGGACTCCAAGGGCAGGAGAACTTGTGATTCCTTTGTGAAAAGAAGTCAAAAGTCATAACTCCAGAAGAAAGACAGGGAGTCGCCATCCTCTGCATTTTCATCCTGTCTGGATGTTAGCCAATTGTATGGCAGCCATACATAGAGTGGGAAGGCTCTTCTGTTTCTTAGCCTGCTGATTCTCCAGGAATCTTTTCCTGGAGTTCTATGAAAGCAAAGCTGGGAGATCATGCTCCAGCCCACTATTCCCGTCATGCTGATGCCTGAGGTTAGCTATCACAGAGCCCAGTCTGTCCAGGGAGAGATGGACCTTTTGGAATTCCATTCTGGTGATTTGGATTACTTACTGTGAGTCAGTCTGTGAGTGCCAGGACCCAACATTTCTTTCATCTCTCCATTCTTTTTTTCTGAGATCTCACTTCTCACTCTGAAAAAAAGAAACTGCATGTAATGGTACACACCTGAAATCCCAATATCTGAGAAGCCTGAAGCATAAGAATGGTGGGCTTACGTCCAGCTTGCTGGTTGGGGAATTGATGGGCCAGTCTAGACACCTTCCCTTTTTTCACAGATAGAATTCAGTGAACACAGGGGTTAAGTCTCCATCTTTGTAGAGCTTTGTTTGTTTGTTTTTTTTTTTTTGGAAGATCAAAGGTCAGCACATAGGCACATGGAATAATAAGATTTTATAAACACAACAGTTTCTTTTCTCGAGAACAAAGAGTATACATGTAGAACCATGTTTCCAAATATGAAATGGTGTTTGCCTGCATAGTTCAACTTTGTATTCTCAGTGCATAGTGATGGCACTGAGAGGAAAATTGATTAGTATTTTTACAACAGCAGGAAAATTATTTCTGTCCAAACATTGATTTGTCTTTGAATGGGCTTTCTGGAAATTCTTTTCTTCCACCGGCTGCAGGGTGCAGCACCATCACATTTAGTGTAGAGTTGAGCTAGGAAATTGTGCTGCTATTCAGCTGTGTCACTCATTTCAGTGGGCGCTGCAGCAGGTACAGTTTCCTGTCCTGCTAACATATCCGGCCTCCTCTTGTATTTTGATTAATGAAATTAAAGACCTTTGTCTTATATATCAATAAATGTTCAAATTCTTTGTGGATGTATACCACCTCCATTTGGCTGTATACAGCCATGTATTCAGCATCTTGTTAGGGGAGCTTTTAAATCCTATTAGCTGAAGTTCAGATAACATTCGTTTGTCTTGGGTTAGGTGTATTGTACTGTACATGGATAAAGAATGTGAGGGTTCTTGCTCTTGGGGAAGTTGTCCATATCAGGGGAGACATAGAAATGAATTTAGTGAAGTCATGATGAAAGGTTGGTAAGATTTCAGTGCAAAATATGTGTTTGAATACTTGTCTTCGGATGGTGGTGGTATTTTGGGAGATCCAGCAACCTTCTGGATGTGGTGCTTAGCTGGTGAAAGTAGAGTCAAAGGGCGAGGCTTGCAGGTTGTAGGGTCGCTCTGTTTGGCCAGGCTCTCTGCTTCCCTGTTGTGGTGGGCATACTCACTGCAGCCACCGTGCCGTGAGGGCCAGGTGGACGATATCTCCTGACCCACGAGCCACACGAAAGCCTTTGTCTCGCAAGAAACATTCACTGGGTGCTTCGTGACAGTGACAAAAGAAACGACTGACACCGTGGCTCATCATCTGGCGTGCAATTTCTGAAAGGGAGGCTTTTCGTGCTTCTTGAGCTAGTTGCAGCCCACTCGTGCAGAAGTGGAGACTTTGGCTGGTCCCAAGAGACGGGAAGGACTTAAAGGAGATGGCAGGGTGCTGTGTGTGCAGTGTTAGCCTTTTCCATGTGAGACCTTTTTGACTCTCATAGTGTAGTGAAGGAGGAGGAAGGACGGGAAGTGAGGCCAGCGACGTAGTGCATTACTTTTCTCGTTGCTGTGACAGAGAACATGACAGAAGGAAAGGTCTCCTTCGGCTTGCCGCTGGAGAGTGTGGACCATCATGTCCTGTGTCAGGAGAAGCTGGGGGCTGGCCATGTGACCCCAGGAGGCTGGAAGCAGCGCATGGTAAACGCTGGTGTCAGCTAGCTTTCTGCTTTTCATTCAGTCCAGGACCCTGCCACTAAACAGTGCTGCTCACATTTAGGCTGGGGATTCCTACCCCAGTTAGCCCAGTCTGGGTAACTCCTCACAGGCATGATGGAGCTTGTCTCCAAGGTGATTCAAGACCATGCCAAGCTGACAGCCAAATTATGCTAAACTAGGACATTCAGAGTTTATTAATCAACTGAAATCGATGGATAATCCACTGTAATCAATGGATTATCAGTGTAGGTTCTTGAACAAAGAATAAGTAGATAGTGTAATGGCTCTGCCGATTAGTTAGAGCAGAAGCGGCCCATCGTACCCAAGAGCCTTTGGAAGCACAATAATGGAGAAATGAGCTCACGCAAACTGCTCCTCTCTGCCTGAGCCCTCTCACTGCTTCTGTTCCATTGCCCTTTCCTTTCCTTTTGGGCTGGAGTTTTCTCCAGTCCCCAAATGCATTAATTCAAAGATGACCCTTCTTACAGAGTGAGAGTTTGAATACCCAAAGCTATTTTCATTTGTTCCAGATTGTCACAGAAGTTTGATGTCCAGGTGACAACTGGAAGGGCCAGACCTGGTCTGTGGAGGATTGTTTTAAAGCTGACTTCTAAATTAAGCACTTTGGGACAGAAATGAGATGTGGCCTAGTTCTAACTCACTAGTTAGGTGAAAGCTATGTATGTTTTCTGTCTTTGCTTAAACACTTATCTGTCGGGCTCTTTTAGACCCAAAAGACATAGAACTCAGCACCAGGAATATCTGGATTCCTTTGTTCTCCTTTCTTTTTAATTTTTTTTCCTTTTTCTGAATATGTTTTGGCTTGCTGCATACTTTAAAAAAACAGATTATAAAGGAATGTCTCCAAACACCTGGTACTATATTTTTGCTTTGTTTTAAATTTCTACCTCCCATCTTACAAATTATCAAAATGGTATTTTTTTTCTTTAAAAAATGAGCTCTTGATATGGTTTAGACCTTCTAAAAAAGATTTATTTTTATTTCTTCTATGTGTGGATGTCTGAGTGTGTGCCACTTGTGTGTTGGTGCCCTTAAAGGCCAGGAGAGGGCGCTGGTGCCCGCAAGCTGCCGCAGGTGCTTGTGATTCATCTGATGAAGGGGCCTCGGAGTGAACTGGGGTCTTCTTGAGAGCAGCAGGTGCTTCCAATTATTGAGTCCCCTCTCCAAGCCCCAGAACCTGTAAGTTCTAGGCAGTACTGTCTGTGTTAGCACCAGCAGGGCTTGTGCATACAGGGAAACAGGGCATACATTTACAAGCTTTAGGGCCAGAAGAGCCTGGTTCCAAAAGTTACCTCAGCCCTTAGTCCTTGTGTAACGTGAGTGTATTGTGAACCACTCACTCATGTTCTTAGTCCCACGTCCAGAATTTACAGTATGTTTGTTTTCTTCATGTCAGTGCACTAGCACAAATCTTAAAAACAAAAAAAAAAACAAAAGAAAAAGAAAAATTTTTTACACATAGAATTGTAAGGGTTTCCTTTAGTCCACAGACCTTTTGAGGCCCGTTGAGGTGCAGAGCAGTTAGGAGGTGAGAGCCAGTTGTCTCAGCTTCTTGGCTCTTCCCTTGCATCCGCTTCTTAACTTCCAATTTACCTTTACATGCGGGATTGTTAAACACAGAGAAGCAGGGAAGCCAGCATAGCGTCAGGCCTCTTCCTGGCAGTCTGTAAAATTGTGGCTGCTGCTATTAGGGGCAAAGATGGAATATTATTATTATTATTACAGTTGTGTTACTTTCTGAATTAGATTTTTTTGTGTGTACTACAGTAGAGATTGTTTTTATTAGCACATGTTAATTCCAAACAATGTTGGATTTCATTATGACATTTTCATGTATATAATGTAGTTTGATCATATTTACCCTATATTACCCTGTCTTGTTACCATGCTCTTCCTCTACTTTCATGCATTTAAAAATTATTATTAAAATATAATAATACTTGTCTGCAAGTGCTATCAGTAGGGTTGCTTATGCGAGCATGGCTGAGGGGTGATTTGCAGGGACATGGGCTGGGCTACCGAAGAAAATGTCTGGCCTTCTTCCACCAACCATTAGCTGCCTTAGTGCCTCAGGATTGGGTGATTGGGTAAGGCATCGTGAACTTCTTTCCACTGAGCCCAGGACTCTTAAGTTAGGACGCAGAAAACAAAATGCCTACCATAAAATTGTATGATAGGGTCCCTAGAAACTGCCATCTGGTTACTTGCTCTAACATCCCTTTGGCTACAGCTCAGTCACATGACTGCAGTGGAGGCTGGGAAATCTATAGAAGAGAAGAAAATCAGATTTTGATGGATAACCGATAGTCTCTGTAAAACCATTTAACATGATTCTGTGATTCAGTCTGGCGATCCTATTATGATAGATTTCTTCAAGAATATGTGACCATCTTAAATATTTTGGGGGATTCATATTTTACCTCAGTTTTGAAAGAACTGTAAAATGTTTATGCTTTTAAGTTAAAGAGATTAGGTTGAATTTGTAGTCATTCAGTCTACAATGGTGTCGCCATTATCCCTTTCCATAGTGTATGTAGTTGCTTTTTTGATAGCCGTGACAAAAACTGACATAAACAAGTGGAGGAGGAGGGTGTTGATTTTGGCTTACAGTTCGGAGCATTTGGTCCCTGGTTGGCTGTCTCCTTTGTCCCTGGGTCTGATGAGGCAGAGCATCCTAGCAAGCAGGATGGAGTGTACAGAGTTGGCAGGAAGCAGAGAGAATGGAAAGCCTTCATTTTGGGGGTTCCTCCTCCTTTCCCTTTCCTGGGCCCTCAGCCCACTGATGGTGCCAGTCTTTAACTAGTACTTTGTGGAGACATTATCACACCACAACCCCAGATCGCACCTTACAGCTAGGCACTCCTCAGTTAGGTCAGGTTGACTGATCGATGCTGTGTCTCCTGCTGCTGCTCTAGAACTCTGAAGATAGCAGTGGGGTCTGTCCCGCAGGCACGGGAAGAGCAAAGATGGAAAGACAGTGACGGTGAGCACATACATGAAATACCCTTTGTGTACCTAACCCACTGGTGGAAAAACCTACATCACCCCCCCCCCTATTTTTTTTAATAATTTGTTTGGCTACGTATCTGAATTACACTTTTGAATATTCATTTTGATATAATTGTAGTTTCGCATGCATTTGTGATAAATAACGCAGAGGTCCCAAGTGCTCCCCCCTCTCCTGCCTCGCCCCACGAAAGCATCTTTCATAACCATAGGATCAGGAGTCTCCAGCACCATCCAAGTCCTTACTGGGATTTCACCAGTTTTCAGTGCATGTGGGTGCGCGAGTGTGTTAGTGTGTGTGTGTGTGTGTGTGTGTGTGTGTGTGTATTCTTAAGCAATTTAGTCACACGCAGACTCATGACTGCTGCCACAGTCAGGATTTAGAATAATTTTGTCTATGGATGGCTCTTATGTTTGACCCCCCTTTTGCCATAGCTGCCCCTGATCTTTTCCATTTCCTAACCCCTGGTGACTGATGAACCGTTTCAAGAATGTTCTATCAGGATTTTGGCATATATATTATATATCCTCTGTTCTTCTTCCTTCTCTCCCCTTCCCTCTGTGTCCCTCCCCTCCCCCTGCCCCCTTCCCTTCCTCTCCCTTCCCCTCTTTTCCCCTTTCCTCCCTCCCCTTCCATTGTTGGCTAACCTCCATTTCTTCCTACTTAAGCAACTTGCTGGTCCACAGTGCATATTGGTTTGCTGATTTTGCATGTTTTATGTAATGGAATCATATAATATGCAGTCTTTAGGATTGGCTTCTTTCACTTGTGTGCATTCTGTGTTCACCTGTGTTGTAGCTTTCATTTTCAGTACTGAGTAATGTTTCATGGTATGGCCAGGACACAGTTTGTTATTTATTAGTTGGTGATCATCTCACTTCAGTAAATCACACTGCTGTAGATATTTGTGCGCGTTAATGTAAAAATGAAGGATGCATTCTGTGTACTGAATGAGCACATGGAAAAACATAATACATAATCTTTGGAGAAATGTTTACTTCCTTTGCCAGTTTTTAAATTGAAGATTTATTTGGGGTGAGTGTATGTGTGTGTGCATTTGTGTAATTTGCATATATGGAGACAGGATATCACTTCTGGTTCTTGCCTTTTGCCTTGATGAGGGTCTATTCTGTTTCTGCTGGGGTCCTGAGTGTGCCAGCTTGGCTTATGTGCTTCTGGATGATTCTCCTGTCCTTGTCGCCCATCTCAGGACGGCAGGGGTTTTAGGTACCCGCCACTGCATGCACCTCATTCTATGGCCCATCCCTCACCACTCCATTGAGCTCACATTGGCAGGCTTGTCTGTTCATCGCTAAGCCACCTCCCTGGCCATAAATTGACTTTTAATCTCTTTATTATTGAGTTGCAAGAGGGATTTTTATAAAATCCATTCTGGATGTAAATCTTTTGTTAGATATATTCTTTGCCAACATTTTTTTTCTCTTTCCTTGAGGTGTTTTCTGTTTTCTGGTTGTTGACATTTGTAATATTTATAATTTGAACAGACCCATTTTTTTGTCTACTGATTAAATTATTATTATTTTTTTGCTTCATGTGCATTTGATGGCAAACCTAAGAATTACTATCTGGCTTACAGCTGCAAATTCATTTCCGTGTTTATTATAGGAATTTTGGGGATACGTGTGTATCAGCAGGGTAGAGCATGCAAGAGAGCCCAGCCTCGGTGTCCAGGGCTTATGTAAAAGCACTTTTTGCTCTTGCATTTGGGTTTGTGATACACATTGAACTGATTATTTTTTTTAATTCGATTGTAAAGATTTCTTATATCCCACAACGTTTTATTGCTTTACATTTTACATTCAACTCTGTAATCCACTTTGAGCTGATCTCTGTAAAAGGTGCCAGAAGTGCCAATAAAATTTGCTGAACTTGAATCCAGCAATTAAATAAAAACTTTTAGGTTAAAAATTTAAGTGCTACAGATGCAGTTGTTTGACTTTATGCTGGTTTTCCTTCTGGGAAGAAATTACATTTGAGAAGCAATCTTCTACTTTATTAGCTTTTAAAGAAAAAAATAAACACGAGAGAGAGAGAAAGGGAGACAGAGGGAGAAAGGGAAAAAGAGAGAGAGACTGAGCTTGGAAGAAAGTGTTAACACCTTTATTTTTTCAATTACAGAAAACAGATAGATCTTCTTGCCAAAATAAAAATATGACTCTTGAAAACCAAATTACCATTTTTACCCTGGGGTTGTGTGTAGCTCAGGGGGAGGAGCTTAGCAGGTATGAGACCTCAGTCCTCAGCACCCGAACAAGGAACAAAATGATTCTCAATATAAAGGTGTCTCACAGTATTGCTAGAGATTTCGAATAGAATAGCATCTAATGGGATTCTTGCAGTAAATATAAAGTTTCTCTTTGCAGGAAAAAACACTCATTTTTTGTTTGATATTTTTTGTTTGTTTGGTTGGTTTTGTTTAATTTTATTTTTTTCAAGACAGGATTTTTCTGGGTAGACCACAGTAGCTTTGAACTCTAGATCTGCCTGCCTCTGTCTCTGAATGCTGGGATTAAAGGCAAATGCCACCACTGCCTGGCTACATTTTTTTGTTGTTGTTTTGTTATAAAAGGCCAAAATTTACAAGTGAACA
>CM053766.1:14205323-14251874 GCA_028658305.1 Pachyuromys duprasi | reverse complement strand
TGTGTGTGTGTGTACACATGCACTTGTGCACATAAAGCTAAACTGAAACCAATACTGTTTTTTTCATCGAGGAAACACTCTACCTATTCATCTACCATTTAACCTGATTCCCCTAAACGAGTTTGCTCCCTCTGCTCCCCTCTCCAACCTCCTTCTTTTTGGCAAGAAGCCCTGTTTCATATGAGGGCAGAGGCTCAAGCAGGGTGTACATCTGAAGGAGTGTGTTGAGGAACGAGTACCTTCCTATGACATCAATTTTACATAAACATAGACCAACTGCATCCCGTGTTGATTGCAAAGTATTGCTCGGTATAAAAACACATGTTGGTTAGGGTACAGGGTCTGCACGCCACAGAACACTTCGAATACGGGCTTAGTCCCAGACGTTGAGCAGTGTGATCTCCTAGCCTGCTTCCCACCCCTTTTGTAGCTTAAATTATTTTATGTGTCTGGGTGTTTAATGCCCACGTGGATGTTTGTGTACTGTGTGCCTGATGCCTACAGAAGCCAGAAGAGGGCACCAGGATTCCTGGAACTGGAGTTACAGACATTGAGCTGCTGTGAGGGTGCTAGGACAGAACCAGAGGGCTTTGGAAGAACTAGGCTCTTAAAGGGTGCTAGGACAGAGCCAGAGGGCTTTGGAAGAACTGTGCTCCTAAAGCGGGAGCTGCCTCTCCAGACCTGTTTGCTCCTCTTTTTTCCAGTAGTGATTCTGCTTTTGAAATGAAGACAAAGTTCTGTTATATGAAACCAAAACACTGTCACCAGACAAGACAAAAGGGAATCCACAGACAAAATAACCCAGCAGAGCCCCAAACTCTGCTTCCAGATCCGCAGGCTCATATAAACCCTTTGTGATCCGCTAAAGTTCTGGTGAATCTGGTCCAATTCCCAACCCCACTGCAACCATTAGATCCCCCAAGCCTCGGCTTGTGAGATTTCTGTAAGGTGTGCCCTGCAGCTATGGCTCTCAGCTCTTTTTCCAGCCTGTGTTGCCGCAGTGGCCTTAGCTCTTCAGTTGGTAGTGGGGTTTTTGATGAGGTAGAGACAGAGAGGCGGTGATATATGTGTGTTCCTTCACAGCTGCAAACCCCTCAAGTGAAGGGCTTACCTTTTACTATCCTTGTACCCCTCGTACTTTGTATTGTTTTTGAACCATGTTAGAGACTTAGCAGATGTTTTCTTAACTGCACGGATGCTTTTCTGAGCAACAAACAGTTTGTGGAATATATTGGTTGTAGACAGAAGGTAATTTTGCTTATATGAGCTTGGGGAATTTTCTCCCTCCCTCTCCCTTGTCTTACTTCCGGTAAATGGAGGGTTTGCTGCTGTAGCGCCTGTCTTACTCTCTGCAGACAGGCTCCTAACAGCCATCAGAATACTGAAACTGCTCTGCTGTGCCAATGACCCAGTCCTCAAGTCCAGGGACTATTCTACCCATTGCTGTGTTTCTGGAGCTTCCTGTTATACTTGAAAGTACTTTAACCCTTCTATTTTTGAAGCTCTTTCCTCTCATTTCTGGAATGGTACACTTCCACACCTATGGCAGCACACCCCAGACTTTCCTTGCCAGCATACATCTTGGTCTCAGGGTCTCCAGCCTGTTCAGCCTTTGTCTACACAGCGTGATTATGGGGGTTCTCAGCTACTCTCTTTACATCTTTTAATCCAGTTCTCTTACATAAACATCTTTTTTTTTTGTCCTGATAGCTACCTTTTGACCCTATACCAGAATAGTCCTGCTTCACCCACTTTATAAATAGGAAGTTACTCTTCTCCCCTATGCAATTTTTATTTTTTAAAAATATTCTGTCATTTTAATCTCTTGCCAGCTGAATTTCTGAAGCCAGGAGTGCATCTGCAAATCAAGTCTCTAGGGCATAGCTTTTAAACAGCGGGTCACAACCCATATTAGGTCACATAACTGAATGGAGAGGTTGCAGAAACTTTAGCACTGGCAAAAGGTTTTTGAATGGGCAACGACCAAAACCTACCAAAACATTACTCACGACTCCAAGGTGTTTTAAGCAGCGATTGCTGTGTGGCATCATGGCATTTTAGTGCAGTCTTGGGTCTGAGTACACCACATGCACACTCTGCCCTGCACGGGGTTAAGTTACATGGCCTGAAACACCTCAGCTCAGATTTGAGAATATATATATAGTACATTACGAACTGCAGTGTTTTTATTGCACGTAAGAAGTGTTTTTTATAGAGATATAAAGGTTAATTATGAAAAACGGACTTTAAAATGTTTTATTTTTGAGAATTTCCTATATTTATACAGTGTGTTTTTTATACCCACCTCATTTGACTCTTCCAGTTTCCTTTGGACCTCTCTCCCAACACATTCCCTTCCCAACTTCTCCTCTTCGGTCTCCTTTTTTATTTTTAAAGAAATAAATTACTGAATGCAGTTTCGGCTTCCAGTACACACTTGGGTCTGGAGTCATCTGCTTGAGTATGGACAGTGACTTACAAGTGGTCATACCTTTGAAGGAAAAATGGCTCTCCCTCCCCCACCAACCATTAACTAACTGCCAGAGAAAGACCCTGTGAACTTCTCCCCCAATTCGTGCTGGAATTTTGACTGACTTGATGTTTTACACAGGACCGTTACAGGGCATAGTAACTGTTTTGAGTTCCTGAGTGCAGTGGTCACGTTGTATGTAGCAGACAACATTTCATAGCCCCGCCCCATTATCCAGCTCTACATTTTCTCAGCCTCCTCATCTGCAGTGTTCCTGGAGGGTCTCCCTCCGTGTGTGTGTGTGTGTGTGTGTGTTAGATGTCCCATGCAGGGCTGATCATTCACAGTCACTTATTCTCTGCACTTTTACCAATTATCAATCTGCGCATCTACCACTGTCCACTGCAAAAGGAAGCCTCTCTGAGCAAGACTGAGAGCAGCACAAATCTCTGGGCATAAGGATAAATATTCAGGTAAGAGGGTAACACTCAGCCAAACAAAAACAGGTCACCCTGACCCCTCATCCAGCCATGGCTTTGACTGCCTGCCAGGGAGCAGTCCTCAACAACATCGCACCCATGGATACATCTTTCCTGGAGAGTCAGTACGGTCCCATGAATGGTCCAGTGCCGGGTAGGACTGCTATTGTCCTTTCTTTCCCAGCAGCCTGCATGGCAGTTTCTGGCACTGGCAAAGGTCACCAGGAAGTTTCAGGATCACTTTTACCTCCTTGTCCTGCAATTGGAGTGTGTGATGTTCCCAGCAGAGGGGGCTTACCATGTAGCTATGGCGGGCAGCCAGGAGCAACGACAGCAACCTTTGTTGAGAAACATTTTTCGTAATATGTTCTTATTGTTATTCCGCGAATCTGTCAAATTAGTGTATCTTTGGCTTGTGTTGTATTAGAATGTTTGATTTAAAAAAATTGCTATTTGAGTTTCAGACTTAACCTTCATTTAAAAAAAATCATCAAATGAATTTTGGCGTGGGGTTAGGACAAGATATTTCTGATATGGCCTTGAACTTACCTCTTCCATTTTGTTCTATGTGTATATGCAAATTAGTATTCTTGTGATTGCCTATTATGAAATTAAAATATTGATCTGCCCTGACACACATTAAACATACTTTATATCGTCCAGTATAAAATGTCCAGCCAAGAGTTAATTCTTTGTATAAGAATAAATAAGTGCATTCTTTTCTTTAGTATACAAATTTATTTCATATTTCATAAATATGTAATCAATTAAGTATTTAAAAAGAAATTTCTTCATGATTTTTCATTAGTATTCATAGTTATTCGAGTAAAAATCTCTAGGGCATGGAAGGGGTCCTGACTGGAAGGTTTAGAAATCTGTTCTAGGATTTTTCTTCCTTGTTTTCCCCTTCAAGTTTACTGTGAAAATCTTAAAAATTTCCCCTAAATTTTCTGCACTTATGTTTCCAAAGACACTGTCTACTTTCTTTGATTCTGTTTGTTGCAGCAGAAGGTGCTTCTTAGGAGTGGAAAAATGACTGTGCTTCCTGGTTTCCTCCCTTGGAGTCCCAGGTCCCTAATTCAGGACAGGCCACCCATGTAAATATGTGTCAAACGTTAAATGAGCCTGCTTTGTCTTAATGGTCCTGCCTTTTCTACAGTATAACTACACATGTACTGTTGTGTTAATGTTTCACAGTATATGGCTGCCCTGAGTTCCCTACCAGTTGTCTGTATTACCTTATGCCCGGAAAGATCCCGACACTGTTTAGAGCCGAAAAGGGGGAGGGTTTTTAGTTGTTTGTTTGTTTTTTGTTTTTAAAGTTCTTCTCTGAAATGAAAGCTACCCTGTGTGTAACAGGAAGAGGCTCTGATATACATACACGATGTACATTCTCTGCCTTGTCTTCAGGGATTGATGACAAAGAACAAACTTTGTTTTTGTCTGTAGACTGAAACCATTAAGGCCCTTCTCATCACCAAAGCATGTGGTACTTCTGCTATAGCAACCAATTGTCTAACATCAGTTAGGTGTCTTAGAATATTAATCAGTCCCAACACTGTCTTCTTGCAGATAGCTTCAGATCCAATGGACTGTTCTCACGAATGACGTCAATCCTAAGCCTGGCTTCTGACTGGCTGTGTAAATCATGGGCCCACATGACCCCTCCCCAGGTTGATTGTTTGCCAGTATTCGTCACAGAACTAGGGATCATTTTATACATGCTTACTTATTTATCATAAAGGATACAATTTAAGAACACTGACATGGAAGCTGCTTATAGGGTGGGGGAGGGACTCCTGAGCTTTCCAGACACCTCCATGTGTTTTTCAGTGTGGATGCTCTCTAAACACTGTCCTTTTGGAATTTTTTTTGGGAGGGAGGAGTCTTATTATATAGGCATGGTATATAAAACCTTTAAGTCATTGGTGACTCTACTGGTTGATTTTTAAGTGTCAACTTGCTGCAACCTACAATCACATGGGACACAGGCTGCAGCTAAGGAATTGTTATATCAAGTTGCCCGGTGGGCATGTTTGTAGGGAATCATCTTGATTGATAGTTGATGTAGGAAAACCCAATGGACTCCAAGCCAACTGGGACAGGAGAGAGCTAGATCAGAGCCAAAGCTAGCAACAAGTGGGAGGTATGGATGCATTTGTTTCTCTCTGCTCTTGACTATAGGTGGTATGTGACGAGCTATTTGAGATTCCTGAAATGATGGACAGTAGCCCAGAGCTGAAATGCAAATAAAACCTTTCACCCCTAAGTTGCTTTTGGTTACTGCCATGGAAACAAACTAGAACAGTTAGGTCAACATCTTCAGTTAGGTCAGCATCTTCTGTCTCTACCTCCCTGACTTTGGGAGCTAGCAAAGACGGAAAGTCCCAGTTTGCCAGTCAGGGTTGGTTGCCCTGACAACCAGACCCCTTCTTGAGGCTAGGCAGGACCCCTCAGCCACCAGTCATCTCATTAGCATACCAAAAGAAACTCATAACTTTGGGGGATTCCAACAAGGTTGTAAGCTTTGTGCCAGGCAACTGGGTCAGAGAGCAAGCAAGCATATTGTTCTTATTATGTCCTGGCTGCAGTTACCATCTCTTCCCTGGGCTCCACAGGGAACAGGTTCACTGAGCTGGCCCTTAGGTAACTGTAGATCACTACAGATGCCATGAAAGGAGGATGCTTACTTTAGGGAGTTGCGTTTCTGTTATTGTCCTTGGTCCCCCTCGTCTATTGGTGAGGAGGTAATTGTCCTAGTCACCTCTGCAAGGGCTTGTATGTCCTTCTAGTCCATATTCTCCCCTGAAAGATACACCTGTCATTATCATCATCTCATAACATTTATTTTTATTCTCTTCCTTCTGTCACAAAGGATGTAGTTCAGCTATAATACAGCAAGAAAATAGGGATTGGCAAGGGTGATATCAAGATTTTTTTTTTTTACCCACTGGTGCTTAAGTGGGTAAAGGGCTCTTGTCACCAAACCTGATCATCTGAGTTCAGTTGCTGGGACCCCCAGGAGAGGCTGATGCAGTGTAAATGACCAATCATGGGTTGTGGGTATCAGGGTCTAGAGGCTCATGACCCTGTGCTTTAAAGTGTATGTCATTTTTTTTTAACTAGCCCACTCCTGTACTTGGGCATGTCAATTTCTTTCTTAATAAATTGTCTCAATTTCTATTACTAGTTGTGTGTTCTGAGTCTTGGGACAGAAGAGCCTGGTGATTTCACAGCTGCCTCCAGTACATAGATTTGCAACTCTAACAGTCAGCGCTGATGGAGATTAAATTTCTCTTTTTTTGTACACAGGAGTGGTGTGTTTGTGTTTCAGATTGGAGGGTAGGACAGTGGGATCCCATTGTTTACGAAAACACAGGGGCAGCTTCTTCCAGAAGAGATGATTAAAAATTAAAGACAGCATTTGCTCTGGTTAATCTGTAGTTATTTGTATAGATGCATTTTTTATTATCTATTGGGACTAGAAAAGGGGCATCAGAGCCTTTATTTTCTTCTTATATTTGAAAATCAAGGGCTATGTCTAAACTTGAGGCCAAATATGATGAAAATAGGTTATTTAAATGAGTCCTTTAAAAAAAGTTACCTTTGCCAGTAGATTCCAAGGCTGTTTGGCAAAAGTAATTTACCAGTACAATAGTTTTCAAATGGAGGTAAATTACTCCTTAGGAAATTAGATCTTCCTGGAAGAACTAAACATTTCATCTTTGAAAAGAGTAGCTCAGTCAAATAGTGAAAGCATTTCCTTTGTTCAGTGTCGTAACAGGATGCTCTGGAGAGGAGAATGGAGATGCACTTATAGAAGGGAACTTTTGCAAAAAGAGTGCATTGGTCACATGCATTCCTAGTTTAAAAAAAAAACTGTTAGCTGGTGGTAGGGAAAGGGGTCTACCCTTGAATGAAGGCAGGCAAACCAGGAAGTGGAAGGGACGAGGAAGGAGGGCAGCTGCCCAAGACTGTTACCCTCCAGGCTGTTCTTGCTAGAGCTTGGACTCTGAACTGAGACTTTCCATTTTCTTTCAAATAAAGCCCTGGGTTTGCCTTCCCCAGGCGGCACTGTTGTTTTTAACATTATGCCTTTACTCCCTCCCCCACCTTGAGGGATAGATGATGAGAGATCTCTGATGAAGAAAAGGGTCCTATCTGTTCTACAGATAAAAATCATTTTCTGAATCATCAAGTGTAATTCTGCTTCAGTCTTCAGGGAAAATGAAGATTAGAATGTCTTGAACTCTGAATTTAATGTTCACGACTAGTGCTTCATAAAGGAGGGTGCCAGCTATTATCCCTGCTCAGAGGGAAACTGTTGATAAGACACCATTTGGAGCAGGGAGATTTATGGTGAAGTCAGAGGCTTGAGGACTGCGGGCAGCTGAGTACCCAGGTCCGCTGGGGCAACTGCTTGTGCTGCCGTCTTGTGACTTGCAAGAACGTAATACCCACCACTCCCCATTATTTTTGGGGGGGGTATCATTCTCTCCAAAACCAAAGAAGAATAGTCATTCAAAGCATCATTTTAGTTTAAAGGAACATGCATCCGTCCACCCCATCCACCCCTCCCGTAAAACCTACACATTTCAGTCGTGGATTCAGGACTGAGGGGGCTGCTAACTTCTTCTTGACCTCATTCTTCTGAAGGAGCATTTCCCTGGAATGCAGACTGCCCCCTGTGCTGAATGAGGAGGTACTCACCCAGTCCAGCTCATTCCCTGAACAAAGCTGCTGCAAGTGCCCAGCCCTTCAGTGACTGTGGAGTCAACTGCAACGATTTCATGTGGCGCTTTTCCAATGTGACTCTACAGAAAGTCCGTCCTCAGTACTCTAGGCGATTTACCGCAGAATTCGGTTTATAATACAATGCCATCCAAATTTTCTGTCCTTTAGAGTTCACCAGAAGCAGTGTCGTTTCTCTAGTTAATTGAAAACAGATATTCGTCAGGGTGCTATATTGGTTTCCTATTGTTGCTGTTACAGATCGCCGTAAACGTGGAGGCCTAAAACAGTAAGAAATATATTCATTCCTGTTTTTGGAGACCAGCTGTCTCAAACAAAGGGGTTGGCCCTCTCTGAAATCTTCAGATGAGCATGCGTTCTGGCCTCAGCTCTAGGGTCCCTGGCATACCTTGTCTTGTGGCTGCCTAACTCCAACCTGTTTCCTTTTGTCTGAACGGTCTCTGGTTACACATGGGGGTCAGTTGGATAATCCAGGGTGAGCACCTTTTCTTACTTCAATCACATATTTTCCCTGTATCAGGTAACGGTAGTAGGTTCTGAGGCATAGCATGGATTGTTTTGGGGAGTGCCCTTCAATTTACTGCAGATACTTTACCCATTTTTATTGGTCCTTAAGCTTTATTATATGTTCAGTACTCCTAGTCTGTATTTACTAAGAATATACCATTCTAAAATCATAAATTAAGATGAAAATAAAAATATGACCTTCATCTTTCTCAGTAACAAACCTAATTTTGATGATGCATGCTATAATTACAACATTAAAAAGCAGAAAACTTGAAAAGGAGCATAATCTCAGTGTCATTTCTAGTTGACCTCCATCAATCATTGAAGTCCAAAGGTATTTAAATCCATGAAATATTAAAAATTATTTTACCATCATTTCTATACCCAGAAACTACTGAATGATTAGAATATATTTGGGTTATGTTTTAATAGATGTTTCAAGTAATTGAAAATCCTTGATATAATTGAAAATAACTTAATTGTGATTGAAATATGGTAAATGGTAATCTAGGGGCCACATATGTTGTGATCATGTTTACAAAGTGTGTAACTAAAGATGGCTTGTAAATTTGTTCCTAATTTCATTTTTATAAAGGACAACACAGTGTTTTCTCTTTTCATAGTGCTCAGGAAGAAGGGAGTATGTATTGTCGAACTTTAATTAAGCTTTCTCTATAGAAATGAATACTTCCACCTACAAATCCTGTGCACCAGCTGCAACAGAGGGTACCTGCAAATCTGCACTGCCCTCTCAGGTTGTTTGGTTTGCTGGGTGGTGCTGGAGTGCCAGGCAGATGTGCTGGGTTACTGGGCGAGATCTCTCTAGCAGATGATCTCTCTAGCATTTGGTTGTCTTGACCCTCTTGTGTGGCTCACTTTAAAAGTGAAGCCTGGAGCCTGGGCTGCCCATGCTTTCCTGAGATTCAGAAAGCTTCTGCCTAAGGGGCCATAGCCGCCTGGCATGTTCCTGCAGGCTGCAGGATTCTCTTTGGATTCTTGATTGGAAGGCGTTTTCCTCATCCTGGAAAGGGGTGACACTGACGGTGTCCATGACAAGGTGGTGTTAGGTTGTGCTCACCTGGATACTCCCAAGGCATTGCCATCTGCTCTGAAATGTAGGGATGATTCCTTGTATCCTGGCAGGAACTGAAGCCTGGGCTAGGGATGCTGGGTTTTCTTCTTTCATCTCCTCTTCCTCCTCTTTCTCCTTCTTCTCCTCTTTCTTTTCCTTTTCCTCCTATGACATAGAATTACTGAGAGTATTTTTATAGTTGGCTGTCCAAAACTATATTTTGACATTTTATTTCATATTTTCTACCCTCTTCTTAGCCAAAAGCAGCAAACACAAGCCACCAGGCTTTGTGTTTAAGTCTCTTCCTCTTTAGGGAAAAAGATTGCACCCCTGCTACATGTCATTCTAAGAATGCCTTTTGTTTCCAGGCAAAATATGGAAATGTTTCAGAAAGGTCATGATTTCTTGTTTTCTAATTCCATTCTTTGGCGCTCTGACAGTGTGGGCCTGAAACATGAGCCACCCTACTGCTCAAGGCACTTTTCTTAAAATTAGACACATTACATCTTTAGCCTGAATAGAACTAAGGACTTCAGCTGTTCCTGATAGAACACCGTAGGCACATCTCTCTGTTGGTTAGTGTGCCTTGCAGTCCTTATCAGAAAAGTCTCTTTATGCAGCAGATGGTGCTAAACACAGACTCAGAAATGAGCAAAATTCAGACAATAAGTGTCAGTGGCGTGCTCAGCCACACACAGGGCATCCAGGGACCCGTAGGGAGAAAAGACGTAAGAGCTAGAGGCTGGGGAGGACCGAGCAAAGCAGTGACTTCCAGACAGGACAGGGCCACAGTTAGGAATTCCCAGCAGCTGTGGCTCCCTGCAGAACCCACGCAAGACCAAGGCAGTCAACATTCCAGCATGGAGAGCACAGGGACCTAGTAAGGAGCTGTGGCCAGTTGATCACTTCTAGGGAAGAGAGAGTCAGTTTTCTTTAAGGGTTGCTGGTAGGTGGACCATGCTGTAGAGGATGGCCCCACACCCATGAGTATACACACAGCACAAACCAGAGTTGGTGGGCTGTTAAATAGAGGCAAAAAAGGACATGAAGTTGGGGTTAGGGAGGTAGGAAGGGATCTGGAGGAGTTCGGTGATAATGATCAAAATGCATTGTATAAAACTCTTAAAGAATAAGTAAGAAAAAAACAAGAAAAAGGACAAAAAGGACCTTGGGCTTAGGGTAAAAAGAAAACAAAACAAAACACAAAAACCAGCATTCTGCTTTGGTATGCAACTGAAATTGTTTTGGTTGTGTTGCTGGTTAGATCAACTAGGCCACACTCTGTGACTCAGAGTATAATTGAAAGTGCTTCTCTTCAAACATGATTTGAAGAGCAGCCATCTCAAAACAAACAAACGAAAACCCCAGTCCTCTCCTGCCATTTGTCTTACAGCTGGACTGTATCTTCTTTTCTGAACTTCATTCATTTATATGGTACATTAGGTCTCTCTTCCATACTAGTCTTAGCATTTCGAAATACAAGGAATGGTCCCTGACCTTAAAGGGAAAGCTTTTGGACTTCCAGACAGCAGCCATGACACAAACAATTGCAGTCTAAAGTCATAAAAATGCTATTGTAGTGGTGAGACAAAGTCATTCTTGGGGCCTAAACTTTCTGCCTGCATTCTTCACTTGAGTGTGTGTGTGTGTATGTGTATGCTATGTATGTGTTCCCGTGGCTGTGTGAAGTGTATGTTGTAGAGGAAATTTAATCCAGCAACATGGATGCTCTGGCAAGGGATCATATCCAGAGACCTAGTTCTGTGTGATCCAGTTGGAATACAGCATGCCCTTAGACATAACATGCCTTTAATCCCTCTGGCTGGAATTCAGCACACAACTTTAATTTTAAACAGTGACATCTAACTGAGGGACAGACAAAGTGACAAATCAGAGAAAGATTTGAAAGATGGAGTTAGGATATGTCCAACTCTCAAGAGAACAGACAGGAAAGAGAAACTACTTAAAAGAACAGCAGAGAGAGAGATAGACAGACAGAGACAGAGGCTAGAAGCTGAAGCCTTCCAGGTCTAGCCTTGCAGAAGACTAGATTGTACAGAGGCTAGAAGCTCCCAGGCCTAGGCCTAGGGATAGTTTACATAGAAGAAAAAAAAAAAAACGCTCTGGATTTAGCCCAAGCCACTCACTTGCTTGGGTATGGCTCTCACCTCATCCCCTCTTCTGAGGAAATAGAAACAACATTTATAGAATATGGAGGCCAGAGGTTGAAGTTGGGTGTCTTTTACAATTACCCTTCACATTATTGTTGTTGTTGTTGTTGTTCAGACAGGAGACACTGAATTTGGAGCTCCTTAGTTGGACTTGGCTACTAGCTGGCCAGGGAGCATCAGGTCCTCCTGAGTGGGTGCTGACGGTCACCCTGAGGTTTTTAAGTATATGCTGAGAATGAGAATTCCCGGCTTCATGCTCATGCAGTCGGCAGTTTACCAGGGCTGTCCTTTCCCCAGCTCCTCTTCCCTTTCTCTCTCTCCCTTCCTCCCCTCTCTCATTCACTTGCTCATGCAGAAAAAGGGAGAGGGAGGAAGGGAGAGGGAGACTGTGTTTAGGGACAGAGGACAACCTTTGGTGTAGTGTCTTAGGAAGTCTGTGTTGTTTTTGAAATGGGGTATGTCATTAGCCTGGAGCTTGCCAAGGAGGCTGGACTGGCCGAATGGGGTATTCTGGGATCTTGGGAATACAAGCATGCACCATGCCCATTATCTGCTGTTGTTCTTTAACATAGGTCTTGAGTCTCAGCTTTTGCTTCGATACCCTGCTGGCTAGATTCTTTGAGAGGTCCTCTGTGGTAGGCTCTTGCCCTGTTCTCTGTCTTTTCCCACTTCCAATGTCTATACTGTTTGTCCTTCTGAATGAGAATTAAGCATCTTCCCTAGTGTTCTTCTTCTTGTTTAGCTTCTTTAGGACTTTAGATTTTAGTGAATAAATTGTAATAAATAATAAAGCAATAAAAAAGAAAAGAAAGTAAAAGAAACAACAACATAGGTCCTGAGGATCAAACTCAGGTGTTCATGTTTGTGCAGCAAGCTCTTTTCTGACTGAGTCATCTTTCTAGGCCCTGGTTATTTTCTTTTGTGGAATTTTCTCCTCCTCTATCATTCTCTCTCTCAGATACCCATACACATTTTGCTTTTGTACGCTTCTGTGTGTGCATGTATATGAAGGACTGCCTTGCCCTTATATTAGGACAGATAACAAATGTTCAAAGCAGTTTAAACATAACGAGCTCCCTCTGACCTTCTGAGGTCTTCTTTCCTTTATTATTTCTTCTTCTTCTCTCCTCCTCCTCTTCTTCTTTTCTTCTGAGACAAGGTCTTGCAGCCTAACCTAAGCTGGTCTCAAACTGATGACCTTCTGTTTCTGTATTCATGTTCTGGGATGACAGGCATCTATCATTATGCCCATTGGTAGAATTGCCTCATAGAATTTATTGATTATAATGTTTTCTACTGTTACTTAACAAATTACAATTCAACTGATGGCTTAAAATGCCACAAGCTTATTGTTACATTTTTGCAGGTAATGCTTCTGAAAATGGCCTTCATAAGGCTAATTGTGATCCTTTTGAAAGCTCTGGAAGAGAATTTACTCCTTGCTTTCCAGCTTCTAGAAGCTGCCTGCATTCCTTGGCTCCTAGCCTCCTTCCAGCAATGGCATCACTGAAGTTTCTGTTCTCGTTTCTCTGAAGTTGACTTGTTTTGTTTTGTTTTGGCTTGCTTTATAGGCAAGGCTGGCCTAGAACATGTTATACAGTCCAGGATGGCTTCCAACTTGCAATTCTCTTGCCTTAGCCTCCCAAGTACTAGGGATACTAGTACATGGAAATATAAATATAGGGCTCTATCTGTCCCAGCACTATCATTCTTGCCTGTGGAGTATTAGGGCCCTGTGGCCACATGGGTACCTTGGGCCCATTTAGATGATCCAGGAAGGGGATCCAAAACTTTTTACTTTATCATATCTGTTTCTATGCTGAATCATGTTCACAGGAGTTAGGGACTAGGATGTGCCATTTAAGAGGATGTTACTCTTTACTCTGCCTACTCCTGTGATGATGATGATGATGATGATGATGATGGTAATGATAGTGGTGATGGTAGTGGTGGTGATGGTGATAGAAATGAAGAGTGGCTTGTTGTTTAAGGGATATTAGCCTCTAGGGGTGTTTCTCCACCCCAGCTAGTTTCCAAATAATTGATTCAGAGACCTCTTGGATTTATAAAAGCTTTGAAGCACAGTAACTAGGCAGATACCAACCCTGTAAAATATTTTGCTATTTCCGAGCTCCATACCACTTGCAATAATTGTTCCTGCCTGGGCTGCTCTGTTCCATCAGGCCAACCCTCACGGCCATGTGCTCATGGTCCATATTGCCACATGGTGACTTTCTTTTCTTTGGTTTTTTCTTTTGCTTCCCCCTCCTCTTCATGATTCCTCTCTGATGCCATGCTCAGGAATACAAACTCTGCCTACTTCTCCCCTGCCCAGTCACCGGCACCAAGCTAATTGTATTAACCAACCAACTTTAAATTGGGGAGTGAAGTTTACATCACTTGATATTTGTGGGAATGTGCTTGTCTGGATAGCAACCAGCTCTTCAGGATCAATATTCAGCATTAGAATACATAACACCAGACCAACCCCCACTAATTCCCCTTCTGTCTAAATAGAAAGGCTCTTTCTCTTATAATAATAAACTATATATAGTAAGGACAATTATGAAACAATCAGGAAAACCATCATATAAGAGTTTCATTAGTTTCCAGTCCATATGTATTTGGCAACTTAGGAGGAAGTATTCTGTTATCTACCCTATCTTGGTGAGTTCAGAGTTTTGTGCCCAAATCACTTTCTATCATAACTTACATTTACTAAAAAATCTACTTAGACCTGAAATTATCTCTTTAAAACATTTCCTTAAATCCTAAATAATTTAAGCTTAATTGTGAGACTGTATCTATCTAGTCTTCAACCCCATTAGAGACTTGAGAAAGAAATAGTATTCTTTTGCTATGTAAGAAGTGCAGGCAAGCTGCTTCCAAATTTGAATTGACAGAGAGCTGGGTGCCTGGACAGTCACCCAAAATTTCTCTATAACATTGGAACATCATCTCCAGCCTTCTAGCCAAGAATATCTGACAGACATATTTGTGAAGCAGGAATTATGAAGGACTTGCTTACCCTGCCTTGGCAGAGCTTGGCACTTGACTTTGACTGTGTCCAAGTTTTGCCTGTTTCCCATTTGAGCATGCTGTCTGCAGAGGGAACCCAATGGCAGCTGGCTGCTTTTGAAGCGAACTCCTAAAGGAGATTCTTTGATACTCACCAGCCTCTTTCAAGATGAAAAAGCTGACGTGCCTCAATCTCAGAAGGCCTTACATTAATAAAAATAAATCTTTTAATGCCATATTCTGTTGGTTTCTGAGGTGTTTAAAGACCACCTATATACCTACATTTATGTAGTGTATAATAATTATCTGTCTGTCTATGTATCTGTCTATCTGTAGTAAATCTGAATAGGCAAATATTGCTTGTCCCTAACTACTTACTATCTGTTCAACCTAGAATGTATATCTGATAAGCTAGACTAGTATCTGATATGACCATGAGTTTGGTTGTCTGACTGTCAATCTGCATTTCTTAATTATCCTGAACAGCTTGTAATAGTAGCTTTCAAAAGGACTAGAATTTCACATTGCATTTTTAAATGAGTTGCATAGACACAATACCTTGTATAAAAGTTGAAACATACATACATTATGTGTATCAAAAATAACCTTAAAATTGTATCAGTATCAAACAATATAAACCAATGAAAACCTCAAACTTATATCAATATACAATAATCCATATCAATGTAAAATATTTGAGAATAACAGTAGATCTATAATTGAAGAGTAGATTTAATAATCTATCCCTTTATCCTCACTCTTTCTATATGATATTTCTATATTCCCCTCTTCTTTTCAGTCTCTTTTCCCTTACCTAAGAAAAAAAGGATAGAGAAAAGAAAAGGAAAGAGAGAGCTCTGGGTCGAAGATTCTAAACCTAGTTTTCTCCCTGAATATGCCCCCAAGTACTCTTAATATTTTATTTTTAAAAGAATAAATAAAACCAAATTCTTTTGTTCCCAAACATGTTTTTAAAAAAATGTAGTATCAAGCCAAACTGACTTGATGGAAGCTTCCTTATTGAAGGTGAAGATGACTTCCTCATACAGCTGCTTGGAACGTTCTGGAATGTTTACACTAAGCCATTTTGATTCAGGCATTGAAAGTCAGCAGATGCATGTGATCAACTACTGTAACTGGCCTGGATGAAATGAAGCTATTCTAAAAGGACACTTATGCCTCCCGGTGTGACTGTCAGATGAGTACAACAACGGACCCCAAGTAAATGGGAATGTCCCAAAAGAATATTCTGCTCTGAGAGAGCAGTCAGAGGGGAAGTCTAGGAAGGAGGTTCCACAGGGCATTAGCAACTCCTCAGATCACCCTACAGGATGAGCCTGGAGCCCAGACAGCGATGCGGGTGGAACCATGCCTGACTGCTTACAAGTGATATCCCTGGCCCTCTGGTTAAACTTCAATTAAACTTCATCACCCCAGGGGTGAAGTCAGATGTGGGGCTTGCTGGATCTCTTCATCCTCTTCCCTGAATAAGCCTCTTTTTCCTTCCTTTTGCCATTAACTTTTCATCGGCTTAGATGAAGGGCTGAGCCTGTAAGAGACAGTAATTGTGTAGCATAAGTGTTTGTCCTAACACATGGAAAGCGCTGAGGACACATGAAGACAGGAAGGTTTTGACTTAGTGACAGAAAGGAAGTTTTTAGCTTATGTATTTGAAATAGCTAGTCACCTCTTTGGGTCCTGTTTAGTGGACATTGTTACTCAAAACTTCATAGCAAGTTTTATCTCCCTCCAACCATGATGTGCATGTGCCCACACCCACGCCCATGTATGCACCCACATACCTGTGAATACATATGTGCATACATGTACATACACAGACTTTAATGCACACATATGTGCCTATACACACAGAATTTTGAAATCCTAATACTACCAAATCCACAAACAAGTCTCAATTCTTGGGGGAAATTATGGACCAAAATGGTCACATTCAGGAAAGTAGTAATAAAAACAAAGTGAAGTAGCAACAGAAATAAAATGTCTATCAGCCTTTAAGAACACTGTTGGAAAAAGATAACTCTTGCTTTAGCTTTTCTTCCAATTTATTACAAATGATAGGTCTGCTTAACAGAAAAAATAAGGACAGGCTGTTGCTTTCTTAGAAACACAAATCAGACAGATTGCCACACAGCAGGGGGCCGCTCAGCTAATTTTGATTGATAGACAGTCAATACACTGCTTTTCTTAGACACTCTCCTCCACTAAATACCTTAGTGACGTTTAGTTTTCCACTTTTCCCTGACATATTTTCATGCATTAATGTTTTACAATTTATGGTAAGTATAAATAATCTTATTTTAAATAAAACACTCACATTAAAATACTAAAAGTGTGTGTGTGTGTGTAAGTTTGCACACATGTACATATTTGGCCAGAGGAGGATGTCTGGACTTCTGTCACTGTCACTTATTTCCCTGACTTAGGGTCTGTCTCTGAACTTGGAGCTTGCTGTGCTTTCAGATAGGCTGCAAAACTAACAAGTCCTGGGAACTGTCTCCCTCCACCCTTTGTTGCCCACTCCTGGAGTGGGCATCAGATCTCATGGGACTGGGGACACAGGGGTTCATGCCTGACGTGGCTTCTCTGCAAGAGCGGAGATGCCTTTAACCCCCGAGCCATCAGCGTTCCAGCCCCTTTAGTCAAGCTCAGAAGTATCTGTTATGTGTGAGATGTGTCCTGTACCTGTAGAGAGTCCAACTCTGGGGTTGGAGAGAGACTCAGTTGGTAAAGTGTGTGTTTGCAAGCGTGAGGCCCTGCATTTAATCCCCAGCATCCATGTCTATCCTCTTAGGTTTTGGTCAGCTTGATACAAGTTGGAGTTATCTGGGAAGAGAGAACTCAGTTGGGGAATTGCCTCCATCAGATTGTGGCCAGTCTGTGGGTGTTTTTCTTCACTCATCATTGATGGAAAAGGTCATAACCCATTGTGGGTGGTGCCACCCCTGGGCACCAGGTAGTCATGGATGGTATCAGGAGTCATGTTAGTACACCATAAAGCAGGGCAGTAAGCCCTGCTTCTCCATGTGTCTGCTTCTATTTTTTTTTCAGAATATTTTTAAAATTTATTTATTAATTAGTTTATTCACTTTGTATCTGAGCTGTAGCCTCCTCCCTAAACCCCTCCCAATCCTACCCTCCGTCCCTAATCCCCTCCCATGCCTCTCTCTACGTCCACTGATAGGGGAGGTCCTCCTCCACTTCCATCTGACCCTAGCCTATCAGGTCTCATCAGGCTGCATTGTCTTCCTCTGTGGCCTGGCAAGGCTGATCCCCTCCCCCTCAGGGCGAGGTGATCAAAGAGCAGGCAACTAAGTTCATGGCAGAGACAGTCCCTGGTCCCCTTACTAGGGAACCCACTTACTGAGCTGCCATGGGCTATATCTGAGCAAGGGTTCTAGGTTGTATCTATGAATGGACCTTGGTTGGAGTATCAGTCTCAGAAAAGACCCCTGTGCCCAGATATTTTGGTTCTGTTGCTCTCCTTGTGGAGCTCCTGCCCTCTCCAGGTCTTTCTATCTCCTCCTTCTTTCATAAGATTCCCTGCACTCTGCTCAAAGACTCATAGCCATATGAGTCTCAGCATGTGCTTTGATCCCCTGCTGGGTAGAGTCTCCGTGGTAGGCTCTTGTCCTGTTCCCTGCTGCTTCTAATGTTGCCCCCAGGTTCCTGCCCTGTTTGAGTTCCTGCCTTGGCTTCCATCAGTAATAGACTGTGGTGATGAGGACATAAACCTTTTCCTCTCCAATGGTGTCTTTGGGAAGCAATAGGAAGCAAACCAGGACAAAGCCCAAAGGGTGGGCAGTGGTGGAACAACTTGTAATCCTGGTGCTGGGCAGATAGAGGCGAGTGGGTTCTTGGCAGGGAGAGGGTGCCACGGGTCAGCTGGCCTATTTGCAGTTTCAGGACAGTGAGGAAACCTGTTTAATTAAAACAAAATTGTACAGTGTGTGAGATTGTCCTCTGGTGTCCATGCACCCAAATAGGCAGACACACACGGACACTCACAAACACACATGAAGTGTGACTCTAACATTGCTGCGCTATGACTGGGTCCCTCATGCATTAAGTATCAGGTATGTTGCTATCAAGTATATTGCTGCAGTTTTAAATTATTTATCTACTCATTTGTGTGCGTGCGTGGTGCTGGAGAGGGGAGCTGGGACCTGGTTCATGCCAAGTAAGTGCCCTGCCATTACACTGAAGTCCAGCGCCCCTGTACTGTGAAATTGCCTAATTTGTCATCAGTAGTTGTTCAGTGTTCACGGAAATAAGCGTAATGTTTTCTTATTTGTTTAATTTGTGTGTGGTGGTGGTGGTGTGTGTATATGTGCACGTGAATGTGTGCTCATGAGTGAGGGCTTGCATGCCTAAGATTAAAGATCAATTTGGGGGGCCTCCTATCAATCCACATTATTTTTCAGATAAGGTTTCTCACTGAACCCAGAGCTCACTAAATGCTTAGACCTAGTAGCCAGTGAACTCTCAGAGTCCTGTCTTGAATTCCTAGCGGAACAGTTTTAGGCATGTGACGCAAAGCATGACTTTGTACCTGGGAGCTGAAGATCCAAGGTCAGGTCCTCCTGCTTGCATTATCTCTTCTTCCCAGGCCTGTCTGAGCTGTTAGTTCTGCCTGAGATCCTCAAGTCTCGTTGTTTGGATTCTGCTCTTTCACATGCAGAACAATGCAGCTCTAGAGGATCTGCAGTCCTCTGCTCCTTTTAGCTCTGTGAACCTGGTTAGGAACACCTCTGCAGTGGGGTTTCGATGTCTTTAAAAACTCAGTTACGTTATGTAAATATATATGTAATATATATATATGTATATATATAAACTATATATATATATATAATTTCAAATGTGGGATATGAAGTTGCTTTTAGTTTGTCCACAGATGATAATTGCCTCATGTGGGGCGTGGTCTTTGCCAGCTGTTAACAGCCTCGTGTGGGCTGGTGAGGTGCCAGCTGGAGGTAGTGGAAGTCTGAGGACTCTGGGAGAGTATAAATACAACAGCCCAAGGAGAGTGGGTAGGGTGGCTTCGGGGAGACAGAACGATGGAGGAGAAAGAAGGCTGCTGTGCGTCCTGCTGCTCTTTGCCATTGCCATCGCCATCGCCGTCGCCGTTGCCGTTGCTGTTGCTGGATTGCTAGATATCCTGGCGATTGAGGTTAGTATTTCCCCAAAGACCCGATAACCCTAACCAGCCAGAACCAAGTCTAAAGGGGTTTACATCCCCTTTCCCTTCTAACCTTCTTTCTCTCATGCCTAGGGGCGGGGGGCTTAAAGGGAGATAGAGGCATGAAGAACTCCAAATAGAGTAGAGTTTAAAAACAGCGCCAACATACCTCTTTGAGAGCAAGCTAACTAATCTAACTGATAAGCTGAGAGGGTTAACTCAGCTGGGAGAAGACAAGTAGATGGGGGAACTTTGGAACTGTCCCAGCAATGCCCAAAGATCTGAAGCACACCAAAAAAATCTCTTCCCTAATTTACAAGATTTGGTACCATCCTCAACTGAACTGCTAGGGTTCTGCTGACTCTCTTTAAATACATCCCAAAGAGAGCATGGAATCTCATTTTCATTTGTCCTTCTGACCACTGTGTGAAAGGGTATTTAAATTAAAGGTAGACTTCTCCGGCAATCCTTTTATCTCCATTCAAGCAGAGCTGGTTTCAAATCTGTATCAGTTCTTTCTGCAGATGTGTTTTCTTGAGCATCTACTTTTGGCTAGGTCCTAAACATAAATGGCCAAGTAAGATAGGAAGGATGGTCCTATGGATAATAGAAGGTTGTTTAAATCTTTAAAGTATCAAAAGTATGATTTTTAAAAAAATTTTTTTTCTTGTTTAACCCAGGCTGATCTCAGACTGACTGGTTTATCTCAGTCTCCTTAGTGCTGTGACTATGGCCATTATTCCAAAAAAGGACCCATCTAGGATATGAATAGTAATGTAGACTTTATGATAAGGTGTAAAAATTGACAACAGATTCAAATTTGTAAGTACAAAGTAGAAATACTAAAAAAACTAATTATATTTTATAAAAATATGGATTTGAAGGCTGGTGGTAGTGGCTGTGCCTTTAATCTCACTCAGAAGGCAGAGGCAGGTGGATCTCTTAAATGCAAGGCCAGCCTGGTGCACAGAGTGAGTTACGTTACAGGTAGGGCCTGCACAGAGAAACCGTGTCTCAACAGATATGTATGCATGCATGTATGCATATGGATTTGAGTGGCTAGCAAGACTAGGTGGAATTGGAGGCTCTCACTAATACAGTGAGAGCCTGCCCCAGTGCAGTTGAGAGTGATTAATGAAGACAGCAGATGTCAACTTCAGGTCCCCACAGGCACCCAACACACAAACACAGAAACAAATGAGTGAGTGACTAACTGAGCTTGAATCTAGCAGGTGCCCAAACTTGAGGGGAAAGCCCAGTGGATGGATGTAGCTCAGTTGTGGAGCGCCTTCATAACCTACGGGCTTAGCCCCCAGCATCCCCTAGAAAACAAACCAAGCCAGCACTATAATCTACCAGGTAGTGTCTGCAGATGGAGACAACTCAGGAGAGAAGTTTCTACAGGTTCAACTAAAACCTAGCCGAACAAAGAAGGGGTTTTGAAAACCAAATTTCAACAGTAGTTCTCTTATGTTCGTTACTGGTATCATTTGTTGTTATATAGCCAGTCTTGATGCCAGGCGTCAGAGAGAGGGAGCCGAGCTTCTCTGAAAGGGCCAATACCAGGCTCCAGCATGGCTTTAGTAGAGTGACTGATGAGGAAGTCTGCTTGCAGAAAGACAGTTTCAACAAAGGTATGACTTCCTTGATGACATCATAAACTATGTGCAGACACCCAAACGTCTGCATCCAGCTCTAGAGAGCACTTTGCTAAAGCAATAGGCAATATGGAAAGTTCAAGAAGTACCTTATTGTTGACCTTAAGGACAGCATAACAAGATTGCCTAATCTGAAGCCATTTTAAAATCCGTGTAGTAATTAGCCCCTTTCAGTTCTAAAATTGTGCTGCCCCTTTCGAATTTAGTTAAGTCAAACGTGTCCTCTACCAGATTTCCAAATTTAAGTAGTAAGTTCTATGAGTGAGTAATATAGACTTATCAGATTCATTCGATTCAGTTAATTCTTTATTTCAGTGAGTTATATAGACTTACCAGTACTGATAATGGATACATATTAAACAATGGGTGGTAGATTCAGACTGAATTCCTAAACAAATAGGCAATATGCAATGTGTATCCTGTATCCGGAGTTAGTGGAGGACAATTGTAATTTTCCCTAAAAATGTATTTTGATGTTTTTCTTGTACACAGAATGTCTCCGTGCCAGTTGATCTTACTCAGACTCAGCAAGCCTGTCTTGAGTGGAAACAGCTGGTGGCTTTTTCTCTTCCTTCTAGAAATAAGGAGATTGACCCTCCTACCCAACTCCCTACCCAGCCATGCTTAGAAAGATATGTGGCTAAAACTAATGTCAAGGCAGTAAGCCCCCCTGATTATAAACTATTTTTTTCTGTCTTTGATTGCAAGTAGAATGGGCATGCAGACACACTCCAGGCCTTTAGTACTGACTGGGTGGTTCTATATACTAGTTTTCTAAACTAAAAGGCCCCTGAAGCTATTTGACCAGTTATTCCTACTGAAGCCTGGGACTAGGAAAATAGGACAAGGCTTTACAATATTACTCTGTTTTCTTCAAAAGGTTCATGCTCTGTAACACTTGTCTATTTACTGTAGGATTACAGAAAACTCACTGCTTAATTCTTGGTAGTTCAGATGATAATGCTATGGATCACGTAATATAGGCATCAAATGCCCTTGAATTTTGAGTTTGTTTTTTTTTAAAGCCTAGAATCACTTTAAAGATCTCTTACCAAAAGGAGTTTAAGTTTCATGGTACTGTGTTTATAAGCTGTGACAATCGTAAAACATCTCTGTCAAGGCACATAACTCACCCCTTTTATATTCCAAGTTTTTTAACCTTATTTGTGAGATATTATGAACAATTAATGACACTTGACTTCTCTTTTTCTAATTCATAGTCACCCAGAATGACATTTTTGTTGTTGTTTTGAGACTCAAACAGAAGCCTTCTTTTAGTGCCTTTTATATTCCTTAGAATCAGTTTACAATTTCCTAACAAACTGAGAGGAAAGGCAATCAGCAAATAACACACAGTTACTGGAAACTGTTGCTTTTGAATTTTTAATGATCCCTTAAAAGTGCCTATAATCTTATAATTGACATAGCAGGAATTTAAAAATCAGATTCTTATCTGATACTTTGGTCTAGAATCAAGTCTATATTTTATTCAGTCATTTGCACCAAGGCAAACAGACTTGCTAAGCTGTTTTCATTTCTATCCTTTAATCTCAGATTTAAGGGGTACATACCTGAGTGCTCAGCTGGGTTTTCTTTTCCCTCTTGTAGTGTTATGATGTTACTAAAATATTATTACTCTCCAGATAACTTTTTTTGATATTTCTCATTTCTCAACTTTTTTCTTCTACCTTTCTTCTTTGAGTTGAGCCTAGTAGAAAATTTTGTTCTGAAAAAATAATATACACATGTGTATAAATATATAAATAATTGAATATATATATATAATATATATTAATGATCAAAATTTAGGTTAATAGTCTAAGCCATTTGACTTTATGCTATATCACATTTTCCTCATTGAGGGGAAAGAGAGGTGGATTTTTAAAAAGGAGGCTGGCCTATGAGCAGGCCATGAGGGATCATGCTCATTTCATGGTAGCTGAGAAGTATGATCTAAGTTCTGGTTCTGAATACTGGCTTCAAATTCCGCAGAACTGGAGGCATTCTGCTTTAGTGCCCTGTAACCTAGCCATGGGTCTCCAAGTGAATGACTTAGTTAGGCTTTCCGTTGCTGTGATGAAGCACCATGACCAAAACAGCAGGTTGGAGAAGGTTTACTTGGCTTACCCTTCCACATCACTGTTCCATCTTTGAAGGAACTCAAACAGGGCAGGAATCTGGAGGCAGGAGCTGATGGAGAGGCCTCGGAGGGTTGCTATGTACTGGCTTGCTCCCGTGGTTTGCTTAGCTTGCTTTCCTGTTGAACCCAGAACCAGCAGCTCAGGGGTGGTACTGATCACCATTGATTTGGGCTCTCCCCCATCGATCACCAAACGCCCTACAGCCTGCCTACAACCAGACCCCACGGGGGCATTTTCTCAGTCAAGGCTCTCTCCTCAGATGACCCCAGCCTGCGTCAAGTTGACACAAAGCTATCCACCACAGTGAGTATTGTAGGCTTAGGTTTTTCAAAAACCTACTTTATTTAGGGTTCTTAAATGGAAAACCTCCCTTTCAACCCATTGAACAGAGGAGAAAGAAGGTTATTAGGAAAGGGGATGGTGGACCTTTGCAGATGTAGTTGGTTGGGGAGAGTCCACTCGTCGTTGTCTGGAAGCCAGCACCAGTTAAAAAGCGATCACCTAACAGCATCGTGACAGCGGTGGCGCACCTCAGCAGAGGCAAGATTCTGCCAAGTCCCGAGTGAGCGGGAGCAGACAGCCTCAGCCTGAGTGGCGCGAGAAGTTCTCTGAAGCATTTCTCTCTGAGAAGTGAAGTGTAGGGAAACAAAGACCAGGGAAGCGATGTGAACCTTAACAAAGTGTGGTGATGCGTAAGTTTTGTCTCTGTCCGTGAGTTTCTATTTGTCCCTTCCCAGATGCCACAGAAGGCTGTTTTTCCAGGTGGCCAAAACCATGTCCCTTGCAAGAGACAGCTCCCGGAAAAACATTACACACCCTCTCACATGTCTGTTTTCAGCTGACCAAGATCTTGTGCCCTCTCATGAGTTCGTTTTCAACTGAGGATGATCTAAAAAACATTTCTACATCCTACATTTGGGATCAAAACAAAAAACAAAACTTTCACTACTGAATATGCTTAACATCTGATACTTTAACAAAGGGTAAGAGACATGTTTTCTTTTCCCCATTGTTGAGGAAGTCTTGGTGTTTAACTCCTGGTGAGAGAGGTGTCTGCCAGCAGGTACACCCATGGCAATTTGCAGGAATACAGCTTGTCGTTAAGATACCCTGCCAAGATTTCAGTGCTTAGAGGAGTCTAGACACTGGAATCAGATTTCATGGCCTTACTTGAAACTTGGGAGAACAGGAATTTACTTAGTTTTGATGCGAATGCTATGTTTTAGGAAAGTGGTCAGAGCTTAACTGCATATTTCAGAAAAGAGATTTTTTGTTTTTCAGTCATGTTTCACCAGGGGTGCCACATTCTCTGAACTTTGAATCAAACATATTTAATATGATAGTTGGCGTTTGCTTTGCTTTCTCAGAAGAGAAACACAGAGAAATCACCTGTAGAGCTGGGGACAAACACAGGTGCCTCACGAAATGACATCCCGCTTCCTCACCAGTAAGCTGCCTGCTGTGGGTTTAGAACATCATGGCCTCACACCCGTTCTTGGGGTCCATCTTTTGTCTGAGTAGTTCTAGAAATGTGTTTTGATCAGAAGCCATAAAGAGCTTTCCACTTCGAATCTTGGCTTTTTCTCGGTTGCTCGTTCACTCTTTAGCGGGCCTGTCCTTCTGACGTGGCAGCAGGGCGGCGCAGACCTGAGCAAGTTACCGCCATGGCAGCCGCAGAGAGTGTATTGTAAGGAATTGAATGGTTTGGGGTTGGGCTGCCTTCACAGCTGCTCCGGGCCACCTGTGTGTGTCCTTGATTTCCTCATGAAATGGAACGGAGTGTGCGAGAGGCTTTTAACAAGCTCGTGCTGGTAACATGTAGTCATGTGGTTTGTGGGTTCCTTCAGCCTAAACTGCTAAGTGTATTAGGAGTACTAGGGAAGAGGCACAATTACACAATCACAACGTAATAACAGTGTAGCTATAAACACATTTTGGCTCTTTGTAAGTTTCGTGTTCACATGTATTGTCCATTTTCCCTGTCTGTTCCGCTTTGGCCTCATTTGTAAAAACTTCTAGTGATTAAGGATAGAAACTATATGTTAGGCATATTTTAAGCAATTTTTTTCTAGCCTTGTCTTTTAACAGTATATATGGTGTTTTGTGGCATGTCGAAGTTTCACATTTTGTTTTCAAGTCATCAGATCTACTCTTTCTCATGGACTCTACGGCCACTTGGTTATATGGCCTGTGGTTTCAGAGATATCAGAATGTGAAGAGACAGTTGCTAGTCTCACTTAAATAGAATTCAATTTTGATAGTTCTTATAGATTCACTTATAGTTTTCCACAGTCCCTCTTCCGTGTGTGTGTGTGTGTGTGTGTGTGTTTGTTTGATTTGGGCTCATTTTCTGCGCTTAAAAGAAAGGTGTTTAAATTGGGCATGGTGGCACACACCTATCAATCCAAATTTAGAAGATCAAAGCAGAAGGATCAGAAGTTTAAGGTCATCCACTGCTACATAGCCAATTTGAGGCCATCTGGAAATGCGTGAGATACTTTGTCAAAAATTAATGAGAATAAATGAATAAAATTCAAGTAATTGTAAACATGACAAGCTGTGGAAATGTTTTGTTCTAAGACAACTGTTGAAGAATATATTTGCTTAGATCTAGAAATCTGGACATGTACTGCAGGCCTTGCTGCTGCAGGGATGTGGCTTGTCCATTGTCGTTGCCCTGACTGCTGGCCCTCTCCACCACCTGCTGTTAGCTTAGTCCCTCTTCACACCTGCCTCTGTGGTGGCACAATTTAGAATTGCCTTGAGGACAGGGCTAATAGTTTTTCCTAGCATCTCTTGCCTCTCCCAGACCAAATTTTCTAAGGCAGAGCACAAAGTAGAAGGCGGCAGCAGCCAGAGCTCCATTCTAGAAAACTCATCTCCCCTTCCTTCCAAAGGAATGAAGGCAATGTTGGCCCCTAAATGACCTCCAAGAATGTAACAACCCCACACAGACAGTTTATTACACAGTAAAGACCCTGGACATAAACAATGGATTTCACTTTATTATACATTAAAAAAAAAAAACCATGCATGTGTTATATTAACAGCACTTGCCTGGAGGAGATGGCAATTGTGGAGCATAGCAATCACTGGTAAATCAAGCATTGAAGGCGTCACACAGTAAGCTAAGGCCCACACGAAGTGGTGGAAACATTTCCGGGCCTCCGGGGTCAACAATGAACATGGGTTCATGGTCATTTCTTTGCCTTGCAGGTACAGATGGCTTTTAAAAACATTGAATCTGAAGCTTTATAATTGTAATTAGTGTTTCTGAAGCCGATAATTAGACTTACTGAAGGCCTCCCACATAGGAGAGATCTGTACATATAATTTTTGAAAACACAGTAATTAATAGAGGATTATTTAAATTCATTTTCTGTAACATTTTGCTAAAATGGGGAAGCTTGGCTTTAGCTTTTGGCAAATCATGAATTAATAATTTTAAAAAGAAGGTGACTGTGGGAAAGATTTCTTTTTAAATCTTGTTAGAGAAGTGGGACCTTCCTAGTCTATTGAGCATGTGTTTATAATTTTTCAGAAATTAAATAACATGACCTTTTGATTGTCTCCAAAATTTGGAAATTTAATACACAACTTTAAAGTAATTGGCTTGAAATCCAAGGATCCATTTTAGGATGCTTTGAAAATTTTATTCCCTTTCCAGTCCAGCACATTCATGCATATATATATATATATATATATATTCCTTTTATTATTCATTAGATGTATGTATATATATTCACTTTTAGAGTCTGCTGTTACACCTCTACAAATAATTTTCTTATATTGGTGCTGCTTGACTCTGTTTTGGGTAGGATTTGAACTTGAGTGGGAAGAGACTCTAGTTTGGAAGAATCAAGAATCATGTAACAGTAGGACGTAAAAACCAATGCGAAAGGAGATTGAAGGGACATGGCTGAGCTCTTGTGGGAGAGCAGAAGGTCAAGATGCTTTCCCAGAGGTCTTCATGCACGTGGAGTGCTCTCTTCTGGACTGGCTATTAGCTGTTCTTCACTCTGCTAAGAGACGGGGGATGGAAGGGCCGAGACTGAACACTAAAGGCAGTGAAGGGATCTTTAATACAGATTTGGAAGGTGGACTAAGAACTCACCCTCTTAGATTGGCTTGCAAATATATATATATTTTTTAAAGGTGGGTACAGTTCCGTCACTGTTTTCATCCTGTTCTTTGTACGGCAGGGGGCTGGCTGACTGGGTAGCATCACTCGCCTTCTTCCTCTCTTTTCCCCTCCCTCAGTTTCCTTCCTTTCTACCTACCCTTCTACTTTTCTATGTGTGACACTTATCAGAAAGGGATGCAGATTGTCTGATCCTGCCAGGGTAGCTTTTGAGTTGGGGTGGTATGCTTTTTGTCCACCCTCAGGTTACTTCTGGTGCTGAGATGTAAAGACTCACTTCACGTTAACAGGCTTTGAGGCCCTTCGGATTTATTTTCTCGTCTCCTTCCCTCCCAACCCCCAGTTTCCTTATAACATTGAAGAGCATTTTACATTCAGCTGTCTTCTTATTAAAGTGTCCCCCTTTCCCTGTGATTCTTGTAGATTCAATATCAAAGAACAGGGCTACTGATTAGACAACATCTACTTAATTTGTGCTGGAGTTAAAACACCCTCTTCTCCATTGTTTGTGTTTTCATCTGATCCTTAATGCTGAAGCTGTGTTTGGTACAAGGCAGATCTTTCCTCATCATATTCAGGAAAGTCTTCCTTGAGAAATAAGTCATTACCCAAACTGAGGCACTCCTTCAGTGTTGAGAGATGTTTTAGTGTGCACCGAAGCAACAGTCAGCAAGCTCTGGTGATTTAAGAAGTGTTTGTCTCTTACTAGCAGTGTATAAAAACAGATGCTGTGACTCATAACCAAACTTTGGGCAGAGTGCAGGGAATCATATGAAAGAACGGGGAGTTAGTATGGCCTGGAGAGGAGAGGAGCTCCACAAGGACCAAATATATCTGGGCCCAGGGGTCTTTTCTGAGACTGTTTCTCCAACCAAGCACCAGGAATGGATATAGCCTAGAATCCCTGCCCAGATATAGCCCATTGCAGCTCAGTATCCAAGTGGGTTCCCTAGTTAGGGGAACAGGGACTATCTCAGACATGAACTCAATGGCTGGCTCTTTGATCCCCCTCCCCCCACTCCCCGCCCCCCGCGGAGGAGCAGCCTTGCTAGGCCATAGAAGAGGACATTGTAGCCAGCTCTGAAGAGATCTGATAAGCTAGGATCAGATGGAAGGGGAGGAGGACCTGCCCCATCAGTGGACTTAGAGAGGGGCAGGAAGGAGATAAGGGAGGGAGGGTATGAGGGAGGGGGCTACAGCTGGGATACAAAGTAGATAAACTGTAATTAATATTAAATAAATAAATAAGAAATCTTAAAAAAAAAAGAAGTGTTTGTCTTGAACATTTGCTGTCAGGCTTAGGAGCCAAAGCTTAAAGCATCTTCATTTCAGAGAGAGATCTAGGGAATATATTAATAGCATCCAGATACCCAAAGTAAAGGTCCTTAGATATTACTGATTCGTCTTTTTTCTCCCAGAAATTATATTGCTCTTTTTTTAATTTAGAAAAATTTTTTAAAGCCCAGGGTGGTCTTGGGCCTGACATATGGCTGAGGCTGACCTTGAATGCCTGTCTTGCCTTGGCCTCCCAAGTGCTGGGGTTATAGGCATGAGCTGCCATGCCTGCCCTGTTTTTTCTGTTTTCTTTTCTCTAGGGATTGGAGAGATGGCTCACTGGTTAAGAATAAGGAAGGCTCTTCTAGAGGATCAATTCAACTTCTAGTATTCACACTGGGCAGCTTCAGGGGTCTGACAGCTCTGGTCTTCCCTGGCACTGCACTCCTGTGTACTTAATTAAAAACAAAGCGCATCTAGGCTGTTTCCAGCTTCTGGCCATTACGAATAGGGCTGCTACAAACATGGCTGAGCAAATACCCTTGTTGTATACTTGAGCATCTTTTGGATATATGCCTAGGAGGGAGTGCTATAGCTGGATCTTGAGGAAGACCTATTCCTAATTGTCTGAGAAAGTGCCAGATTGATTTTCCAAAGTGATTATACGAGTTTATATTCCCACCAGCAATGGAGGAGTGTTCCCCTTTCTACACATCCTCTCCAGCATGTGTTGTCACTTGAGATTTTGATCTTAGCCATTGTGATGGGTGTAAGGTGAAATCTCAGGGTTATTTTAATTTGCATCTCCTGATGACTAGGGTTGTTGGACATTTCTTTAAGTGTTTCTCTGCCATCCAATATTCCTCTATTGAGAATTCTCTGAATGGATACAGAAATTGTGCTATAGTTACACAATGGAATACTATTCAGCTATTTAAAAACAAGGAAATCATGAAATTTGGAAGCAAATGGTGGGAACTAGAAAAGATCATCCTCAGTGAGGTAACTCAGAGGCAGAAAGATACATATGGTATATACTCATTATAAGGGGATATTAGACATATAATATAGGATAATCATACTAAAATCTATACTCCTAAAGAAGCTAAACGACAAGGAGGACCCTAGGAAAGATGCTTAATCCTCATTCATAAGAACAAATGCGATAGACATTGGAAGCAAAAGAAGACAGGGAACAGGACAGGAGCCTACCACAGGCAGCCTCTGAAAGACTCTATTGAGTGAGATATTGAAGTAGAGGCTGAGACTCATAGCCAAACTTTGGGCAGCATGCAGGAAATCTTATGAAAGAAGGGGGAGATAGAAAGGCCTGGAAGGGACAGGTGCTCTACAAGGAGACCAACAGAGCCAACAAAAACAAAACTGAACTCTGGGGGCCCAGAAGAGAATGATGCCCCATCCATGGAGAGGACCTAAAATCCCAGCTTAGATGTAACCCATAGACTCAGTCTTCAAGTGTCTGGCATGAACTCAGTGACAGGCTCTCTGATCACCTCTGATTTCCTCCCCAGGCCACAGAGGAAAACAATGCAACCAGTCCTGATGAGACCTGATAGGCTAGGGTCAAATAGAACGGAAGGAGGGCCTTCCCTATTAGTGGACTAGAGGAGAGGCATAGGGAGAAAAGGGGGAGGGGCCAGAGCCAGGATACAAATTGAATAAATTGCAATAAATGATAATAATAAAAATATTTTAAAAACAAAGCACATAATTACAAACAAATCTTAAACACTTGACAGTTACTATCATTGACATTTATTGAGCTCCTGCCATATCCTTTCTACTGTGAACAGGGGATACAGAAGGGAACTTGACACAGTAGCCAAGTCCCCTGATTTCATGAAAGTTATATTTATCTGACCTTTTGTGCTCACTTACTTGACAAAGAACAAAATCAGAATTAATGCTGAGAAGTAACGCCCAAGAAAAAAAATTGACTGCATTTTAATTTATTCTTGATATAAGAAAATCACTAAATATGCTACTTAGCCCACACATTTAAAATTTTGTATAAAGGTATTCAGTTGTAGCATTTGGGGATTGTCTGTCAGCATTTACTTTCAAAATGTTATGACGGATTTACATAGGTTCTTTATCCTAAGATTTTGACGTTGCTTAAGGTTATTTCAGAAAAGAAAATCAGTGTGGCGTTTCCTTCTACACAGCTACCTTTCATGTGAGTGTTTACTTCCACCAGTACGTAGTACTTTCCTCAGGCTACCAAATAAAGCAGGACAAGAGAGTCTGTGGTCAGGGTTCACATGCTATAAGGTCTGGTGTGTTGCCTGTCCCCTACAGTAGAATTAACTGGTTCTACTGAGTTTTACTGCTAAAGTAGGCCAAATAAATCGTCCAAAACTCAGGTGCGATGGAACGAACTGGCAGCTGAGCCATCACTTAGGTTTTCTTCTTAGTTCCAAGCAGCTCAAGGCAGATGCTGTCTACCACCTGTCCTTCACCCATCATGATATGAACCCATTCTCCATGAAGACAGCAAGCACACTGTGTTGTGGGGATTCCATTGCTTAGAACTGGACCTTGTCACACATCTGAGTTCTAGTGTCCCGTGAGACCCCATTAGAGAAGGCCTGCTTTCCACAGAGGCTCACAGAGCAATGGCGTCACTCAGATGTGTGACTTGAGGCCTCAGACTGTGAGGACATGGCTCAAACATGGAGCGACAGTTTGCTCTTTTACCATTGGTGTCACTGAGAGCCCAGGGACTTTGCTGTTCAGTCACAGCAGTGATGACAAAGGTGTGTTGCCTTCTGTTGACAGCCTCCCTTCAGACTCTCACAATCCTGCCTCATTTCCAGGCCAGCCTTCCACCTTTCCCTTCAGGTTTTAGAGCCCTCAGTGCCTTACCAAGGAAATCCCTGTTAGCCTGCCCAAACTGGCTCCTGTGGCTTTTACTCAAAACCCGCACCAGTACACTGTGTGAAGAGCAAGGTAACTGAGGCAGAGTATACCTTCTAACCTTGGTCCCACTCACACGTTTCCTGTTTTTCCTGTAAGTTCTTGCAGTGTGGCTTCACATTCCTCCATTGAGTGGTGGGAGTTTGTGTTCCTATTCCTTAACCCCAGGTAAATCAAGAGAAAGGTGTGGGATGGAAATAATGTGAGTTATTAGGCTATATCATAAAAGGCTATGCCACTTCCTATCGGGCTCATTTCTTTATATTTTGTTGTTGTTGTTGTTGTTTGTTTGTATGTTTCAGATCTTTTGCCCGGCTGTGGCAAGATGGTACCTGAAAGAGGTTGTGGTGGGAAGAAGCCAGGTCACTGGCAGTGTGCTCTTTAACGGGCTATCAGGACCCCAGCTACTTCCTTGTTTCACCATCCCCTAATTCTATAAACAGCTTCCCCTGTCATCATCAGGGGAAACAGCCAAAAGCATCAGGTCAGCTGACCGTGGGCTTAAAGCTCTGAAACTGGGAGCAAAAATAAATCTTTCCTTTGGAAAGAAAATTATATTTAGGTGCTGTAGGGCCCACTTACCACAGAGCATAAAACTTACTGGAGGTGGTTCTCCTCTTCCATGTAGGTCTCCAGGATTGAGTCCAGGCCCCTGGTGGCAGGTGCTTTTTGCCACCGACCTCTCACTGGCCTCTTTCTATAATTTTCAATATATCTTGGAAAACTGATGCAGGAGTCCTGAGCCCAGGTCCTCCAAGTGTACCATATGAGAGCGATCTCATGGAGAGGTGACGGTTAGGAACGCCAGAGCAGCCCAGCTGTCCAGCACCCAGCTGTTGTCCTGATTTAGGTGACAGGGTGGATTTGTGAATAAACAATCGCACGATTTCCCAGCTGCAGCTCAAGCGGAGGCCAGCTGACACACGTGGAACAGATGTAAACTATCTTGAGGCCCTGTCCAGACTGTAGGTTCATAAACACAATAAACATGGTCATTATTTTAAGCCACTTTGGGTTATTTATTTTTTTAGACAATGTACAATTTTATTAATGAATTGTATAAAATAGCGACAACCATTTAAACATTAATTTTTTAAACAGCCATGTTTTAAAGTTGTGCATATTGGCCTCTGTGGCATTGCAAATAAATACTTAAAATATTTGATATTTTCATGCATAAGTATTAAGCTATAATACTGTTTACTAATTATTATGAGCAAGCTAAAGTCTTCAGATAGTTAATACGCATTTAAATCACCACAATTATGTGAGTAGTAATGAAGAAACAGCTGGATGTCAGGTTGTAATCTTCAATATTCTTAAAACTTAAGTCCTCATTTCCATTCAAGGATATATTTCTATGCACATGAATGCCAACGTTCAAGCTGAGGAATATGTCCTTTGACCATAATAACAAACTCACATAAAAGACAGTTTGTCCTGCTTTAAAGAAGCAGCACATTTGCTCATTATCTTTCTCTCCGGGTATCATTACCCATATTATTAATGAAAATTCTGACCAGCCCAACCTCAAGGTTCAGTCTTCAAAGGAAATTTATAGTTAAAAAGATTTATTCAATGAATGAATTTAGAATGAATGAATATATATATATATATGTATATGTGTTTACATATATGTGTTTACACACACACATCCACCACAGCCAGTTCTTGTCCCAGTTCTTTTAACAACTTGCAAAGATTTGGCCATGTTTGTTCTTCAGTAGACATTACTGAAGAACAAGTGTCCTGTTATTCCCCTTGAAGTGGCTGTGAGAGCTGGAGATTTCATTTGCAGAGAAGCACTACTGGTTAGATAGCTAAAACCTGTGGTAGCTTAGCGGGGCAGGCCGAGTGTTTGCGGTAGCTTAGCGGGCAGGACAGGCGGAGTGTTTCCCAGAAGCTGGCTGTGAGCGGGGCTAACTCAGAAGCCTCCGCTGCAGCGGCTGCGTCTGCGGAAGCGGCTGCTGGAGTGTTTCGTTTCACTGTCCTTGCATCAGCGGGTAACACCTCTAACATGATGTTGTGACACTTTTCTTTCAGATTTTGGAAAATCCACTGAATATGTTAAGGGTCACCTATTGGAATCCCATCTGTAAAGGCTGTTCTTTAGGCCGATGCAACATTCTTACATGCTTGATACATTGTTCCCCTAGCCTGGGCATTGATGCAGAGGTGCAAACGGGGAAATTGTCCTTTGGTGGATAAAGTTCCAGAATGCATTCAGTACAAACAGTGATTTCAGGCAAAGTCACCTGGGCATTTCCTTTAAAGCCTTCTGTCCCCCATCTAGCAAAGGGGCATGGAGCTTGGACCCAACGTCATAATTTACCATACCAGCTTCATAATTTAGAAGTGATATTAGTATTCTATTGATCCATCTTCTGGCTATGACAGAGTCCAGGACACATACAGCAATATGAAATGTCTGTAGAAAGTGTCATTAAAATGTGAGTCTTGTTGAAATGTGGAACTACGTTGCAGTTAAGAACACTGTCTTAGGAACCCTGAAGCAACTTCAGCCTTGGGTTTTCAGCCTTTCAACATTTTTAGACCTAAATAAAATCTGTACTTAGATTTAAACATTATAGTGCCCATGTGTATAACATGCATCTGTGTAAATCCAGACAATACCGGATTTGGCAGGAGCCCACATCCTAAGTCACCAGCTCCAGTGGCTAGGACTTCACATGTGTCTAACAAGGGCTGATATGATTCCATGCTTGGCTTGAAATCGGGGACTCTATAGGGTCCAGCACTCAAGGAACTTCTTTTCAGGGTTCCAGTGTCCTTCCCGGTCTCCACTGTCCCCGTTAGCATCGACAGCCATTTCTCAGGCAGCAGCTCCCTCATTCTCCTCTCCTTCTCCAGCTCCCTGCCACCCACCATATTGTCCACTTTGTGTTTATGGTGTGGAATTACATATCTGGACTGATGACTGTCCTGAGTATTCCAACCAGAATACCTAAATTATACTCTTTAGTCCAATCGGGCCTTCTGTTTATTATCTATTTCTCCCGATTCCATTTTGCAATTTCATGCTCTTCTACCAATATTGTAAAATTATTTGTTGGGAACAATGTCACAGATTTTTACTGTTTATAGTAGTTGGAGTTCTTTAGAGGAACAGGACTGATAGAAATATATATATTAATAAATCATGTGAGTAGATGAGCTGGGGTGTCTGGGTAGGGGGGCTCCCGTATTCTGAGGAATAGGGGAGAGGGGATGTGAGAGGGAGGGTAGGAGTGGGAGGAGAGGAGGGAGGGGCCTATGACTGAGACAAAAATTGAATTAATAAAATAAAATAATATATATGCAGGAATGATTCATTTTACTCCCCCATGAATGAGTAGGTAGGTAATCTTAAATGATTTTGTGACACTTTCTTTAGACTTTTGGAAAATCTACCAGATATGTTATATATATATTTTTGTGGCATATATATGTGACTTATAGGCTGTGGGCCAGCTAGTCCAACTCCATTGCCAGGCACTATGTGTTCAGTGAAAAGGGCTGCATGCACTTGCATAGTCCCTGGCATAGAGTAACGCCTCTCTGCTGCCTACAAAGTGAGACTTGCTGGGTAATGTAGGTGGGGTCTAGGATTCAAAGCCAGGACTAAGCGTCAGTCCAGGGTCTGTGTGTTTGTAGTGACCATGCCATATATGCATGATGGCTGAGTGAGGTCTCTGCATTTCTCTTTCTGTTTCTTTCTTTATTGACACCTTTTTAAAGGGTTCTTCACAGAAACTATCCCATTCCACACATTTCACTTTGAATCAGAAAGAACACATCTTTTCTATACCTTCATTTGGTAGGATGCCTAGTCCTGAAGGTTTATTAAGGCATATTGCTTCTTATGCTGTTAGAGAAGGTGTGAAAATGTAAGTTTTATTAGGACTTGTTTGGATGGTGGCATTCTTTTATTAAAAAATTTATTATGTATATATGATACACATGTATGTTGGTGTGTTCATGTGCATGTAGAGACTTGTGGTTTACCTCGAGAATTGTCCTCTATTACTCGCTGTCTCACTCATGGAGGCAGGGTCTCTCCCTTGGATCAGACTCTAGAGGATGCAGCTCCTCTGGCTCCCCAGCTGGCTCTCTTAAGTGCCAGGATTACAGGCGTCCTGTTACACCCGTCAAGCATTATACCTGCATTCTGGCGACCTGAAGTCTGGTCCTCAACACTGCCTGAGCAGAGCCCCTGCTCTGAAGTTGTTGCAAGTATATACATTGTACCCAAGTGACACAAAATAAGTTCAGTATCAATTGTTGAGTGTTTAACAGTCTTGCTTGTGGTGCTTCATATTTAAATGACTTGTAAAAGTAACAAGAGTTCTAGGGCTTCTGAGGGAAGAATGTGGAGCCATTCTGGTTCTGAGTATGTTGATGTGTGCATTTTCCCTGCCATACTTCCTATCGTGGAACGAGGGCAAACTGTGCTGGCTTTGGGTTGATTGAGAACAGGAAGGTTATAAAGGTACTTAGTGAGACTCTGATTACTTCAGTGTTCTGTATGTGCATCAGGCCTCATTCCATGCGCTTTTGATTATTTACAGCAGAACATTGGCAAATACAGTGTGAGGAGAATTCAGTCTCTCTCTGCCTCTCACCAGAGCCCAAAGCTGTGCTCCGAAAGTGCTCTGCACATTGCTACAGATGCTGAATTATTCCTCTATGCAGTACCACTGAATCTTTTATTTAGATGAATTGATTTCCTAGCGGGTATCGGGGCCTCTGAAAACTTGGCAACCCTGCCTCAGGTTACCAGAAGTCCACTTACTGCAGAGCATCTCTGTGGGCACAGCTGTAGTGTATGCAGTACCGTGGTGGAAGGGTGTGGTCCCCTTTTCCGTAATGACACAGAAGGGAATGAGAAAAAGACCTCAGACTGGTTCTGAGTGTAGCAGCCTGAGCCTGGCTGTGACAAAAAGCCACTGCTATTTTTATATGGTCCAGGAATGACTTCTGCACTTAGGCAACTAATCATAGTCTGAGAACCCCAGAGGAAAGGCATGGTTTTGCTAACTGGCCACAGAGAAAGGTACCACTGTCACTTTCTAGAATGCCTTGTTCTGCAGGAAGCTACTCAAGACAAAGCCTTGCCTGTTTTGTTTTGTTTTGTTTTGTTTTGGAATTTATTTTGCTGCAGAGACATAGGTAGATTTTTTTGTGCTTGCTATTAATTCTTTTAGTTAATTAATTTTTATTAATTAGTTTATTCATTTTGTATCCCAGCTGTAGCCCCCTCTCTTATCCCCTCCCAATTCCACCCTCCCGCTTCTCTTCCCATGCCCCTCCCCCAGTCCAATGATAGGGGCTGTCCTCCTCCCCTTCCATCTGACTCTCACCTATCAGGTCTCATCAGAACTGGCTGTATTATCTTCCTCTGTGGTGTGGTAAGCCTGCTCAACTCACCTCAGGGGGAGGTGATCAAAGAGCCAGCCATTGAGTTCATATCAGAGAGAGCTCCTGTTCCCCTTACTTGGACACTGAAGTGCCATGGGCTACATCTGTGCAGGGATTCTAGGTTATCTCCATGCATGGTCCTTTGGTTGGAGTATCAGTCTCAGAAAAGACCCCTGGACCCAGATATTTTGGTTCTGTTGCTCTCCTTGTGGAGCTCCTGTCCCCTCCAGGTCTTTCTATCCTCCCCTTCTTTCATAAGATTTCCTGTACTCTGCCTAAATTTTGTCTATGAATCTCAGCATCTGCTTTGATATTCTGCTGGGTAGAGTCTTTCCCAAAAGTTATCATTCATGTGTGGGTCAAGGGTATAAACATGGCTTCATATGGGTCTGAAAAATATTACAGTTAAGTTGTTTGGATAGCTTAATGTCCAACCAAGAACCTTCTCCATTCTCACCAGGCCAGAAAGAAATCTGACACTTACCATCTCTAAGAGTTTTTCCCACTTGCAGGCTCATGGCAACCTGGGATGGCATTCATTTCCACTGAGGAGCCTCTTACGTCACATCGCTGTGCATTTCCTGACTGACAGCTTCCTGTCTCCAGCCATGCCATCCTGAGCACACCTGATCTATCCAGTGAGACTCTTTTCTGTTCCTTTCCAGCTATGTCTGCTTCATGAAACTGACCTTTGTTTTTGAACATTGGCTGGCAATTGCTTCTGTTGCCTACCACTGTGGTCCAATGGACTGCACACAGGTAATTCAGTTCATACCAGCAGTGACATGGTCACACAAGCACACCAAAGACCTATACAAATATTTGAACTAAGAGTTCTAGCGAGAGAACATTGAGAAGTTGAGAAGTTCAGGATTGAGCTCCTTGCACTTCTGTAACAAAATACAATACACTGGTAGTGTTATTTATTTTCCACAGTTGTAGAAGCTGGGAGGTCTAGGATCGGAGTCCCAGATGACCTGTCCCTAGTGTGGTCCTTTTTGGCCTGCCAATAGCCATCTTCTGTCTGTGTATCTGTTGAAAAGGGGAAGAGAAAGAATGAGAAAAAGAACGAAAGCTTTTGGGGTGTGTGTGAATGTGTGTGTGTGTGTTTAATTAGGCCACAAACAGCATCATGAAGGCCCCACCCTCCAGACCTATTTACTCCCAAAGGCCTTACACCTCAGTACCATTGCACTGGGGCTTAAGGTTTTTCCACAGGCATTTTAGGAAAGCCTGGCTCCTCTCAGACTGACCTTCAAACTTGCAGATGTATGTATCTGAGAAGCAAACAAGAAGTAAAACCAGAGAAGCCTCATTTATTCCTTTTTTAATTTTTTTAAAGCATGATGTTCAGGAGACAGAGGCCCTGGTGCTCTTTCAGCCACACTGGGAACAACTTTGCACATTTAGCTTAACTGTGTGTGTACGCCGTGCTAATGGAGCACACTTAGTTCATTTATGCTGCACTGAAGAACTCCCCTGTGCTGCGGCCCCCCTGGAGCCATCATCAAGCCTCAAACAGGAAATGCAGCCCTGGAATCATTATCCGAGGAGCTGGTTCCACTCTGCTGGAGGACAGTATCCCCTGTGTGAGGGGGCACTCGCCTTCATTCCTTGAATGGAACGAGCAGAAGGCAAACAAAAACAACATGCATTCTCATATGAGAAGAGCTGGCCAAGTTACACCCTTCCACAGGGAGCTGAGGAAGCCTCTCCCGAGACCCCCATTGCTTCTGGGAGGGGAATCATGCTCTCCTCCCCTCCTCCCCAGTTAAGGTCTCCAATCCTCTGGGAGAATACTTTTTACAGATTCTGTGTTCTGTTGGGTTACTCACATCCTGAAGCTGAGCAGTTCCGTCCCTGAAGAGAAGGGCTCTTTGCTAGTGATCCCCAGAGACCGCAGATTAGAGGACCAGAGGCCTCAATTATGGAGAGTGAAAATCTCAGCTGGATGAGAGCTCTGCCCTGGGCTTCCTCTCCAGCTTCTGCCATTATGAGTGTACGGTCATTACATTTGCTTTTGCTTGTTAGTTCTATGAAGGTGAGGGATTTCTGGACACAGGACAAGAAGAAGGAAAAGAGTGGTTTTTGTCCCCGAGGATCTTATAAATTTGTCAGAAATGTATTATGTTGGCTCTTCTTGGTTGTCAACTTGATTACATCTGGAATTAACTAAACCTTTATGAGGGACTTTTCTTAATTAAATCATTTGAAGTGGGAAGACCCACCTTTAATCTAGATCTTTTGAGATGGGAAGATCCACCATTAATCTGGGCCGTGTCTTGTACTGGCATCCTATATAAAGGACATAGAAGAAGGTAGCTTGCTCTCTCTATGGATGCTTGCCCTTGCTCTTGATGGCAGTCCATCCCTTCATTGATTCATTGATTCATTGATATTAGAGCCTACTTTCAGGATTCCAGCATATGCTGAAGACCAACTGAGACATCCAGCCTTGTGAACTGAGCAACTACTAGATTCTTGGACTTTGTGTTGGTAGACAGCCATTGTTGGGCTAGCTAGACCATAGTCCATAGGCACACTAATAAATGCACCCTCTTCATAGAATATATACATATAATATATATGTGTGTATTTATACATATATGTATATGTGTGTATGTATGTATATCCTATCAGTTCTGTTCCCCTAGAAAACCCTGAATAATTCATGTTCACACATGCAAATGCTTAGCAACAACTTGAGTGGCATATTGTTCAAAGACAGAATGGATGGACAGATAGTACAGCTCTCCAGGACTTTATTCAGAGCAGAATCCTGTAGAATTTTTGTGAAGACACAGGCCCCCAAGTCTTCACAGCTTTGAATTCGGAAGGGTCAACAGTTATTTGCATTACTAATAAGTTCTCAAACAGTGCTGATAATACTGTTCTGCTGAGCCCAGTTTGGGAGGCAGAGCTCAGGGGAGTGGGGAGGAGAGGAAGAGAAAGCACAATAGAGGAAGAGAAGATGGCATGCTGGCATGCGCAGAGGTGGGCTCCTGCCAGCATCCTGAGCTGTGCTTACTCCTCACTCCTGTGCAGCTCCCATTTTCCTGGAACTGTGTGCAGCGTCCCCTGAAACATCCCCTTTGATAGAAAAGGCGGTGGGGAAGGCATGCCTTTTCTCTATAATTAGGCAGTCCCTTTATGGAGAGGAAATCTGTGCCATCTTGCAGCAGTAGGAGCATAGCAATGCAATTGGTTTTGCTCTGACTGTAAAACTTAACTTTTTGTCACTCTCTTCCCTGTGTTCCATGATGTAAGTTAGTTATTTTTATCAATGCCCAGAAGCAAATAGGAAATGTGAATTTTCAGATTTATGGCTGATTACCACAAAACTAGAAAAATGGAGATGAGCACTATTCGGAGATTACTAAAGTTGAAGGGTTCAGCAGACAAGCTTCCTGGGAAGGGGCTGGTTTGTGCTTTTGAGAGGACCTTGTGCTGATTGGATGTGTATATTCCTGGAACACACACAGCAACGTTTTCCAGTCCTCCACATGGAGCTTTATCATGAAGTTTTACAGTGGAGGAGGGGGAGGTTTCACTGCTATTAGATTAGCATAGTCCAAACTGCTCTGCTCCCAAGTATGTTTTCCGATTACTTCATATTCCTTGGGGAATAGTGCCTTTTGGGGTCCCCCCCCAAAGCACAGAACTTACACTTAGATTCATGTTCTATCAAGTTTCTATCAAATGCCCCTTTGAGCAGTATAAAAACCTCTCCTGAAGTGTCTCCCTTTTAACTGTAACCAACTTCCAAGGAGCCAAGGTCAGCTGTTGACTCAGTCAAACTGACTGAGCAGGGAGAAGTCAACACTGTTCTCCATTGCTTGTGCCTATTGCCACCCTCCACCCAGCCCCACCTGCTTCAGCTCTTGTTCTGTCATCCCTTCTCTGTTTTCTTAATTAACCATATTCAACCTCCTTTCAAATCCATTGCCAATAGGGTTATGGATAAAAATGCAGTGTTATTTCATAGTAGAACAGTGAGTGTTTGTCTCACTTCATGGTAATTTTGGAATACTTAATTGCATCAAATTCTTAATAAAGAGAACAGCTTATTATTTATCCCATTTTCAGAAGCATTTGAAAATAGGCCTCTCTAAGTTAATGTTTCTGTCTTAAAATATCAATGCATATTCATAGTTAGGTATGGAAGAGTGCTGTGCTATTATGTTGCAAATTGCAGGACGGAGACAACAAATGTTTTATTTTTAATGTGAAGATACATGTCAAGTGATAACTGTTACTTTTGTTTCGTTTTACTTTTAATAAGAGGCTCTGGTTCCAAGAAATGGCACTGTTATTTTTTTTTCTTTGCCATTTTTCTTCTTTCTTTCTCTCCCCCTACCCTCTCTACCTCTTTCTTCCTCCCTGTCCTGGACAGTTTTATGTCAACTTGACACAAGTTAGAGTCATCTGAGAGGAGTGAGCCTCAGTTGAGAAAATCTTCATAAAATCTGGCTGTAAGGCTTTTTTTTTTTTTTTAATTAGTGATTCTTTGGTGGAGAGAGGAATCCAGCCCATTGCGGGTATGATCACCTCTGGTTGGTAGGCCTTCATTCCATGAGAAAGCAGGCCGAGCAAAAGCCATGAGAAGCAAGCCAGGGAAATAGCACTCCTCCAGGGAAATATCTCCTGCCTCCAGGCTCCTGCCCTGTTTGAATTCTTGTCCTGATTTCCTTTGATGATAGACTATGATACAGAAGTGTAAGCCAAATAAACCCTTTTTTTCCTAAGTTGCTTTTGGTCATGGTGTTTCAGTACAGCAGTGGTAACCCTAGGACCCACCTGCCCTTCTTCCATCCCTCCTTCCTTCCCTGCAACCCTCTGTCTCTCCCTTTCCTCCTTCATGTCATTAAGACAGCGGAACGATTGAATCATACTGTTTCCCCCCCGCCACCACTTCCCTCTCTTGATCCTGCATCCAGTGTCTCCAGGCTGCCCCAGATGTGCCATGTAGCTAAAAATGACCTTGAATTTCTGACCCCCCTGCTTCCACTTCCTAGAATCATAGGTGTGCACCACTGTCCCTTGTTTATATAGCGCCGTGGGTGGAGTCCACGACTTTGTGTTGCTTGACAAGTACTCTACAACTGAGCTACATCTCCAGCCCCTTGTACTCTGTTTTTCTTCTTAACTCAGGAAGCTGGGACAGAGGACAGTGTGAGGGAGTGTGCTGAGCCTGACCTGTGCATAGCTCCGATTTGGGTATTATTTTTCCAAATGACTTGAAGATGCCCTTCTCTTCTCCTTAAGCTGGAGGGACCCTCCAATGTGATTCACTCAGGTCCTGTTCTCATCCTCACAGTCACTGAAGAAATTACACATCTTTTCAGTATTCTCTAATGCTTTTTTAAAAATAAAAAATGTTTATTATTTTCAGTATTTGTGATAGAATTTTAAGCCATGGTGTATACCTAATGACTGTACTGTCTTGCGATCTGTGTCATACCCGTCAAGTGATAGACTTCAATTCCATATCCTTAATCTATGAGTTGAAGGACAGAGGTCATCTGCCTTGAACACATTGGCCAAAGATCGCTTGCTTCAAACCTTGATCATAATTCATCGTGACTTAAGTGTTCAGTATTGATTTCTATCATTGTTTCCCTGGTTTTTTTTTTGTTGTTGTTTGTTTGTTTTTGTTTTCCTAGTGTAGATAGCATCCTAAAGGACAGACAGTGTCTGACACAGACTCTTTAGACACTTAGTTGAGCTTGAATGAATGAGCAAATGAAGGAATAGGTAAAGCTTTGATGAAAAAAAATTTCATATTTATGTCATAGGTTCAAGGTAGTTATTAAACTCTAATTTTTTTAAAGCAGAACCTGTTTTCTTTAATTGGATTGCTTTTTGAATAGGTAGTGTAATTATACTGTATAAAAAATTGAAAGCATTGTATTAGTTTTCTAGGGCTGCTACAATCTTCAGTGACATAATGTCACTTAATTACATCTCTAAATACCAAATTTCCAAATATGGTTACATCACATACGTTCATCCATAAGTATAGCAATAGGATTTGAATATGCCTCTCTGGGAAGGAACATGGTACTATCTGCTGTAGATAAGAGCATGCCAATGAAGAGGTGACATCATTGCTGTCCCCAGCTTGCCACCCTCAGAGGTTACATACATCATTTTACTTTGCTTTAAATAACTACAACTAGTTTAAAAATGACAATGGAGAGAGATGTTCATTTTGTCCTAGAAGAGTCTGTCTTGTTCTTCTCTGTTTCATTCATTAAAACTTTGTGATTTTTACCTTTCAGATTTCTACCATGTCCTCAGCAGGGTTCAGGATGGGGGAAAAGAAGGAGAAATGTTCAAACAGAAACTAAATATAGTGATCCTATATTAATCGTGGTGTGAAACCCGTTCTGCTTTCCCATGACTTCCTCATTAAATGTCAGACGCTGTGTGGGTTGCAGCGCTGGATCACCCATGTGCTGGCACAGAGTAGGCTATTCCTGGCTTTCATTCTCGATTCTTAATTTTTAATTCTTTAAATCTTAGAGCATTTGGCTTGGGACTTTATATAAATGCATGCTTTAGCATTTTGATCGACCTCATTGAGTTATAATTTCCATGTGACAGCGGACAAGCATTTGACAAGTTCCATGAGCTTTGGTGGATTCATTTATGCACTGCCACAAGCAAGCTAGCAGGGGGATGCAGGAGGGTTGACCTGGAAATGCTGCCAATAGCCGTGGCGTTTCTCCATGGCTTTGAAGTGAGTTTGTCCCTGTCTGGGTCATACTGTGAAATGTTACTGTCAAAGTCCATGTTACACAATACCCCTCTCCTGACTTGGCTGAAATTCATGAAGGATGGTTGTATTTTGTGATATGGGACAAGATGTGTTAGTTTTCTATGTCTTTTAAAATATGAAATACACACACAGAACTATATGCATTGCTGTATAGTGCCATGTTAAATGATCTCATGAGTCCTGAAAAAAAGCTGTCAATATCTGTTTAAATTTTTCATGTTTCCTTTTCTTTCCCATTAAAAAAATGTTTTTGAGAGAGGCTGTTATGTATCCCAAGCTGGACTTGAACTCACTATGTAGACAAGGATAACCAGTTGTGATTCTTTTGCTTTCAACTCCCTCCTACTAGGAATACAGATGTCTACCACCCTGTCTGCCTTATAACACAGTAGGGATCAAACCCAGGGCTTTTTGTACATGGTAGGCAAGCACTGTCAACAGAGTCACACCCCCAACTTGATAAATATTAAACAAATAAAAATAAAATAACCTCCGGACTCAGTTACATGTGGTGTTTCTGTTGTTCTCCAGAGTATGTTTTCAGGAATGGTGGCTTATGAATAACAGAACTTTCGTGTTTCCCACGCCCAATAGTGGTCTGCTGCTGCTGCTGCTGCTGCTGCTGCTGCTGCTGCTGCTGCTGCTGCTGCTGCTGCTTCTTCTTCTTCTTCTTCTTCTTCTTCTTCTTCTTCTTCTTCTTCTTCTTCTTCTTCTTCTTCTTCTTCTTCTTCTTCTTCTTCTTTTCTGTGGGAATAGTTGACTTGCCAGCACATTCAGGGATACAGAGGTTAAGGGCAGGAACTAGCCTAGGTCTAGAGTTGATCAGATCTAGTGTGAGTCCCAACATTGCCACTTACTATTATTTGACCCTAGACAAGTTGCTGCATTTTCTAGAGCCTCAATTTGTTCATCAAAATAAAGCACTGCCACTATTCTGATCCATCAAGAATTTACCACCCAAATGAAGGACAAAATTGGAAGACCAGTGGTGATGGAGGAAGAATGAGTGCGATAGAGACATACATCGTGATTGGGTGTTTTTAAGAGAGGGAGAAACCAGGCAGTTGTAGACAATTAAAAGGCTTCATAGAAAAGCTAGCAGTTGTGGGGGAGGTCTGTATGATTAATTAGACTTTGCCGTTGGGATCTTCATAGAATGTAACAGCTTTAGATATAACAAGGAGTAGATGCCATGCTAGCTGGCATTGCAGCATGACCCCGTAGTCTGAGTTCTGGGTTGAACTCAGAACTATCTTGGGGCCTGGGGTGCGTGTGTGATTTGTAGTGGCTAAAACCAACTACAAAGGAATCAGGATTGGAAAGTAAAGACATTTAACTAATGACAAGTGATACAGCAAGCATATAGCCAACATCAAACTCAATGGAGAGAAACTTAATTCAATCCCACTGAAATCAGGGACAAGGCAAGGCTGCCCATTGTCTCCATATCTCTTCAACATAGTACTTGAAGTCCTAGCTAGAGCAATAAGACAACTAAAGGAGATCAAGGGGATACAAATTGGAAAGGAAGAAGTCAAAGTATCACTATTTGCAGACGATATGATAATATACATGAGTGACCCCAAACATTCAACCAGAGAACTCCTTCAACTGATAAACACCTTCAGCAAAGTGGCTGGATACACAATCAACTCAAAAAAATCAGAAGCCCTCCTGTACACCAAAGATAAAAGGGCCGAGAAAGAAATTAGGGAAACAACACCCTTCACAATAGCCACTAATAACATAAAGTACCTTGGGGTGACTCTAACCAAGCAAGTGAAAGACCTGTTTGAAAAAAAATTCAAATCTCTGAAGAAAGAAATTGAAGAAGATATCAGAAGATGGAAAGACCTCCCGTGCTCATGGATTGGTAGGATTAACATAGTGAAAATGGCTCTTCTGCCAAAAGCAATCTACAGATTCAATGCAATTCCCATCAAAATACCAACACAATTCTTTACAGACCTTAAAAGAAAAATACTCAACTTGATATGGAGAAACCAAAAAACCATAATTTCCAAAATGACCCTGTACAAAATGACCCTGGAAGTATCTCTATCCCTGACCTCAAGCTGTACTACAGAGCAATAGTATTAAAAAACTGCATGGTATTGGCGTAGAAACAGAATAGTGGATCAATGGAACCGAATAGAAAACCCAGAAATAAACACAGCTGTGGAAACTTGATTTTTGACAAAGAAGCCAAAACCATAAAATGGAAAAAAGACAGCATCTTCAACAAATGGTACTGGTCCAACTGGATATCTCTATGCAGAAAAATGAAAATAGATCCATATTTATCACCCTGCACAAAACTAAAGTTCAAGTGATTCAAAGACCTCAACATAAAACCAGACACACTAAACAGGTTAGAAGAAAAAGTGGGGAAGAGTCTAGAACTCATTGGCACAGGAGACTACTTCCTGAATAGAACATCAACAGCACAGGCTCTAAGATCAACAATCAATAAGTGGGACCTCATGAAGCTGAAAAGGTTCTGTAAAGCAAAAGATACTGTCATCAAAACAAAA
>CM053766.1:14181558-14204823 GCA_028658305.1 Pachyuromys duprasi | reverse complement strand
GATACAGAAATTATGGTACTTTTACACAATGGAATACTACTCAGCAATTAAAAAGGAGGAAATCATGAAATTTGCAGGCAAATGGTGGGACCTGGAAACGATCATCCTGAGTGAGGTATCCCCAAAACAGAAAGAAACACATGGTATATACTCACTTATATAGACCTATAGGATAGGAAGGTCATGCTGAAATCTATACATAGGGAAGATAAACACAAAGGAGGGCCCAGGGTGGGATGATCAATCCTCGCTTAGATGGACAAATGGGATGAACATTGAATGTAGGAGAAAACAAGCAACAGGACAGGAGCCTACCACAAAGGGCCTCTGAAAGACTCTAACTAGCAATGTATCAAAGCAGATATTAAGACTCACAACCAAGCCTTCGGCAGAGTGCAGGGAATCATATGAAAGAAGGGGGAGTTAGCAAGACTTGTCCAGGACAAGAGCTTCACAAAGAACAAATAGATCAGGGCACAGGGGTCCTATATGAGACTGTTTCTCCAACCAAGGACCATATAAGGATATGACCTAGAACCTCTGCTCGGATGTGGCCCATGGTAGCTCAGTATCCAACTGGGTACCCTAGTAAGGGGAACAGGGACTATTTCTGTCATGAACTCAATGGATGGCTCTTCGACACCCCCCCACCCCAAGGAGGAGCAGCCTTGCTAGACCCCAGAAGAGGACATTGCAGCCAGCCCTGAAGAGACCTGATAAGCTAGGGTCAGATGGAAGGGGAGGAGGTCCTCCCCTATCAGTGGACTTGGAGGGGGGCAGGGAGGAGATGAGGGAGGGATGGACAGAGTGGGAGGGAATGAGGGAGGGGCTATGGCTGGGATATAAAGTACATAACCTCTGATTAATATAAAAATAAAAAATTACTTTAAAAAAAGAAATGATAAGTGGATGGACAGTAGAGATTAACCAGATGTTTGGGCTTGTCCTTGTGGTGTGAGGCACCCCTTGGAGCTGATGATGTAAGCATTGTTCTTAGAGACTCTTCAGTGACTAATGTATTTACTAATCACTGTGAAGCCATTCTGCAGTAAACAGCTGAGAGTTGAGCTTAGTTGGCTGGTCTTTAAGAGCTGATAGCTACATTAGGGTTCTGGCTGGTCTGAGGGATTTTATCTGGTACAGAGCCTCCATACAGTGGAAATAGGGCCATTTTCATGACTATTCTAGGGTTTCCTAAAATAGTATTGAAGGAAAGCATAATAGGTAAGAATTCATGCCTTTAGTTGAAGTAAAAACCAAGCATCTTTACTGAAAACCTCTCAGAAAGCTTACTGAACTAAGAAATAGTGTTAAATCTCACAGAGGGCAATTCAGGATGTGGCATTTCCTAAGATTTCTGGACCTAAGCTTCTAGAGGGCAAATTCACACCTCCACAAAGCCACTTTTTCTTATGACCAAGGTGCTGGTGGTCTTCTTTTTCTCTCCTTTAGATTTTCCCTTTGCGTCATCCTGCAAGTGGGTGAGGGTGGGCTGGGCACATATTGGAGAGGGTAGGAGTAGTATAGGCTCATTGGCAATTCTGATGGGCTTCAGGATTGCCAGGAGCCCTCCTCTGCCCTTCTCCAGCCTCCTATTTCCTGTCCCAACTCCTTTACTGGCCTGACCTAACTTATTAGAAATCCTTTTTTATCAGTTGTAGGAACAGTTAATTAATGTCTACTCTCCTGTTCCCTAATGGGTAAATCTGTGTTAAGAACAGATCTTATAAAAAGCTGTGAAGAAAGAACATATATATCAACTTGTTAGCAAAGAGAAAGTAGGATATGGATTTTGTAGTTTGGCTTAGTGTTAGGAATGATTTGCTGCGTGACTCATAGTATGTCTCACTGTGTATGTGTGTTTCTCAGACTCAACACTTATGAGACCAGAGGCAAGATAAAAGTCACGTTTTTACACATCATCTTCTCCAGGGGTGAAGGAGGTTGCAGTTAGTCATTAGATTCCTGCAGTTTACTGAAAAGGGTGGAAATCATTATTGTTTTAGACATGACTGTTTATTTCTTTTCCTTTTCATTTTTTGGTTTGTCAAGACAGGCTTTGTCTCTGTAGTCTTGGTTGTTCTGAAACTCGCTCTGTAGATCAGGCTGGCCTTGAACTCTCAAGGGCTGGGATTAAAGATGTGTGCCACCACACCTGGCTTCAACACACTGTTTTTCTTTTAAAAGTCTGAGTGTATCGTTTTTGTTTTTCTAGTTTTCAGATACAGTGAACCAGCTGTGTCCTATGTGTCTCCATTATATGTATGCCCTTGTGTTGCTGCCATAAAAATAGGTTTTATCCAATTGTTGTGCGTTAAATGTAATATCGTAGTATTAGAGAGAGAGAAGGCTGTCTGTGGTACTCCCAGAAGCAAGACATCCAAATTTACTGACCAAGAACATCAGAATATTCTGAGCTTTCTTTCCTCTCATCAAGATCCATGTGCTTCCTATTGGAAATTACGTCTTCCCTTAGTTTTGTGAAAGATGTTTTATCTGTATAGAAGATAGAGTCAGCGTAGGGAAATGCCTACAGGAATGTGTATAGGCTATTACATTTTCTACCTCTGAGATATTTCTAAATATATCATAAATAGCATACAGTGAGTGCCTTTCCTCCTTCGAGGCTTTGGAACTGCTCGCTCAGCATTTTTGTCAATTATGTCCCTGGGACATGAACAAATAGAATTTGCTATTAAGTCTCATCTGTCATTTTCCTGATTCCGCAAGCCAGTCTCTAGATGTCAAAATCTGAAGGTGAAAGTCCATGCTACCTTTTTATCAGAGTATGTAAATCAAAAAGACCAAGGTTATGCTGGATGAGATGGCACACAACTGTAATCCCAGCACTCTGGGAGGCAGAGGAAGACAGAGTGCTGTGAGTTCGAGGCCAGCCTGGTCTCCAAAGCAAGTCCAGGACAGCCAAGGCTACACAGAGAAAAAACAACAAAAACAAAAACCTTATCTTGACAAACCAAAACAAAAAGAAAAAATAAATTGGGCAAGGCTCCTCACTTTCTTGGAACTCAAAATCACAGCAACAGGTAGTAGTAGAATTGAGATGGGGGAAGGGTTCTGCAAGCTTAGACCTGGCTTCCTACTTCATCTTCAGTTCTGGAGACCTACAGTCTCACTTACTAACACCGTTGCCATCCACAATTGTGTTTGCTTTGCCTGTTTTGTTAAGTATAAGCTTTTTGAAGTTTTTCTTTTATAGGTATAAAAATACACTTAATAATGAGCTTGCCTTCAGCATTTTTTTTTCATAATTGGGTATCATGATCAATTTTGAAGTGTAAATCTAATGATTTCACCACTGAAGATTCTTGTGATATTTTGCTTCATGTCATAAGATTTTATTAACTTATTGTTTCTCTTCTTTTTAGTAAATTACCTGTGTTCCATCTTGTTTTTCCAAAGCCTTTCATTAAACTGTATCTGGGAGGAAGAAAAGGATTTTGCCCTAGACTGTTTTCCATTACTGTCCTGCTTGGGGATGAGGGCTGGACATGGAACAGCCTGATCTAGAGATGTTCTTGTCATTGGAAACCCAGCCCAGGGCACTCTGTTACTCCAGCTTTATTTGGGTAATTCCTCAGACTTCTGTCTTCCTGGTTGATATAATGGAAATAAGACTTAGCCCTCTGGGTCTTAAAATGTGATGTTCATGGCATTAAAGACTTATAAAGGAGTGCTTAGTTTTATTTGGGACCTTTTGATTCTTTGCATGTTTCTTTTTTAAATAAGGACATTAAGAATCACCACCATGACCCCCAAATATCTATTAGTGATGACAAAGGTGCAGTGTTTTATGACCTGAAATACACAGTTAAGCTGGTCAAACATTGTTAGCAGCTACCTCTCCCAAGTTTTACAGGGGCTGGAGAATACTTGCTGCTCTTATAGAGGGCCTGGGTTTAGTTCCCAGCACACACATTAAGCTGATCAAAATTGCATGTCACTTTTCAGGGATCCTTCTTTTGGCTTCTTTGGGTATCTGCATACAGGTGATATACATACATACGCTGAAGTACGTACACAGACCTATAGAAGAAGAAAAATAAAGGTTTTAATGCTATAATTGTAGTCAAAATGCTTTAATGGAAATCAAATATACAATATAAAGATTTTACTTTCATAAACTTATTATTTCTCATTTTCAAAAACAAAAGAAAAGCTTCCTCCAAATTTAATAAAGCTATTACAGAAGAAACAGGGCAGTCGGTTTCTTATATTCAATACTGTGGCAATGAAATGAGCTATAATTTAAATAAAGACTTTTTCCCTTCGGTCAGCAAAATGCAAAGAAAGCATTTTATTTCTGTTTCATTTCTCTCACACTCAGAAAGATGAGGCTAATGAAAAGACTACAAGGTTAATAGCAATTCCGATGTGTTCTACCACATATTCCCTTAAAACACACAGCTATGTTTTGACACATGATCCTAGAAAACAGTTTCTGAGAAGCTTGAATCAGTTCTCTAGACAAGAAAGCGATATGGTTTGATTCCTTATCGAGAGCTCTCCAGTGGTTTAGTTTCACTGGGTTTGATTTGTTACACTGCAGATGCTCTGTCATTTGATATTTGTAATTGTCAGGTTCATAATCTAAAGTGAACGTGTTCTGAGTATGCTCGGGGAACAGCGCCAGTTTGAGTATATTCAAGGTTAGGGTTCAACTCCAGAATTTTTGAAAAAAAAAAACTTTTCAGTGTCCAATCAATGAAACATGATTCAAAAATATCATGACTACCAAATGATGTAGAAATTGACATAATACAATGAATGTGTGTGTGTTGGACAATTCTGTATATATGACTAGGTAAAGAGGAGTTCACATATGTACAAGGTGTATGTATGTGTGTGTGTTGTACAATTTTGTACATATGACTAGGTAAATGTGTATATGTGCAGGTGCATGTAGAGGCCAGAAGTCCACTCAGTGTCATTCCTCGGGTGCTGCTCACCTTTGAGGCTGGGCCTCTCGTTGGTCTGATGCTTCCCAAGTAGGCTAGACCAGCTGGCCAGTGAGCCCCAGACATGGCCGGGTCTTTTTGCCTTCCCAGCACTGGGACTGGAAGCAGGAGCCACAATACAGACTTGGTTTTTGTTTTTCCTTTTTAAAGATTATAATTTATTTCAAATATTCCTCTCTTCCTCTTTGTCCTTCCCAACCATCCCATATATCCCTGCCTCTCGCCTTCAAAGGGATGATTAGAGTTGCCATATCCTTCTATCAGACTTTGATATGTGGTAGCCCAGTCTGCTGTACAGTTACATTTCACCTTACTGAACAAAACTTATGTTAATCACGATAATTTTCCTCGTTAGCTTCATTCCCTGTTTCCCACAGGCTGTAGTAGAGGAGAGCCAGTGGGCCATTCTGAACCTATGCGGCCAGTGAAAACTGTCTGAGGCTCTTCCACCAAACCTATGGCTTATGTCTTGTTGTTGGCAACAGTGACACCAGTCTCTCTGACACCTATGGCAAAGCTTTTCTTCCTGTTCTCTTCTTCCAATAAGGGCAAAACCACCTCCTTAACTACTTGCATTCGATATCAAATGCTGTCTTCTGCAGCAGGCTTCTCATGGCCAATTGCTTAGGCGGTCCCTTCTCTGAGGCTGTCTAATGCTGCCCTTTCTACCTTACCTCTTTTGCCAGCTCAGAGCACTAAAGAGACTCTGCACCTGCGTCCCCAGACCCCTAAAGCAGTTTGGTTGACTTTTCCTTGGTTGACAGAAGTCAAGGGGACTGGACTGATGGGCCATCCAGTTCGTCATTCTTCTTGCCGCTTGGGCACTTTTTCAGGACTCAGAACCAAAGCAGTGGGGCTGAGGGCTTCTTTGTATCGGTTAACCTCTCTGCCTCGCCAACTCTTAGAAAGCCTTAAATTTCAGATTAATTTAACCTCCTTCGAGATCACTTGGCTGTTTGGCTGCTGCAGCCCTCCAGAAGAAAAGAGGACTAGACCTCCTGGCTACTCTCAGGGTGGGATCTGGCCCCCTCCAGGAACAACGCCGCTCCTGTACCAACAAACCCAAACTGACTTGAGATCGTAACGAGAAACATCAACTCAGTGACAAGCCTCCTCCTTTGGATGGGCTTCTGGCTCCCTCCTTGATCACCCCATTCCTCCTTATTATCCTCATAATTACATTGTTAACCTGTCTTTTAAACATCCTAAAGAGATTCCTCCTGGACCAAATCACTGCTGCACCTGGTCAACAGTGAGACTATCCCAACCAGGCTCCGTACGGGTTCCCCTAACTGTAGAGCCCTCTGTCTAATGGTTTCTAGAAGTTTCTCCAGGGGAGCGTGATGGCAATCACGTGATCCACTTGTACCTGACCAAGTTAAAACTCTGCTGTTTTGTGACTTATGCCCCAGAGATACTGGTGACAGAGCCTACTTCGCCTCCATTACCCCTGTTCTTCTGGACATAGCCAGTGAGAGAATTTGTAGTCCTGAGTCTTTTCATCTGTTCTCAGGGTCTAGAATGAAGGGTTAATGACCTAAACACCTTAGGTGGATTAAGAAACTCCAGAGAGGAAAGTTGACCTGACTGGTAAAACCAGTTGGTATCTGCCACACAGAGGCTGCAGGGGATCTGACCTGCCAGTGGAATCTGCCATCCGCAATGTCTGCCTTTCACTCTGTGAAACCCCTGAGGCCCTGTGCCGTATACACACAGTCACTACTCCCTCAGAGAAACTGCAGTTCGTTAGCTGTTGTGATTAAAAGAACAATTCTGCTTCTGGGGAAAAATAAATAAAACATTATTGCCTCATAAGCTTGTACTTCTGAAAGTAGAAATTTGACAGTCAGAATTCAGTCTGGCACTGCAGCAATCAACCCCTCGTTAGGACTTGTGTGGAATAAAGAAGGCCGGGAGCAGCCTTACCAGGCCACAGAGGAAGACAATGCAGCCAGTCCTGATGAGACCTGATAGACTAGGGTCAGATGGAAGGAGAGGAAGACCTCCCCATCAGTGGACTTGGGGAGGGGCATGGGTGGGGAAGGGGGAGGGGTGAAATTGGGAGGGGAGGAGGGAGGGAGCTACAGGGGGGATACAAAGTGAATAAAGTGTAATAAATAAAAATTAAAAAATATTTAAGATGTGACTAGAATGCTTCACATCATTGCCCCTTCCCCCGCCCCCCAGGGGGAAAAAAAAAAAAAGAAGGCCATTGAAAGCTTCATCTGACCTGGTGGTTGTGTGATGAGTTGGCAGAAGGGCTTCACTTCCCGGTGTGCTTTAAGCTTTGAGTGTTCCTGCTAAGTGTGGTTGGTGTACCTCCTCTTTGACTGTGAACATCCTTTGTAGAAGTCAGTTTCTAATCTAGCTACAGGAAGTGGCTGCCATTTCTGTTGTAAACATTTATCGCCAGATGCTGGCACTGCCCCTCAAGCCTGACCAGATGGTTCCCTTTACTTTTCTGAGGCTCCTGCCCATGGTCCTCCCTGTGCACTGTAGCAGAGGCCGTTCATATGAGCTGCTAATCCTAATGTAAAGAAACGTGAAATGGGGCAAAGAGACCAAGAAAGCCCAATGCTAGCATTGCCTTCGACAGCCAAGAAGCTTGAAAGCTTCAGGCAAATGACCTCTGTAAATCTTTCTTATTTGAAATACATGCATTGGGTTAGGTGATCTCAAAAATACCCTGACTCTGTACTTGATGACAGTTCATCTTCCAGAATGGCACTGTGATAATTAGATGGACTGATGGCTAGGCGCAGAGAAAGGGCAGGGCTGAACTTTCCAGTCTGTGCTTTCCCTGGTGAATATATGTGTTTTTGTGTTTTCCCGTTTGTTGTTTATGACGTACAGGATCTCACCTGTAGTCTAGGCTGGCCTCAGTTTCACAGCAACCCTCCTGCCTCAGCCTTCAGAGCGTGGGATGACAGGTGTGAGCAGCCATACATAACTCCATGTTTACTTCTTCTAACAATGCCCTGTGTCCCCGCTCTATCCAGTCAGTCATGTGGCAAGGACCCTTACCCCCTTTGAGTGCAACCCGTCAGTGCCCACAAGACGGGCCAGCAGTGATGTTTTAACAGAGAGTGCATGCTTTTAACATAACTCATAGTGTTTGAGAGCCGCATTAAGAATTTCAGCTTTGACTTTTGAAGGAAGAAAAACAAATCACCTGTTTCACTTAATGGAGAAACAAAAGTCTTTAGTAAAGAGTAATGGACCAGAACTGTGATTCCCTTCACACCTATTCCTCTTACACTGCGGAATCTTACGTGATCCCAAGCATGAAATGCAGAGGGATATGTTAAATGAGGGCCATTCTGGGGGGAGGCGGGGGGGGGATGCGAGTGGATTATTCTCAAAGGTATTTGCAAAGTCAAACTCAAGATAGTAGCTTATTCATAGCTGATATTTGGAGGTCAGAGGGAAATCCAATAAATATCAACAGTGTCAGGCGGTGGGTCATGCATCTCTTGAGAAATTTAATTTCTTATTAATGAGAAGTGAGACCTGCTTAGAGCTTTCTTAACTATTGCCCCCGTGTCAGATTTTAATGATCTTACTTCATGAAAAGGATTTTAAATGAATTATCCAGAAAGAAAACCTGATGAGATGCTGCTTATTCGTCGTGAAGCTTCGATTACTCTAGCCCCTGCCGAACCACAGTCACACATCAGGATTTTGTGAGAGCTTAGCTTACCATGTTGATAACCTGCTGTCAGTGCAGCCCAGGTGAAACCGCTGCTGTGTAGGTCAGAATGTCTTTGAACTTGTGATCCTTCTGCCTCGGTCTCTGTAGCGCTGGGATTTCAGGTGTGCAGCTCCCTGTCAGGCTCACACCCCAGCAGACCTCATGAAGACCTGTATTTGAAGCAGAGTGGGAATGGTGCTGTCGGCCACTGTCTGTGAGCATTCGCTGTGTTCTGGGCTCTCTGTGAGGTGCTGTTCTTGATTTCTAACCTGGCAAGTTTACAGAATTACAGATGTGAAGAGGGGGACTCAGAGACATTCATTAACTTGCTCCAGATTAAATAATGGGTCAGAACCAGGATAAGCTAAGTGTGTTAGGCTCCCAAGTACACAATTTTCTACACTAACAACCTTGGGACATTTTCTTAACTCATCTGACTTTGCAGTATTTATAATAAGCTCCCTTGACCTCGCACCAAACTCTAGATGCTGAGTTAGGGTTTTATTTTGCAAACCTACTTAGTAGATGATACCAGTCCTATTTATAAGCGAGAAAGGAGGAGGTAGAGGAGTAAACCACTGGCCCCAATGCCAGAGAGACTCTGGCAGAGTTAGAACCCATTTCTAGACCTATCTGGTCTTCCCAACATTTACTACTCAGGTTAACAGGCCTTACGGCAAGTGACTTTACCGAGCCATCTTGCTGGAGCCTGGGGGGGGGGGGGAGGGTCACAATTGAGAGCCTAGTCGGTACACAACTAAGGACACTGATTCTCCTCCCCCCCCCCAGAATCTATGAGTATCAAGCATTGGATGGTGAGAGTTGGGGTCCCAGAAGCCCTCCCCTATCTGTGCCTACCTGTCGTTGGGCACATTCCCGTGCAGCCCTAGTTGCGGCATCTGTAGCCACTTGTGAGCGCATGATTGCTATGATTGCATCTTGTCAAGGAGATGGCATTTCATGGCCCCTTACTTTATCTTACTTTCTTTCCACCCTGTCTTCCGCAACATTGCCCGAGCCTGAGAGGGGATGGCATAGATATCTTGTTTAGTGCTGACACTAATCTGTCACTCTCAGCACCTCATGCAGCCCTGAGTGTTTGTATTCACCACTGCTCCTCGAAAGAGAAGCTGCTCTGATTAAAGCTGAGGATGGCAACTGTCTAAGAGTATAAACATAAATATTTAGAAGACTGCTTAGCACATGTCAATTTAACTTAATAGTGTAAGTAGTGTTCAGTTCTCCTCTAGGGCCTGTGACCACAGAGTTAATATTCTTTCTTTAAAACAAATGGGTATAAATGTTTGCTGTGTGTATGACTGTGTACCACATATGTGCCTGGTGCCCACAGAGGCCATAGAGGGAATGGGATCATCTAGAACTGGATTTACAGACAGTTGTGAGCCACCATGTGGGTGCTGGTAATTGAACCTGGATTCTCTGGAAGAGCTGAAAGTGTCTTAACTGCTGAGCCATCTCTTCAGCCCTTCGAGGACTTAATACTATAATAGGAAAGACAATACATCAACAGAAATCATTGCATACTATGAATTCTAAGTATATCACATTATTTATTACATACGGCTCAATTTGGATAATATGTATATATCTCAGTTCTATCATCTATCTGTCTGTCTATCTATCTATCTATCTATCTATCTATCTATCTATCTATCTATCTATCCATCTATCCACCCACCCGTCTAGTCATTAGATTTGTCTCAAGTTGAAGGGAATACAAAAATTACGATGACCTTTGGTTGATATCACTGTGTGAATGAATGTCTCCCGTGACTGTTGGTGGCCAGACAGCTGTGCTGTTTTAGGAGGGTGTTGTTCTGAAGACCCTCTTCAGAAGCAATGAATGAAGACATTTCCTGTGTAGGCTGACACTGAAGCTCTGCACCACATAGGTTTTGTGACATTACTCTGGGTAATACATAGCACTAAACTTGGCTCATTTGTATAGTAAAATATTAAGAAGCTGCAAAGTAACTTTACAAGAATATTTTAATTAACTAATTTGTTATTGTTGTTGTTATTGTTTGTTAAGACAGGGTTTCTCTGTGCAGTCTTGGCTATCCTGGAACTTGCTCTGTAGACCAGGCTAACCTCCACCTCCGGAGATCCTCCTGCCTCTGTCTTCCAAGTGCTGGAATTAAAGAAGTGTACCACCACCGCCTGGTCTGACATACTTATAATTTATTAGCAAGGGGAAAATGAATGTTAAGCAATAATTGGTATCATCTTTATATGTATTGAAAAAAGACTAGAAGAAGTTTCATAACTGTTTGGTGGCAGAAGGATTATAGTTGGTCTTGAATGACTTTTTAATATGTTTTCAGTATTAATATGTATTACTTTTATATCAGGAAGAAAACATAGGTGATTGAACAGCAGCCATAAGTTTCTTAGACTCTTAAGCAAAATACAGGTTTCTATAAAATGAGACTAAAGCTGCCTATATTTACACAGAATCTTAGCATCAAATTCCTAAACCATCAACAGTCCTACATTTGAAGAGGACAGCTGGGCACCACAAATTGATTTGTATGTATTGTAAAGTATTTATTGCATTTATTTAGTACACATGTGCTACACAAGGGTACACATGTGGTACTGGCCATGTATTGCAGCCACAGGAGAAAATTGAAGTGAATCAAAGATTCTGTCTTTGTAGAGCTCAGATTTGGCACTCAATACTCTCTGAGCCCTCTAAATCAACAAATATGTATGTGTGTGTGAGAGAGAGAGGCCGCCTGCACAAACCTAATCAATTTAATTAAACTTATGCTCAAAGTTTTCGAAAAAAAATGGATCTTGTTTTCAGTTTATAATGAAAGGATCTCTAGAGCATTAAAAATTACTATTTTCTAGTTAATTGACATAAAATGTCTGGGTGATCATGGATAGATCAGAACTTGTTTCATAGCTGATTATGTACTCCACGCCTGCCCTCTGGTGTAAAGACTGGGTGCTTCGTGGTACCCAGTACCCTAAACTGATATCCTGGCCAGCTGCACCAGATTAGCATCCTTGGGACACTGTTAGGCTGTTAGGAAGGTGGCTTCTGGTTGGCAAAATGGAGGACTGTGGTGTTTCATAGGTCCTTGAAATGAAAAATAAATAAGTCTTAGATGGGGTCAAAAGGTCATCCTACAGATGATTCTGATTGGGGGCTCAATGTTTAGGACCACTGTCCCCTAGGAGGCGATCCTAGTCTGTGACATGTGAACTAAGCCTCACTCTTCTTCAGTTCATTCTGTTTTCCTGTAAGCTCAATGTTGATAGTTTTCTGGGCTTTGTCAGATCTTTGCAATACCTAGCTGAGGTTGAAAGAGTACTAAAGCATTGGGAACAGAATGAATAATCCATTTGTATTCTACCGCTTGGAAGCTGGGTCAGAAATAGATCGAGGTTTTCAGAATCTGCCTTCAGAGCTCCGTCCATGGGCACCAGATGTGCTTAGATTACCTTGGCATCCAAAATGGCATTCTGTAGAAGCAAATCATGAAAGGGCCACATATTGATATTTCTGTTCTGTTTTCATTCATTTAGTTATTCAGAAAATAATTTGTATTTGTTGTTTATAGTTTTACATTTTATTGTGGTTTATATGTACTTATAATAGATCTTAGTGACTATAGGAATCCAAGGCCATTTCTTAACTACCTTTGAAAACAACCTTTTTTAACCTTCAGAAAGTCTCAGATGAGTTGTTTTGAGATATCTGAAGATTTTATTTTCATTTCTTTTAAAATTATGTTTATTTTTTTAGTATCTGTGGGTGGAGTGAGATTGAACAAACAAATCAAGCATGGTATTTGGAAACATAACAATTGAGATTGAGCACAGCATATTAAGTGAATAAAAAATACTAAAGCAATTCATAGTCTACAACTCATAGATAAGATGGAAGAGAGCAAACTAAGATTGTCTAGAAATTGAAATGATGGAAAGTTCATCAGCCAAAGCCACTCATCAGCTGAATCCACTATCTTGCATGAAATGAACAAATAGTTTCTATCACCTAAGAACAAGGTTTTTCCCAGGTGTGCTGGTGTTCACCTTTAATCCCAGCACTCAGGAAGGAGAGGCAGGCAGATCTCTGTGAGTTCAAGGTCAGCCTGGTCACATAGTGAGACCTGGTCTCAAAACAAAAATAAAACAAAACAAGTAAATGACCGTGTTTTAGGAGAGTTGAACCCCACGAGAACAGACTTAACAACAGCTGCAAAACAAAGATAATTACAGAATCACCAAGGTGTGTGTTTTTAAAGTTTGAAATTGTTCTATTTCTTAGAAGTGAGTTGCTCTCTAAAGGAAGAGGCTGATGAAAAGCAAGTTGCTATTAATATTTTAGTCATCACACATTTTTCAAGTAATTTATTTTCAACTCTTATTTGACATATACATTTTAGCCTCTAACCTTTCTTTAAGAAGAATTTTACTTCTCTAACCTTTTCTTGTGGTTTTAAGCCTTACTTTTAAACTTAAAAAATAATTTCATTGAAATAGTAAATAAGAAGTAGAAAGGTTTTTCCCTTCCTTCTTTTCTTCTTCCTTCCTACCTTCTTTCCTTCCTTTCTTCCTTCCTTCCTTCCTTCCCTCCTTCCTTTTTCTCCTGCCCTCCCTTCCTTCTTCTTTCTCTCCCTCCCTCTCTCCTTCTCTCCCTCTAATTCAGGCTCTCACAACTCATGCTGGCTTAGAAGACATTCTGTAGCCCAGGCTGCCCTCAAACCCCTCCTCCTGCTTAGGCCTGAGCTTCTAAGTACTGGATTTACAGGTGTGTACTGCCATGCCTGGCTGTAAGCTGGCTGTTTAAACAACAATAACCACCAAAACCTCAGACAACCCTCCTTGACTCGTTTTCATATTAGTAAATAATCCATTTGTTTTATACAGGTTTTTGGTTTTGTGTAAGCTTAGTTCAGTGTCCATCCTTGGGAAATCTGTCCTACACTGTGAGGCCTAGAAGCCATGTGATCATTTAAACAGGACTCCGGCAGAGGATTTCTGGGATTGTCACAGATGCTGAGCATGCTGTTAGCTTGGTATCCTAGGAAGGATTTGCCTCCTGTGCTTTTGTTCTATTACAGATAAGATGCATGACTTAGTGCTAATGAGCATGAAATAGATTTTATGACACTAATATCATCATTACCATTTATTCAGAGCTTGAAGGCTGGAGCGTTGGTTCCTTGGCTAAGAGCACTGGCTGCTCTTGCGGAGGTCCCAGGTTCAATTTCTAGCACCCTCATGTGCTGGCTAACAACCATCTGCAACTGCAGTTCCCAGAGTTCCACTCCTTCTGGCCTTTGCAGGCAAGCGTATATATAATGCACAAATAGACATGCACCGTGTGTCTGTGTGTCTGTCTGTCTTCATGGCAATAGTATTGCTATAATTTTTGTTGGGAAAAGAAAAGCCCAGAGAAATGAGTAACTTGTATGTTGTCAGAGTTAGGAAATGGCAGCTCTAGAATTTAAACCTCAGTCTGGTGAGTGCCAGGCTTTTAAGCATCATATAATTCTTCAAGAGATTTATTATGGTGCCCAAACCCAAGGAAACAAACAAATATGATGGAGTGTGAAACTGAGTATGCAGAGCTTAAAATGACCTCGAAGGGACTACAGTGTGGACTTCATGCTCATGTCCTTGGAAAAAGAAGAATTGAAGAATGTGTTCTTGGTCACACTTCGCGGAGGTGGTACTTACCCTGAGTCCAGTTCTCCTGACTTCAGAGCAGGGCTGTTTCCATCCCTCTGGAGCTGTATAAAAATGTGATAATGAGAGATAAACAGATGAAGATTGGAGAAAACACATCACTGTGTGTTCAGTCTCTTTACCTTCATTTAATGAACTCTTCATTGCCACTACTTGCTTCTTCATAAGTAAAGACAGTTAGAAAAATCCAAGAATAATGAAGCAATCTATGTTCCAGAATTGATTGTAACACAATTTCTAACATCTGTGCATTTTTTTATGTTATATTTTTTTAACATAGCTTGTTTCTCTTAAATGATAATATAGCATTTTTGTCTTTTGGGTATAGCATTATTTCTTTAAGTTGCTAAGCTCTAGCAACTTCATCATAAACTACCACACCAAATTCTTGTCTCGGTTATTGTCACTGGCTTAATGAATGACTTCGGGAATGTTGTGGCAGAGTTAAGGATAATGGTAACGGACCCCTGGGCTAGCAATGGTGAGAAACTGTCACAGGCCCGTGCCTGAAGAAGCAAGTGGAGAGGGAGGGAATTATGTCACTTACTAGAAACTCTGAGGAGCTGAAGGCAGGTGAGAAGGCCAGCTCAACTGGGATACAGACACAGCCAGAGCTATGACCCAACAACAAAGAATCCATGGAGAGGGGGGACTTCATTCTTTGCCTCCTCCCGTCTCTCTTGCCTTTTGTTGTTGTTGCTGCTGCTGAACTCCATGAGAGTCCAGAAGCAGAGAACTTGCTGGTCAGCCACTCAGCACAAAGGACCGCAGAGGAGGAGAGGCAGTAATTTTAGGAATGCAGAAGAGTATTCATAAAGGATGGACTGCGTGTTGTCTGTGTTTGAATGTGATATGCCCCTGCACATGTGCCCACTGTGGTTACAGTTTGGGTCTTAAATGCACTCCAGAGACTTGTGTGTTGAAGGCTTGGCCTCTAGCTCATGGTCCTGTGGGGAGGTGAGAGCTGTGGGTTGGGTCACCTTTACTGTGAAGGTTTGATTGGCAACTGACCTGCAGAGCAATATGGATCCCTGTTACATTTGCAGTTATATGAAATGGAAGCAATGCTGGCCACACAAATAATTTTGTTGGATAATTATTCCTATTTCCTCAAGTTCTGTTTTATAAATACTCATACACTTGAAAGAAAACATCTGCATGGGAGAAAACTCTAATCTGCATCATGGCTTTTTTTAAGGCACATTATATTAATATACAGAAGGAAAGATTGTTAAAAATTCCCCAAGTATTTATGTAGGTTTGTCTACTTAATGTGACTACACAGAGTGAAAGGCACAGGCCTATGCACTAGGGCAGTGGACATGTAAACTTTTAACAGGAGAGAGCATCTTGTGGTCCTCTGTGCTTCAGGCAATAGGATAAGCATGCAGAAAGTGACCTGAGAGGTGCTGGTATCCAAGATGTCCAAACCTTGAGTTTTGACTATCACATTATTGGTAAAGAGAGGATAAATCCTTTAGACTTTAGGCATATTATAGACAAATCACAGGTGAACTGAAATACAAGCACAACGAGAATGGATAAAAAGGGAAGGAACCTTGGCATGAATGGCCAGGTGTGGTGCAATGGGGAGTAAAGAGGTGATGGAAGATTGGCTCTAACAGCAGGGCCTGGTGTCAGTCAGACTCCTGAGTGTTTTGCTAAGAACTTTGTTATTCTACACAGCTTATAAAGATTCTTTTGAGAAGGGGAGAAAAGTACTTGTGAAGTAAGGGATAAATTGAGCATAAGGAGATTGGTGGAGAGGGGCCTTAGGCTATATTGTAGGGGAGATGAGGGGGTTTGGGCGATGAGGATGGGTAACTGTTAGAAGGTGCCATCATTAACTAAGAGGCAATAGAAAGGAAAGATCTGATCTTGGAAGAACATTTAAAAACTGTTATAAAATAATAGAATTAGAACATCTGTCCAATATAGACAATTGTTTTAATCAGGAGAGCAAGAAATTGTCTGGGCCTAACGACAGGAATCTAAACCAAACACATGAACCTGAAAGTAATTTTTTTTTAAAGACAGGGAGTAGGATTTGCTGATGAATGTGCTTCCAGGAAGGGAAGGAACACAGGAGAGGCTAATATGACCACCAAGCCCACTACCTGTCCAGAGGACCAGAGTTTGGGAGGTTGCCTCCACTGCCCTCTGAGATGGTCTGCCCGCAGCCACCATGGCATCAAGGTCTTTAATGAATAGCACTGCTTTGAAATAGGGATCTTCTGTCAGCCAGGCTTTTGAACTTGTCCTATGTAGGCCCTCAATCTCATGGTCTTTGTTCGGCAGCTTGCGTGGCTAGTTATAATGGCTTGGCCAATATGAGCCCCAGCCACAAAGCCCTGGGGCTTCCCATAGGCTTGACCCACACATCTGGAGACTAATGTGTAAATAGCCAGCGATTACAGATGTGAACATGGGTTGGAAAGAACTGGCTCCAGGGTCCCACAGGAAATGCACACCAGGAGCAGGCTGCACTCTCACGACAGAGAAGGCTGCTGTTGGCTGCCAGGCTGCCCTGAACCAAAGGTGATTTTTAAAGCCACGAGGATAAGGAGAGCCCTTCTCCGTGGAGGGAGGTCAGAGTGAAAAAGAAGGCCAAAGTGAGAACCATTTAAGGATAAGTTGCATAAAAGGCTGTCGAGAAAGTAGAGATCAAAGGGCTAAGAGGAAAATCAGGACTGTAGTTGTCATAGAGGCTGAAGAGGAAAGTTTTTGGAAGTCAACAGTAGAACTGTGTTTAAGCAACTTAAGAGCTGTGTTTATAGCAACTTGTAAATTAGTCCCCTGCAGAAACTTTAAATTCTGTTTTGGAGGGTGGCTTGGTGAGGCCACAATGTTGACAGGAGAAACTCTGGACCTACCGAGATCCTGTAGGCAAATTTATGGGGCTGAGGCGATGCTGCCTGCCAGCTAATGCGCTGTCTTCCTGGGGAGAGGCATGCTGCCATGCTGGAAGGTTCTGTTTTTTGTAGTGACCGGTCTTGTCATAGTGTATCAGGTCTTGTCAGGAGTAGTAACTGTTTGTGTCTTCAAGTCAAAAGTGATAAAAGAGTCTGGCTATTCCTTCAAAACACTGAGTATATGAGGCAGGAAAATAGTTCAGTGGTAGCACCCTTGCCTAGCCTACGCAAAGCCCTGGTTTTGATCCTTAGCACCACCAAAAACAACAACAAAAGAAACCATTGAACATATGGCCACGACAGTGTGTAACTATGGTTTCTCAGTTTAAACATACATCCAGAGTTCAGACTAAATTTTTTATTTTAAGTCCATTAATTATTTCATTTTTATAGGTTTTGTTATTTCTAAAAGTCAATTTTTTTCTAAATCTTATTTGTATCTGTATGTTTTTAAAGACTTGTTGACAACTGCATATGCTAAGTAAATTTTTATGAAGTTGTAATTTTTGTGATTCTATATTTTCAGGAAAAAAAATGAGAAATGTTTACTTATTTTTACTTTATGAGTGCAGGTACCGCAGGAGCCAGAAGAGGACATTGGCTCCCCTAGAGCTGGAGGTAGAGGTACTGTGAGCCTCCTGATGGGGGTGCTCAGAATTGAACCCCAATCCAGTGCAGGAGCAGCAGAGGCTCTTAACTGCTCAGTGTCTCTTCAGCTGGAAAAGTAATTTGTTAATGTGGCAGTTTGTTTGCAGGCTGCAGTTGGTCATTATGTTGATATATACTGTGGCAAGCTATTTCTTTTGAAACTAAAAAAAACAAAACAAAACAAAACAACCTTTCTTTCTTGAACTCAGGAGTTCAAGACCTGAGATTTGAAGACACTTTTGTAATGGTTCCTTGTCATTGTAGCAGAGCACCACACAGAGGCAAGTAGAGGGAGGCATTTGGGCGCTGGTTCAGTGGTGCTGTCCATCAGGGCATGGCGGGTGAAGTGGCTTGGCCCAGGGCCGTGGGAATGTACAAATTGGGAAGTAGAGACTGCCAAAAATCAGGGCTGAGCTCTTACCCTCAAAGGCCTACTCAGTGACCCATCTCTTTCCAAATGGCAGGACCAGCTGGGATAAGATACTCAAACCCACAAGCCAGTGTGGACATTTCACATCAAACCATGATACTTGCCCTATAAATTTCTTCGACACTGTGGCTTCTTTGTGTCCTTTTAAAAGACTAAAGTGCATGACTGGACGTAACAACTTAGCATCCGGTCACGTGTGCTGAAGAAAAACTGGTCCTCACCTTGCTTTGTGAACAGCTAGGATTTTGTGGACATTAAGACAGCCAGGCTCTTCAAAATTACCATCCTCATCCTCAGTGTTAAGATCTGTAAGCCTAGAAGTAAGAAATCTTACTAAGAGTTAATATTGCAGAGAATATACTGCTGTCAGAGTGATGAGACCTAGACTAGGTTATGTCTCTGATGTAGAGCTTGAAAGATGGCCAGGCAGGGCCCCAAACTTTAACCATAGCCATCTAACACTGCGAACGGTTTTGTGGAGAGTTCTGCAGGCTCTTACCAAGTGATCATTCTTCGTGATTGCTGGGCTGACCCTAAAGAGCTCTGTAGAAGACTCAGCTCTACCCACCTGTCCCAAACTTCTTATAAGTCCATTTTTCATCCTTCTGATTGATTGGGTAGACTTAAGTGTCCTTGGGCTCCTTTTGTTAGGTCCAGCCCTCCAACACTCATTCTTGATTCCTGCCAAACCTTTAGCCTTGCTTTCTAGCCTTCACAGGGAATGCAAGAGGCAGACTTGTCACGTGTTAGAGGAATATCCCAAACGTTAACTAGTACCTGTTATCAGCTCCAGTAGAGAAATCCAGAAGGGGCGTGTAGAGTGGACCCAAGATCTCTAACCATTATTTTGCTGACATGTGGAAAGAACATTTGTCATTAATCTCATAACAGAGCCAATTGGGCTGTTGGATGCAGGTTGGGGTGGGAGGTGGTAGTTGGGGATCAGGAGTCTTGAATGTCTAAGAGTGGTTTTTATCTCTGCAGTTAAGAGAGAGCAGAGAAGCTAATAGGAAAGGCTTCCTCAGTTTATTAAGTTAATCTGGGTTAAATAAGGAACAGCAGTGAGGTGGAAACCTGACTTATGATGCTTATGGTGTGGCAGAGCAAGAAGATCTGTGCTTTTAGTAGTAATCACAAAGGTTGAACTGAAATTCGGAAGTTACCTGGGATATTCTGTCATCTCAGCCCCTTCCTTCCAGGGCCCAGACCAAACCCGTCTCACACTTCCTAGTGTAGTAATTCAGACAAGCTGTTACACAGATGATCTCAGCCTGGCGTTCCTGAGCGCGTCCATGGCTCCTAGCCTCACATGGGTCAGGAAGTCATCCATGAGGCATATTGGTGCTGCGTTTAACCCCACCCACATCACAGGGGAATGTGTTCCTTGGGTAAATCCTTTCTTTAGGGTTGGTGTAAGTGTATGTAGGGGTCAGGGCACATACAGTTTTGAGGCAGGGTCTCTCACTCAAACTGAACCTCACCTGTTAGGTAGACGTGTTGGCCTTTGAGTTCCTGGGATCCTACTGTGTCTGCCTACCAGTGCTAGGATTACATGCCTATGCCTCTACAGCTGGTTTAGTGGCTGCAGGGGACTCAGGATCTCTTGCTTGTACAGTAAGCATTTTACCCACTAAGCCATCTCTTCAACTCTGTTTTTTTTTTTCCTTTGTTTGTTTGTGTTTGTTTCTTTTTATGTGAAACAGAGGTTGCTATGTAGCTCGGGTTGGCCTTGAACTTAGGATCTTCTTGCCTCAGCCTCCCCAGGGCTTGGCTTTCAGAATTGATTTGCCTGCTCTCATCAATGCTGCTTTTTTTGTACCTATTTGGTTGCACATACTGATTTCTGCTAAAGAGATTCTGTGTAAAGAGAGCAAACTCTTTAAGAATAAGAATAAAACTACCAAGAAGGCTCTTGAAGGCATTCTTTTTCCTAAATTCCCACCAAAGCCAAGACAACACTCCTAAGTCTCCGAGGTCTTCTTGTAGGATATGATTTATGCTGGGAGATGTTTGCAAATATCGCTGCATGTCACACAGAACTGATGAGGAAGTGGTAGTTACAGTGTGGTGGTGGTTTTATGTACAAATCCATGAAACATTTATTACAAGATTATGAGGTTCAGGGGATTGCTGCAGTTACAGTGGGGGTGTCAATGCCGACTGATAAATAGAAAAAACAGATTAAAATGCTCATGTTGTCATCGTTAACTTTTTTATCTCCAGTTTTAGTCCTGGTACCTGTCTTCCTGTCTCTTCAGTTTACTCTGCAATCTACTTTAAATTCTTTGAGTTTTTTGTTTGTTTGTTTTAGACATCTGCCAGTTGGGTACCAGTTTTAGATTCTAAATTTTCCTTCTGCAACACCCTTGAGAAACGTGTTTCTAACTTTAGTTTCTGCTTTTACTTCCATATGCTTCTTGCCCCATTTCTAGACATCAGGAAGACATTTGGGGTTGAAAATGTGTATAGTTAAGACAGTGGAGCTATGGAGTCAAGCCTTCAAACGGGAGAGAAAGAGAGCATCATCAATTTGAAAGTGTATATAAAATATATAACATATTTATATATTTATTAATATATAATACGAAGTCCTTATCTAACAACAACTTAAATTTTTAAAAATTGAAATGGGTGATCTTTTGTGTTAGCACAAGTGCGTTCCTGCCATTTTGCTATGAGGTAAAATGTCAGAGCACAGCCTTGAATGTCTGTCTTTGCTTTTCCCTTTGACACAGCCTCTTGGCACCGCTGCAGGCCTGGGAAGTTTTCCTCTTTAGGAGTGCTGGGATCACAGATATGCACTGTTGTATCCGGTCTCATGTTTGTTCTAGGGATCATATACCAGGTCCTCATGCTTGAGCTACGAGTGGTTACCCACCAAGCTACCTCCCCAGGACAGATTAAATTTGTAACCTATGGAAGCAACTTGCTCTCCTGGCTGTAGATGTAGATCAGTGGTAGAACACTTGCCCGGCATCCAGAAGGTCATGAGTTCAATCCCAGTGTTACAAACAAACAATGAAAAAGAGTAATGTAAAGTAGAACCGTGCATGGGGCTAACACTTCAGCTGGTGGTGGGTGCTGGATAGGATTGGGTGGCCCCGGGTGGGGGGGCAGTGCCATCTTTTTGCATTGTCCCAAGCTCAAGTTCCTAGGGAAGAACACAGGCACAGAAGCTTGGAGAACAGCTGCTGACACTGACAAAGAGCTAAGATTGTTGAACCCCTGTAATTCCATTTGTCTCTGGGCTTCATAACATCATATATCATTGGCTATCACTGAGAAGCGTACAAGACAGCAAGTATTTGGTTCAGTAGAGTTGTGCGCACACACAAGCAAATGGTTAGTGGGGACAGATTGGCTTCACATTCCACTGATGCTTAAAGGTTTTAAAAGTATTAAAGGACTCCTAATTGAGTGGCAGCAAAAACAGCCTGTTCTATCTGGTTGTACAGATGAATATACCTAGAATTAAGTTTATGTAACCTTTAAAGTAACACGTCAGGGAAAGTGTTTCTACTTTTAGAAATCATTGACCTTACTAGACTTTGCATTTCAGCTTTAATTACCTTGAATATAACAAATCAATGATCAGGAGGTGAAATGATCCCTGGATGATAAAATAGACAACAGACAGCTTTTTCCTCCTCCCCCCCCATTAGACACCCCCACTCTCACCTAGAGATTATGTGTTCTTATATTAAAGATGATTCCCATAACCTTCGTGATCTTTTTTCTATGTCGATAGCTATTAAACACAAAAGGGCAGCTGGAAAAGGACCCTCGTACACATAAGCATTGACAGCAGGCTACAGACGCCTGCATGAAAAATGATGTTATTTTTTCATTGAGGCCAACATAAGACCATTTAATATAGGGGTAGCAAGGCCCAGCGGGTCCCGTGGACATTCTTTATGACAGCACATACTGACAGTGCAATGGGATTGAAATATGAAGAAGGTATCACCTTGCTTCTTTTGTTCTTTGGTTATGATAAAATTCTACATATATTTCAAACCAAAACACCTAGACCAAATCTGTTACACCTTGAATATTTGGACCATCTGAGCAATGTTCTTGCTCATCCTGAATGTCCCTGAGTGTACCATTTGTCCTTTTCCACCTGCTTAAGGCCATTTTGTCTAAGAAAGGCTGGCCCAGCTGCCTCCCTTCTGTCACCTTCTACTTGTATGATTGAGCTACTCACAATCATTTCAGTGATTTAAACCAGTCTCAGAGAAACTTGTGGGGAGCCAGTATCCGGGCAGTACTTTAGAAAGCTCAGCCTGACAAAACCTTCTCAAAATTTTGTGCTCTAATCTGCATGAAAATTTGTATCATGAAGCATCATGGTAAATATGAGTTCAGGATAGGGCCAGGGATATCTTTATGGTTTGGAAAAAAACAATCTGAGAAATTTTGGAAACGTCTGTGTTTTCTAATACAGTAGAAAAACAATAGATTGTCTTTCCTTACGCATTCTCATTTTCATAAAAATTTTAATAGCAAATGCAGAATTAGATTAGCTGTATTCTTATAACCTAAAAAAATTATTTTGGGAGCTGGAGAAGGTTAAGAGCACTGGCTGCTCTTCCAGAGGTCCTGTGTCCAATTCCCATCGACCGTATGGCAGCTTCTAACCATTCATAATGATTTGATGTCCTCTTCTGGCATGCAAGCATACACGCAGGCAGAACACCATATTTGTAATAAATAAATATTTTAAAAGGGTTATATTCATACTGAGTGAGGTATCCCAAAAGCAGAAAGAAACATATGGTATATACTCACTTATATAAACCTATAGGATAGGAAGTTCAAGCTGAAATCTATGCACCCAGAGAGGATATACAAGAAGGAGGACCCAGGTTGGTATGATCA
>CM053766.1:14108765-14173398 GCA_028658305.1 Pachyuromys duprasi | reverse complement strand
ATCTGGTCCTGTTCTCACCTACCTCCTTGTTTCTTTTCTCTGCAGACTCATAACACACAGGGATCACTCCCTTTCTTGGGCGGGGGGGGGGGGGTGAATGGCAGATAGAGTCAAGGAAGTGTCATCAAATGGCATTCTGACCCTAAATAGGGACATCTGGATAGGGATCTCTTAAGCCCTTCTAACTCTTTCAGCTTATTAGATATTTAGAGCCTGGATTGCAGGAGGGAGTTTCTTAAGAGGTAAATCACTTATCTTGTTTCATTTCGAGTATATTCCAAGGAACTTGGTATAGCCTTATAAATAATCATTGATCCTTCCAGGATGCCTCACAGCACAATGCAAATGATTCATGAAAGCAAGATCCATTAGATTTTCTACCTAAGGTCAGTGGTGTGCAAATAGATGCTCTAAAGGCTGACGATGGGACTGTTTTGCTGTATCTGTTTTTGCCAGTAGCTCCACGGACAAGGAGCATGCCATGACTGAAAGGAAAGATAAGAGCCCCTAACCCATGTTACTTTAATACGCCAGTGTTGGCAGAGGCCCTTAATCAAAGCTGGGCTGTGTTATCTCTTCTAACCAGAAGTGCTCTCAAGGAAGTAGCCTTGGAAAAGCAAAGGAATTTCTAGTTGTGCCTTTGAAGTTGTGTGGTCATCTGTGGTGGGTGTTAGGACATGCTGTGGGGAGTTTGAAAGCAGCGAGCAGTCAGAGTGACAATGTGAAACGACTGCTTGTGTAGCCTTGTTTGAGGCCTAAATTTAGCCTCTGTAAAAATGTTAACCTCTGTTTTTGCATGGTACCCTCCATCTGCTCCCTGCCACCCTCCTCTGTCGCCAGCCACCCTTTGCCGTCTGATGCCCTTCCTCACTCTCTAGCCCTGGCTGTGTTCCAGTGCCAATGACTTTGCTTGGTAAATTAGGAACAAACTTTTTGACAGTGAAACTCTTGGAAGGCATATGACTTTTTATGCCATAAAATGTCTTGGGGTTATGACATCTGTTATTCCAGTCGTGTATCTGTTAATGATTAGCGTGTCGGTAAGAAAAATTATTTGCCTGTCTCCTCCTGTAGCCAATCAAATAAAATCCGTCATTAATGGTTATTTTTAATTGAGAACTTCTGTGGACTTATTATGCTAATTTTCTTTTTGTTCAGTCAGTTACCATTTGGTTCAGGGGATTTGTTTGGTTTGGGCCCATGAGCACAGTACTGTAAGAGGAGTGTCAGGCACGCACGAGATAGTAAATACATATGGAATGAATCAAAAAGGAAATGAATGGCTCCTGAAAGAAACCAGCTGTGACCTGCTGTGCCTTCATGTGACATTAGAGACCACCTAATCCATGTTCTCATTGGAAGATAGCAAATGAATTACTCTGTGATCTAGAAAATCTCCTAAAAGAGAGGTTCGAGGCCAGTGAGGTGGCTGAGCTGGGAAAGGTACTGTCTGCCAGACCTGACGACCTGAATCCCAGTCATGGAGCCCACAGGGAGGAAGGGCTCCACAGCTTGTTCTCAGCCCCCATATGCATGTCTTGCCATGTGCGCACGTGGGTGTGGACACACAGACACACACATACACACACTCCATAAATAGTGATTGTAAAAGAGAGCCTTGGAGCAGCAGAGATAGCCCAGATTTCAGTTAGCTAAGCAGGGCTCCACAGCCAGAGGATTGCTGCTCTTTGTATGACTCTGGATGTGTTACTTGGTCTTTATCCTCAATGGTAGGACCATGGATGTGGGTCGAGATTCACTCCTGTTCTGCCTGGCACCCTTGGTCACTTCAGACAACAGATCACTTACCATTGTGACCACAGGACTATTTGGCTGACACCTCACCACATTGACTTGTGATCGGTTTAGGAGGTGGGACTTGACTGAAGCAGGGCCAACTAGAGACTTTCTGGGGTGTTCTTTCAAAACAAACCTGACTACTGTTAAGGACCTGACTCTGACTCTGGAGAGGCTGGTCCTCATTGTCTTCTCCCATTGTTGAAAAGGAAAGGTGACATATGAAGAGTAGTGGGTGAAGATATTTTGATGAGTGTGGCCTTTCCAAAATGGGAACTTACTCCCCAGTGTAACAGCACTAGAGAGGGGGCTTTTAGGAGGTGATGATGTCATGATGGGAGAGCCCTCACCAATGGGATTAGTGACCTCTGAAGGACTGAAAGCAAATAGCTAGGTCTCTTTTGTCCGCTTGTCATGTTTGCCATGTGAGGACACTTAAGTAGCTCTGCCTGTAAGGGACAAGAAGCCTTGACCTTGGAGCGTTCTTCTGGAACCAAAGGAGAGTAAATTTCTCTTTATAAGTTACCCTGTCTGTCCTGACTAGATCTATGCAACTTGACACAAGCTAGAGTTACCTGAAATGAGTGACTCTCAAGTAAAAATAATGACTCCAGAAGATCCAGCTGTGACGCAGTTTTTAAATTTGTGATCATGGGCGAGGGCCCAGCCCATTATGGGTGGTGCCATCCCTAGAATGGTGGTCCAGGGTTCTATAAGAAAGCCAACCAATCAAGCCACGGGGAGCAAGCCAGTAAGCAGCACTCGTCCATGGACTCTGCATCAGCTCCCTCCAGGTTCCTGCCCTGTGTGAGTTCCTGTCCTGTCTTCCTTTGAGGATGAACCCGTTTCTTTCTCAACTTGCTTTTAATCATGGTGCTCATCACAGTAATAATAACCCTAACAAAAACACTGTCTAAAGCATTTTGTTATAACAACAGGAACAAGCTACCGTGGCAGTCATAAGCAGAGATGTAAGGCGGATGGAGCCTACGTTTCTCATTGAAATTCATCCTGAGGCGACCTGACTACTATTCTAACTGTGCTTTTCGTTGTTTTTAACCCCAAGTCCCCATTTAGATTAAGACAGTTTGTTGGGCTCAATGAGTTGATTATTAATAATCGTTTCCACTAATCTAGGTCAGATAGAATTCATGGGCTCTCATCTAAGAGGCTCTTTATTTTTGTTTACTGACATCAAATCAGAATATATTCAGTAGACTAAGTATTTCCGCCAGACTAATTATTCATCTCCGGGACGAAAACTCAGGGAATCTATGTAAGTTTCAGCACTGTTCTTCACTGTAATAAGGTTCAATTGCAAATCCATCAGGCACGAAATTAGACCTCTTGCCTTCCCTTCCCCAGGTAAATAAATTCTTTGCCAGCTGAAAAGCCTACTGTAAGTTTCTTCTTGATTGCCAAAGTCTGATCTGGCAGAGCCTGTGCTGGACAGGGAAGGAGAAGAGAAGGCAGGCTCTTCTTACTGCTGGCGCCAGCATGGCTTGATGCTCTTAGTGCCACTTGGTTAAAGTGGAGCGTTCTGTGAGAGCTTCTCTCGTACTTTCCATCGTGTTTACTTGTAAGCAACAGGCTTTCTTCATCTCCAGGACTTGCAGCCCTTAAGTCCAAAGAGACTCTGTGATGAGGTCTTGTAACCCCCAGGCTGTCCCTTTGAGGTATCAAAACAGTCCCTTCCCTCTGGTAGGCTGCCTCTGTCTGCAGGATGTCATGTGGTCCTTAGCTGGACAAGTCTGGGGTGGGCAGCACAGCTCAGCAGGCACAGTCATCTTGCCTCCCTGCTCTTTTTCCACTCTTGTTCTCTGGCCTTTCCTAGGACAGAGTCAAGCACATACCCACCACATTCTTGTAGCACAGGGTATACGACAGCCTTCTATCCTTTGGAAATCCTCCTCTCATAACTTCCCTGTATCTCTCTCCCTTCACCCTGGTTGCATAGGCAAAGGGATCCACAGCACACTGTGTGTCCAAGGAGTCTTCCTCCTGCACTCTCCCTTACTGTCCACACTTTTGCTTTGTTTGACTGTGGGCCAGAGCCATTTACAGTCACATAGTAGATTGTCAACAGTTTTTTTTTTTCTTTTTTCAGATTTGCATGTGGGTTTGGAACTTCAAGTTATTATTTCATGACTATATCTTGGCACCTCAGTTGAACTGCTGACATAACAGTTCTTTGAAGAAGCACTCTGTAGAGTTGAAGTACTCTAGAAGTGCAGGGAATTGAGTCCTTTCGTGCTAAAGAGGCACAAGGACCTAATGAGACAGAACAGAGCATTAAATGTATCTGCACCTGACAAAGCAGACGTTGTAAGAGCTTGGTGTGCATTTACCCAGGTGACTTTGTTTTGTGTCTAGTTAATGCATCCTTTATTAGTTAGTGAAGGTAGACCTGTTAATACATAACTTCCGATTTACACTGCTCTCCTAACCAAATATATAAATGCCGATAATTGAGACAGTAGGGACCAATATATGAAATGAAAAGAGAGAGAGAGAGAGAGAGAGAGAGAGAGAGAGAGAGAGCTAGAGAGAGTTGCCCCGAGCCAGCCTTTCTGTCACCATTAGTCTAGACAGCCTACACTCTGTACAGAGACATATCATGTCCACACTCTTTTTTAAACATAATTTTTCATTTATTATAATTTATTCACTTTGTATCCCAACTGTAGCCCCCTCTCTTGTCCACTTCCAATCCCACCCTCCATCTCCTCCCATGCCCCTCCCCGAGTCCACTGATAGGGGAGGTCCTCCTCCCCTTCCATCCGACCCTAGCCAATCAGCTCATCAGGACTGGCTGCATTGTCTTCCTCTGTGGCCTGACAAGACTGCTTACTGTAGGTTTCTAGAGTTGTGGTACTTTGCCACATGCACAAACTGATTTACCATCCTATACCCAAAGAAATATTTTTCTTCAGTCAAGAGTTGGAGGAAGTGACAGAAGGTGGGACAAATAATAAATGGAAAGCTCCACCTGTCACCTAGAATCCACATGTTTGTTCATCTGTTCAGTTCAATAAGCCATTATCTATTGCACACCTGTAGACCTATCAGGAAGAACCTGAGAAACAGCTTGCAATCTCATGGGGGCAAACAGACATCTGACACATGCCTAGTTCTAAGTGCTAACTAAGTAAGAAGGAAAAGAACCAGGATGGGGAGGACCATGGGCTCCCAATCTAACTTTTTAAAGGCATTTTTACTAGAGGAGCTATAAGTATTGGTACCACCGATTCATTTGCAGTTCACATATATTCCTAACTGAATAGCATTAGTTGATATGTAAATGAAATATCTTGGACATGGGATTTTTCAGGCAAGCCTCTACTTCCCAAACCTTTCCTCCTTGAGGTGGTGTGCGACCCTTTCGTCAAGTGGAGCTCAGAGTTTCTTTATAAGTTCTGTGCTGGGAAACATCTCTTGTTGTTGGGGTATAAGTCTCTGAATTCTGTGCTATCTGTGGTCATCTCTGCCGACTTACAGCTTTTCTGTTGTCCAAACTGAAGAGCTATTTCAGGGGAGTTATTGTTTTGGTTTGTTAATTTATTTGGGGTTATTTGATTGCTTTGCTTTTATTCTCTACTTGGTTCCTTTATTCTGTTTCAAAATATGGGGAACAGAAAGATGAGTATGGTGCTTTGAATAAGAATGGCCCCACAGCCTCACATATTTGAATGTTTAGACACCAGAGAGTGACATTATTTGAAAGGATTAGAAGGATTAGGAGGTGTGGCCTTGGTGGAGGAGGTGTGTCAGTAGGGGTGAGCTTTGAGGTTTCAAAAGCCAGTGCCAAGACAAATGTCCCTCCGGCTGTGAATCAGGATGTAGCTCTGGAATATTGCTCCAATACCACGCATGCCCACTGTGCCCCCCACCATGATGTTAATAGACTAACCCTCTGAAACTGTAAGCCCCCAATTCGATGTTTTCTTTTATAAGAGGTGCCTTGGTCCTGACTACAACATGAACAAAATCTTTTTGACTGAGATAGTAGACAGTGAGAATTTGCTGAGACTGTTTTAAATTACCCAAGGTGTTTTCCAGAAAGCAAGAAAATGAATATAGTTGAGAGCATGTTATGAATATGAAATAACAGGTTGACTGCAATGGTACAGGTTGAGCAAAAGTGTATTTCCACTGAACTACAATACGTCTTTGAAGTTCACACTACAAGGAATGCTTCATTCCTGTTGAATGATGATTTTTAGTTTATTTTGATAAAAAGGTTTCCTGGATTCTGCATGTCATAAAAATAGGGCTGATCCCCACTGGGAACTTTGGCCTCTTGCTTCACCTTGGGTGTCATTTTTGCCTCAGTTTCCTTAGGTAAAGATGCTGAACATATCACACCTCATTAATTTTCAAGATTATTGAGGGAATAAACAAGGTATTATTACACAATTAAGGCTTTTATAAATCATAAAAACCTTTACAATTGATAATTTTGTCATTTGTTTTTGAGTGTTGACATTTGTGAGTGACCTCAGTCTGTTAAGCTATTCTCCCACAATTCATTGTGTCTAGATCCAGATTCACATTTTGCTGGTGTAGATGTCTATGTTAAATGTGTGTGTGTGTGTGTGCTTCATTGCTTTGTGATGGTGAAATTTGAACCCAGGGCCTTGAGCATTCTAAGCAGGTGTTTTAGCACTGAGCTTTATTTTATTTAACCCCAACTAAAGGTTAAATAAAAGTTTTTTTGATGGGACTCAAACTAACACAGATTTTTCCAGGCTGCCATTTATATTAGGGAAATGTGTCTCTCAAAGCAGGAGAGACCTGGATTTTAGTTTCTGCTCCACCATTCACCACTAAATAACTTTGGAGAATTTGCTTATTTTGTACTTCAGTTTCCTCATCTGGGAAATAGCTGTGAACATAAAATGGTAGAAATTGTAGACATGAATACTGCTTGCTGAATGTTATGGTAGGCCTTTAAATGTTTGTTCTCTTCACTTTGAAAAGCTAGTATTTATTTTAACAGATTGTTTTCTTTATGGAAGAAATTCAGTTTCTGTTCAACTTCTGCTACAGCTGTGAAAGCACATCACATCTGCCCTTATTTTCTAAAAAACTACATTTTGAAAGTGTCTTAGTGAATTTGGAAGTGTTTAGTGAATGCCAGCTTTTACAGAGATTTAAGTACAGCTAGTCTGTGATCGAAATGGTATAGGAAACACTTTATTTACTTTATTTGAAATGCTATAACTTGAGTTATAGCATTCTTGATATTTATGTCAGACCTAGATCTTTTTGACCCTAGGCAAGTTTTTAAATGGTTAATGAAATGAAGCCCAGTAGAGACCAAGGCAGTTGAAAGTGAAGCTAAGACAAAAGGGAACATGGACAGGTGTGTGTCTCCAGATGTCTGACAGCAAGTGATGGAGATGGCAAGGGGAGGGGGAGAGGAGGACCGGGGCTGCCCCTGCTACATTGCTTCACCATCTGCTATCATTCCTCACTGTTCCTCACCATCTCCTCTGTGTCTGGAGCACTGAGAGGTCTGGGTGGTTAGCTGGAAACGAGCCACAGCTGACCAGAGTTTACAGCATGCGGATAGGTGGTGTGCATTCTTCCTCTTGCCTGGACAGCCTCACCCACATTGGAAGCCTCACACATCACAGCTGCAGAGCTTCTGCTTCTTGCCTGCAGTGTCATGTAACTTTCTCTGAAATGGTCCCGAGCCAGGAGTGGTAGAAAAATGACTTCAGACAAACTATACAAAAAAGATTTTAATGCATGACTTTTTGTTTATGAATTGTAAATGACCTGATTTCCTTTAGTAAGTGTGCCTCTTGAGGAATGTGTTTAATGGAAGCTTACGCTATTATGGATCCTTCGACCTAATCATGCAGTGCCATATGCCATCAATCCTGTTCCTACGGAGGCCATCCTTTCTTTCCTTTTAAAGCTGGAGTGTAGTAAGAGCAAATGTTTTCTATTCCAGTACATTATTCACTTTAAATGTGTGTTGACAAGCTAAGGGTATGAAAAATAAGAAATCTGGATGATCCTTTTTTTAAAGTGGAAGCCATTCATCTCCATTCTTGAAGGAGCAGCCCTCAGCGTCCCCTGCTATTCTGGTATGAATCTGGTTGCACTGTTCATCTCTAGATTTCTATTTTCAGTGTGGTCTTTTTATTTGTTTATTTATTTATTTTTTGCCTCCCCTCTTCTTCCCAGTCTTCCCAGAGACACTTCTTAAGATAGTTTTCCTGCTGTGGCCAAAGTAAATAATAATAAAATAAAAAAAATAAAAAATTGGCAGAGAAAAGGGTAACACTTGTGTGACTAGTGTAGGAGAATCCCCGTTTCTTCTCTGGGAGGAAGAGATGGTATGGCCAGTTGTTCCTTCCTTTCTGCCAACATTATGTTATTAGGGAAGTAATTTACTATTGTTGTGAAAACACAAACACTTAGAGGAGAGAACAGAATTGTCGCGTAACTCCTCTGCCCTGAGAAGCACCATTGCTGGGGCCCAGTGTCGCTCTGGATGTCTCCCCCATTCACGAAACTGTAGATATTTGGTGACATTAAAAGCTCTCCCACGTCCTGCCTTTTAGTGGCTGAAGATGTTTCCCCTGCCACAGGAATGTGTGCAGACAGGGACACAATCAATGGAGTTATCTGATGTCAAAAGCCTTGATGGCCTGAAAACTTGAGTGTAAGTCAAAGCCATATAACCCAGGCACCAGAAGATCTGTATTTCTTCTCCAGACAAGGAAGCTGCCAGGACCACACAGAGGTTTGAAGAGCCCCATGTAAGGGGCTACATGGCGTCCTTTTTTTTTTTTTTTTAAATCTGTTTCACTCTCTAGGTGCCTTTAAGTCTTCTTCTTCCTCTTCTTCCTCCTCCTCCTCTCTTCCTCTTTCTCCTTTTCCTCCTCCTCCTCTTTCTTCTTCTTTTGTTTTCTCAAGACAGGGTTTCTCTATGTAATAGCCCTGACTGTCCCAGAACTCTCTTTGTAGACCAGGTTGGCCTCGAACTCACAGAGATCAGCCTGCCTCTGCCTCCTGAGTACTGGGATTACAGGTGTGAGACACCACTCCCAGCTTTTTGCTCTTTGCTCTTCTTATTGCTCAAAAGGAATAAGAGAATTGATAGAGACATTTTCTTTCCATTAAAGCCAAAGAACAGGTGGTCTGCAAGGGCTGCTCAACTCCTTTTAATGACGATGGCTCCCGTGAACTCTACCTTGACAGTCATCTTATCCCTTTCCACAGGGAGGAGTTGAGATTCTGACCCATCATGGACTCTCCACTCTATTTTTGTCTTCTGTTAAAAATGGGGTCACCTGTAACAGTAGGGTAAACTTTGAAGAGTGTAAAAGCTGAAAGAGACGTGTGTGTGTGTGTGTGTGTGTGTGTGTGTGTGTGTGTGTGTGCACATGCTTGCCTGCATCCTTTTGTTTGGCTTGGTGTAGTTTAAGAAGTAGTGATCCATCCTTGGTGGGGGCAGGAACGCAGAATCGCTGAACAGACACCAGAAAAAGCGAAGGAGGCACATGTTTACACGCTGAGCTACCCTGGAAAAGCAGAGGCCGTGTGCTGCAGCACCCTTGTTTGTTCTGACCGCCCGACTTGCCGACTTGCCGTGGGGCCCAGAGCTGTGTACCTCGGGAACCTCATAAGAAAAGGAGCCCCTCTGAGGGAGTCCTAAGCGCATCCAATCAAAGCTCATTGAATCAGCCAGGTCATTTACTCCCTGGTATTTAATTACTGCTGCTCCTCGGCTAGAAAATGTCACTGGGCCCATGTACTAAATCTGCTCCAAAAGAATGTGTTTTCCCTTTCAATGGTTCTTGTTTCTTGTACTGTGAAAAAATCAGGAAAACATTTTGACAGCCTGGCAAAGCTGGTAGAGCCAGCCATCACTGCTCTCCAGCCTGTGTTTGCTGTTGGGTGGGCCCTGCAGAACGAACCCATGAGAGACTTGGCAGTGCGAAGTCACCTGAGTCAAACCTGTGGCATTGAAGCGGGTCTAACGTAAGTGTTTTTCCCTCTGCTTGGGTCCCCCAAGTTCCCGACTTCTATACTACAGTTAACAAGAGTTGTGTGGGGCATTGGGGAAAATATTTAATTGAATTTTAGCAGAATTTTTAATTGAAATTTTGCATTATTTCTATAGTCCAGAATGCATTAAACCTTAGGTATCAGGCTAATGTCATGCAAAAAGGTTAATCAGTGTCTTTCCTGAACAGCTGAGTGGATAGTCTTGCAGATGCTCAGCGTTCCGTTAAGAGTACCATGGATGTGTTCTGTAAGATGGCTGCAGTATCCACAAAATCATTTAACATACTGGATGTAGGCTCGAGTAACTGTGCCAGTTATTTAATGGTGCTATAATCACAAAACATAAAATATGAAGCATTAAAAAGAATTATGTTTCCCAAATGGACTTAATAAGTAAGATATATGATATTATGTTTTCCTTTTTAGGAGAATTTAATTCATTTGTCACCTTTATGTTATTATTTTAATTTCTCAGATTTTTTTATCGTTTCATATAGGTGGCACCTGTGTTGTTGTGTTACTAGCTAGGCAATGTTTGATAGAATGGATTGTGCTGAAGACCCAATCTAGCATAAATGTTGTGCTTGCTGCCGCTTCTTCTTCTCCCTCCTTCCGACTCTCCTTCCCTCCTCTCTCTCTCTCTCTCTCTCTCTCTCTCTCTCTCTCTCTCTCTCTCTCTCTCCTCCCCCCCCGTATGTTTCCAGTTCTGGGGACTTGAGGCTGTGCCCAGACAACCAGCCCCTGAGCTGCATCCTTTATCTTCCATCTCCTGATTTTAGAGGACATGGACACGTGCTTCTTCGTTTAGTGTCCATCCTAGAGTTAATGTACAGAAGTGTTAGTACCTGGGAACATTTTTATGTTAATTAAAATATTTCTACTTTTTTTATTTCACCTCTAGCAGAAGCCAGGATGTTTTTGTTTGAATTCTTCTCTGAGAACTTGTCTATACAGTCTCATGGAATTAAAAGAGTTTTAAACTATGTTTTTAGTAGATTAGCATGGTTGCCAGCCAGTAGAAGCTATAATGCTCTAAATTCAGGGCACTTTCTAAGGTTATCTCAGTATTTAGACTGTTCTTCAATGTTGCTTTCTGTGGGTCTGGTCTGCATTAAATTCAGAGCATACAGTTTCTTTGAGTCTTTTTTGTTTTTGAAAGACTGCTTCCCCTAAAATATTAAATGTGTTAAGATTTTTATAGGAATTCCATACAAGAAGTCACTGTTTCTCTTTTCTGCCTGGGATGCTGTGAATTGGTCACGCTGGCTGTCCCGTCTGCCACCGCAGTTCAGGCTCGGAGGGAACATCTCTGTGACTTCATCAGTGGGTTGATTCCCTGTCACTAACGTGACAGCTGTGTGACTTCCTCACTGGCTCTGTTAATTCAGTAATGACCTCATGCTGCCAATCAAAGGCTGGTAAGTGACGGTTAATACGTAGAGGTTTTGGAGAAACTTCTGTTTAGAAATACATAAAACTGTGGGCATGTTTTTAGCGTTCTGGGTAATCGATGTGCCTTCTGTTTGTTAGGCTCTTACCAGAATAACTTGAACTTGGAGAGACTGTCGCTTAATGTGACAAAGCAAAGCAGTCAGGACCTGAAAGACATTGTTTTTCCTCTGCAGTATATCTGTCAGCCCCCGGGCTAAATCCTAGAGGCTCCAGGTAGTGTAGGCTCACGGATTGTTTGTACCCTGCGTCACTTCCAGCACCTCCAGCATTGAGTAGTAAGGTAGAGGAAAAGGAATTTCACATCAGAGAACTTAAGCTGGAAGGGGACCTTGACGCTCCTCTGGACCCACTGTTTTCGCAGCAGCACCCTCCCCTGTTGAAGGTGAAGGGACCAGGCACCTCCAGGTTAAGGGTTATGTTCAAGTGCATCTGCCACAGAGCTAGCCAGTTGCAATGCGACTTAGAACCCAGTTTTCCTAGTCTTGCTCAGGGCTGCATGGCCCATTTAGGAATAGAATGTTGCCCCGTGATTGCATACCAAGCTCTCCTCTACGGTTTTTGAAAGAGGGTGGGTAGTGGGGAGAGACTTGGGTCAGCATCTCCAAGGTCAAAAACAGAGCGAGGCAGGCTCTAAGAAGTGGGTATGAAAATCAGTATGCATGTTTAAGACTCCAAAGAAGGAACAAAATAGTACAGTTAAGCCTTGTCTTTTGCATATTGAAAATTTCAATAAATAGTAGCTGTTACTAATGGTTATTGTTAAAATTCCTGCCGCTTTAAGCCGATTCCAACCTGCTGTTACTTCCTCACATTCTATTTCCCTCACATTTTCTTCTCCCTTCAACACTTCTACGTCTGCTTGACTTAACCTTCTAACGCCCCTATGTATAACCCCATTTCAGCTCTGTGCCTGTGTGAACTGTGTGAATTCTGCCTGGGCTGCTACCCAGTTGTGGTAGGTAGCTTTTGGGGGGTGGATGGGTATTGAAACAAAGATTTTGGCTGTGGTTCCAGAGGTCTCAGTCCTTGGTCCTCTGGTTTTATCATCCTGGGCCTGAGATGTGACAGAATATCATGGCACACAGAGCAACCTGTGAAAAGGGTTCTTGTTTCTTAGTGGGAGCTGAGGGTAACAGGTAAGGAGGCAAGGTTCACCTTACAAGACCTCCCTCTGGTGGGCACTACTGGGTAGAAATGCATCACTGAGTACGCATCGCAACGCTGGTGGAACGAGCATTCCCATGACCCCTTGGCCTGTCAGTGATAACCCACCAGCTGAGGACCACGCCATTTGGGAGATCCCTCATATCTAAGAAGTAGTCAAGTGTTCTGCCTAGCAAACTCCTTTGATTCCTCAAGAGTGGTTCACATATCCCACTAGAAAGTGTTTCTTAAGCTTCTCAATTAGATGATGGATTACTCTTTCTTGTATTTATCTGTCTACTGGTTATCTGCTTAAGTTCTTTGATGGGCAGAACTCTTTCTTTAACTCTGTATCCAGAATCATCCTTGCAATATCATACATAATCAGGAGATATTAAATGAACATGTGAATGAACTGCAAGTTTTGCTTTATAACCCAGTTCAGCCAGGCCTTTGGTTGTTATAATTTACGGTGCTGACAGGGGTTGGTTTAGTCACCAAAAGGACCACCCTCATCTCAGGCTCTCGTCCATCCAGAGGAGTGTAGAAGTTGGACAGTTTGCTTGATTCTTCAGTGCCATCTGGTGGATAAAGGGGGAACTCCAGGCACATGCTTAAACCATGTGGAAGAGTATTTCTGCTCATGAATATGGAAGGTTTCCTGTGTCTTAGCATATTTTAGAAACGTTTTAAGGCAAAACTTTATGGTGATTCCATTTCTGTGTATGGTTCCGTAATATTTTAGGGAGTTTGGCCAATCATGAACAATGTTTAAAAACATTAATTTGCCTAGTAAACATTCCTTATATATTGCTCATTGTGTACTAGTTTATGTGATCTAAGGTGAACTCATTGAAATTTTGGATATTGAATTTTTTTTTGAGACAAGGTTTCTCTGTGTAGCCTTGGCTGTGCTGGACTCACTTTGTTGACCAGGCTGGCCTCGAACTCACAGAGAACTTCCTGCCTCTGCCTCCTTGAGTGCTGGGATTATAGATACTGAATTTTTTAATGTTTCTGTTACATTGAGTTTTGATCTGTTCATCCAGAAAACATTATTGGTCATCTACTAATTGCTTGACACTTTTACAAACGGCTGAAAGAAAAACACAGTAGCAGTGTTGTGCCAAGGAATGAATATTTAGATTGGAGAAAATGCACACAAATCCCCATTTTATTTTTATAGAGATTCCTTACGTTCATGGCCCATTCGTGTCCATTAGAAACAGTGACAACGTTACCATTATTCAGGTGCTTGGATAGGTGTTGTTAGAGTATGTGAAACTCAAGGGAAATTCTTAGTTTTGATAAAATGTATATATGCATTCAAAATTCATATTTCTTTGCCTTTTACCTTAGATATGCATGCTACCATCATTTTTCTTAAAGTTACGGAGTATATGTTTCCTTCAATAGAAATTCATTTTTATCATAAGTGATATTCTAATACAAAACTCTTGTTTGCCTGATGGCTTATGTGCAATGGGGTATTATGCAGTCAAAATGCCATTTATAGGCGTCATTTAAAAAATGTCATGGGACTTCCACACTTATCTTTTTACTGAAGAGCTAGCACAGACTTTGAAGATTTACCTAGTTCTTTGGAAGAAGACATTAAAATGGTGTGTTTTAAAATGTGATATGCGTGTATAAAATTTTGTTCTCTGCACTTGAAAGAAATAGTTCGGAATTGTCAGGTTGGCTTGTTCATAGCTATCCAGTGGTCTTTCTTCTTCAGTGTAGATGTGCAACTTACCCTGGAAATGAAATTATTTGTTGAGTGTTTCCCACATCATGCTCTTTGATTGATAAATTATGTCTGCCATGGGCATTGTTTTCATCCTCCCTATAATTTATTTTAATGATACTGCGATTTGTGCAGATGGCGGCTTTTATTTCTTTGTTTTGAATGCCAAGAAACTCAGAGTCTGTCTCTGACTCATCTCTAGCAAATAAAAGAAATCTCAACGCGTATGTGCTGTGTGTCTGAGCTACCTAGCTTCAGTCAGTTTTGTTATTGTGTCTTTTTTAGCTGTGATTCCTGAGGTTTGCCCATGCAAAATATTCCTGAAAGGCTAGATTTTGCTAAAGAGGAGATGATTCCTAGAGTGTCTGAGGACACGCTGGTGGGGCACCACTGAGCATACCTGCCTGAAAGGGTTGTCACGAGGGCTAAATGAGATAGGAACCTACGACAAAGCAAGTATGCCAGTGGGCTGGTTAGGAGTGTGCCTGGCCCACCCAGAAGGGTAAGTAAATTTGCGTCTGGTGTTTCCAGCTCTCCTCAAAGGAGAGCACATAGGTGGGTAGACCCCTGTCACTGTTAGGAATTCCCACTGGACTTCCCCTTGGGAACTGAGTCTCCCATAATGGGAAATACTGAGCCATTCTGTACTTGAGTCTGTCTGTCTTTCTCAAATTCTCTGTGGTGGGGAGCTTTCTGCTGCCTGAGAGGATAATGAGGTGTGGGTGGGGTTTGGAGAGGGGAGCCCATTGGACCTCTGTCCTGTACAATTGCACAAATGCCACTTTCTTACCCCACTGGGAGAAAGCACCCACACATTTCTTAATAGAACAAGGTTCATTTTCACCTGATTCTGTCAGGCTGGTTTTTTTTCCAGCTCGTGGTTTTGTTCAGAAAACAATGTTTTCGACTATTTTTAAAAATTGCTTTAACAGACATGTCATGTTTTTGTATGTCGTGGTAAAATGCTAATGGTATAAATTCAGCGCAACAGAGAAATATGAAAGGAGGCTAAGGCTGAAGAAAAACAGCAATGAGGAGGTGAAGACAACCTGAAAAACAGTTGTGAAATAGGAAGGCATTGGGGTCTAAGTTTGTTTTAAATTCAGATTCTTTACATTAAACCTATGTTAATGATAAGGTTGGGAACTATCTCTTTCTCATAACAACAAATGGCAAGTTACTAGTTTTATCTGGGGAGGGTAGCACACATCCCCATCTGGCCTGCACCTGTTCTTCTAAAGGCCCTAATGGCTGCTATCCGACACCTCCAAGGACAGGTCAATCTTGAGCCTTTTCTACTTGTAAAATTACCAGTTTGGTTCCCCTGTTTACCGACATCTTAAAATTCACACTGATATAGCTGGGCTTCTGTTACCTCTTGCCCATGAACCTCCTAGTCATATTTAGATTTTGGCATAAGCCTGGCTGTCTCTGGAAGCCTTGGGGCCACTCCAGGCAGTTAGGTTGCTTGGTTGCCTCTCCTGAAAGAATATCCTTACTTCAGTTAGCAAGTGGTTCCTCCTCTCAGGAGCACTCTGGGAGCAGGCATGGTGCCCCTCCCCCGCCGTTTATCCCCCACATCTAGCACAGCGTTTTTCTGGCACATTCAATAAAAACAAACGGCAAGGAGGCAGTCCTGGCCCTTGACTGTGCACCAATCCATCCAGCTGTCATTTGGAGTTGGCAATGGGTATCTTTTCTTTCTAAGGTCTACAAAGGATTCGCCTATTCAGAGCTAAGGATGTGTCTCTTTATATTTACGTAAGCAGGCACCTTCACTGCTGAAACAACAGCTTTTCCATGCAATTAGGTATCCCCCCCCCCTCTTTTGCTAAAATAAGATGTCCTTTCGAATCCTGTGTGTAAGGTTACACATTAGTGCTGGTGATTCCACCTCCTTTCTCTTTGCCTGCATCCTGCCACAGCACTCTGGCTGACCCTAGCAGAGGTCAGGGTGATATTCTGACCATGCAGGGTGCAGTCAGGAGCAACCCACGGTGTGGTCAAGGTACTTTGCTAGAGGTCATTTTGTGACCTGTTTCACACAGCTTTCCAAGGATCGCTTGGTTGCCCACAAGCTGCTGGGATGGCTTTCATCCCACAAGATGCTGCCTGGCATCTCCTAGGATCGTCAGTTTGCTGTGGAGGGGGAAGACTCTGGCTTTCCAAGGCTCAACCAACTGCCAGTTCTAAATGACAGAAGAAAAAAAAAAAAGCAGCCTATGGCACTGAGGTCCTACATCAATGTCTGTACATACAGTCATGGTTTTAATAAGGACTAGAAATTTTGGAGGTTGACAGGATGGCTCAATGGGCTAAGGAAGGCTTGGCAAAACCTGATGACCTGAATTCATGCCCAAGGTCCCGCAGAGTGGAAGGGAGGAAGGAATCCTTGAAAGCTGTCCCCTGGGCACCCTTGCATGCACATATGGAAATAAATGAATACAGATAACTTAATAAAATAGATTATTAATAATAACAATAATTATAAACCTTTACTATCCAGCCTGTGTCCTGGGATATGCAAAGGACTGTTGTGGTGAAGGGTCTGGTACAATCCTAGTAGTCCATCAGGACTTGTTATAAAGCTTGGTAGAAATCCATGCTGGATCATATCGAACTCAAGTCTAGCAGGTGGGATCTGGAGATCTACCTTTGCGTAGTATATAGCCCAAGTTAAAGCAAATTTGAATTGAGTATGGAACAAAACCCATGGCTAATTTTAAAGGAAGTTATACCACCTCACAAAGATGCTGATCAAGGCCAGTATCCAATTCTGTGAAGAAAACTGAGGCCTTTCCCATGTGAGCATCTACTAAGGCTTCCCCCTGAGGCTTTATGACCTTGATACCTGGGTTTCAATAATGAGGCCTTAGGTATTCCCCCTCTCTGATTGTGTGTGCATGTTTGTGTGCCTGATTGTGTGTGTGTTGGGAAGAAAGGTACTATTCACAAAGCTTTTTAAAAAGATTCAGTATTATACAAAAATAATTTTTAAATCTTTGGAAACATTGAGCTCTACAAAGCAGTGGTCCCTACAGCACAGTGCTCAAGACCTCTCCAGTAGCCCCAGTGAAGGGAAGATGCACTCTGGCCTGGTCTTTTAAAATCTTCCCATGTGTTCCCCTCAAATTACCGCTCGCAGCATATTAAGGCTGGTTTCAAAACATCCCTTCCCTGTGTTTCTGGCATGACTACTTGGAGAGTTCGGGGAACCCACACAGGGAAGGGAGGCTGATGGAGACACTCTGTAGCAGCTGGCACTGAAGGGGAGGTTCAGACAGTGGAAAGCGCTGTGCCTAGAGGGGACCAACTGGTAACTTTCATGCAGAGCCTACTTTTGCCACCCAAGAGGTGGCCTCTTGCTGTTTCGGAGAAACTCGGTGTCACAGCGGATGCTGCTGAGTGCGTTCTTAGCCACATGTGAGGTGCTACAAACCACATTTGCTTTGGTAGCTTATCCTCAAACACGCTTGATGGTTGTCCCAGGCAAGAGGCAGAACCGAGGTGCTTAGCCTTCGAGCAGTTCCCATCTCTGTGTTTTCCTTTATGCGAAGCTCAGTGTCTGAGTAGATGCTGCACTCCTGTTACCTCCTGTTCCTAGAACTTTCCCAGGGCACCTGCTGTGCAGTCTACTGTTCTGTATGTAAAATGATGCTGACCACCCCGCCCACCCTAAAACTGAACATGACGTAACTCGCAACCGCACCTTAAAATATTTGATTTAAAAAAAATCTATTGTTGTATTTACTGTTGCATTTACTTCTTGCAAGTGCGGCACTCATGGGAGGCAATTGGCAGAAATCAGTTCTCTGGCTCTAACATGTCAGTCCCAGGGATGGAACGTGGGCTATCAAGCTGGGCAGCAAGTGCCTTTACCTCCAGGGCCATCTCCGTGAACATTAGAAAAACTTTCGGTTTTTGATAGAGGAGAGTTTAGCAGTTAAAGTATAGAAAGAAAGAAAAAGAAGAAGCAACAAGAACAGAATTTCAAGCACCAGAGAAAGCTAAAAAAAGATATGGTTAAGGGGCGTGGAGGTTCTGTTTGAATTAGTCATGAGATGCTAGATAAAATTATACGAGCTCCCTGATTAGAAAGTCCAACCCTTCTTACTCATTCCTTATAAAAGGACCCTAAATCTGACACTGGTCTTGAAAACCCTTCTTCAGCCACATCAGGTTGGGGACATCAGCCCTCCCCATCTGGAGCTTCCCTGCCACTCTGGCCACCCCTGCTTCCTGGAGGTAGCTATGGGGTAGCAGCCAAGTGAGGCCCAGCAGGAGTCCTCTGGAATTGTTCCTGTATAAATAGCTGTTACAAGCCAAGAACAGTTTATGTGTGTTCTGACTGAGACCTCCAGGGTCTGTTCTGCTGTCATAGCACGGGAATGCTTCGTTTTGATTAATAACTCACGAGTATTTTAGAATTCATTTGTAACGGTCCCATTGGCTCTCTCAGTTCTCAAGGGCATTTTCAGTAAGAATTATTTGTGGAGCTGTGGAGAATACTCACGGAAGTTAATATTTCCCCAAGCTCTATAGCCCAAGATTCAGAAATGGAAGGAAATTTAATAAGGAATAAACCACATAATTTTTGAAATATGAAACCTATTTCTTTATAAATAAATATTACTTGGATTTTTCTTCTATAGATCTTAAGTGTGTAAAAATGTGAACCAATTTCTTCTTTATGACTTCTGTATGACTGCTGAAAAGGTTAGGAACTTGCCCTTCACAAAAAAAAACTTAGCTCTACAACTTTGGCTGAGTGCTGCTCCGTTGGGAAGTGTTGGGTTGGTAGGCTGCCTGTTTTCCTGCTGCCGTCTCTTAGAATTTAAAAGCGCAGGTGTGCTCTCAAAACAAAATTAAGGAAGAACCATCAAACTAGTGTGACCTTTACTGTTGAAATCCTAACTTTTCCCTGGAGTATGTGTGGTAATTGAGCAGCAACGAATTCCTTCTTTATAACCTTGGCAGTAGAGAAGTAACCTCAACTTTTCATCTGTAAACAGGTTTTTATAAAAATAAGCCTGAGGGTTTAAATGTAGGTTTGATCAAAATAATAAGCGGAGCTAACTCATGGCTGGACAATGTCTGATACATTGGCTAATTATATCTTGGAATATTTAGACCATAAATCTGGACAATGGGGTGGTGTGGTCTGTATAGATAAGAACAGCCATCTGCCTAGGAAGGCATGCTCTGTGTGGGATAAGAGTTGAATTTACATGTCCTGGCAATTTTCCTGCTACCACATGAACTTGACCTCATACTAATTGTGAGTTAGCAGACTGATAAAGCGATTGAAGGTTTGTTTCATGCGGAATCTCAGAGGGGTCATCCCTAGTGATGGAGATGATCCCCAGTGATGGTCATCAGTGTGATGCTCAAGTTAAAACCTGAGCTTCCGCATTAAGTATGTTCCGTAGTCTCCAGTCCTCCACACGCTGGCTCTGCCTCCACCGTAACCGCTGACTGGCACTCTCCTGTCAGCAGCCTAAGCACGCCAGAGCAACCTTAAATCGCCATAGGATTAGGATTTCCTTGTTGTGCTTCTGGTGACCACCTGGGTGCCATCTCCTGAAGGTACTCAGTTTGTTTTCCTGAGGCAGAATTATGAGTCTAGGAGTGCAAGATGGTCTCTCAAGGATTCTTTCCTTAAATAACCTCTCCGGGTTAGAAGTAGCAAAGACTAAAAATGGCAAAAAGTGACAGTGTTGGCAGGCAGAAAAGAGAAATCATTCTTGCTTTTTGTCCTTGTCCTGGTGGGCAAGGGTATTCGCTCTGACTTTTTTTAAAGTGCCTGGAGCCAAAGAACACCTGTCAGAAGTTAATGATATGTTACCATAAGGAAGATGGATTCCAATGTGGACCTCAGAGAATTAATGTGCGGGCTCTGTGCTGGCTACTGCCAAATCGGCACACACTCATTCGCTTCCATTCAAGGGCAGGGAAACCTTGCCAGCAATGAAATATTGCTCATTTGAAGGGAATGTAGGAAGCCCCAAGTGTGAGAAGCCCTGGGTGGATGTGTGCAATTGACATGAGCCAGCCATGTGAAGGACCCCAAAGGCCCCCAAAACAAGTGAGTGAGCCTCTCCCAAGAGTAGGCTCAGAGGGAGACGGCAAAGCGTCTCTCTTGGTCTAGTGCAAATGTTTGTACGTATGCAGCAAACCTTTGCCATAGTTTTCTCCCCCTCTGTCTATGGCCTGAAGTCTTCTCTAGAGAACTACTCCAGCCCAGATTAGCTACCTGTGCCTCCGTGATCCAGCTGTACCCTGCCACCTTGTTTATCTGTATGTCCTAACACCACCTCCTTGTTCAGCTGTTTGCAACAACCCCACCTCCTGTTCAACTGGATATAATTAGACGCAGACCTTCTGGGATTCTGAGCTTTCCCAGGGAGTCCAGTCCATGCCAGCTCAGCTTTTCCACATCTCTGTGTTTCTTTTCTTCATGTCCTTACTGCCCCAGTCAGGCCTGTCCCTTGAAACAGTGCAGGAAGATGCAGCACCTCCCCGCCCCCCTGCCCTCCACCCCCAGTCCGCCTTGTTTTAGCACAGACTTTGAAGGACTTACTTCCATGTCCCTCTCTGCTTTATCCTGTAGATACCTAGCCATCATCCCCAAGTTGTCCCCAAACCCAGCTCTTTGGCTCAGTGTTTTCAGAATCGATTTCTCCTTTTATCTCCCTGTGTTTTTCTTATGCCAAGCTAGGTTACTGAGTACCTCATTGATCTGAGGGCCTGAGAGCAAGATCTAACATTTGTGGTGAGAGAAGTCTTAAATGTGCTGTCGCGTGACGCAAAGATCAGCTCCTTTGCTCAAGACTGTGCATACAAACGTACTTGCTGTCAAAGCACCCATACACATAAAATAAATAAATCTGAAATGAAATAAAGACTAGGTAAATAATCCCAATTTTTCTTTTTTTTTCAGTTCATTTTTAGAATGTCAGTAAAAATTTTGAGTTTAAACGATTCTTCGAATTTTTTTCTATGTCTGAGATCATTCCAGTCTCATTTAAAAATATGCTTTGAACATAAGCTCCTGCTTGAGCATAAGGGTTAGCTGCCATTTCAATCCATTTAAAGTGTCACTCTGTGTAAAAGGGTTCTTGAAATATCGTAGCAGAATCTAATATTTGCTGAGAGTAGTTTCCTTCTGTTTCTCTTATGCATCTTTAGCAAGAGCTCTGTGTGTGAAGTTACAGAGTTGAAATGCCAAAGTGTAGCCCTAATGTCAGAGATACAGAAACTCTTTTGAGACTGGCAGCATGATTCTAATTAGGGAAGTAAACTTCATTCTAGACCACCCTCAGGAGGCACAACTGGGAAGAATTAATGTGGTGCGCTTTCAGTAATAAAGACTAGATCAATATTTTAAAATGTGATAAATTACAGAGCCGTTGCCTGTGTTTCATAAATATTCCAACAAACATAATTGTTAAAGACAGATGTTACAGTGACTAGCAGGACAGCGTGTTTAAATACAGTTATTTTGCAGTGTCTGGGTGTTGTATTCTTATGTCAGGAGAAACTTGTTATTAAACTCTAGAATTCAATGTGTTATGCTAATGTACTGCCAAGTCCGTTTACATTTGATGGAATAATTTCATTTGCTTTGCACTTGCTGGCTGACGGAGAAAGCGAGCTCTAGTTGGTGATATTTTGAAGCTATAGCATCAGCAGCATCCGATTTAGAGAATCCAACTTCTAAATCTGGAAATCAGTGTTGGACGCTATCGTTAGCTACTCTGTGGGCCCCAAACAGAGCTTGCCTACCACTTCCCAGGATACACTCTGGGAAGCCAGTTGACCTTGTCCAGCAAGTTTCCTTCCACAGTACACTGTGGTAGCATTTAGGAGGGAAGCTATGAAGGCTACAAGAAAATATGTTTTAAATGATGATAATGATGAAAATGAAAACATTCCTGAAATACAGACAGTAAAAAGCATCATTTGCAGTTGGGGTGTAACCTTTCCTGGGTCATCAACTCAGGAACCCGAAATGCAGTATGTGCCAGTGTGTGCTTTACCCGGAAGGGATGTGCCATATCTGGTGCCTAATTGCTTTGCTTTCAACCTCATCAACACTTCATGATTTCTTCCTGGCCATTACATAGCCCCTGCTGTATGTTTTCCAAAGCATATAGACTATCTTATTCTGTAAGTGAAGAAACTTCCTGACCTTTTGATTCACAGCAAACACATATGCATGTGTGTTTCTATTTTAAGGTACAAGTATTTTGTTTCTACTTTCAATTGACAGAAACCTAACTGGAAATGCATTGCTAGCTGGCTATGGTGGTGCATGCCTTTGATCCCAGTGCTTGGGAGGCAAAAGCAGGGAAAACTCTGTGAGTTTAAGGCCAACCTTGTCTACACAGCAATAGGAAGAGCCTGTCTCAACACAAAACAACAACAAAAACAATTACCTTACTGGTTATTATTTCAGTGATGACCACGTCACACATAGCATCCGTGCTCTGTACTCTTCAGAACATACTGTATCACTATCAATTATAGTCACCATTTTTGATAGATCTACTGAAAATAATTCCTCTAATCTAGTAAGAAAATAAACTTAAAAAAAACAGTATCTCCCACTCCCTCCCCCACGACCCAGCCTCTGATAATGACCGTGCAGTCTGGCTTTAGGAAATCAACATCTTAATGCTATATTTGAGATTGTATTTCATATGAATTTTAGGATCTCTTTCTATTGCTGTGAAAAATGTCTTTGGTACTTTGGGTAGGGATTGCATTGAATCTATAAATCAATGTAGGGGTTGCATTGAAACTGTAGATCACATTGGATAATAATAATTTTCTACTTTATGAACATAAAGGCTTTTCATTTATTTCTAGACCATACCTTGGAATATTTCACAATTAATAGTTGTGTGGGACTTAAAAGATAAACTATGTAGATGGGTCTTTGCTTTATTCTAAACTCAAACCAGACTGATCCTCATTCACAGTGTCCTTGAAATTCTTTAGTGCTAAGATACAGTTTTTGTTTTGTTTTGTTTTTGGCATATCTGTTTGTTTTTTAGTCAGTTTCATGTAGCCCAAACTGGCCTTGAACTCACTGTTACAGCTAAGAGTGACCTTGTACTGGATTTTCAGGTGTGAGCCACTGGGCATATCCTAATTTTGAACAATATATGTACACCTTCATTTATTGGATTATTGACTTTAGACACTGTGTGGACGAAACAGGTATGAAGTACAAGGAGATGTTGAACTTGACACTCTCCAGGGATACAGTCTAGGAGTTAGAGAATTCCTCTGATTTATAGGTATCACTGTACCATTTAATGTCTCCCATAAAGTAAAGCCTAACTATCATACTGATTCTCAGCTGAGAGGGAGAAAGAGTATTCTACCACCCATTCTACCAGAAGAACCCATCAGAATCTTCAGGAAGACTTTCTTCAAAATGTCTTCCCTCCAATCCCCAGGCGGAGTGTGACTAGCTGCTTGAGACTCTTTGCATATAATTTCAGATGGTACTAGTTGAGAATATGTTATGCAGGGGATGTAGAAGCAAACTATAAGCAAACAGGCAAAAGGAGGAAGAAGTTGGCATAATAATAATTAATAATAATGTAAAGGTTATTATAATTAAACAGTAAATGTCTTTCGGGGTAAGTGATGTCATTTTCTCTCTCTCTCTTTTTTTTTCTAAATAAGCATTTTTACTTTTATTTGTTTGTTTGTTGGATTGAACCTAGGACCTAGAGAGCAAGCACTCTCCCACTCTCCCACCAACTTATAATGCTAGCCTAGATCCCTCTTTTTATGTGTCCTGGGACTTCATTATCAGTCCTAGCAGAAGTTTCTCCTTTCCACTCACTTCACAGAGGTTCTTCTGAACATTGGTGGGCAGGGACCAGCAACATGCAATGGAGATGTGGACTGGGAACGTTTTGTTTTGTTTTGTTTTGTTTTGTTTTGTTTTTTGCAGATGTGTGTCAGAAACATTACCGTGATGCGGCCTTTCTGAATTCATTGGGACTGAAAGTCTGAGTAATTACTCTGTGAACGTGTAATGCATCATCTTCCGTGCCTTTAGGCTAGATAGAAAACTCATACAGGTCTGCAATCTGACAGTTTGAAGAGCCATCTTACTGCATGCATTGGCATCTGAAAGTCACAATGACTAGGACAGTTGGGTCTGGACATCAGATGCGCGGCGCTCTGATTAAATGAAAAGCCTCAGATGAGAAGTACTAATGGGCTTCTCTGTTTATCTACAGACTGCAGCAGAATATGTAAAATCCCGACTCCCCGAGGCGCTTAAACAGCATCTTCAGGATTATGAGAAGGACAAAGAAAACAGTGTTCTGTCTTACCACACCATCCTGGAGCAGCAGATCTTGTCAATTGACCGAGAAATGCTAGAAAAGTTGACCGTGTCCTACGATGAAGCAGGTATGTTTGGTACTAATGCACACACCTCCATCCCTGCAGGACTCCGAGACTTTGGCTAAATCGGGGTCTTTTTCTGAAGTGGGTGACTAAGGGCAAACTGGACTGTATGTTCTATCAGTTATTGGTGAGTTTATTCTCTGCGGTTTTAGTGTTAAAACTGTTCCCCGCAATGGCTCTTACATATCAAATCCCGTTAAGCTTTTGCTCACTTTAAATGGAGCGTTTCTGGCTGTTTGTCGGCTGTACTGCTATGGATCTGATTTTCTGAAGTCACTTCGATTTTGACTACCAGATGAAAATCTTTACATTTGGTAATCTAACAGCTATATTTGATTTGGGTATTTTTTTTTTAATGTCAGAGATTAAGTTTTCTCAAGTAGTACTTCCTTAACCCCTTGAAATTTTATCTGGATTTGACTTTCTTTTCTTCAACCACTGAAATGGCATATGTTCTTTAATATCACAACAGACATTTGATTGACCACGTACCCTTTATCTCGTCCAACAGGACTTCTCAAAGAAGCCACACACAGACTTCCTCACTATACCATCTTTATCTGTTACATATTCTGTGAGCTACAACCAGTTCTATTGAACCCATTAAAACCTTTAGTAAAGTGAAATTTGCGGCTGGGGTGTGGCTTGGCTGCCCACTGTCCTAGCTTATTTCCCACTGGTGTGATAAAATACTGACCTGAAGCAACTTGGGAAGGGAAGGGTCTATTTCATCTTACACTCCCAGGTAACAGTCGGTCACTGAGGGAGGTCCAAGCAGAAACTCGAGGCAGAAACTGAGCAGAGGCTGGGGAAGAATGCTGCTTATGCCCTGTTCCCTATGGCTTGTCCAGACAGCTCTCTCTCACAGCCCAGGACTTTCTCTGGGGTGGTAATCACCGAAGGTGTGCTGAGCCCTCCCTTATCAACCAAAGAGTGCCACAAACATGCTGCAGGCCAGCCTGAAGGAGGTGGTTCCTCAAATAGGGTTTCCTCTTTCCAAGCAACTCTGTTTGTGGCAGGCTGTCAAACTAAGCAGCACACCCAGCATGCACAGAGCTCTGGCTTTGATCCCCAGGACCACATAAAACTCGGAGCCTCATCCATCAGCCTCGCATTCATCATGTTCAGACATGCACGCACTTGGCCCTGGCCTTTAGAGACAAATCCTTCTGCGCGGAATCAATAAGCAGTGGGAATAAACACAGGCTTGTGAGTTCAGGGTCCAAGTCTCCCCCTTAGTGCTGTGATCTTTAGGAAATTAATCTCTGAGAAACTCTGCTTTTCATTTTATATAATTGAGCTAAGATTTCACTGGGTTGTTCACATGATAAAGGATATGATATTTGGTCAGGGGGTCCTTAGAAATCATGTGGCTGATTACTGCCACAAGCCCTACTTGAGGACAGATTTGGATCTTGCTAATTCCTCAGACCATGGTAAGGAGGTCTCAGGGCCTTTTGTGAGGGCGGGGGGAGGCTGGAGCTTGGGAGACAGAAAAATTTTCAGAGTGTCTTCAGAACTTTGAGGAACTAAGCAACATTTTACAGTGTGAGCTCAGCCTGCCTTTGGTCATCACTGTCAGTCTGAGCAGGGCGGCAGGTCTGGAGGAGATGTGATAAATGTGGAAGATTAAATGACACTATGCTGAAAAAACAGTCAGTCACTACCTCCTCCTCTGTAGCCCCTGAACTACTGATTTCAGCCAAAGTAAGACCAGAAAAATAGGAAAAGTCATTGCTGTTTAGCAGAAACAAAGGATCCAGAATAGAAGCCAATGGCATCCAAGACGATGAGATCAGCACAACACACTGGGATCCTCAGGGCCAGTACTCAGCCTCTTCCCATGCCGTCTCAGCTTTTGCTCTCTCACATTTTAACCTCCACTATCCCAGTGTTAGGAGGGGGTGGATTGTCAGTTAGGAATACCCTGGGCTCCAGAGAACATAATTTGTCCCTAATGCTAATGCGCTGCAGAGCCAGCCTTAGTGACCTTAATGGCAGTCATCACTATCTATGGCTTCCAAACATCTAAAACATAATTAATGGTGGAAAAGTCCTTTAAAGTTTGTCTACAGCATTGGCTCCAAACCTTTCCTCCTCCTCTGCTCCTGCCTTAAAAACAAAAACAACAACAACAACAACAAAAAAACAACTGTTTCTTTTTCTCTCATCTCCTTTAAATACCATAAAATTTAAACCTTGCTTACCCAAATAGTCAATAGTCAATCTAAATAGTCAATCTCAGGCAACTTGAAATTTAGCAAAGAAATGGGACATAGTCCGGGCAGTGGTGGCACATGCCTTTAATACCAGCACTTGGTTGGCAGAGGCAGGTGGTTCTCCATGAGTTAGAGGCCAGCCTGGTCTACAGAGTGAGTTCCAGGACAGCCAAGGCTACACCGAGAAACCCTGTCTCAAAAAACAAAAACAAACAAAAAAAAAAAGAAATGGGAAATAAGCAAGAACTATGTGTGCAAAGACAGGCTTAGTAGAGCATATCTATAATCCCAGTGTTCTAGAAATGGAGACAGGAGGATCAGATGCTCAAGGTTCTCCTCTGTTACACAGGGAATTTGAGACTAGCCTGAGCTATAAGATACCTTGTCTCAAAATGGGATAAAAAGAAACTGCATCCAAACTATGTCACAGAACTTAGAGACATGACAAATGTCATGTCCCTGGAAACAGTATGTTTCCACTATTTCCTGGAATCTACAAGTTTTTATTGATGTAGCTCTAAAGTCATTTTTTATCATATTGGATAATGGCGTGCCCAAGAAAAAGGTGTCCACAGAATCAGAGTCAGGAACTGTTTCATTGTAAAACAGCTGTTTGTTGCTTATAACTTTAAGGGCCAGGAGAGATGAGTGAATCCTTCTGAAGCCCCTGTGATAAGGACGCTAGCTCCATTCAAGAGGACCCTGCCTTGCTGGCCTACTCATAGTTCAAGTGGCATCACTGTGGGTACAAGGTTTTGCTAAGCTCCTCAGACTTCCATGCCTGTTACATGAGAGCAGTCCTTTCCCCGCAGGCAAGCCTTAGCCACACTGTAGAGGCTTCTGCTGTGGTTGTCTTTAGCCACTACTGAGGGCCTGCCATGGGGCTGACTATCATGACAGCAAAAACACAAAGCAAAGTGGAGTCGCTCACTTCGTGGTGCCTAGGAAGCAAAGAGAGACAAGAAAGGCCCTTCGGCAAGACATAGCCCCAAGGACTGTCCCCTGATGGTTTCCCTTGCTTTCAAACAATGCCATGAATCCGTTGATTGATTGATCAGTACGTTGATTGGGTCAGAACCACCATGGACCAGTTACAATCATCAGATACATCAGGTGAGGTTCAAGCCTTCCACACATGAGGCTTTGCGGGGAGGGGGGCTTCATGACAGGATTTAACATGGGGATGAAGATGGAAGCAAACAAACACTGGCACTGGTTTAGGATCACTACTTAAAAGGCTTACACTTTGATGACTATAGGAATAAAGTTTTATTATAGAAAGATTGGCACTGGGTTTAGAAACAACAGATACAGAGTCTGTTCCTAATGTTGCTGCCAACCAGGTATGTGGCTTCAAGCAACCAAACATTCATAAAGCCCACTTGCCTACAAATCCATGGCATGGATATAACCTCATGGATACCTTCTGCTTCTGAAATGATACCTCTGGTCTCCTGAGACTGGAAAATTTGGGCATCTGTAATTTCTGAAGATTGCATGTAGATCCGAACCTCCTGTTTATTCTGTCACCTTTCTCTCACTGCCGCTGTCATTTACCAAATACTGAGTAAAAGGCCACCAGCCCTCCCTCTTTTCAGTATTTGCACATGAATATGCAAATATTTGGTCATGGCATTGACTTCTCCAGTCAAACAAAAGTAGCTTTTGCAGCTGCACATGTTGTTACATGGCCACAGTCCTACCAGTCTTTACCAGAGGTAAAGGCAGGAGGATCAGAAAACTAGCCTGGACTACTAGAGACCCTGTCTCACAAAAAACCAAACCAAATATAGCAAAGCCACTAGGCTTTTGAAAGAAAATGTTCTAAGATCTGTCATTCATGGGTTCTCCATAAGGTGGTTTAGCCTCTTTCATCAACACTTGACAATGCAGAATAGGAAGTGAGGTGTGGCTTATATTTACTCTAATACTGTGTTTATTTAAGTTGAAGTACATGTTCAAGCATTTTAAGGAAATCAGAGTTAGCTTAGAGAGATGTTCAAGGAAAGCAAGCAGTAACCTGATTTATGCAAACAACTGAAACAGCGGTTCAGCCGGGAGAAAGCATAGCTGAGCTCATTACGACAGTGGGCAGGACACAGATGCTTCCTGCATGTTGGTTACTTTATGCTAATGTATTATTTATGTTCCTGTAAATGACCTTACATTCTGTTTTTAATTGTCTTGGGTGCTTCTGCATGAATAAATAACCTGTGGTTCTTTGCGAAAGATAGAGTAGTGTGGCTTATTATGCTTTGTGGGGGAGGGATTGTGAGGAGAATGGGGCCCATTTTTATTTGAGAGTGACTGAGCCCTAAGCAGAAGTCTGGAAGCAGGAGCAGAGATGTAGGCTTTTCCTTTGTGCCTGCAGGATGCCCAATGGTAGCCCAGGGTGCCTTGAGACAGCTGTGTGAACTGCTGCCTGATCTCTACTTCTGAGCTCTCTCCTCAGACCAGCAAGGGTCTTTATTTCGGTTCTTACAGTTTCACTAGAAATTCAGCTTCACAGTGAGAACAGGTATCAGACATGGGACCTAAGGGAACCATGTGGTGCAGATGAATAAAGGAGAGAGTTCGGCTAGCTGTGTATGATGTTAAACTGAGCCCTTAGGTCAACCTGGAACCTGCAGATCCAGCTAGAAGTGCCAGGCAGCCAGCCAGCTTCTCCAGAGGAGAGGAGAAGCAGCAGCAATGTCTCTTCCTTGTGACTCCTGCTGGGGCCTTACAACAGAAATGCCTGCAAGCAGAACCTAAGTGAAACTATGGTGAAGACACACCAAACACTGGTGTGCTTTTTGGAGAAGTGGCTTTTAAAAGGGAAAGAGAAATGTGCTGTTAGCAACTTAGGGAGTAGCTGAAAGGTCCCCCCTGTTGAGATTATTTTATTCCCTTTGAAACAGCCGATACCTGAGACTTACATACGTGTTTTAATTGAGCCATTAGTGTCAGAGTAATTGGCGGGCTCCAAAGGAGAGCCATTTACTGTTACAGGCAGAAACTGACTGCACATCCAGAAACTCAGACCCAGAGGGAGCGTGGGAATTATTTAGGGCTCTTCCAGGTTTTCTGAGAGCATTTTAGAAAGCACAGTGACATCCTTTTGGGGGAAGTTCTTCATTCTGACAGACTGACTTCCTCAGTATGTTTGTCAAACAGATCCTAAGGGACAAGGAAACAGTAAGGCTTCCTTACTTTTATCTCCCATCAATCTGTTCCTGGGTTTAAAAGCTTTCTTCCCGGGGACTTGCTGACAGGAACTGGAAGGGAGAGAACCACAGGGGCCCAGAAGGTACGTCTAAAGGGACACTCAGTCCTGACTGTACAGTGTGTTAGCGTCTTCTGAGAGTCTGTCAAAGATTTAAAATCTGATTTATTTTCCTATTATAACTACATCTTGGGATTTTTTTCTTCTTCAATTTTTTGAGAAGGTTTCTCTGTGTAGCCTCAGCTATCTTAGAACTTGCTCTGTAGACCAGGCTGGCCTTGAACTCACCTGCCTCTGCTTTCTGAATGCTAGGGTTAAAGGCGTGTGCCACTACCACCAGGCTGAGATATTTTTAAAGTAGGGGAAAAATGGAAAAGAACAAGAAAATATTTTAATCTTACCATTTAATATCCTTAGTACATTTCCTTCTAGTCATTTTTCTCTTCTGGGTTTTAGTTACGTATGGCCAAATATATCTTTCCACAGAATTTAACAGATAACTTATTTCTTCATGATCTTATAAACTCCTTTAATGGCTGGTATCCTGTTGAATAACTATATCACAGTCACCATGCCAGTGGCCTTTTAATGTTCCTTTTTTTCATATTTTAATTCTCATCACTGTATGGAAACCCTGAATGTAGTTGTCTTTTACCTGTGAAGAAAATGTGAACGGCGGTGTGATTAACAGATACACACAGACTTTTAAATGTGACCAGTTATTAGCCATGTAAAAAGAGTGGAGAAAATGGGTAGCCAGAATTCATGTATAAACCAAGGATTTTCTGGCCAATAATTCTGCCTCCTACCCCAACCCTCAACCCAAGTGCCAAGGACCAAAACCAGGGCTTCAAGCTTACATGGCAAGCACTTTACCAATTGAACTATGTACCCAGCTCCTGATTCTAATTTTTAAGCAAAGCCAACTTGTATTTATGTTGTTTTTCTTTATATCAAGATTCTAAACTGCTAAATCAACTCCCCCAGTTTGGTGGTGGAGAGCCAAAGCTAAGCCTTCCTACCTGCAAAACAGGAACCATCTACCAGCTTAACAGTCCCTACACATGATTCAGCTAATGAGACACTAATGACTGCGCGTGGCTCTTCCACTGTAAATAGCAACAGCCTTGGTTTCTAAGACCCTCCCAGCTTTTACAATAGGTGGCCCTGTCTCCCATCAGGAAACCCTGACTGCCTGAGCACCTCTGAACCAGGCATGATGACCCTTCAGTCAGGATATAGAGTATTTGCCTGTGTGTGTGTGTGTGTGTGATGGGGTAGGAAGCCCCAGGCAGGAAGCCAGCAGAAACAGATAACTTAGTGCATTAGCTCCTCCAGAGGTCAGTAGATGGGCAGAGGAGGAAGAAACTGGGCTTAGGTTTGGGAAGGTTTGATTAAATAAATCAGAAAGTTATAAGAGAATCCACAAGTCTTTTGAACTGTTCAGCCTGCACCTTAACATCGGCTACATCTTAAACACAGGCTTTGAGCAATGCTTTCTTCTTCTTTGCTTCTGCTATTATGAGCCCTTGCCTTAGAGATTTGTTCTTGCCCTCTGCCATGCTGCCATCTACGACGTCCTAAGCAATGCTCTCCAACGAATTTTAATGGGTTTGAGTAGGTTGCATTAATATGTGAGCAGCATTGCCTGTTCACTTACGAAATTTCCAGCATAGAAAAAATTATAATTTCAGTTGGATCTTGTAAAAAAAAAAGTGGTCTGATTAGGGAGTTATTGAAAGAAGAAAATCAATTCGCATTTCTTAACTGCTTAGTGGTCTTTAAAATAGAAGGCTTCAGCTCTACTCTGAAAATATATTAGTGCCAATTTTATAGAGGGCAAGATAAAAATTTTAAATTTCAACAAGTTCTGCTGAGTTTGCTGGAAACCACAGGTTAATGCTGATATTTAGAATATCAGGAGGTCTCACCTCCAGTGATTAAGACACGTGGGGTAGAGCTGTGTTTATCTTGCTAATCAAGTTGTCATTGTTTGCCACAAGGGAAGTAGAGCTGCTGCTCCCTGTCTCTGAAGTTGTGTTTGATTACGAGGACTAAGGAAAACATACACACAGCAAAGAAATACTTAGTGCCAGGTGATTAGGATGAAGCTGCTGACGTCTACTTCAGGGATGCTTTACTCTCAGGGTCTCTTCTCTCTGTGCTGCTGTGCTTCTGTAACCAGCATTCTGTGGGCTTACGGTAATGTTTGTTATAAATTCTAAGGGGCTCCAAGTTAAAAGTGAGCCCTTTACTTTAGAGAGAAAAACAAGACGGTGATTTAAATGATAGGATTTCTTTTGTTGTTGTTGTTATTTTTTTTTCTTAAATTCTTTATAAATTACACTTTATTCACTTTGTATCCCCCCTGTAGTTCCCTCCCTCCTCCCGTCCCAATCCCTCCCTTCCTCCCCCTTCTGCACCCGTGTCCCACCCCAAGTCCACTGATAGGGGAGGTCTTCTTTTCCTTCCTTCTGATCCTACTCTATAAGGTCTCATCAGGAGTGTCCACATTTTCTTCCTCTGTGGCCTGATAAGACTGCTCCTCCCCTCAGGGGGAGGTGATTAAAGAGCAGGCCAATCAGTTCATGTCAGAGAGAGTCCCTGTTCCCATTACTATGGAACCCACTTGGACACTGAACTGCCAGGGGCTACATCTGTGCAGGGGTCCTAGGTTATCTCCATGCATGGTACTTGGTTGGAGTATCAGTCTCAGGAAAGACCCCTGTGCTCAGATTTTTTGGTTCTGTTGCTCTCCTTGTGGAGCTCCTGTCCTCTCCAGATCTTACTATTTCCCACTTATTTCATAAGATTCCCTGCACTCTGCCCAAAGGTTAGCCATAAGTCTCAACATCTGCTTTGATAGTCTGCAGGGCAGGGCCTTTTAGAGGCCCTCTGTGGTGGGCTTCTGACATCTATTACTGGAATATTACTCAGCAATAAAAAACAAGGATATCATGACATTTGCAGGTAAATGGTGGGAACTGGAAAGGATCATCCTGAGTGAGCTATCCCAGAAGCAGAAAGGCACACACAGTATATACTCACTCACATAGACATATAATATAGGATAAACCTACTAAAATCTGTACACCTAAAGAAACTAATCAAGAGGGAGGACTCTTACTAAAATGTTCAATCCCTATCCAGAAAGGCAAAGAGGATAGACATCAGAAGAAAGAGAAAACAGGGAACAAGTCAGGATTTCTTATCTACGGACTGCCTTCTTACTATATAAAAGTCAAAAAAATGTATCCTTGGCCTGACTGTTAGACTTTGAAGATCTGTAACCACAGGACTGTCTTGCTGTTAGAGTCATTTGTAACATGTTGAGTTCAGTCTTTGGAAATTTCTAAACACTCGTGATTTTTTTTTCTTTGATAAATTGTCTTGTGAGATGCATTGCTTTCAAGGCGCCTTCTAGTGCCCAGGTATTATTCATTGTGTTTATATCATTAATTAATGTCCTTGTCTCTGGGCTATATGGCTCACTCCATTTCTGATGGGTCTGGTGTGGTGGAGCATTTTTGTAGTATGTATCCTTGAGAAATTCCTGTAGTCATCAATCCATGGGGAGCTGACAAACAGCACAGAGAAATTACTAGAAACTACTCTTCACTCAACATAGACATTTACTATGTACAATGTTCTAGCCAGGTGCTGAATCTGAGCTGTGGGGAAGGACACTTAGAAGAATTTTGTCAGAACTTATTGTTCATTTTTGCTGTCTGTATGAACCATTCCTTAGAATGTACCTCTTCCTTGCCAGAGCTTAGTTCATTAAAAAGAGAAGCACCACAAATAACCTTTGTTTTTATTTATAACTAAAAGTATGGTTTTCCATAGTTAACAATATTATTATAGAACAGAAAATCAAAGCCATAAAAAGTGAAATAAATGAGCCAAACACAAAGGACAATGCAACACAAATGTCATGCGCACTGTAGTAAGTCATTTACTTTCTCCTCAGCTCTTTCTGCACTTGACTCACTCACTCTGCAGCACTGTGATACCTTGTAAATGGAGCGTTTCTCAGAAACAGAGCCTTTTACAGTTGACTCAGGAGTGAGATTCTAGGCAGCAAGAGTGGGGACATTGGGACCGAAGCAAGGAAGAGGGAACACACGTGGAGTTGGGTCTCCTTGACAGCTGCTGCTTGAGCAGGGCTACATTCTTAGGAAGCTTGTGGATCACACACAGAGCCGTTGAGCTCCTTTCCCATCCCCCATACTGGTCAAGGGCCACACATGTCAGTCATGTCCCTTCATTCCTGGTTTAGCAATGCTCATGCGCTGGATAGGTTCCTTGGATGTCAGTGTAGTTCCTGAGGGGGAAAAAAGCAAGTGAAGCTAGGTGTGGAGGTACACACCTTTAATTCCAGCACAGGGGGAGATAGAGGCCAGCCTGATCTACAAAGGGAGTCCAGGACAGCCAATGCTACACAGGGAAACCCTGTCTCAAAAAACAAAAAGAAAGAAAGGAAGGAAGGAAAAAAATAAAATGGTAAAGGGTTCTAGACCAAGGTGGTATCTAGGCTCAAATAGTGCCCTTTTTAGGAGTTAATGAAAAGGGAAGACCAAGAGAATGTGAGCAAATGGGTAAGAAGTGCCCTGACCAGTATAGAAGGTAGAATAGTAAAGTTTTGTGTACCAAATGCAAGTGAATTTACCTTATGCTCATTTCTTGCTTTAGCCATCTTTAAAAGCTTGGATAAGTTGCTGTCTTCTTACATTTTCTGTGCAACATGTAGATATGTCCAAAAAAGTACTCAATGAAGGATTGTCCCAACTGCCACACATGATGACCCAACTCGGCCTAAAAAAGCCAGATAGACTGCTGAACCTACTTCCTACTGGTACTCAGGCCTACCCCTCCAGAAGTGGGGATGATGAAGACATGAAGTAGAAATTTCAGGAAATTTGCAGATAGGGGCATCAATTTGTGTCCGTGGCCTTAAACCAGAAATACCCTTAGTCCTGTCCTAACTGGTGACCAGAAATGTTTGGGAACAATTGTTAATCCCAAAGGTGCAAACCCAAACCATCAAACAGCACGGCTATACTGTCCCCCTGCATCCCGTGCCCTATTTAAGATACTACAGGTGTACCTGCAAATAATATCTTTTTTAAGTACTTACGTGCATCTATAGAAAATCTGGATGTAGAGGAATGTGAAAGGAACCGGTAGTTTTTCTTTGATGTGACAGCTTAGCAGGGCAGCTAGCTGTATAGCTCAAACCAAAAAGCTTGGCTAATTGTTTCCATGATGAATGAATTCGAGTAGTTAGGCTCTTCAGTCTTAGTGGCTCAGTAAGCTGTGGCTTACAGCTGAACCATGTGTTTTCATATGTGTGAAAAGGAGTGGTCAACAGAGAAAAGAAATTCTTAGCAGTTTCTCTACATGGAAAAACTAGGAAAAGATAAACCTTTTTGCTGTCAGCATATTGCTTATATTTCTAACTTTGTTATGTATATTTTTTTCATGAAAATTAATAAGATCTTTGGAGTGAATAGGGAGTAAAGAAAGCCTTGAATGAGTTAGGTCCTGATTGAATGTGTATTTTGACATGAGCACAGCTTTTGAGGACTCCAAGACCAATTGCCCCATGGTAAAGTAGCGAATCCCTTACCCACGCGTGCAAGGCTTAGGAGGAATGGCAAAGCTCTTGGAGGTCTGGATGAGTGTTTTTGCATGACTGACTGAACAGTATGTGCAAAGACTAGCAACTGCAGCTTTCCTCTCCTGCATACTTACATACTGTCTGCTGGCCTAGGGGCAGCCTCCCCCCCCCCCGCACCCCCCCGCCAGCTACCCACTCGCCATAGGCTGTACCTAATAAACATGCTGAGGTAGCAGGTTGCAGTGGTAACCCCACCTGATCCCAGCTTCGCAGCACCCCAGTGTGTCTATGTGTCTGTCCTTTCTTCATTCCCTGGCTTGATCTTCTCAGGTGCTTTCCTGAGCTATTACCCTCACTGTTTTCATTGTGAAGCCATACAGTGCAATAGAAGCAAATAAAATAAAAAATAAAAGAAGTCCTTGGATTTGATGTTCAGCTGGCTTTGTGATGATTTCTTATGATAGAGTACTGTAAAGAGTTTTGATGAGAAGTAAATATAACATTTAGAAAGTAGTAGATATATACTGTATATACTGAGCATCATCTTCTGTTATCTTTTCATGGTATAGCTTAGCTTAGGTGAGCTTAGTTCACCGCCCACGAATTCCTTGAGCCTTTGAGGGAGCAATAAAAATATCTCATGTAGGACTGCACACCAAAGAATCATTTATTCTCATCTCTTTGACCTATTATGAGTCTCTGCATTTATGACCACTGCAAAAAGAGGCTTCTCTTATCAGAGCTTCTCTTATCACTAATCTTAGAGGTAGAAGCATGAGTATTAGAAAACGATTTGACAACATTTCCATTTATCAAACCATCAGAGGCCATTTGTCCCATGTCGTCCCTACCCCAGGGCCTATGACAAGTCCCTCCCCACAAGTCTTTTGTTCAAGTTTATCATGCCAGGTGTGATTTCCCTCTGAGACAGTCCTCAAGTCCAGTTAGAAACATGGTTGATGATCCCATGGCACCAGTGGGCACATCTGGCTGCTGTTTGGCATTGTAGGTCCACAGCTGGGTAAGATCTAAGACAGTTGACCCTTCTTCCCCCACTAGAGAAGATAGCCAACAGGGAGGAAACTCCAAGCTCAGCTCTACCTTAATGTATTTATGTCAAGCAACCTTATATAAATGTGGCATGTTACACGCAGGTACACGCACACAGAGTAAAGAAAAGAGACAGACAGGCATGAGAGTTGGAAGAAGGAAGTTGGAAGGGGGTAGAAGAGACTGAGAATAAAGAGAATAAAAGATCGAATCTTTCTGTGTGGAATTGTGAAAGAATAAATAAATACATTTTAAAAATCACATCTGAAAGAGTATGAGTGAGATATAATTGCATTTGCAAATAGAATGCACATAGTTCCAAGGTCAGCCTCAGAATACAGTTAAATGTGTTAGTTTTCCCTTTTTTCGGGAATGCTTTGCTAGTAACTTCTGACCCCTTTGGTTGACTCTACTTCCTTATAAGCTTGCCCCTGGAGAGAAATGAGTCTTACACAGCCACCAAAGAAGATGGGCTTAGCTAAAAATAGTTGCCTTTTGCCGAGGTTTTAGCAGATTTTTTTAATATGAAAGTTATATAAAATGAAATGAGGTCAGATATGACAGATGTGGTCAAATCCTCCTCCTCTCTGGAAATGCCTGACTTGTTCAGTTGGGCTGACTTTTAAATGAATGCTTTGAAGCTGTGCTGAACTTGGGACAGTTCCTGTTAGGAGTGCTCAGTGCATTCTGTGATCAGTTCTGTGTGCCAGTGCCCACAGTCTCCCAAGCACTAGAGGCTCCATTTGCCTTTGGTTGGGTTTAGTTTTGGTTAGGAATTGATTTCTAACCACTCTGATGGCTAAAGTAGATTTACTCTGTAACTGCTTTTCCTTTAGAAAATGGCAGCTTTAGCAAGGGAAATTTCTACTCCAAGTCTCACAAGACATATCTGAAGCGTTCTGAGTGAGAGGGAAGTTGGTGGTGTCTAACAGGCAGAATCTAAGGATGCCACTAAACATTCTAAAATGCACAAGTCAGCGCCTCCCTCACCTTCCCCCAGCTAAATTTATCTGACCCAAAAAAAAAAAAAAAAAAAAAAAGTCATTGTCACCAAGGTTGAAAACCTGCTTTAGAACAATTCCTTGTGACAGATCAGAATCACCTTGGAGGAGTGTGGGTCGCTGATCCCAGACAGCATCCAGAACAGCTACATCCTTTCTGTGCAGTGGAACCCAAACAACTGCATTTTGCCATCTTCCCAGGTCCTCAGCCAAGATCAAGACATGCTACTTGAAGACATCTTTTTTGTCTGAAAGAAAAGATTAGTTTAGACATCCCCACAAATAGTTTTAAAACCTCACTAAAGCAAGTAGAAGTCACTACAGTGTGGCTTCACCTTTTGGGAGGTGACCCGTCACTGTGGTGAAATCAAATGAATTGTAAGAGCCCTCTCAGCCTTTTGAAGGCAAGACTCACAGCTTTTAAAACAGCCATTCCTGGGGCCATCGTCGGAGTGCGTTCCCCTTGGTTCTTTCTATGTAGCGCTGTCTCTCCCCATGTAGATAGCAAGTGTTTATCAGTAGCTTTCGGCAGTAAAGTTCCCCCACAAACTTGTTTGCTGTATTGGAGCACTGGTAATTTGTTTCCCTTGAAGGTTTGTAACGAATGTCATTATTTGTTTACTTACCTGAATTGCTATGCCTTGCAAAATGCCTGATGTACTTTTACTAAGATTTTACTCAATGTCTTCTCCATAAGTTCCTTTATCAACTATTTCCTCACACCAAAAATTAAATATTAACATTCACGTACAGTCAGCCCGAACTCCAGATTCTCCAGGGGTTATGATTATAGCATCTTAACTTTTATTTTAGTTGCTCTTATGGCTGGTACAGGTTCTCAGAGAGCTGAGAAAACCCATGGCATGTCTCAAACTTTCTGACAGGGTAAAAGGAACAATGTTTAGTAAAAACTCTTCCATCTAGGAGACCAGAGCATGCTTATTTTATGCCATGAACTGCCCTCCCCATGTTTGTCTCAGAGCATCATGCAAATCAGGCTGACCCCATCTCAAAACCATTTAGCTCTTTGAAGAAGTTGAGGGAGGTGTGACTTGTGGAGCACCATGTGCTGCTGGCTGATCAACCTGCTTATAGTACTGGTGCCTTCACAGGCCTGTCTGGGATGCTAGAGTTGATAAACAGTTGGTCCTTCAAAGGCTTTTGTCCTGAAAGCCTGCTTTCTGGTGTGGCTGTGTTAAACACTAGAACCTCTGAGGGGTGGACCTCCTTGAAAATAATTGGTCAGTTATCTTCACTGGCTGTCAGATTATCCTTAAGAGCCTGCTGGTGTGACAAGGCCGTCTTGGATGCAGAGAGAATAGAGGGTATTTCAGCAAGGCACAGTCTCCAGTGCAGATGAAATAGTGTAGTGTTCCAGGCCGACACAGCAGAGCCAGAGAGTGCAGTGGAATGAGGTAAACAAGTGGGGAATGTGTCAAAAGTTAAATGGCTTGTGGTGGATTATCTGTTACATGTTTAAGAAGCCCAGGAATGTTTTGGACTGGCAAGCATATGAAGTAGTGACATTATTGATCTTAGGATCAGCCAAATTCTGATTTGAATACTATCTTTCCTGTCCCCAGCCTCTGGCCTATGAAGGGTGTCAGCAAGAAATTAGATGTGAAAGCAATGGTGACCACATAAATATGTTTCCATACACCCCAATTAAACATATCTTGACTTAAGCTCTTAGCTGGATCCCAGAGGGAGGCCAATCTAACAGCACTGTGGATACAAGGACGATATGGTCAAGGGGGGTGAAGAAGGTGCTGTCACCTAATGATGCCCTAGTTCCCCCTGTATCCTCTTCACATTTTCCACAAACACATAGTTCAGGCTTTGGAAGGGGACCACAAGTTCACATTTCATGTCCTTCAAGTAACTGCATTTCTGGCCTAAAGCATATTCATCCCTTCCTATATACTCCTGTAATGAAACAGTTGGATATTAGAACACTGTCCAGTTGCAGCACTTTAGGATAGATGTGTAAGAAGGATGCTCACTAATTGCGTTTTAGACCAGGTCATAAAACCCAAGCAAAGGAACACAAATGTCAGATTTGAGGATGAGACCAGCAGTGAGATAGTGATTTTGACAGATGGCCAGACCAAGACTCCAGCTCCTATAAGCCAAATGTGAGAGCTGATGACACACAGAAGTCAAAAATGTGACTAGTATGTTGTGACTGAAGCAAGTCGATCTTGAGATTTGTAGGAGAGCGTGAGTTAACAGATAGAAATCCAGCAGCAACCTGGAATTCCAGTGTTTGGTCCTAAGCCGCTCCAGTATGTGCCTGTTTGAGAGTCTCCAACCAGCTAGAGGTTGAGAACCTGAGTGAGACAGAGGAGAGATTTAGAGCTAGCCTGGGATCTCAGGAATGGGGCCCAAACCTGAAAGAGACTCCAGAGAAGTGAGAAGCCTTTATAACCAGTACCAAGTGTCTCCGGTGATGAGTAAAAACTTTACAAACTGTAGGTCTGGAATCTAAGCTGAGATTGGGTTTGTCAACATGGCATCCAGAGGGTTCAGCCATGTTTCAGAATAGCCTGAAAGGGTTTTGAAAACATGACCCAAACCCATGGGGATAAAGGTCCTGAATAATGAGGTGTCAAGTGGGAGGATGGCGATAAGAAATAAAGAAGAAAAAAGCAACAGATTGTACAGGAGGTCTGGGACAAGCTGGTGACTTATGCCAAGCAAGTTTATTAAAAAGTACAGCATCATACATACAGAGAGAGAGAAATGGCCAAGGTTAACAGAAAGCTAAATCAGACAATGTTGGCAAAGAGAATACAGGATACCTCATATACCTTATTTATTTTATAATTTTCTCTTTATAATGTATTTTGATACCATATATTTTGTCCTTATAACATTTTTATTTTTAATATTGTATCTTTTTCTTCTTATTACATATTTTATTTTTAAGTATATTTTTATACTCCTATAGACCCCTCCTTTTTTAAATAAAATTTGTTGGGATGGCCTGTTTATCTCCTTTTATTGTGAAGAGTATTAACATTTAACAGGTTTTGTTGGGATTGTTTTATGCTGGCACAATTGTTAGAAAGATAGCAGTTGTTTAACTTAGAATGTAGGTCAAAAGCCCTGTATTAGAGCTTTAAAAAACCCATTTGATTATTAGTTTGTATTTAAAGACACTGTGGAGGTAAAAATATATCTTTAAAATCCTTTAAAATGTTTGTATTTGTGTGTTTATTAATATATAAAAACATTTTAAGAGCACACACGTGTACTGCTTATTTAAAGCAATTGTGTAATAGGAAAAAGTGTGTTTTGGAGTGGGAGAAATCATCTTTTTAGGCATTAAGATTCAGCAGAACCTACTTAATAGCTCTTTAATAGCAGCAACTATAGTAATCCATGGATATTACTATTTATTTATTTTTGTCAGTCTCAAAATGTTAGCTCTCTTTGTTGGTATGTTAGTCTATTGTGTAAAACATACATAGTATGCTATATAGCATCATAAACTGTATCAAATTTAAAACATTCATTATAGCATAAATATCTGTTTCGCTCAAGGAAGTTGAATCCATGCGTAGTTGGGAGTGGTGTTTTTGTTTTGTTTTGTTTTTTTGGGTTTTTTTTGTTTGTTTGTTTTGTTTTGTTGTTTTTTTTTTTAGAGAGATAAAGACAGCGGTGGGAAGAAGTTCCTAGCTCTTTCTAAGGAGTGACCCACTCAGTTCTAACTCTTACCATATGCATACAATTTCTTAGTCTGTTTTGTTCTGCTTTTCCCTGTCACAGAGAGAGCCTGTCTGACCCAGGAAAGGGGTTAGCAACATATAGAGAAAGAACATGCTTGAACTTGAAGTGTTTCCAAAGATTACCAGGTTACATGCTTCTCAACCTCAGCTGTCCCTAAATATGATGAATGGATGATCCCTTAGAATATACCTGATCATAGGAACAAAACATATCTAATTGTAGAAGGAACTTTTATTCTCCTGTTCCAGTTGTTGTCTCTGAGGCTTACTGCCTCTGTCTGCTAACCTAGGCCTAGTCCTGGAAGCTTCTACCCTTCATACAATCTAACATAGGCCTAGAATGTTTTCAGCCTCTGAGACTTACTGCTGAATAACCTCACCCTTTCTTGTTCTTACTGAGCTCTGGACTGGCTGGTTCAACTCAGCTGTCCTGGATCAAACTCCCCTTCCAGGTAATTTATTCAATCTGGCTTCTCTTGGCCCCTGAATCACTCTGCTTGGCCTCAAACTCCAGCAATCTGCTCTAATCTGCTCCTTCTCATTCTCTGGCTCATTTGGTCTTTACCTGTGTTCTCTATCTTTGTAACCTGTCTCTCTATTACTGTCCTAGTAAAAGCTCCTCTCTCTTATTCTCTGTGTTGCTCCTTGAGTAGCTTCCCTTGCCTCTCTCTTGTGAGAGTTGGGTGTATTCTGTCAAGTCTTTCTCTGATTCATCACTGTTTCTACCACTCAATTAGACATCACTTTCAAACATGGGTGCTTCTAAAACTAAATTTACCTTCATTTTTGGGATTAAAGGCATGTACCACTATGCATGGACCTAAGCTTTTCTTCACCTGAAACTTGCTCTATACCAGGCTGGCCTTGAATTTAGAACTGCTTGCCTCTGTCTCCTGGACTAAAGGTGTATTTGTATTCTAGCAGATCATACAGACCTAGAAGGTCTTTGGGTGTGATCTCTTGCCAGAACAGCCGTGTTCTGAATTAAAATTCCTCTACATCAAATTATCTGCAGAGTTTTTGTTTTGTTTTGTTTTAAGTACAGCTGAACATTTTAGAGTTCAAGGAAAAGCTGAGAGTAAGAATATAATCAAGTCATCTCTGGAAACATGAAAACTGTAGGGGTCTTTATTCTGCCATTTACATGATTTGATATTCCAGTTACTACCGTGTATTAAATGACCCCAGAGGCATAGCCATTTTGTAATGGATGTGGATTCTGTGGGTCAAGGCAAATGGGAAGGCTTGTCTATCTTCCCTGTGCCTCATCTGGAAAGACTTCAGTTATTTCTAGCACCTTGGCTAGAATGGTGAAACAAATTGGACTTCACAGTGTCTCTTGGCCAGAATTGTCCCAAGCACATGGGTCTGTTAGCCTAGGAACCAAATGACAGACGCTGTGCGCGGGAAAACGATGTTTTCGGACGCTCTTTCCTAAGAGGTGGCAAACAAAACGTGTCACTCCTAGACAGTGGAAGTCATATGGCATTTTCGGACCTGGACTGGTCCAATATTAGCTGTTAGAAATGGTCATGGTCCTGCCTAGACTCAAGGAGAGGGAACTGAGGCTGCATCTCTTTGAAGGAGGAGTGTGAAAGTATCTGTAGCTACTTTTTAAAAATTAATACGCTGGACTATCCACTTCCCTTCTTAAAGTCTAATCTAGTCAGCTCAGCTTACTCCATGAATTGGTCCCTCTGGTCCTACCAGTCATGTCAAAGAAAAAGATGTCAAATTCAGCAGAATGTACCTGTCTTCACTCTGGAAAGGTCAGATTCTTAGAGTTCATGCATGGGGAAGAATGAACATGACCTAGTGAGATCTAGCTCACTATCTTCCACAGGTGGTTCTGTGAACAACCTGGGCAAGAGAAAGGGGATGGACTCGGGGTAATGGAAAAACACAAGCAGTGTCTTCCAGTCCAGATGCTGTCAAGAGCCTGGCATTTGTCTTTCTGTTGTTTCTATGTCATCCGCAGGAAGTGGGGACGACCACAGAGGTGCAGGAGTACTCAGGTTAGGGAGCTGGTGAATGATATCGGAAAATACACTTTGTTCTTAAAATGAGAACCGTTTGACCTTGAGCAACATCAAAAAAATTGATAGAACCCTGCACAGCTGCTAGAGATTTGCACCTTTCGAAACAGATGCTAAGTATCAGCCCTCCTCGGCCTCTAGTCTGTCAATCCCAGTCAATAAATAACCACATCAAATGAAGCCTCTTTCCTCTGAGATCTCCAGCTGCTTAACTGATCTGCTTAGCTTTGCTAATCATCCTGGGGCAGTAAGTAATAAAAAAACAAACAAACAAACAAAAAACAAACAGATCTGGTAGTCTGGTAAAGGTGGGATTGCTACTAGAGCAAAGATGACAAAGAAACAATGTTTTCTTTTAATTTATTTTTTATTAATTACAGTTTATTCACTTTGTATCCCAGCTGTAGCCCCCTCCCTCAACTCCCAACCCCACCCTCCCTCTCTATTCTCCTCTCATACCCTTCCCCCAGTCCACTGATAGGGGAGGTCTTCCTCCCCTTCCATCTGACCCTAGCCTATCAGGTCTCATCAGGACTGGCTGCATTGTTTTCCTATGTGGCCTGAGTAAGGCTGTTCTCCCCTCAGGGGGAGGTGATCAAAGAACCAGCCACTGAGTTCATGTCAGTGACAGTCCCTGTTCCCATTACTAGGGTACCCACTTGGACACTGAGCTGCCATGGGCTGCATCTGTGCATGGTTATTTCCATGAATGGTCCTTTGTTGGAGTATCAGTCTCAAAAAAAGACCCCTGGGCCCAGTTCTTGTCTCTCTCTCTCTCTCTCTCTCTCTCTGTCTCCTTGTCGAGCTCCTGTCCCCTCCAGGTCTTTCTATCTCTCCCTTCTTTCATAAGATTCCCTGCACTCTGCCCAAAGTTTGGCTATGAGTCTCAGCCTCTGTTTTGATACCCTGCAGGGTAGTCTTTCAGAGGCCCTCTGTGGTAGACTCTTGTCCTGTTCCCTGTTTTCTCTGTCTTCCGATGTCCATCCCATTTGTCTTTCTGAATGAGGGTTGAGCATTTTACCCAGGGTTCTCCTTCTTGCTGAGCTTCTTTAGGTGTACAGAATTTAGTATGTTTATCCTATATTATATGTCTAATATTCACTTATAAGTGGGTATAAGCCATGTGTGTCTTTCTGCTTCTGGGATACCTCACTCAGGATGATCTTTTCTAGTTCCCACCATTTGCCTGCAAATTTCATGATTTCCTCCTTTTTAATTGCTGAATAGTATTCCATTGTGTAAAAGTACCACAATTTCTGTATCCATTCCTCAACTGAGGGGCATCTGGGTTGTTTCCAGGTTCTGGCTATTACAAATAAAACTGCTGCAAACGTGGTTGAGCAAATGTCTTTGTTGTGTAAAGCTGGACCTCAGTAACAACAGAAATAGCAAAAAGCCCACACACACGTGGAAACTGAACAACTTGCTACTCAATAACAGCTGGGTCAGGAAAGAAATAAAGAAAAAAATTAAAGTCTTCCTAGAATTCAATGAAAATGAAGACACAACATACCCATATTTATGGGACATAATGAAAGCAGTGCTAAGAGGAAAGTTCATGGAACTAAGTGCCTTCAGAACGAAATTTAAAACATCTCATTCAAGCAACTTAATGGCTCATCTGAAAGCCTTGGGGGGAGGGGAAGAGCAGACACAGCACAGAGGAGTAGACCACTGAAAATAATCAAACTCAGGGCTGAAGTCAATCAATTAGAAACAAATAAAACACTTCAAAGAATCAATGAAACCAAGAGCTGGTTCTTTGAGAAAATCAACAAGATAAACAACCCCTTAGCCAAACTAACTAAAAGGCAAAAAGACACAATCCAAGTCAACAAAATCAGAAATGAAAAGGGGGACATAATGACAGTCACTGAGGAAATCCAAACAATAATTAGGTCTTACTTCAAAAGCCTATATGTCACAAAATTTGAAAATCTAAAAGAAATGGACAGTTATCAATTTGATCGATTCCACTTACCAAAGCTGAATCAAGGGCAAGTAAATAAATGAAATAGTCCTATATCCCCTAAGAAAATAGAAGCTGTTTTGTTTTTAATAATATATTTTTAGCATGACATCATGACATAAACTTTATAGATTAAATACTCTATATTTATGCATGTTTTTCAAATTCAATGAAGTGCCCTAACAATATAAATGGAAATTAATGTAAAATAATCTATAGGTATTTTTATGTGAGAGTGTTCAACTATTACCCATACATTAGGCCTCATAATGGACCTGTCAGATTCTTGGACTTTGATGCTAAACCATGGACCCACAAGAGGAACAGCTACAAATGCAGATTGACAGCTGACAGACTTTTGACAGCTCAAGCACAATGAGAGGTGATGACATCCGTGAAGTGAGTTTTCTGAGGTGCTTGTAACTCCTTAAAGTTCTAAGGTAAAAGTGCAAGCTCTCCATTTGTACAGTAGTTATGTTCTTGAAAAAACTCAGTGCATAATAATGACCTTTTCTAAACTACTCTGTTGACATGAAAACAGCAGGCATAATTGATTATAAACAGTTTTCACTGTTATGTGATAGTTGTGTGCTGAGGGGAAGCTGTTGCTCTGAAGGACCATCTATCACATTGCAGAGTCCTGAGTATCGATGGCCTCTTCCCATGAAATCTCATGGACACCCACTGCCATGAGTGACAGCCAGTGATCCCCTTCCCCAGTCGAAACATCCCCATTCAAAAGCACCGCTCTACAGTCTGAAACCCTTTCAGGGATGAGTCCAGGTAGCTGATGTCAACCTTTCTGAGCTGCTGAGTTTCATTTCTGTTTCTGTGGTAAAATATCTGGGCAAAAAAACAAGTTAAGAAAGAGAGAGCTTACTTGGCTTACAATTCAAGTTTACTGTCCATGAGATGGAAGAAGTCAAGGAAGGAACTCTGGCAGCTCATTCCTTCCTATCTGCAGTGAAGGACAGAGAGACAATGCTTCCACGTGCCTGCTTGCTTGCTTCTCTGCTGCTCATGGCCAGCCAGTTTTCCTCACTCTTACACAGTAACTGATGGTGACAAGCTGTAAGCGAGCGTTAGTGGCATTAGACATAGTTCAGGCTTTCACATGTATTAGTATGCTGAGTTCTCTCAGCAACCCTGATGGCTGAAGCAGTGAGAACTTAACTAATTACTTAACTTATTATTAATTAATAAGTAGCAATGCCCAAGTTTGAATGTAGCCAGTCTGTGCCTCTAGAAGCCAAGTTCTGTCCATACCTAAGATATACAGTAACACCTACAGCCGAGTGTGGTGGCACACATCCATAATCACAGTTCTTGGAGGGCCCAGGTGGAGGATCCAAGTTTAAGGCCATTCGTGTAGCAATGAATAATACGTGAAGAGATTCTAATTTCTGTTTTCCCATCTAACTTTCCTATGTGCTGGTTTTAATTAGCATACAGAGCAGTGGGTTCCATTATACCCTTTCCATGCATGATTTGTTGTTGTCGGCCCTCTGCCTTCTCTGCACACCTCCCCTTTGCCCCTCGTCTCTCCTACGCCTCCAGCCCCCATTCTGTCTTTAGATCACACGTATTCTGTTGTCTGTACTCTTCTTTAAAATGTCTTTTTTTCCTCCTGCTCATGGTCTTGTTTTATAAAATTTACTCTTCTTCCTTTTCTCTTCTCCTTTTCCCTCCTCCTCCTCCTTCTCTCTCATCTCTGTCACACACACACACACACACACACACACACACACACAGCTAGGATACACATACAAGAGAGACACACACTGGCATGTAATAAAGAATATGGTCTTTGTCTAGGTTGGCTGTCCTCACCTAACATAACCACACATCCATTTTGCTGTAAATTTCAGCTTCATTTTCTTTTGAGATGATGAAAATTCATGGTGTGTATAGATGGTGCTTTTTTTCCCTTTAATCTGTTGATGGACATATAGCCTTACTCATTTCCTTGCTATTGTGAACAGAGCAACAACAAACATAGCTGTGCAAATACTGATGCTGTTCTACATCCAATACCATCCTACTCCCGGTCTTTTTAAGCCAGTCTTTTGGAATGATGGTTGAGTATAAGAGCAAGGTACACACAGGATTCAGAGGTAGGTGGATCTCAGATTTCAAGGCCAGCCTGGTCTACATCATGAGTTTCAGGCCAGCCAGTATATCCAAAGGGAAGATTTTGTATGTCCATTTTTGGACCACTTGTTTAATTTTGATCAGAAAACTGTGGCATAGGAGAAAGAGCTTACAGAAGAAACCTGCTTCAGAATAATAACTTTGCTAGAATGTTAACTTTGGCAGTCCTGGGATTTGTTCTGTTTAATGGCGAATACTAACAGTTATAGAATAATGTCTAACACATGTTGTCTTATGAATTAATGAATGAATGAGAAAAAAATGTCAACACACAGAAGGCTCCCAGATTGATTCTGTGTTAGTCATTAAGTGTGTGTTCTGGCTAATTTTATATCAACTTGACACAGGCTAGAGTCATGTGAGAGGAAGGAGCCCCAACTGAGAAAATGCCTCCATAAGATCAGGCTGTAGCCAACCTTGTAGAGCATTTTCTTATTAGTGATTAATAGGAGAGGACACAGCTCATTGTGGGTGGGGCTACTCCTGGGCTGGTGGTCCAGGTGGGTATTAGAAAGCAAGCTGAGTAAGCCAAGAGAAATATGCCAGTAAGCAGCACCCCTTAGTGGCCTCTGCATCAGCTTTTGCTTCCAGGTTCCTGTCCTCACTGCTTTCATGATGTATAGAATTGTGAGTGAAACAAACCCTTTCCTGCCCAAGTTGCTTTTGGTCACACCACTAACTAAGATGGTGGATGAGATTTTGCTCTGTGTCTGTGCATCTGAAACTGGAAGTGTGTGATCTATGGTTCTGAAATTTCATCATTCATCAAAATATCCTGGAAGGATAAAGCTGCGCATTGGAGTTTCTGATTCATGAAGTTCAGGATGGGCTGCTGGTGATGGTTCACAGTTGGGACAGTACTATCCCTGACAGGCATGGTTTAAGCTAAAAAGACAACCAGAAGCTGGCTATTCACAAAGTACTGGACTCCACTGTACTTAGAATTTGTGGAAGTAACATGATGCTGTGGACAAGGAAGGCTTTAGGTGGTGGTGGTGGTGGTTGTAAGCAGCAAAAACAGTCTCTAGATAATTTAACCAGAAAATAAAAATTTTAGAAGGCAATTGGGTAGTTCACAAATCTGCTATGGAGATTGTGAAGCAAATTTGAAAAAGAACCAAGTTTGAAAAAAAAATGTACAAGAATAGTGGAAGGCACAGAGTTGAACCATTCCACCACCCCCAACACAGAAATCCACATGTACGTGCGCATGCACACACACACACACACACACACACACACACACACAAGGGTACCCTTCCTGCCTCTTACATCAACAAGGCTGAGGGCTTGTCATTGACATTCCTGGACAGTGGCTTATATGACCAGTCCTTAGAAGAATTCTTTAAAATCCCTAGAACTTTCTGCCATTTTCTCCAGGTTTAGAATTTAGGGCAAGGCAACCTGATTAGTGAGGTCATATACCACATCCTAGCTGCGAGGGAAGCTGGAAAAATGAGTATATAGACTTTTCTGTGTCTGTCACAGGAAGCATACGCTGCCTCCTCCTAGTTATTAAAATGAATTGTCCCTGCATGGTATCCAGCCACTGGGGATGACTTTCAGGATTTTCAGCTTGGGTGAAAGGACACTGATAATGTTGCTGGGAATGAGTGTGGACTGCAACACGGAAAACAGTATATTGGGTTCTTTACCTCTGCTGGATACAGCTGTTGAAGCACATCGTGGGGAATGTTGGTGTTTCCAGTTGTCCAGTACCAAGCTGGATTAACTTCATGACTTACTGCCCTCATAAGGGAGTCCTCCAGCCTGGGAAATACAGAAAACTCTGGATGTTGGCAGCTGTCTTCATTCAGGCTCTAAAATTCTTTTGATGAGAAAAAAAGTTAGTTGGGTGAGCAGGAAGATGCATTTTGCAGTTTTTCTAGTATAGTGTATTGTTTGCTTGCTTCTAGGCTAATACAATAGCCTATTGTGGAAATCTCAAAATAAAATTGTGTGTACTGTGAAGAGTCTACCAGCTCTTAGAGCAGCTGAGAGCCTTCCCAAGCAGAATTCAAGTTTTAGAAGTGTATTACAGAACATATTTGAAGAATAGAAGGAAAGTAATCCATAGCTGAAAGGCCCTGTTATACAAATTCCTTTGTAGCTCTTACATTCAAACAAGCAACAGTAATTGGGGAAATGTGTCTGTCATAAAACATTTCCACATTGCAATTTCTACCTTGAAAACAGAACAAGGAAGTGTGCTTCAGATGACCAGAAATGGTAGGCAAGTAAAGCAGATCTATTTTCACCTGAGACTCACTACTCCAGTTGTTTATAGCCAACATCTGTTCTAATTAGTCAGCATCTGTGCCTTGCTAGTTGCTAATGTTTTTATTATCATCTCGACTAGACTGTGTGTCTATTTGCCAGATATCAGAAAGTATATTCAAGATAATAGAAAAAACCTAGAAGAGATTTACTCTCAGTGTGGGTTTTGTCATTATCGTTCTTGTATCTCTCTTCCTCTTGGCTTCTTTTTTCCTTTTGCAAATCATAAAGGTGGCCTTATTGTCACCTGCATCTGGGTCATTGAATTCAGAAGAAACTTTTGGAAGGAGTGGTTTTATTTTTTTGACAGGCTTCTTTAAAGAGATGTCTGGGCAGGATGAGCTGGGGTTGGATGAAGGGGAGGAGGTCCTCCCCTGTTGGTGGACTTGGAGGGGGCGGGGAGGAGGGAGATAAGGGAGGGAGTGGAAGGGTGGGAGGGAATGAGGGAGGAGGCTACGCCTGGGATGCAAAGTACCTAACCTGTGATTGATATAAAAATAAATAAATTTTAAAAAAAGAAAAAAAAAAGAGATGTCTGGGGAGACTTGGAGCCCCAGGATGACTTTTCAGGAAATTGAGCACAGATAAATAAATGCATTAACAGTATGAGAAGTCTGTTCAAAGTCATTTCTTCAGTGTTACTTTTTGTGAATTGAGAATAAGTATTGGCCACTAAGTGATCACACTACAAGGTAGGTATTATTCATGAGTACTAGGAAAGACAGTAATACATTGCTAGCATAGACCTGAAAGTCATCTTACAATTGTCTGTGTTAATATAAAGCTAGGAAGAATAGCTTCTTAATAAAGAGCTCAACTAATAAAATAATGGATTCAGTTTTTATAAGCTTTTCTTATACTTCATTAATTGCACATGGAGGGAACATTGCCATGGTCCACATGTGGAGGTCAGAGGACAGCTACTAGGACCTGCTTTTCTCCTTGTACCATGTGGGTCCCGGGGGTCATCAGGTTGGTGCCAAGTGCCTTTGCCCACTGAGTCACCTTGTCAGCCTACAAATTCCCATTTTTATAAGTTGAGAAGACTGCTTATGAAAGCCGCCAGGCTTGTAAAGGCCACACCAAGTTTCATGCAGTTGCTCTGTGCTTTAATGCAAACAAATCCAATTTTGGCTCACTGTGTAGTAATGTGTAGATGCACTAATGGTGGTTTGCTTTTAAGCTTATGTCAAGCTCCTGCTCTTTCATGTGTTCTGCATATAGTAATTGAATGAGCCCTTATAGCAACCCTATGGAGAAAGAATGACAAGTCCAGTTTTGTAGCTGAGGGGACTGGGACATGGTAAAGTTTCATGAGTCTCTCAAGGTCATGGTACATGAGAGTGGCCAAACTAGTTTCTATAACAGTCTGATTCTAGAGCACATGATCTCCAAAGGCTTAAAACCTTGGTGAACCACAGATCACTGACCTAATCTGCCTTGGTCTTGTAATGTGTTTGTGAATCTGCATAACTAAGAAGGACCCCTGAAACCAGCTCCCGAGAATCCACATACTGGACCATGAGGGAAATGACTGAAATCAGCCCTTGCTCCCCAGCTTCATCTGTGGTGGGACTTCACTTTCCAGCCTCTTTACTTGGCTGCCTCCGTGGCTTGCATTACTGCCTCTGAGGAGACTGCTGCTGTGGTGGGCCTAATCACTGGACTAGGTGCATCTACCTTCATGTTCCCACTCTGAATACAAATGAGGCACCTGCCCGTAAGTGCCTGAGTTCGGCTGAGATCACTTCTCGACCTTCACACGCACAGCTTAAATACCAACCCTTCCAGCAGAAGGAAGTGTAATGTGAATCATTTTGCTGTGTTCAAATCAAAAACTAAACATAGGTACATACCTTTGGCTCCCTAGTAGGCCCTTCCCAGAATCTGGTGGTGGTCCACACTGGCTTCCCCATCTTTCCCATTTGTATTTGTGAACTGGTAGACAGGTATTCTTCCTGCCAGGACTAAGATGTTCCAAACCAGGAACTGTCATGCTTCTTGGCATTCCACCCATCCAGCAATTGCTTGCTATCTGAACAGATGGTTGAATAAATAGGTTGCAGAAAGGAGTACCTTTGTGCAAGTTCTATTTGAACTCCACCATTTAACGATGATAGAGAAACATTCAAGTACACATGTGCTTTAAGTAATGAATGAGAAGTTAAGACTCAGAAACTGGAGCTCAGAGCTTCGGTTGCTTATTCCTAGTAAAGAATTCAAAATTGAATCTGTAATTCAAGATAGATCTTAAGGAGAAGCAGCGTTGAAAGACGGAAACAAAGCGTGAGCCTTGAAGAACACGCACAAGGCCCAAGAACTTGGTTCAGCGAAGGAGGGCAGGGCAGTGCCCAGACAAGCAATTCAGAGTGTATTGGGAATAGAGAAGGAAGTGCATTTGCTAGAGGTATTACTGATATTACAAATGAAACACAGGATGGTGAGCAAGTGGGATATGAGAGAGGCCAAGAAAAATAAGGGGGAAAGCCGCTGAATGGGGCAGGGCACTTACAATGCAGTTCGATTTTGTTTACAGGATTTCACTTTGTAGTTCTAGCTGGCCCCGGGACTCACATGCTCCTGCCTCTGCCTCCTGACTGCTGAGCTTAAAGGTGTGTGCCACCACACACAGCCTCTTATTCTTAGGCTCCTAAAATTACATTTTTGGTAAAGTAATTTTTCTTTACATTTATGACTTCTTTGTATTGATGTTTACCTATCTGTTGGACTTACCTGGCTCATTCTTTAGGCTGTCCACACCATTGAATTTTGAGCATGAGGATTTTTACCTCAGACTCATCCAGCCAGAGAGTTAAGCTTTGTGGACTGTTCAGTGTAAGAACAAAGATTAGTCTGCTTTCCTTGAGATGAAATAAACCCAGTGTCCATAGGCAATGGCTGTAGCAGCGGTTCTCAACCTTCCTAACGCTGTGGCCCTTTAATACACTTCATGTTGTGGTGACCCCCCAACCATGAAATTATTTTCATTGCTATTTCAATAACTATAATTTTGCTACAGTCATGAATTGTCATGTAAATTTTGGGGGGGTAGAAGTTTGCCAAAGAGGTCACTACCTACAGGTTGAGAACCACTGTGCTAGAGCCGTGGCTTAACAGGCAAGAGAGCTTACTGTTCTTGTAGAAGACCCAAGTTTGGCTCACAACACCCAAGTGGGCAGCTCACAGCCGCCTGTAATTCCAGCTCTAGACGATCCGACACCCTCCTCTGGCCTCCGTGGGCACCTGCATTCATGCACATATTCACACACATTCACACACATGTACATGTAATGAAAAAAAATCTTTTGAAGAATATTAAATAGGAAGGTGGCCAATATCTTGAGGTCGTGTCTGAACTCTGACTCAGCTTACATTCGAGCTGAAGCCTAATGTCAGAATACATTTTAGTAGCAGGTTTTCCTATGTGTGGCTGAGTGCCACTGAGTCCTAAGTGCCTGGTGGAGCCTCTTAAATTACTCTCACTGCAGAGTTGAGCTATCGGAATACTTCCCGTTTTGTGTATTGCCCAATTTGTGAATTGTTCTTTGCTCAAATAAGCTGATAAATTAACACATAAAAGAGCTGTGGGTGCTTAGATGCAAACCAGCAAGTGAGTCAGAATCTTTTCACAGAATTAAGAGATATATCTCTCTTGTTTCACTGTTTCTTTGCATTTTTACTTTTTTACTTCTCATACTGTCTAAATATTATCTCAGCTGAATTCACAGGTGATGCTTTTTTTTTTTTACATTCTTAGTCTCTAAACTGTCCTTTAAATTCTTTTCAAAATCCTGCTTTTCTTTTGAACCAGACTCATTTCCTATGAGACCACATCTGTGAAGTTTAACTGAGAAGAGTCCCCACAGGCTTATGTAGCTGCACAGGTCAGCAGAGCTGTTGGTAAAAGTAATGGAACTTGAGTTGGAGCCTTGTGGTGGATGTTCAGGTCCTGCGGCTGGATGCCACTTCCTGTTCTTCCTGTCTACTTCCTGTGTGTTCATGAATGTGATCAGCCAGCTTCCTGCTTCTGCCAGGCCTTCCCTGCCATGTTGGACTCCATCCTTCTGAAACCATGAACCAAGTAGACCTTTTCCCGTTTACTTCCTAGTTTATCACAATGACAGAAAACTTACAGCAAATCCATTCCTATAACGTGATTATGAAGATAGGCCTAAATCTTGTCTGTTTATGTGATTGTATTTTGTTTTGTTCCTTGAAGTATGTTTTGAAGACTGGGATGTAGCTCACTGATAGAAGTGTTTGTCTGGCATGTACAGTGGTCTGGGATCAATCCCCATCCCCACCGTACAAATAAAACAAAAAATTTGATCCTAAAACTATTAGGAGAAAAGAACTGGAGCTGACAATGCTTTGTTGAACAGAGATCAAAAGGGCAGCAAATGCAAAGAGGAGCAGAGGGGACCTTCTCAAGCTTCAACCTCTGCCCATCAAAGCAAACAGTCACACAAAAGGCAACCCACAGAGTGGATGAAACCACGCCAATCATATATCTGATGAGAAATTAATCTCAGAGAAAGTTAGAACTAAAACAGCAAGCATGTAATCTAACTTTAGAACGGGCAATGGATCTTGAAAGGATGTTCAGCATCATTAGTTACTAGCAAGAAATGCAAATTGAACTACGACTGCCTCATACATTGGGAGGCCCACTATCCACAGCAGCAGAAAATGGGATCACTGAGGATATGGAGAAACCACACCCCACCACACACTGTTAGGAAAATAGTACAAATGTTACAGAAAATAGTCTAGAATGTTCTTAATAAAAGCATCATACTATCTAAGAATCCTACCTCAAGCATATAACCAAGGAAATCAAAATAGGGTTGTCTTAGGTTTTATTGCTGTGAAGAGACACTATGACCACAGCAACTCCTATAAAGGCAAACATTTGATTGGGCTGGCTTACAGTTCGGAGGTTTAGTCCAGTATCGTCATGGCAGGAAGCATGGGGACACACAGGCAGACATGGTGCTGGAGAAGTAGCCGAGAGTCTTACATCTTGATTCACAGGCAGCAGAAGGAGAGACTGTGTACCACACTCAGGATAGCTTGTGTGTATGAGACCTCAGAGCTGGCCCTCACAGTTACAGTTGTACACGTCCTCCAACAATGCCACATCTACTCTAATAAGGTCACAACGCCTAAGAGTACCACTCCCTATGGGCCTATGGAGGCCAGTTACATTCGAACTACCAGAGGGTCTTGAAGAAATATCTGCACAGACAGCCCTGTTCATTACAGTACTATGTACAATAGCCAGGAAGGGGAAGTGGCTCGCTTCCTTTGACAGATGGCAGAATCTAAAATAAAACATTGACCTTTAAAAATACTTTTAAAGATACCATCACATGCTCACTGTGGATGAACCTTGAAGTTATGTTGCAAATGCAATAAACCATGTATACATGGTGTATGTTTTAACTTACCTGGATCAAAATCATGGAAAGAAAAAGCTCAGTGTGTGTGTGTGTGTGTGTGTGTGTGTGTGTGTTAGGGGCAAAAAGAAGGGGAGATAAGGAATTGTTCCAGATAGAATTTTAGATGAAAAAAACCTGAAGATTAGTTATATTACAGTCTGAAGGTAGTGAATGTTATTAAAACTGTGTGCTTAAAACTGACTAAATGGGTATACTTCTATAATTTCATACATGTGTATAATAGATCTGGTTACTTTCCCTCCCATTTCTGTCAGTTCCCTTATTTATCTACCATTCTCTTTCCCTGATTGATATCTTTTGGGTTGTTCTGTGGCTTATTTAGTTTAACAAGGACCATGTGTGTGACACTTGACTTGGCCCTGTCTATTGGAGCCTGATGGGGTTTCCAATGGTTACGTGATTGAAGGCAATGGCATTTGGTTTCTCAGAATTGCATTCTTTCCTCCTTTTGCTTGAGTATAGCTCTTTGTAGGCAGCATTTGCTACTTTGTGTGATCTTCTTTCTTCCACCCTTTTCTATCCTTTTTCCATGCTTTAAACCCCCTAACACTACATATGGAAGAGAGAGAAAAAAGGATAGAGAGGAAAAGAAAGAGATCCCTGAATAAAGTCAGACTACTTCCTGCTGATTAGGAACTTTTTTGAGCTCCTAGGAGCAAGTTTGATTTTCGCAGGCAGGATATCTAATTTCTTCTTGTTGTTTTTATCTTTGCGAAGAACTAACCATGATCAAAAGCAACCAAAACCAACCAACAATCCACAATGCCTATGGGGCCCCTAGCATTTATATACCCTTTGAAAACTCCCCAGGATTCCGTATATCACACAATCACGGAAACTATCTGCAGCTGGCAAAGAACGAGGCAAATCATAGTCAGCTACTCTGAAGCAGCCCCATGTCCATACACCTGGGATTAAAATGAAAATGTACAATAGTTCTGTGTTTTTGAAGAAACCAAAATTCCAAAATTCTCACTACAGCTTTTGAACATCAAATGACATCTAGAAATCTACCCTCTCTGTCAGTATACCTCCCTTCTGCTGCTAGCACGCCTTTCCTAGCTATCCTTCAACCAAATCCAACCAGTCACTTAATATTTAGTGTACACACGTCATGTGCTGGATTCCAGCGCAGTCATTAGTTACTGAGCAGTGGGAAGTACAAAATCTTCACACCCATAGCATAGTTTAATGAGGGAAGATAGATATTAGAAAGTGCATACACACATCATTGGTGTTAAGGATTCTTAAGGAAAAAAAAAGAAGAAGAAAGAGGAATGCCTAGGTCGTAGAAGTTGAAGATAGGCTGGTATCTGAAGACAGTCAAGGAACATGAATGCTGGGTATCCATATGTATCCTGGATGGCTTTATGATTTGAGAAAAAGCACAGCCAGTGTAGCTAGCACGAGTGAACACGATGGAAGAAGTGGGAACAGTAGGAAGAAGAACCTGGCTTGGAACTGTGTACACAGTCAGAGCCTCCAGAGGATATGACCGAGAAACAGCACTAACCCAGCTCAGTGGATGTTCTGGCAGCAGAATGAATAATAAACTACAGATGGTAAATAGAAAATGAGGGTGGGGCTGGCGAGTGCATTCAGCAGGTAAAGGCGCTAGCTGTGGAATCTGATGAGTCTGATCCCTAGAATCCACATGGGGGGAGGAGAGGGCTGATTCCTGGAAGTTGTCCTTGGACTTTGGCACATGTGTGCCTGACATAGTCAATACATGAATGTAATTTAAGGTTTTTAAAGAACCACGCTGGCAGCACATACCTTTCATCCTAGCAATTGGGCATCAGAGACAGGTGTAGATCTGTACGTTCAAGTCCAACCAGGTCTGCATAGTGAGTTCCAGGACAGCCAGGGCTGCATAGAGACCCTAGCTAAAAATAAACAGACAAATAAAAAATTAAATGTGGACAATCCGGGAGCACAGGGGTAGTGGCTGAGACCAGGTATGTCAAGAGCAGTATCAGATGTGTTCAGATTCTGAGTTGTGAAGGGCATTTCTAAAGAGTTGGACAGAAGTGTGGGAGAAATAAGAGATTTTTTCCTTTTTCTTTTTTGTTATTAATGGGCCCATGAAATCATGAGTTTCATTATGTATGACATCTTCACACATTCATATCTCCTGCTTTGCTCACAGTCATCCCTACTCTCTCCTGTTCATCACTTCTGCTAGTTCTCCTCCGCTGTAATAGACCCCTTTCTGTTCTGGTGTCATATGCATGTCATGTATGTATATATGACTCATGTTCCCCACATGAGAGAAAGCATACAACATTTGTCTTTCTGAGTCTGACTTATCTCACTGAGCATGTTGATACTCAGTTCCATCCATTTTCTGGAAAGTAACATGATTTGTTCTTCATTAAAACTCCCTTGTGTTAAACACAACACTTTGTCATCCACTCCCCTGCTGACGGACATCCTGCTGGTTCTCTGTGTTGGCTACTGTGCATAGTCAGCAGTAAACTTGGTGTGTAGGGATCTCTGCGGTGTGCTTACTCTATGTCTTCAGGAGTATAGCTGTGTCACGTTGTAGTCGTGTTTTCAGATGTTTGAAGAACTCCATACTGATTTCCCATAGTGACTTTACAGTTTACATTCTCCCTAGAAGTGTGGGGTACACTCCCAGCAACAGCTGTTTGTTTTCTTGATGCTGGTCTTTCTGACTGGGTGAGAGGGGATCTCAGCATGCTTTTAACTTTGCCTTTTCCTGGTTGCTGTGGATGATTAACGTGTGTGTGTGTGTGTGTGTGTGTGTGTGTGTGTGTGTGTGTGTGTGTGTGTGTGTGTGTGTGGTTTTTTTATGGTTGATATTTGCTTATTTTTTTAGTGTTTTACATATTGTAGATAATAATCTGTTGTCAAATGAATACTTGATAATGGTTTTCTCCCATTCCATAGGCTGTTTCTTCACTGTTTCATTTGTTGGGCGGAGGTTTTAATTTCATGGAATCACTTATCAATTCTTGCTCTTACTACCTTGAGGTGCTTTCCCCAGGTGTTAGTTTAGCAGTTTCAGAGTGCCTGGTCTTACGGTAAAGTCTTTGGTGCATTTCGGATTAATTCATACAGCCTCTTGTACACGTAGAATATTCGCTTTCTGAACACCATTCATTAACAAGGCTGTGGGTGGCAGGTTTCCCACCAAAGCAGCTGTCTAGGTGGAGTTACTTAAATTAAAGCAGAGAGAACGCTGCAAAGGGAAGGTAGTCGTCTGTGTGTTATATCTGACATGGCTATAATGTCGGTTGTGTGACAGATGAGTCTGAAGCTCAGCAGAAAAATAAAGGCTGGAAATCTTCTATGTATAGATGATATTTAAAGTCAGTAGACTGGGTGCCACTAGCCCCATAATAAAGGTAATTGACAAAGGTTCTATGGCCTGAACCCTAGGATGCCATTCAAAGGTGGGATGATACAGAAGAGCAACATAGTAAAGAAGTAGCTAGTGCCAATTGTATATAGGAGACTATGGTCTCAAAATATTCCTTGGGGCCAGCAAGATGGTTGAGGAGGTGAAGGCACTTGTTGCCAAGCCTGATAACCCAGGCTTTCCAAGCTTGATCCCCATGGCCTACCTGGTAGAAGGAGAGAATGATGTCCATGATTTATCCTCTGACTCTCACATGCTGCAGAACACATCCACAGATAGACAATAATGTATAACTTATGTAATACATATAAAACAAATGCATGGCAATGCTAATCTTTGATTAGCAAGTGACACTTTGGTTGTCAATGCTGATAGTTTTTCTGTGGTCTGTAGTGAGCTGCCAGGGTGATTTTCCTCCTGGATGCACGAGTGCTGATGATCCTGGACTTGGGTGTGCTAAGACCAATGAGCTGGAAATTTGCCCGCGGTGTTTCTTCCACAGAAGTTTTCAGGATTCTTCCTCCTTTTGGAATGGCTCATCAGCTACTGTGTAAAGTTACATATGCAAAGCTTAAAAATAAGATAAATTTATCTCCAAATATGTGACTACATGTTAGCCTGTATTAATTAGAGACACAGTATTTGTTTTTCAATAGGATTCCAGTCAACTAGTGTTTAGACTGTAAGTCACTCTGGATTTATGATTGTATCCTGCTTTCTGTTCATCCCTCAACCCCATGCCTCACACCCAGTGAATTAACAGCCTTTTGCAGCCTCTTCTGAAGTGCAAGTGAACCTGCTGGGTGCTGGCAAGCCTATTGATTTCACTTTCTACAGCACAGCCCTGTTGCCACTTACCACAAATTAGCCTTGAATCAGAAAACGAGGCTACATATAGACTGTCCTCCTCTATTCCTTCCAAAGAACTTTAAGAGAAAAAAAATTAACTAGAAGGTGATAAAAGCAAAGCCTAATCCCAGCTGCCAAATATATGTCCTACACTGGAAACCTTTATTCTCTAAAACCAAACTCATTGCCTCATTCTGGCCTGTGAGTTGAGCACAGGAAGCGGTGCTTTCTGTGATTCATGATTTCCTAAAAGTACATTAAAGAAAATGTTCAAATTCAGTGTGTCATTTTCCAGGAGAAATTGCTTCTAACATCAACTCCCAAATGGAAAATATTCACTGCCTTTGTCTTTATGTCTATATTCTCTAATTTAGAGAGCTAGTCAATACTGTCAGCTCATAAAGCCAGATGCCATTTTCCTCTTTGAAGTTGAGACTTTTAATAATAGTAGAAAAGAACGTAAGCACTGCCTCTCCCTTCTCTCTGATCTTGCCTTCACCTTCTGCTCACGGTGTGTGTTGGTTGTATCTGGAAGGCTGTATTTGTATGTACTATCTTCCAAGCAGCTGGAATCACTCCATTATTCATGGAGCAGATCAGTCTGCCCAGCTTTCTTCGGTGCATGGAGACCTGCACTTCCATCTCCAAGAGCTGGCGGTGTTACTGGTGAAAAGTCACAGGTGTAAATTAGGAACCCACTAGTCTTCTGGTGCGTGTATAGAATGCAGTTAGAAGGCGGAAAAATCAGGAGTGGGAACATCTTGAAATGAAGTCTTGAACTCCTTTCCATATTCATGTGTCAAAAGCAGCTTACACGTTTTAGTTGTACGTGGTCTGTATATAGTGAATCAGTATGAGTCTTGCTAGGCTGTGCTTCCCAGCCTTTGGCAGTTTGGCCCTGCTGTTCTGTAGCAGACCCTGTTGTCTTTTCAGGGTAATGCAGGTGACTATCTATCCCTTCACTGGAGGCTCCCAAACCAGCTGGAAAGTGAAGCAGTTAATTATAGGCACCTCAGTGAGGTCCACAGTCTGACATGTGAGTTTGCTACTGGGGTGTACCAGGCCTTCCTCAGACTTCACTGCTGGGCTTAGATATAGTCCAGGTGTAATAAAAACCATTTGTCAGATGTGATCTGAAATCCTAAGGAGGATTTCCCAGCAGATTGGTTCCCTTCACTCCTGTGCTGGCTGAGCTGATCCAAAGATGCACTCCGATAATCTCTAAACTGTCTTAACTTGCCTGCCCCAGCTGGCTTACTAATTAAATCCCGAGTTAGCTCAGACACCATCCGCCTGGGCCCCTGCTCCTAGACCAAGGCGTTCTGGTTCAGCTGCTCCAAGTCAAGGCCTCATGTTTCATAGCAGAGGGGCTATGTTAGTTCCTGCTTTTGCACAACAGGATTCTGTGTTTCTCTTGCTGTTCGCTTTGATTTTGCAGCACACATCAGTTTACCAAACCAGCTGCTGTTTGGACTGACAACAATAGCAGCTCAGTGTGTGCAGGCAGCCTCCATGCTTGGAACTTAGACCAAACGTTACGTTTTTACGAATTAGAAGGCCCGAACATTGTAAATGACAATCAGCCAGCCTAAGCCTTGCCTTGTGTCTTGTGGAAATAGTCCCTGCCTTGTGGAGTGAAGAATAGCCACAATCCCCAATTTAGGGGAAATCCTATGGAATGAGCCTTGTGGTCTGAAAACAGCCCTACGATCACCTCAACTGGTGGCAGGTCACCAAGAGAAACAGATACACCAATATGACATTTGGCTTCATGAAATACATTGAAAGTCACTATGCTTTAAAAAAAAATCATTAAAAAGAAAGAAACTAAAAAAAAAATCATTTTTGTCAAGTGGATAACAAGTTACAGAAGCTTCGCCAAAGCTATCATTTTGTTGACTGAAGAACTCTAGGTGACTGATTAAAAAAAAAAGAATAGTGTTGTCCCAGCTGGTTGACTGCATTGGACTGTGGTCTCTGTTTTAAATATGTTATTTGGTTTTGCATAGTATTATATTGTAGGAGATGCCCATCATATTTTCCCAAGAGACTTTTAGTCTTTTGGATGAAGCAGATATTCAAACAAATAATTCAACTATGATGTGATATGTGTCTCTCATATTTCTAAATTAGGTCAGTGGGCAGATGATGTTCTAAGATACAGGAGGTTGAGGAAGAAGCAGGTGTCGTGAGGAGAGAGATAGGAGGGAATGTTCAACTGGATTTCAGGTGCTCTCCCAGCACCGAGAATGTAGTGTCTAAAAGCCAGCTCTCTACAGAGACCATGAAGCAGGAAAGGAACTGCTTCCGGCAGAATATTTTTATTTTATGCTGTCTCTATTAGAGGGCAAAGCAGAATACAAACAGGCTGTGATGGGAAAGTGGTATATACACCAGGAAGAGGCCACTGGCCAGACATAGATCCGGGCAAGTTAGCCTTCGAAGGCCACCTTTACTCCGCCGTGGTTTAGAGTGGTCTGACTATAACTGTGTCTGTGATTGGGGAAGCTTTCTTAGAGATTAACCAGGGAGCCCTTAAAAGACCACTTGACTATGGATTGGGCTTCATTTTGGGAGAAAGGATTCTCTGTCTTCTATGCTTTCGGGAGAGGGTATTTGGAAGGTTGCCGTAACTAACCACAGTTAGCTAAACTCTGTCTTTTCTCTTATCTGTAGTTGTCTTAAAAATCATGAAAGAGCCTGTCTGAAACACTAGTACTTCTTGCTGTGAACAAGCTTGTGAAATGTCTCATTTTAAAGTAGAGGTGACTCATAGTCTTCATTTTGGAATGTCACTTCTTGAAAAGGGAGAATTGAGAGTTTATTGCCATTCATCTTAAAGGTGACATTCTTTCCCACCTGACTGCAAATTAAGGTCTGTTTTGAACTGGGCATAGTGGCATATGCTTGTTGTATTCGTTAGCTTTCTATTGCTGTGATAAAGCACTATTAGCAAAGAAACTTGTCAAAGAAGTCATTTGAGTTGTGATACCAGGAGGCTAGGGTCCATGATGGCAGAACAAAGCCATGGGGACTAACCTGGAAGCCAAGAGCAAACGAAAATTGGCATGAGCCTTTTCGTTCTCAAAGGCCACCTTCAATGACATGCCTCTTCCAACAAGGTCACGTCTCCTGAGCTCCCCTGCACAGCATAGTCATTCTGGGACTGTGTTGTTTTATATAAGAATGGCCCCCATAGGCTCATACATTTGAATGCATTAGTCATCAGGGAGTGACACTATTTGAGAAACGTTAGGAGGTGTGGCTTTGCTGGAGTAGGTGTGGCCTTCATGGAGGACGTGTGTCACTGGTATTGGGCTTTGAGGGTTTCAAAAGCCCAATTATTATAAGAGTTGAGGTGCTCATGGTGTCTTGTCACAGAAATAGAACATTCACACAGGGACCAAGCCTTTAGCTGTCTGGGACGATGGGGGAACATCATATTCAAACCAACACACTTGTAGTCCCAGGAAGTTGAAGCAGGGGTATGAGTATTGAGGCCAACGCTGCCTACACAGTGATGCTCTGTAAAAAACAACAAACAACAACAAAACAGAAAAGAATCTTAACATTATTGCCATCGTGAATTAAAGAATAGAATGCCACAGAATACAAAAAAAAAGAAAGAAAGAAATTATCAAAACCCTGAAGACTTGAGGAAGATAACAGTGAAGGATCACATTCATTTCAGAACACAGACTCTGAGCTTGTCAGCTTAGCTGTTGACGCTAAGTTAGCACTATATTTACTTCCCTACCTAGTTTCCAAACATCTCCCATTTTTCAGTAGCTAGCTGAAAGAGCTACCTGTGTTTTGGTGCTTTTCTGAAGGGCCACATTATTCTCCCCTCAGAAATAAGGGTCCTGTGCTGATTGCATCACAGCTCTACTAAACCTGAACTGCGATGCAAGACTGGAAATTTCTGGAGCCATTTGCCTACATCCTTTTCATGTCCTATTTTGTCCTTCATATAAAGGTGCTAACCCGACTGTGTAAAAAGAAATGGCATAATGGCTTGTATCTCCTTGCCTGACCTAGGGCTGTTGCTGTCTGATGCTAAGGTTTCCACTCCAGATGAAAAAATAAAAGCAAAAAAAAAAAAAAAAAAAAGAAAAAAAAAGAAAAGAAATGCTTTTAATTCCGGAAGCCAAGATTAAATTGAAAACACATGGGGAAACAACATGGAGCATTTTTACAAAGCATAAATGACTTATAACAATGAAGAGTCTGTTGTACTACAAAAGAAAAGCCCAGTATATGAATTTACATAAGAATCTCAGAAAATCCCTTACCACCTTTCCAAGTTGAGCTTAAAATGAATCAAAGCAAGCCAAGGGCTCTTTAAAATAAGAAGAAGAGATTATTTTGAAAGTGAATATATAGATAATTGCTTTTTTGGTTATAATTCTGGCCTGGATTTTTCACTTGGATGATAGATAAGTGAATAAAAAATATTTGATAGTGAAAGAATGGCTATTCTAACAGAATAGAAGTTCACTGAAAACTATAGGCTTGTGGTTTGCTTAATTTTGGTGTGTGATATTTATTTATTTACTTATTTGCAATATTTTTTGAATAATAAATTTTATTTAAATGTTTTTAAAAGAATCGGAAATGGGGTATCCAGCCTGACATTAGTTGAGCTGTAAGTATTAAACTGAGCAGACTACAAGGCATCGATTGCATTCCAACTCAATGTGATGTGTGGTGTCCTTACATCAGTGTAGGGTTTCTTTATGAAGGGTAGCCTGTATAAGGGGGTGTTCCATGGCAGGTTACAAATACGGAGCTTGTCTGCAGACAGCAGAAGACATGGAATCCTCTGGAATTGGAGTTACAAATGGTTGTGCACCACCAACCTGGGTTTTCTGGAAGAGCAGCCATTGCTGAGTCATCTTTCCAACCTCCTACCCCAAAAACTTGTTTTTTGGTCCGGTTTGGTTTGGGTTGGTTTTTAATCATAGTATTTTATCATAGTAGCAGAAATGAAACTAGAACACTAGGTATCCATTATGACTCACCATTTATTCCCCCATATATTTTTCTTACAGAAACTTATTTTTTTTTATTTCTA
>CM053766.1:14071753-14099676 GCA_028658305.1 Pachyuromys duprasi | reverse complement strand
TATTGTCCCTTAAGTGGCTTTCCTTTCCTCTTTTTTCTTGTGAGAATTGGGTGTATCCTATTCTGCCAAATCTTTGATTTTTTTTTTACCACTTTTATCACATTTTCTTCCACTAAATTAGACATCACTTTCAAACATGGGTGCTTCCTTTGACAAACTAACTTTACCTTCATTGTTTGTGATTAAAGGCATATACCATAAAATAGAATATATAAATCTAAGAAGAAAAGCAAGGGAGCTAGCGACGTGGCCCAGCAGCTGAGAATGATCACTGTCCCTGCAGAAGATCCCAGGATGGTTCCCAGCCCCCACATCACCAGGCAGCTTAGACATCTGTAACTACAGCTCCAGGGTGTCCGATGCCCTCTTTAGGCCTCCACATACACCTACATGCATGGCAAACACACACAGACACACACATACATAAACAAAAGCAAATACAAAATATTGAAAAGCGAGCCAATGAGAAACCCAAATTCAAGATTATAGTTACAATGGGAAGAGGAAAAACTGGAACCAGACTACGAATGAATGCACACAATACTTTAAAAGGTAAAGGCATAAAACATAACAAAAACAACAAGTGGAGTCCTCTTTTTGTTGTTCTACAAAAACTAAAAGGTAATTTAGATGCAGTTTATATTTTTATTATGGACTATGGCTTTCTTAATGAGGAAGGCACTGTTAAGGAAGACCGTGAGTACTTTCCAACAAATAAAGCTCTCAGTGTGAGGTAAGTCGTGAGTTACATTTCAGCAGATAGTTGACCATTGACAATGACCAGCAGGACAGAGAGAGAGGTGAAAGAGTGTTCGATTCTCTTTGCTTTATTCCTTTGCACTTCTAAAGGAACTAAGGAAAGCTTGCCTTTGTGTGTCTTGGATGGGCTTCAGGCAAGCACGTGATCTGACCGTCACCGCCCCACTTCTGTCTTCCCTGTAGGTTTTTCTGCTTCTGCTTTCATAGCCCTTCACACCGGAGGCAGGCTGTGCTTTCTCTAGCTGCCCAGTCTCAGCTCTCAGACTTTCTGTACTGAGACTTGATCTTTCCTGACAGATAGTCCTGTCACATCGCCACAGGATATGGTTGTTAACATCTGCCTCGACCTCAGGAGGCAGCCCCCACCCACACCTATAAACTCTCACACTTGCCACTGGGACCCCTCAGAGACTCAGCACCAAAGAGAAGATAACAACGCGCACCAACTGTGTGGGGCTTTGAACTGATTTTGATTCTCTCCTCGTCCTGTTAAGTGCAGTGTTTTAAATTAGGAGTAGCAGAAACAAAGTGATTTAGGAAAAGGATACTGTTCTTCTAGCCTGTTTCAGTGACAGTGTAACACGGTTAAGAAAATGGACTGTCAGATTTGATCAGTGCTATTGATGTGAACCGTGATCATTCCCAGAGGAACTGGAGTCGAGCTCCCTCCTAGCAAGTGAGGCTTTGATGACAGAGGAGTCTGGTGACCAGGAGAAGGGAGGGGCCGTCCGAACACTGCCCACCTCTACACCGCTTCTCTCTTCTCTCTTGCAGGCACTACGTGTTTGATTGCTCTACTATCAGATAAAGACCTCACCGTGGCCAATGTTGGTGATTCTCGAGGAGTCTTGTGTGACAAAGATGGGAATGCCATTCCCTTGTCTCATGATCACAAGCCTTACCAGCTGAAGGAAAGGAAACGGATAAAAAGAGCTGGTAAGTTTGTGACCACACCCCCTTGGAGGAAGTCTGCCCCCCCCCCTTTTTGTTAAGATCTAGGTGCTTGCTTAGAGACTTTGTAGGGAGCAAATTCACTTACCCAGCAGCACACGGGGTCACATGACATGACCTAAATTCCTAAATTCATATATTTCTAAGTTGTACATTTCTTATTAATTAATGATGACAATTTGCCACTCTTTATGGCCAAAGAGTCCAAAAGGGCCAGAGACAGTCCTTTTTCCATTTAAAGTCTAATGTGATCATTGGACCCCTGCTCCCTTGCAGCCATGCCTGACTCCTAAAACTCCAGTGTCAACTCCAATTTGTGCCTATGCAAGTATCATTTCCACTTCTGAGGGAATTAAAAGTATGTATCCCTTAAAACTCAACTTTGGAGTGTCCTGTTGGAAGCTTCTCAGATCCCACTGAGGCAAAGACTTCCACAGTGTGGGGTGGCTGCCCTTTCTCTTTCCAGCATCCTTGGTAAGTCTCATTTGGCTTGTAAAAATGCATGCACGTAGCTAGCTCCTACCTGTCTTGCCCTCCTGAGTGTGAGCTCTTTGGAATGCAGCTGTGCCCAGCACTACAGAGCCAAGCAAGGCAGACATGACAGTGAGCTATTTTGAAGGCAAGAGCTTGATTTTGGTTATCTCCATACCTCAGCACCCAACTCAGTGATCAGCCTAAGTGGAGATGGAGGAGCCCACTATTTATTCAGCATGCCCTCCCCCTCACACACACAGCCCTCATGAAATTTACATTCTTAAGTTGGTTGACATGAAGAGAGAGTAAATAGGACCAAGCAAAGAGAAATGGGTACCTTAGTGTATCATAAGGTGGTGACTACTGGGTAGATGCAAAGAGTGGGCAAAGAAGTGGGGATGTCAGGAAGCTGTAGCTGAAGTAGGGGGGTCTATGTGAAATCACTGAGGTGATATTCATTTTTGAGATGGAGTTTCAGGTAGCCCAGGCTGGCCCAGTTCTCCTGCCTTCACCCCACCCCCACCCCCAAGTCCTTCAATCATAGGCATGGGTCAGTAAAGTGATACTGAGACCAAAACTCCAAGGAGGGTTATTACAGCTGAGAGTCTCTGCATATGGAAGGCAAGCATCCCTTCCCTCTCTAAACTGAGAGCCCAGTGATATGTGAGGCCGCAGAGCAACCTGGCCCTTGTTACCTGTTACCCGGGTAAACCTCCAGAATGACCCTTGGTCATTGCAGGTCAGCTTCTGCCCAATGAGCATATGAATGGAGCCTAATGAACATTTCAGTCTTCACGGCAGGAAGCTGTGTGCCTGAATTTTATTAGAGCTCCCCACTTCAGTTCCTGCTTGTGGCACAGAACAACCATGAATGAAAGTTTTGCTTAGGTTTTCTGTTGATAACATGGAATATGTTTTCAGAGCGTCTGTCAAGCGTTAGTGAGCCCCAGGCAAGATGAGGAAAGCATTCTTGACAGTCATTTATGTAAGCACCGTGTCCCCTGAGAGTCCACCCTAAGTCCAAACTGAAGATCCAGACAGCTAAGTTTGGCAGAACACAGATGCACCTGGAAACTCCATCTTAGTATCCAGCATATGTTCTTGAGATGTCACTATCATGTTATCCTCTATCCCCTCCCTGTCGTGCCTGACACATACACTCCCACTCTTCAGGGCTTCCTTATAGAAGCAAATTAATCTGACCTGCTCTGTTCTTTTACATAAAGTAGGCAAGGGTGTATTTTTAAAATATTTTTATTCTTTGAGAATTTCATACAATGAATTTTGCTCACTTTCCTCCCCAAAATTTATTCACTTTCCTCCCCAAAATTTTCCCAGCTCCACCCCCTATCTGTACTTATTAGGGTTCTCTAGAGGAACAAAACTGATTGGGAACATTATATATACATATATACATATGTGTATACTTTATATTGCTAAACAATAATAAATGTATAAAAACATGAGTTTTACTTGACTGGCTTGAAGGCTGTGGTCCAGCTGGTCCAACAGTGGCTGTCCCAGAATGAAAGGCAAAGACGCCATCAGCTGTATAGTCCACAAGGCTGAATGTCTCAGTCTACATCAGAATCCCAAAGAAACAGGTTTTTATACCAGCAAAGCAATGCCTCAGCATCAGGACAGATGGCATCAAGCAGGCAAAAAGGAAAATCCTCCTCCTTCCATGTCCTGTTATATGTGTAGGCTGCCACCAGAATGTGTACCCCAAATTAGGTGAGTCCTCCCACCTCAGACAATCCAAGGAAGAAACTCCCTCACAGACTGCTCAAAGTGATTTGGGTGCATTCTGGATATAGTCAAGTTGACAGTCAAGAAAGCCACTGTCGGTCTCCCCTACACACCAAGTCCAGTTTGTACCGCCCACATCCTCTTAGAAGTGTGGCTACCCACTGGGAACATAGTCCAAGTACAAAGGGTCACACCCTTATTGAAACTGACCCTTTCTTCCAACAGCTGCTGCTTGCCCTCAGTTAGGGTTGGAATTTCACGTCCATCTCCCACCTCCATGCTTGACTTTTGTCTGACTTGACCTGCACACAGACTGTGCATGTCATCACAACTGTTGTGAGTTATATATGTAGCTGCCCTGCCGTTTTCAAAGAACAAAACAAACAAAAGTTTCCTTGTAGTCATCCACCACCTCTGCTCTGATGCTTTTTCTGCCACCTCTGCCTCAATAATCTCTGAACCTTGGGCAGAGAGAACATGGTACAGATGTTCCATTTTGGGCTAAGCGCTCTGCAGTCTCATATTTCTGTGCCTGGACCAGTTGTGAATCTCTCTTTTAATCACCCTAGGAAGGAGTAAGAAATGATGACAAGTTTTGTCATCTTTATTTGTGTTTACTATGACCACAGACTTCAAGACATCTCTCTCCCTCCTACTTAGCGTGACAAGAAGTCCCAGCCAGTCTGCACCAAATGTGTTGAACTTTTTGTCTCTGCTGTTTCACTTACAACATTAGTATCGGCTTCCATCCACTGTGCTCACTGTGCTAGAAGCCAAGCACCACATACATTTTATACATTCTGTGACGTCCATGCTATAATCACTGTATAGCCAGTAAGTCAGAACTGCAGAGAGACATTCAGCCACAACTGAAAGCATGACTGACTGCAGAGCCCCTATCCTTGACCACTACACCACACTTGCAGGGATTATCCAGTGTCTGCCCACTGTTCCGTTAGAGTTTCCTCCTCTGTGATGGTCACTGCCACAAGTCCCTACTCCCTTGCTTCAGTGGCTAGCAACACTACCCTCGCTCAGAAGAGCACTGCTTGTGACAAACGCAGCTTCTCTCTCCTCAAGGTTGTCAGTAAAAGCTCTAGGTCTTCTATAACTTTCATGTCCTGAAACACCCCTTCTGCAGAGTAAATATTCAATAAATATTGGACAAATAGGTGAATATAATCCAATTTCTAGCTCCTTTAAAGAAAGCATACTAGAAGCCAGAGATGGTGGTGCATGCCTTTAATGGTAGTCTCCACTTAGGAGGTGGAGACAGGGGAATCAGAAATGCAAGGCCAGCCTTGGCCAGATGGTGAGTTCAAGACTACCTTGGACTAAAAGAGGCTTTCTCTCAAAGAACAAAAGGAAGAGAGGGAGAGGAGAGACTAAATAATGTGCTGCCAGGCACATGATAGGGGATTTGTATAGAATAACTTATGTTCTCACAGTCCAACGGAATAGATATTATACTCATTTGGCAGCTAGGAAAATATAGCATCACATGAGGGGAGTATTTCTCATCCAAGGTCACTAAATATGCCTAAAATGTGATTTTCCTTAATCCCAGCTCAGGTTGGGATCTGCATCAATACATCCAAAAGTGACCTTACTAAGGGATTACTTCAGAGCTGTCCACTTGCTCTCCAGCCTCTCTTTGCCGCTCCCCTCAGGTGCCCGTGCTGTCAGTCACTGAGCCGCCGCAGCCTGTTGTAAAAACCAATTCTCCATCCTCATCTGTACTCCGCCCTTGATTATATTCTTGCAAGTATTAGCGATGCCAAGGATGAGAGAATGAAGTTCTTCCCCAGGCTCTGCAACAAGACGCTGTTGGCCTTGGCAGTGAGGAAGGTGAAGAAGTACTGTGCCTTGGCTTACAGGTAGCAGGCCAGCGTGTGGTGCTCACACCCAGACTGTAGGAGACGTGAGAGTTAACCGCTGGGTGAGCTAACAGGCTCCCTTTGTCCTTGCAGGTGGCTTCATCAGTTTCAATGGCTCCTGGAGGGTCCAGGGGATCCTAGCCATGTCTCGATCCCTGGGAGACTATCCACTGAAAAATCTCAACGTGGTCATACCAGACCCAGACATCTTAACCTTTGACCTGGACAAGCTGCAGCCTGAGTTCATGATCTTGGCGTCAGACGGCCTGTGGGATGCTTTCAGCAATGAAGAAGCGGTTCGATTCATCAAGGAGCGCTTGGATGAACCGCACTTTGGGGCCAAAAGCATCGTTCTGCAGTCCTTCTACAGAGGCTGCCCTGACAATATTACAGTCATGGTGGTGAAGTTCAGGAATAGTAGCAAGACGGAAGAGCAGTGAGCCCTGCAGGGTCTCTGCTGCCCCAGACTAAAGACTCTACACACTGCTCCCTTAACGTAGTAAAAAGGTGTGGGGAATTATAATTAAGATCATGCGTCCCAACCCAGAACCCCCCTCCCTGGCAGTCTTGAATCCCTTCTGAGTTGTGAGCGCTGAGGGTTCCCTGACATTGCCGAGAGGCTGCAGAGAGTGTGTGTTCCCCCAGCCCTTCTACCAGTGTTTGAAATGCGTACGTAGGTAGTCATAGATCCCACATAGGAGGCGAAGGGAAGATCGGCCATGTATTCTCCTTCTTAATGTCCTTTTCGTGATCTCTTCCGTGGTCCTTCAGGCAGCTGCCTGGTGTCCTATCCGCGGCTGTGGGCGGGGCAGCCCAGTTACCACTGCAGGCATCCCCAGGGCGTCACCAGATGATGTGGTGGCTGCGCCCTTCCTCCGCCCGGTTTCCTAGGAAATGCTTTCCATTCTGAGCTTGTGTCTTCGGTACTCCAGCAGCCTGGAAGGAGACTGGCAGCACTTTCTTATCGTTGCCTGCTCTCTGAGACTGGGGGATGAAAAGCCAGACCTCGCCCCTTCCATTTACTCCCGTCATTAATTTAACAGAGTCAGGACGCAGTTAGGAAGCTCCTCGTGGAGCACAACTCAACCATTTTGCTCACACCTTAGATCAGAGGCAGCCGCTGACTTCACCGCGAGACCTGAGTTTTTGTCTCACCTTCCCAAGCACCCACAGAAAGGGAATGAGGTGGTGCCGAAAGCACCTCACAGTGCCCTATGACCCTCTGTCTTCAGTGAGGAATACGGCCGGACGATTCTCAGTGCCTCTCTGAGAGAAATCAGGAGCTGGGGATCACCTGCTCACACTGACCAGCTGCTAGCCTCTGCACAGCCCTTCCCAAGCCTGTCTTAGTAGCTTTCAAGCAGTGTTGGGAGAGACAGCAGCCTTGAGTCACCCAGCAGCGCTGTTCCCAGCCACCATAGGTCGGTATTTGATGGCAAATGACTGGGACATGTTTCCGGGCAAGAGGAAAGCCTTTCATCTTTGGTTGCAAATCTCTGTCCAGACCCAGTATCCCTCCCCCGGGCAACCTCAAACTGCCTGCTGTAGCCTGCAGGGAAAACAGCAGATGGCTACTGGGGACCTGTGTGCACTGCCAGAGCTGGTGGGGAATTCAAGCAAGAACCCTCAGAGATAAGCAACTCAGAGTTATTTGGAGGCCTGGATTGCTGCTCTCCCCTTCCTAACACCAAAGTTGTGGGGTCCCCCCCCAAGTCTCTGTACTTCACAAGTTAATTTACAGAACATATTCGGTTGTCCTTTTTGACTGAATGAACCTGCCCCAAACCCCCAAGATTGTCATTGTAGACCCACACCCAGAGCCCGCCTGGTTTTGTTCTGTCAGTGGGTGTTTGTCAACATGGCCTGTCAAGGCCCAGTCCTTAGCCATCCCTGCCCCACTGCCCAGCCCTCTGTCCTTCAGCTGTGTACCTTGCCCGAAGCCCAGGGCAATGAAAGATTGGAGAATGAAAGATTAATTGGACTCCAAGGACTAAAACTGTCTCGACTCCTCCAGGAACTTGTTTTTCTTTAACTGCATCAAGAATTAATAATGGCTTCCCAGGAAGCCATCTTGCTTTTGTATCCTGTGTTTTCAGCATTGTGGTTAGGGTTTCTGTTACTGCTTCTCAAGAATGCTGCAGTACAAAAATGTACTCTTTCTTGTTATACTGAAGCATTGGTGTGTGAAGTGGACTCAGGGATATGTGCTATGCGGCAAGTGGAAGGGGAAAGAAGGAGACAGTTCAGTCAGTGATGGAGATGAGCTTGTTGGTCTGGGGTGTTCTTGCTCTAGAAGTCCACGCAGCCCTTATTCTGACCGAAGGTCCTGACTTCACAGCCCATGTGGTCAACTTCTCTTCTTTTGTATTTGCTTAACGCAAAAGTGTATAACAAGGGGAAAGAAATAATTTGAAACACATTTTTATTGTTAAAAAAACTGTTGTGGTGAAGGAAAAAAGAAAGCTAACCAAATTAGTCCATTGGTAGCAAGCAAGGTTTCTTAACCAGCACTGCTGGCTGCACTAGCTACAAAACCTTCTAACTGGGGTTTATGGGTAACTTGTAAATTTTGCTTTGGAAAAGTAACTTATTTCTAACTATAACCAAATAGAATATATATATACATATACATAATGTATATGTATATATATGTATATCATACTCCTTTCTTGCCTCTGCCCCTCCCCCATGGCTTATAGACTTTTTTAAAAGATAGAAATTCTAGGCAAAATGGTAGCAGTTTGATAAGTAGTTACATATAAAGCCTTTACCTTCTCTGTGTCCTCCTGGAATGTTCCCTTCCTGACCTGTGCCCGCTGTGGGGAGTCTGCACTTAGGCGTAGCTGGGCATACTGGCCACCGCCCACCCCCCTTCTCAAGCAGCTCGGGAAGGGTGAGTCCAGCTGCAAGAGAGATGGATTTGAGAGAGTACATGGAAGGCTTCCAGAAACAGCACTGCCAAAGCATTGGGATCGTCCCCAAGGCTGCCGAGACTCCCAAACAAGCCTGAGTTCTAATTGCCAATAGTCCCCACAGTGCCAAATTTGGGGAGGGTTTTACAGTGTTTTAGAAATAAAGCTGATAGCAGTCCTGGGCCCCCGTTAGCCACTTCTCAGCTGCTGCTCCCCTGGTCATTTGTACTCTTCAAGTGAGATAGGGGTGGGAGGGCAGGGAAAGGGCTTTTTAAGAATTCACTGCATTTGCAGTTATTTAATCATAAAAATAAACTATACTAACCTAGAACAATCCAAAGCCAGTTCCCCAAGACCTGTAATTTTTTAATGTGGCCTCCTCCTTGCCCAAGCCAACCTGGATCACCGTTCTACCACCTGAGTGTATGCACGCATTCCTGGTGCCAATGAACTGCAGGGACTAGCCTCTTGAATCTGATACATGTCAAGAGCATGACCAAGAGAAGGTTCTAGTTTGGAGTTCTACACGCTTGGTAACTTCAGCCACCTTTGTCATGCAAGTGTAGTGATCTGGACATCTTAGACAAATGCAGCACACAGTTAATCCTCTCTCAAGTGGCTCCAGGGAATTGAATGCACTGTTGCCTTGGGTATCTGGAAATGCATGAAGGATTCACAAAAGGAGTGACCTCTTTTCCCTTTGTCAGGTACACTTTGATTTTCCTGCTTGTTTGTTTCTTCACTTCTTCCTCTTCTTCCTGACTCCAGAGATGTTTTCCTCCCTTGACACAGTATTAAACAGATCTTCCTCGAATAGTCACCCAAAATTGCCTTAGTCTGTTACACTGGCACTCCTGATTCAGCTCTGGAAAAGTTGGATACCACGTGGGGGCTGTGACTATGACCTGTGAACTGCCTCTGTTTAAGTCATTTTTATCTAGGCCTTTGGGCTACTTGGCTGCATCTTGCAGGAACAGAGGAATCTAGTGGTCCTCAACACAAGAGAACACACATTCTAAAGATGGTTTTCCAAGAGGAATTGGGGTACCATACTTCATAGTGCAAAAAAAAAAAAAAAATCATGGCCAAGCTAAATGCCATATGGGTCAGGAGAAAACACATATAGAATCCTAAAACAGTGTCTGGGAACTTCTTGTTTTCCAAATTAACTTGATCACAGAAAACTCTGAGTAGCCCCCTTGTGACATTTCAGTGGACTCCTAATTACCACTTTGGAATTACCAACGGTACAGTTCGTGAGTCAGAAGCTCTGAGCCTTTCATCTGCTAGACTGGAATGCAGTGATTTCATATGCCCAACAGTCTCCTGTTGACAGCAGAGGCCTAGAAGCCATACTTGACACTAGCTGTGGTCTCTCTCTTTTTCTATAGGAAGCACAGGCTTTGCCATGCTGGGCGGCTCTCAACTGTGCCGCCACAGTCTTCAGTTGTTTCTCTGAAGTTAGCTTTGCTCTCCAGATTAAACCAAAATATTCTTGTCTCCATTGACAGTAATTATATATGTACACACACGCACACACAGGAAAAGTGATTTTAACTCACTTTTGACATTTTGACTATTTTTCACTGTATACTAGAAATGTAACCTATTAACAGACATTTATTACCTTTCCTCTGTTCACTCAAGACTGTGAAATAATTTGCAATCTAGAGCTCATACTTACAAAATTCATACCCTATGTCATCCTGTCTTTCATATATGTGTCTGACAACTTATAAGGCTTGGCCATATTCCTTTCCAATATCCTCTGCCCGGTCATTTTTCTTGGGAAGCTGCAACAAGTAACTCCAAAACAATTGGCGAATATAGAGTAAATCTGGGGTTAAGACACTAATTTAAAATTGCATCCAGTGTTCTGGGGGAAATACCACCAATGTAATGTAAAATAGTAAAATAAATAAATAAATGAATGAATGAATGAATGAATGAATGAATGAATGAATGAATGAATGAATGAAGCAAGCAAGCTAAAAAAGAGCATCCCTTAAGGTAGGTGTAGACCACAAAGAGCAAGGACAACTGGTACAGTGGGGTCTACAGGTACATGTTTCTAATGTTTCCTGATGAGCTTTTGTAGAATCTTAGCAATGCCAGTGCTTTGTCCACTATTTGTTTGGTTTGCCACCACCGAGCTGCATACTGTTAAACCAAGTGTTATTATCGTTTTCTACATTTGGTAATAACTACAGACATGTACAATCTGAGTTAAGGTCATTGAGAAGAACATATGCTGTTCATTTTGACAAATCAACATGGGCATTTTTGCTGTTCAGAATTGCACCAAATAGCAAGAATGAAGCAAAGATCATATTTAGGGGTATATTTTCATTTATTCTAGAAGTCTTGTATTGTTGAACCACAAAATCTTGGTGCATTTGCTACATCAAAAGGAAATCTTAAGGCCTCTAAGAGCCAGCATCCTCCCTCTTTGCACAAGCAGATCATTTAATGGTTCTGGTGGCAGCTGTGGCCTAGCAGGTTTTGAGACGAAGCAGGAAAATCTACCCGATTCCCACAGTGCCCATGAGGAAGTGTATCAGCTGTGCTTTGTCACAACACTCCAGACCATCCAGATGTTGAATGCTTGCATCCTTCAGACCATTTAACTAGCCCATTCATAATTTAAAGTTTGTTCATGCAGAAGCAGAGGGAGAAGCTATGATGCAGGAATGGAGTGGTGAGGGTCACTCCAGGGAACTGAAGGGCTTCTCTCAAGTGTGGGTGTCCAGATGTCTGAGTATGCGTGGCTTTGGATAGTAACTTCTGACTCCTGTACAAAAGCATGGTAGAGGCAGGAGGTGCCATTCTTAAAGGCATTAACTGACACTTTGAAAGGGAAGCCTCAGTTTTCAACAGGTGAAAATTGTAAATAGGGTCCCAAATCCCTACCTCCCACCACCAACAGAATTTGGTAGATGTGGTCTCACCCAGCACTGCCTTAAGCATGGCACCCTCTTATTCTACTCCTGCCCAGACCCTGGATGTGGTTTTTCTTTGAACGTTCACATTTTCAAAGTAATGTCTCTTTTTATACTTTTTAAAGATACTGGCCCAGATGAGATGGTTTGAACATCCTGGCAATTTTCCTGATGTCAGCTGTCAACAGGGAAAACAGTGACTACCTGGTGGATAACGGGAAGTTTCACAGAAATACACTGTGGGGTAATTTAGCATTCTTCATGTAATACAAAGTCATACTGCTCTTGTAATTTTCAATTAGCCTGATAGAAATCATGTAGTAGACATCTTTAAGTTGGGAAGGTGATGTGCCCTATAAATTTTAAATTTACCTCAGCCTATGTTAAGTACAAATAGGGACTGCTTAGAGCAATGCAGAGAATTCTGAACCCTGTCACATGAGGAGAACTTAAGCCCTAGACCATAGGTGAGAATACAATACTCTCATACAAGTGCCCAGGCTCTATCCTGTAGTCTCTGCATTCTTCATCTAGATCCTTTTATCTTAAGACATAAAGGGAAAATGCCACCACTTCACTTCACAGCTTCTTCGTTCTTAGCTCTTACTGTGCTCTCTTAAAACTGTGGCCCAGTGAAAGAGATCAGGACTATCTTGCCAATATCTTCCTTAAGGGAGCAGTGCAAGGTTGGAATGTAGAGCATTTAGGGACTAGGATGAGGGGTGAGGACTACCCCAATGGAGGGACAATGGAACCTACACTTGGTTAAAGGCTGATAAGCCGTGTTTCTGGTGACTTTTACATGTTTCCTTTCTAGTTGTCTTGGGCACTGTCCGTCCCCAGGTTCCTTGACTTTGTTAGTCTTACCTGTGATTCTATGTGAACATCTTTTCAACTATGGACTGTCTCAAGTAGAAATACTGTGATAATGCATGACATCACATTTAGCATCTGCACTGCCTTCTCACAGAAGGGGATGAGAGTCTGGCTGAAGCAGTCTTCAAACCTCAGAGGACAGTGGGTATGCATGGTCTCGGCAGTGGTCTCATGGAAGCCAGGCTGTTTGTCCTCCAAAGAGAGGGAACAGGAAGGAATGAGAACCTTGTGCCATGTGTCTTTTCTATTTTTGTTCCCCAGAGACTATAAATTGTAATGATCTCATGCCCCAAAAGAGAACCCAGGACTGAGAGTATTTATCATCAGCCTTCCTGACAATGTAGGTGGTGAATTTGTCATTTGGAAAGCTAGCATATTTCAGGAGTACAATTACTTAACTTCAAATGCAAACAAACATTGAATGCCAGATTTTTTTAACAACCACAAAAATGGTCTCATAGCAGTAGACATTCCAAGTTCTAAACATGATTTATGTTTTGTATGTTGAACAAGAATAGTAAAATCTATTTTCTGTATGAAGGAAAAAACCTAAATATCAGACTTTTTTTAAGCAAAGAAGCAATCACTTTTAACTTCTGCTGTCCCTGTGCTCTTCCCTAAGCTATTTGAACTGTTCTGAGTTACAGTCCTTTGCCTGCTCAGAGTGCACTGGCGAGAAACAGCATCTACAGTGACGTGAGCCAGCTCTTGATGATTTTGTTTTTAATTATGACCACTTGCAGAAAAATGTCACCAATTTCTGATACGATTAAGGCCATGGGTGGGGCCCAGTTTTTAATAAAGAGAGGAGAAAGGGAAAGAGGGAAGGAAGAGCTGCCACAGCTGAGGAGTAATTTCTGTGAGCGCTGCCACAGCTCAGAGGTTCTGAGCTGGTCCTGTGCCAGCGCTGGAAGTGCTGGCTGTGTATAAGTTGTTCTTTGTATCCATTTGACGTCATGAAATTCTTTCCATTGGCAGCATTTTCATCCTACTTTAAACATCAGAAGGGGTTGTTTATCAGAAGATACCAAGACCCATAATGTATCAGCCATGTTTAAAACTCTTGACGTTGTGTTTAATGATGAACTCACAGGTTGGCATGACAGCCAGGTCAACCAGGCTTCCTGACGTCAGTCCCCAAAACCCATCTGTATATCAAAACCTTGCTGAAACCTCGGTGCACTTGGAGCTACTTAGAGCTTTTCACTTCTACTGTCTGTACTTGTCTCCAAGAGACATGAGAAACGGGGCTGGAGTGGGTTTGGGATAGCTCAGAGCAGGTGACAATGCAGTCACTGAAGATGCATGGCGTGTCATTTGGTCCCTTTGATGTGCTGGGTATAGTTGGCATTGTAGAGACTGCTGTGTTCATGCAATCACTAATTCTATGTTGTATACAAAATGAACAGCTAAAAGAGAAAAAGTAAACACATTAAAGCTATTAAACTGTTTGTTCCTACTATTCTTTTCCTTGAACTAAACTCATTTTCTGTTCTAATGTCTGTTTGGAAGATACATGGTTTTGAGTTTTGGTGGCTTGGAGGTCTACTGAGATGGCAGAAAATCACGGGTAGAGGACACCTAAATAGTAGAAGCAAGAAGGAGGAGCAGGTGGCAGTTTGGATCAGTAATGAGCCTGACACTGATTGAAAAAAAAAAAAAAAAGCAAGTTTTAAATGCATACAAATGTATGTAGCATAAGTGTTTAGTACACAGCTTTCCTTCTTTAATAATCAATATTAGATAATAAGGGTTAGATGAATTACAGATATATATAGATTAGACAATATCACATGACATAATTAGAATATTACAGAACTGAATATCCAGCTGCAAAGATTTTCACAAGATGTGTGAGAGCACTGGAGTTTGGGGACAGTGAAGCCAAGATTGTGTGTGCATGTACATGCTCGGCTGCTTTTAAGTATTCTGAAGATTAAATGCTCAAACATGAAAGAACCTGGCATCTAAATAAGGCTCAGCCACCAAACTGCTGAATTTGAAATTAAATATAACAAACTGTGTCTATAAAGCATAAAAATGTAGCCTTTGGTGGGTTTTCTCTTTTTCATTAAAAACAACATGAGCCAAACACATTAGTTCACACTTGTAATCTTAGCACCCAAGAAGTTATGCCAGAAGAATCATAAATTCAAGGCAAATCAGCTACCTAGCAAAGTCTCAATATTAATAATAGATATTATACAATAGAAACCGCATTCCTAAATTCTGGCCTACCAATTTCTCTAGGTAAAATTTTTCTAACAGAAATTAAAATAATAATAAGATATCTTTGTCACTTGGGTTAGAAAAAATTTGAAAGGCTTCTTCATCTGACCCTGATGGAGTTCTGGTTGCCCGTTAAGTTAAGCTCTAAACTGGGCAAAATACACTGGGAAACTGTTCTCAGGAAGTCTGAGGCAGTAATCCTGCAAGGAAGGAAGTAGCCACAAGCTGTCCCATGACCATCAGAGTTCAGGGCAGCAGGGGGGAGTCCAGGTTCAGAGAATGCAATTGCAGACACATGGATCAGGGCAAGCAGAGATCAGGATCTGCAGAAATAGGGGGGCTCAAAAGTTTGTGTATATGTATAGGTCCCTCCTGAGTCTGCAGCTGAGGGCTTTATCAATAGGGTTGGGGCTAGGGGAACAATAGAAGATTTAACCGAAGTGGCTGTTACAGATGTGAAAGAAGAAGAAAAATACAGAGGTTGAACATTGCTAATTATAAGTTCTGACCACATGAAATGAAGAGACCTAACTAAAACATAGCTACACTTAGATTCTATGCTTTAGAAATACAGACCACACTCTCAGCTCAGGCCTACTGCACCGTTAGTCTACTTGAGTTTAGGACTAACTGCTCATAAGAGCAACAAAACAAAAAGAAAAGATAAAAAGAAAAGTTGAGCCCTAAAAATTTTGAGGAGCATGGGAAATCTCTCCGACTTTCAGTGGCTGGCTTAGGTAACCCTTAAAACTCTCTACCTCAAAAACCTCCCAAGTTCAAGATAGTCAACAAGGGACTGAGCTACTGCTTAGAACTAAATCTCAAAACTAGTCAGAGGAAGAAGAGAGTCCAGGCTAGGCTAGTATGTGTTTATAATATCACTCCCATAGTACCAGACAATGTTCCACCAATTATCACATGTAAAGAAAGAAAAAATGTGACTGACAGTCAAGAGAAACAGTTTCCATAGCAACCAACTCTGAGCCACCCGTAAGGTACACTCTGAAGTCCCTAGAACAGCTGCAAATGTGTTCAGAAAGTTAAAATTAACAATGGTCCTAATGAGAAAACAAAAAGAAGATCAGCACAGAGATGGAACACTAAAAATTAAAGCACTGTAAGCTGTCTGTGACATACAAGTTTAATCCCAGCACTCAGAAGGCAGAGCAGTTATATCTCTGTGAGTTCGAGACCAGCCTGGTCTACCTAACAAGGTCCAGGACACCCAGGGTCGCATAAAGAGACCCTGCCTCAAACAAAATTAAAATGATGAAAAATAAAATAAATGTAGAAATGGATACCTGAAATGTAAACTATACTTATTGTGTTTATCAGGACCGAGAAATGAGAAAAGTAGCCATGAATATAAGCGAGGGGCACAGTGAAGAAACCATCATCAAAGCTGTTCCACAGTAACAGGAAGGTCTTTACTATAGATAAGACAGAGACTAGCCAGAGACATTTGAGGGTGTCTACCTCTCAGAGACAGAGAGGAACAGAGAGAAAATGCAGGAGAGAAGCAGACTGGCAATCGCCAGGACTGTGACAGGAGAGAAGATAGGAAAAATGGTGAGTTGGACCTGACAATGAACATCATCAGTACAAAGTATCCAGTGTGAAGAAAAGACAAAAAAAAAAGACTGCAGGAAAATTAGCAGAACCTTCGAGAGTTGTGGGGAACCATAAATTAAGATACAGTTTATACAATTGCCAGAAGTATTGTCCATATGTTTTCCAGATTCTATACAGAAAAATACGTGCAAATCTAGACTGAGAATACAGAGAGCCACAAGATAGCTCAGTACAACGAAAGAACACAATCGTCTCACCAAAATGCCAATGGTGTCAGGGTTAGACACCTCTGCCTTAAAGCAGCCAACTAAAATAATTACAATGACAGAAGACATGTAACAGGAGGAAAGGAAAGGAAACACTGATGAACAGTTAAAAGAAGACAGGACTGAGCAGAGTGTGCAGAATGCAAATTGGCAAGATGCTATACTTTATACAGTTGTGCTGACAATGAGTTTTAAGCTGCTCAACACTCCCAGCAGGGAGTCCCCTTTAAAAATGTTCCTGGCACCACTGGATACCTTTCTGAAGGAAGTGATTTTCAGATACTTCCTCAGCCTCAACGAAATCGTAAATTTGGGGCAGATATGTAACACACACTTGTATTGATCATGTCCACCATCAGGTTCCAACCCCCCCCCCCAAGATGGCAGTCTGGACTCAGCTCAGCCTGGACCCAGAGAACCCAATAAACACTCAGCGCTCCTCAGAAACCTTGTAAAGAGCATTTCTGTTTGCCAGAGAAAGCTCCTGAGAATCTGAGGAACTAGGATCTTGAGTTCAAAGCCAGCATGAGCTACACAGAAAGACTTTGTATCAATAAAATAAAAAAGCTAAACTTGAGATGGGTTATTGGCCTAAATGGAGAGCCTCTGACCAAGCCAAAGAAAACAAGTCTATATGTCATGGTAGGTAAAGACAGAATAGGCACAAAAATCATAGGCCATAAAAAATGCAAGAATTCACATGGTGCTATTTGACATTTAGAATAAAGATATATCCACCATATGTATTTACACTAGGAAATTGAAAACAGAGTTAACATCTTCATAGCAGCCTTATTCATAAACAGTCTAAATGGATAATTTGTCAACTAAAAGAATAAATTTATTTTTAAACGTGTGTGTGTGTGTGTGTGTGTGAGAGAGAGAGAGAGAGAGAGAGAGACATATATGGGTACTTCCAGAGGACAGAAGTAAATGTCACATTCCCTGGGGCAGAGTTCTAAGCTGCCTGACGAGCACTCTTAACCAAATCCCAGTTGTCTGGAAGAGCAGAAGGCATTCAACCACTGAGGCAGCTCTCCAGCCCTGGGAATAAACTTCAGATTTTTTTTAATGGATTAATCTTAGGTAAATTACAGTAGTCAGATACAAGATTCAATGGCCAAAGTTGCTGACATGAAGTCTTAAACAGGATGGTGACTGGATAAGACTCTGCTAGGGATTGAAGGAAATCAGCATTTGGAAACTCTGGATTGGTGGGAATGCACTAGACTGGGTTTTGTTTCATATCATGGTTGCACTGATACATAAAACTGCCCAAGTTCCTTGACCTGACCACGTAAGTTCTGTGACAAGTAGTTTATACCCCTTTCAAAAATATCATTTGTAACATTAAAAAAGTAAGATGCCTAGGGTTAATTCTAATGAAATAAAAACTATGCAAAACAACCATATCAAAAATTTCAGAATATTGCTGAAATAATTTTAAAGAAAATCTGAATAGACAAAACACCACATTCATAAGCTGGAAATATATTGCTTTGAAATTCTTTGCCTGCAGGTTTTACATCTAATGCAATCATAATATATAAAACAACATGAAAGGGGCCAGCCACGGCGGCATGCACCTGTAACCCCAGCAACTCAGAGGCTGTGACCGGAGAATAATGAGTCTAGTTAAGTGTGTACTACTTATCAAGACTGTCTCAAAAAAAAAAAATGCTTTTAATGCTTTGGAAGACTGTCACAGGAATCGACAAACTGGTCCTAGACTTTACAAGGGGCTGTAGTAGTCAAAGCAATTCTGTAGAGCAGGGATGTAGCTTGGATAGTTGAAGGCTTAGTGCCCTCATGTGCAAGGCCCCGCGTTCTATTCCAATACAAGTTTAAAAACACAAGGGCTGGAGATGCGGCTCAGAGGTTAAGAGCACTGTCTGCTCTTCCAATGGTCTTGAGTTCAATTCCCAGCAACCACATGGTAGGTCATGGCCATCTATGGTGAGATCTAGTGCCCTCTTCTGGTATGCAGGCAGAATGCTGTATACAAAATAAATAAGTAAATATCTAAAAAAAAAAATGTCATGAACAAATTTAAAAACACACACACACAAAACGTTAAAGAAGGACAGCATCAGAAGATGTGTTGACTCCAGGATTTACTAAAAAGAAATGAAGACAGCACAGGAAAGCAACTCACAGAACAGAATAAAAAATCCATTGTCTTAGTTGGGGTTTCCAATGTTGTGATTATAGAGACAAGGGTGACACCATAAAGGGTAAGGGCTGTGGGGCAAAGTTTTGATCCAAGGGTGTCCCCAAGGGAATCATAACTTGTTAGAGATGCCCAGGATCAGCAGACAGATGTCTCCCCTCCATATGATGGGTTGCCCAAAATGACATAGGGAGGCTGCCTGATGCACCAACACAATTCTGTAGGAGGCTCCAGGAGCTAAAGAGGACAGAACAGGCAGCTCATAGAGAAGTGTACCAAGTAGGTGAAGAGAGATGAGTGGTTAGAGCAGGTGGAGGAGAGGCGCTGAAGGGGCAGACTCTAGAATGTGGAATCCAGTATGGCGGGTTGCAGAAGCGAGCAGACACAAATGATCTGTACCTTAAAGGAGGGGTAGGCAAATCAGAAGCTTGGTTCAGTTAGGAGAGGGTGGGCCCTGAGAGTGGCATGGGGGCACACTTGTGTCCTTCTCGGGTTTTGGCACCTGATGTATGTGAGCGGGCACTGCGAAGAAGCTGCCATCAAGGCCAATGCCATAATCGGGGGTGGGGAGTATCATAGATGAGAGAGACTAGTCAGAGCCATCTGGGGAAGTCTGCCATAGCTACCTCTCAACCAGAGACAAAAGGCAGGGAGAGGCAATTGCCAGGGCTGTAAGAGCAGAGAAGATAGCAAAAGTGGTTGGGAGAGCCCTGCCAGTTATAAGGGGTCATGTTGCAGAGCAAGGAGAGCAGGTTAGCTGGGACAGCCTGGGAACTCGCATAGACCTCTGATCTGTTGACTTGTGTGCGCTCACAGAGAACTAGATGCCCTTTGTGGAAGTTGGAGGGCTGTGAGAGCCAATAAAAAAGTAATAGCTTTCCTTGTAAACAGAAACCCGCTTTACAAGGCTTCTGAGGAATGCTGAGTGTTTACAGGACTAGACTCCAGCCTGACCTGAGCCATGAAATCTTGGGGGATTGGAATTTGGCAGTAATAAAACACCATGACCAAAAGCAATCTGGGGAGGAAAGGCGTTTTTTTTTGTTTGTTGGGTTTCTGTTTTTGTTTGTTTGTTTTAAATCTTGCTACTTTGGGTAGTGGTTTCCACCTTCCTGATGCTGCGGTCCTTAGTCCACTTTAATGTGTGGTTGATATACCACCCTACTTCCACTCTGACCTTCTGACTGCTGGTGACCTTTGAAGATTCAGCCTCTGGGGATTGTGCTACTGAGCGTTCTCCAGGCGTCAAGTGATCAGGATGTGTCAAGGTGGATTCATCGACTGTTTGCATGCAGAAGGAGCCTGGGTCTAGCTTCCTTTGCAAACCTCCAGGAGCCCTGGCCATAAAGCAGCTGCCTCCCCTTGGCCATGTGGAAAACAGACTTTGACTTATCTCTTTACCTCTGCCACTCCCCTTGCTACAGCATCCTCTCAGCGAGAAGAGCACTGTTTTCCTCCCTGTAGGAAGGATGTGCTCCAGTAAGGCCTAACCGCCCAGGCTCCCAGAAAAGTAACTTTGCATATGTGAGGTTTAAAAGAATGTGGGTTTGAGGTTGAGTTAGTAGGTCAACATTGTCACTGACTAAATCTACCACCTTTGCCTTTCCTCCACTTTGCTACAGCCTGTCTGCTGTCTTGTGACCTTCTTTGTCGTGTGACTATAAAAGTTCATAAATCTCTTCCATGGCAAAGCGCATCACTCATGGTCACCAGAGCCCACATTCTTGACCGTGATCATTCATATTTGGATATGAGAAAGAAAGCCAGCTTCTTATTTACTTTAAAGAGTGGTATTTTCACATTGGTAGCAGTGTCTGTGAGGAGGGACCTTGCCACAGGCTTTGAGGGCTGTGGCAGGAAAAGACACCAGTGGAGAGGAAGGCTGCACGCTTGGGTCTTCTACACACGGCAAGAGAGGGCTTCCTTTAGTGTAAGATGATCAAAAATTATTCAAGATTAGATAGCTGAGACAGAGGATCAAGACTTTGGAGCTATGTGGGCAACATAGCTCTGACTTCTCTACATACACACACCTCAAGGTGCTGTTATTAGGATCATAGAAAAACCCTGCTGCTTTCATAAATGTTGGCATGTGCCAAGTACTTTGAAGAACTCCCTGAAAACCTGGTCCCACATTAACCATATGTGAGATAGCCATGGAGCTGATGGAATATGAAGGCATGCCAACTGAAAACTGGTCTTTGCCCCCCACCCCCAAATCCAAAGGACTTACTTGAACATGAAGTCACAAGGTACAATGGCACAAACCTGTAATCTCAGCGTTTGGGAGGCTCGGTGAGGCAAGAGGACTGCAAGTTTGAGAAACTAAGTCCTGGCAGATCAAAGGGTACAAAGGATGTAAGAATCTACACGAAGCTAGCATGGGCTAGTGGTATCACTGCATCCATTCTCCTCTCCCTTAGAGCTAGCTCTCTCCCTACCCTTCTCTCTAAGTAATAACCTCCTCGAGGGGCCTCAAGGAAAAGGGCTTTATCCCTCCACCCCATGCTCATTGCATGCCCCCATTGTAATGGGTATTCTCTGGCCACTCTGTGTCTGGGAAGTTGATGAGAACACAGTAATGCCAATACCACGTAAGGGTGAGGCCAAGGTCAAGGAATGTGAAGATGGCTGATGTCTCAGAGAATGACCAATAGCCCAAAGCACCAGTTCAAGTGAGCCAGAAAAACTGTCCTGCCTGAGCTGGCCCCAGAACCTGCGTTACCCAGTCCTCTGCTGCTGTCACAGATACCTGAGAGACTCAAGAGTTCGAGAAGGAGAGCTGCAGAGGAGCAGCTGTACAGCACAGCAGAAGCGCACAGGAGAGGAAGACCACTCCCCTCACGGCGTCCAGGAAGTAGAGAGTGGGGAGGAAAGGACTGTGGTCTCAGTATCTCCTTCAGAGGTGTAGCTCTAAGAGTTTAACCTCTTCCCATTCAGCCCCAGCCGCAAGATGTTCCACTGTCTCCCACTTCCACAGGCTGGAGACGAGACTTCAACTATGGGCCTTTGGAGACATTTACACCCCAACGCAGACTAGAACCCAAGGCCCCTGAACCCCCTCTTTTTCACACAGTATGTATGGCAGATTACAGTAACTGCACTTAGCCACTCGTTCCCATATGGGATGAGAGTACGCTTGTGCATTTTGGTGACAGCAATACACTTCTCTGCCCTCCTGACACTAGGCTTTGCTCGGGAGTGGTTTTGCCACTTGGGATGCATGTATGCCACTGTATTTATGTTGAGTCTCAACTCCTGAGATGGCCATCTGGGCTTAATTCAGGCTGTACTCCGAAAACACTCAGCATTCCCCAGAAACCTCGTAAGGTGGGTTTCTGTTTACCAGGGAAAGCCATTACTTTTTATTGGAGTTCTCTGTGAGCTCATACAAGTCCCCAACAGATCAGAGGCCCGTGCTAGTTCCCAGACTATCCCAGCTGTTTGCCCTCCTCCCTGGGCAACATGACCCCCTATAACTGGCAGGACTCACCCACCATTTTGCTATCTTCTCTGCTCTTCTAGGTCTGTCAACTGCCTCTCCCTGCCTCTGGTCTTCTGTCTGACCCTGAGAGGTAAGCATGGCAGACTCCCCCAGATGGCTCTGGCTGGTCTCTCTCATCTTCAATAAAAACCTTCCCCTTAACCATGGCACTGCCTTGGTGGTGGTTTCTTCACTGTGCCCCACCTACAATTTCCATCAGTGATTTTTTTTTTCCCTTCTCTCTGTAAGAATGGCGTGTTTCAGATGGGCACTGCCCCTGAACCTGTGCCCTGGTGTGAAAAGACACTTGGCACAGGATACTAGGCAACTGCCGGCAAGCAACGTGAGCCTAAAGAACACACTTACACTTCTGAGACGTGAGAGTTACCACAGCCTAATCTCACACAAGCTAAGCAGTGTGCCACGGTCACAGACTCAGTGCTGGTACATAAGCAAAGCAGATAGAAAGGCTGGCTGTATGAAGACATGAACAGTGAGGCTGCCACAGACTGGACAGGCTCAGCCAAAGGGCAGGTTCTAGAACTAAATTTTCCTATGGCTGAAGTTTTAAAAGCTGTTTACCAAACTAGCAGAGATTGTGGTTTTTAATTTATTTTGTTTTGTTTTGAACATTTATCTATTTACCAAAAGGGTGAGAGGGAGTGTGTGTGTCACGGCACAAATGTGAAAGTAAAAAGACAACTTGTGGGAGTCAGTTCTCTTCGTCCACCATGTGGGTTCTAGGGGTCAAATTCAGGTCGTCGGAATCAATGGCAAGTTCCTTGATTACCTGTGGGGTCATCTCGCCAGCCCAGAGGTGGTAGATTTAATAATAAAACTGACTAGTCTTTATCACCCAAAAACCCTAAGCTTATGAAACATGCAGCTAAAATAGGTGAAATGGTTTGACATTTTTCATAATCATTTTACAGATATTTAGGGGAAAATCTTTACTTTGGAAGGAACAATCACCTCAATGCTGGATCTGGCTTTTCTGAGGCTTAGACTACAGAATAAATTATTTTATTTTAAAAGTTCTCTCTAAAAAAATTCTTTTGAGCCATGCATGGTGGCTCACACCTTTAACCCCATCAGAGGCAGAGGCAGGTGGATCTCTGTGAGTTCGAGGCCAGCCTGGTCTGCAAAGTCCGGGATAGCCAAGGCTGCACAGAGAGACCCTGCAACGGGAAGAAAAAAAAATCTTTTGATCTCTTAACATCCCAAACTTCTCCAAAACTGATAAAATACATTTATATAGCTATAGATGATATAGATTTAGATATCGATACATCACTACCTCCATGTGGATATGGGGTACATACTGATGACTCCAGGAAGACGGTCACAGGCTCATTATAGGGAACACACATCACAGTAGTTCCCACGCGGAATTATAAATTTCCTATCACAGGAGCTGACTGCGGCTCTTACGGGGTGTGTTTTCTGAGGGAGGTTTGAACTCTTACTAAGAGATAATAAGAAAGCCGCCACCTGCTCTTGATCAGCTCTAAGAGAAAGTTGCATGATCCCTAGAATCTGGGGCGGTGGAGTCCCCATTCCTCTCTTAGTGACAGGTCTGTGAGGAAGCGCCAGCCCTGGGAAAGGGCAGGAGACTTTAATCAGACTCCAAGGCAGACTCTGGTCTCCATGGTGAGCTAACAGCAACACAAGTGGCTCCTCTTCCCTTTTAAAATCCTTTATTCACAAATTGACTGCTCAGTAGAAAATACACACTGGGTGGGTTCACAGGGCAGCATGAATCTTCCACCTTCCCTTTCCAACTTAAATACTGCAATAATATTACACTCTAATGCCACCTGAGCCTTTTGTGCCTTTAGGAAAGGGACTGTTAGGAGTTCTGTATTAGTCTCAAGTTCTGTGGGGAAAAATGAGGCAGATGAAGTGACATCTAGAAACACTGGCTACATTTTTTTAAAAAACTGTACATAACTTGACTTTTCTTGCTTTAATTCTCCATATGTCTACAGGAAAATATGCAACAAAGTTCAACAGATCACTGTTAGTAATAACCTATGATGTCACATTAATGGTACTTTCAGAGTTAAACTGATCAGTAGAGTAAGTAAAACAAAGTTCAAACGTGAAAGGTGATTCACTATATAATACTGAAACCACCATAACCTTTAAACACTTAGAAAACTAAAATAACATTAAATAACATTTGATAACTCTCAAACACCACATCATCAAGTACCTTATGACTGAAAGCAATATAAATGAACTTTCCTTCAGAATAACTTCAGTAAAGCTTTTTACAAGAAATATATCTATTAATAACAACTGCCTAAGATACACACTGAACCATTAGGTGATTAGACTGTATAATAATTACAACCCCGCACTCTTTCGCTGCTGTGGACTGGTTAGCTTTTCTTTCAGGAGAATCTTAAAGACATTCTAATCTAATGCCCAGGTCATCCAGAATCTTTGTTCGTTTGATTTTATTAGAAAGACCGTTTGTTTAACTTGGCTTTAATGTTTAACTCCTTTATCACCTTCAAAGTATCCAGGCTAAATCTTATGGAAACAAATCACTAGTCAGTTTAGGCCTTGGAGCTCCAGGAGTTTCAGTTCCGACAAGCCAGCCCGAACTTCCAGAGTTCTCCACAGCCCTCACTCTGACCCTTTCTACAGAGCACCCCCCTCCCCTGGATGTATGGAGCGTGGGGCTTAATAATGGCATGTGGTGTTCCTCAGCATCACCTGCCAAAATGTGATGATCTCCTTGGAAGAAAAGCCATGGGCTGCAATCACGCGTCTGAGCTGACATACATCCAGGTGTATTCTATACAGAAAGAAAAGGTTGGTGTCTTCTGGGATATGAATGTCCACTTTTAACAAATTCAAACAGATCCCAACATAAACATCTTCAAACTTGATGGGCTTCACGTGACTCATCATTTCATAGATCCTTGGCACTAGGTCACTGGACATAATGTAGCCCAACCCACTACAGTAGGGAGGGAACACCTTGAAAGGGTACTCCTGGTATGAAATATGGTTTTTCTGGAAAAATCCTCTATAGGAATAGTTATCAATTAGAGGATAACCCGTGAAAAACTTCTCCGTGTGGTTTACGTTTAAAAGATACTTGACTAAATTGCCAGTGTTTATGAAAACATCAGTGTCTGTTTTCATGACATACTTGGCATTGGGGCAAAATTCAATGACCCACCTGAAAGCCATGATGGTTTTCAAGGTCAAGTTATTATACGTGTCTAAAAAATCTTGCCGTATAATATCGCCATAGAGAAGGTGTTCGTCCTCTAAGGACAGTGCCAACATTTTCTCTTCCTGTTCGGCCTGCTGGCCCAATAGGAAAAAGGTAAGAACCTCATATCCCCACCAGGACTTTTTTTCACCCCATGTAACTCTAATGGCCTGTCTGGCCTTCACATCGGAGGGGCGCGAGGTCACGAGAATGACCAGGAATGGGTTCTGATGAGAGCAGTTGGAATGTTCTCGGAGCGTGAAGCGGAAGTCTTGTCTGTAAATGGGCTCATACTCGTAGAAGTACATCCAGTTCACACGCTCGATTACATTGTAGTGGGGAAGGCTGAGGTACCACATCAGCAGGAAACTCAGCAGAGACAGCAGCAGGAGGCTCCATTTGAGGGACCTCAGTGACATCCTATTGGGAAGGGCAGTCAAGACAGCCGGGGCCATCCACAGCAGCCGAGGAGAACAGAAGGCACAGCTTCTACAAGATGGAGCAAAGGCTGGGTGAGTGTCTACCACCAACACACTTCAGTTGATGTCAGCTAGTCAAAAAGAAACAACAGGAAAAGAAAGCTCCCAAGCAAAGGCAGACAGCCTGACTGAGGCCTGCCTGACTGCATTTAACCTCCACAAATGAACCACCACCCAAAGGTGCACATAGACACCAAGGTTAAAATAGACCCAAGAGCCAGGCGTGGTGATCCCAGCACTCAGAAGCCAGAGGCAGGCTGATCTCTGTGAGTTCAAGGCCAGCCTGGTCTACTAAGTAAGTCCAGAACAGTTAAGGCTACACAGAGAAAGCCTGTCTTGAAAAACAAAAACAAAAACAAACAAACAAAAAGCAGACCCAGGAATCATTTACAAACAACATCCCTCATTCTACACAAATACTTGTAATCCCAGCTACTTGGGAAGATGAGGTAGGAAAATAAGAACTTCAAGGGCAGCCTAGTCTATCTCAAAATTAAAAGTAAAAGGAAAGATGTAAGCTAAAAATATTCCAAAACCATGTAAGAACATGAAATATTTGTCTTTCTGTGCTTGGTTCTTTTTGCTCCATTTATGTTGCTTCAAGTGCCAGGATTCTAACCTTCCACAGCTGAATAATACTCCATCTTGAGGACTACCTTGTTTTTACCCATCACTGGAGTCTCCAGTGATTTCATATCTTGGCTACTATATGTATTAGTAAGTAAGCAGGTCTCACCTGTCTCTTGAATGTATTCTAAGAAGGATTTCTAGACTGTGTCCGACTCAAGCAACACCACTGCTACAAATTTATCCTAAAAAAGAAAAAAAATCAGAAAACTGTGTAGGTCCTTCATAATACAGAAAAATACGACTTAAAACTCTATCATTAGGAAACCTTTGAAGTGAAATTATGGCTGTCAGTCAACAGGATATCTTCACTCCTTACTTGCAGGTTGTCTTCCCGTAACTCGTTCATGTCACTGACTAAAGTACGGAGCCTAGTACATGGTGTCCGCTCGCTTCGGAAAGGTAGAATGGCAGCCACCTACAGTTCCACATCCACATTTGCAGAGCAAGTATCCGAGAGGATGTGTTCCGCCAAGTCAATGGTCTGTATTGTTAGATTATGCATGCATTGCTTTGGATTTCCAAGAAACTGGAATTTGTGCCTGTATGGTGCCGAAATCCACTAAGTATAGGTGGAAGCCGGAGTATTACCCTGTCCTGGCTTCTCCCAGAGGTGTGACCATCTATAACTCATGGCATTTCTATCAGGTAACAGTCTCTATTATTTCGATGTGTATCATTTCAACCCAGGGACTGCTGTGAACAGCTCATTTGGATACACACTGCGGTGCTGATATCAAGCACTCACCATCCACCACAACATGCAAACATGGGGTTTATGCTACCTATTTTATAGGTGAATTTTAGAGTAGTCACAAGGAATGCAAAGAATATTTTCAAAAGTACCAGGGTTCACAGAGATCCACCTGCATCTGCCTCTCCTCTGCCTTTATCTTTGGAGTACTGGGATTAAAGGCATGTGCCACCATGCCTGGCTACTGAAGGATCTATTTTAATATGAGGAAAACTGAATTTAAAAGGGAATGGGATGCAAGAAGCAAAGGTAAGGCAGGAGAGTATTAAATGGTATTAAAGACTTGTAATCACAGCTCCAAGGAAGGGAAAAGACAGCAAAGAACAAAGATAATTTTTCAGAGGAAAAAAGGGGTGAGCTAGAGCAGCAGTTCTCAACCTGCGGGTCGTGACCCGTTTGATGGTTGAACAACTCTTTCACAGGGGTGGCCTAAGACCATGGGAAACAAGGATTATTTACATTACGATACGTAGCGGTTGCAAGATTACAGTTATGAAGTAGCAACAAAAATAATTTCATGGTGAGATCCAAGATGGCTGTCCCAGGAGGACACTGTGTCTGAGGAGCAGGACA
>CM053766.1:14034872-14071253 GCA_028658305.1 Pachyuromys duprasi | reverse complement strand
CTTCTAATCATCCTGTCACTGAGGAGGCAGGCACAGGAGGATCTCTGGAGCTTGCTGGCCATTCAGTCTAGCCCAATCAGTGAGCTCCAGTCAGTGAGAGGCAGAGTCTCAAAGAGTAAGGGGAGAGGGCAATGCTGTAACTCAGTGGCTGATGGCTTGCTGAGTGTCCAAGGCCCTGAGGTCAATACCCAGCCCTACAAAATCAAAATGAAACAAAATCTCTGGGGAAAAAAATAAAGTGAAAGAAATGACTAAGGAAGATACCCCGTGTCAATGTCTGATCTTCATGCACATATACACTAATCTTTACCTCCCTGTACACTCAAAAAAAACAAGTACACACACACACACATACACACACGCACGCACGCACGCACGCACACACGCATGCAACCAGGTAAACATGACACAGTGGTGGGCTGGGATGATGACGCAGACGGCTGCTGTGACCGTCAGCACACATTGGTATGGGGTAATGGCTCACCTTAACCACAGGGGCTTTCACGGCTTAGCCTAGATTTCTGCCATATGTTATTTACAGGGCTCACACCTAAAACAAAACACAAAATGTTTAAAAATTAAGAAACAGGAATGCATGTACCAGGAGAATGCCAATCAACCAACTAGGACCATAGTCTATAGGTAACCATTCATACCATGTACTTTAAGTGAGTAGCATTTAAGAGAAAACAAAGAAAATTTTGTTGCTGATTTCTCTTTGAAAGTTCTCTTTATCCACTGTTGGTTTGTGTGTGTGTGTGTGTGTGTGTGTGTGTGTGTGTGCATGTGTGGATATGATTTCATGCATGCGGGTAAGTGTGTGAAGGCCAGAGTTCAACAAAAAGCACCATAACATAACAATCATAAAGCTACATCACAAAAATAAGCATCAGTGCAGGGAGCCAGACCCACCCAAGACTTTCTCAGAGGTCCTGAGGAGAGGGAAGAGGGAACTTTAGTTCTGTGTCCTTGAACAGGACTTGGCAAAGCTGGTGTAGGGCTGGAGCTCATGCCTTGAAGGAGTCAAGGTCGCAGTGTCTGGAAACTGAGCTCTTCCCCAGGGCTGTGGCTATCAGCCCTTGGAGAACTGTCTCAGGTAGTCACATTCTCTCTGCCAACGCTGTCTACCTTAGCTCTCTGCTGACCTTGCCCATTACTCCTCCTGCAGATAGTATGTATAAGATGATGAGCTTCTTAATAAACTTGCTTGGGCCAGGTGAGGTGGCACACGTCTTTAATCCCAGCACTCTTGAGGCACAGGCACATGGATCTCTGAGTCTGAGGCTAGCCTGATCTACAGAGTGAGTTGCAGGACTTCCCAGGGATATACACAGAAGCCCTAACTTGAAAAACAAAAGGAAAAAAAAAAACTTGTTTGGAATAAGTCATCAGCTTATGCAAGGGCTCCTGTTCCCAATTTTGATTCATTTCTCCTTTTCTCTATGTCTCGTCCCTGTTCCTCCTGCTCAACATCTCACCATTTGGGACCCTTATTCCTACTGGCTCAGAACATTACACTATAGGGAGCAGAGCCTGAAACATATTTATAAATCTAACCCCACAGCACCCAGCTTCCTGAGTGCTGGGGTGACAAGTATGTATGGCCACTCTGGTCTTCAAGATTGTCCCTGTATCGCTCTAAATACTCTGATCTCAACAGTTTGTCCTCACCAAAACCCATGCTGGGGTTTGGTCCCCAGTGTAATGGGTCTAAGAGGAATGAATATGGTTCCTAATGAAATGAGCTGGTCGTCTCGAGTTAGCTGTTACAAAGTGGGCCTGGCAGCTCCACTCAGCCCCTCTGCACACATGCGCCTGTACACATCCCGTTTCCTTCCACTTTGTGTGGGACAGCATACAGCCCCTCAATAAGCCCGCACATACTGACACCATGCTTTCTGCATGCTAGACCCTCAAGCTAAGCACCACCTACTCACAGACTTGTTCTAGCAACAGAAAACAGCCAATGGTACTAACAGGCATTTCCTGCTTCTATCTCCCAAATACTGCCAACACCAGCAGACATGCCAACATAGGCCTCATATAGGCCCCAATGCTATATGAGGAGCTATAGATTCATTGCTGCTAAGAGAATCAGTCTTCTCCAGGGACAAGCCACCTGGGAGATTATCCAGTCATGTGGTTACCCCTAAAAATGTATACAAACAAGCAACACTTAAATAGACTTAACAGAATACATATACAAACATACATATGTGTGTGTGCGTGTATATGCCACTATACACATATATAATAAAAGAGGTCAGTTTGGAGGGAGCGAGAAGCACATGGGGGCAGTGGAGGGGAGAGAAAGGATTGGAAATGATGTAAACACAGTACTCACATTCTCAAAAAAAAAAAAAAAAGGCAAAAGCTTCCTGGGCCAGTGAGGTAGCTCAGTGGGTAAAGGCATTTGTCACCAAGCCTATGTTGGCATGTCCGCTGGTGTTGGCCGTATTTGGGAGATAGAAGCAGGAGGGCTAAGAGTTTGAGACAATCCTCAGGTATATAGTGAATACAAGGCCAGCCTGGGCCTTGAATTAGGCTAGGGTGAAACCCTGTTTAAACAGTTCTCCCCTTGAAAATAAAATCAAAAAACAGCACTTCCCCTAAAGGAAGATATGCCTGTATGTCTGTATTAAACATGCACAGATTTGTTTTCTGTCATTATTCCATAAGAAATATTGAGAAACAGCTATTATCTATATTTCAGAATACTTTATTAGGTTTCTTAATTTAGAGAGTACACAACACTGTGCAAATATTACCCACCGTACATAGGGATTGGAGTGTGACATTACCTTGGAACCCACAGGAGTCCCAAAACCATCGTTCACATGGTGAGCAACCACTGTACTTGTCTATAAGACTATATCAAACACGCATTAAGAAAAAAGACCTGACACTAGGCTACATATTGTGCTGGCTGGTTTATGTCGACTTGAGCCAAGCTGTAGTCATCTCAGAAGAAATGCCCTCAACTGAGAAGCACCTCCCTAAGACTGGGCTGTGGGTAAGCCTGGAGGGCGTTTTCCTCATTTGTTACTCCTGTGGGAAGACCCGGCTCACTGTGGGTAGCGCCACCCCAGCCTGGTGGCCCTGCTTGCTCTAAGAACGCAGGGTAAACAAACCGAAAAGCAACACTTCTCTATGTTATCAGCTCCTGTCTCCAAGCTGGGTTTGAGTTCCTGTTTCCCTTCCCAATACTGTGATTCAGTATTTAGACACCAAATGAACACACCCTTTCTCCCCCAAGTCACTTTTGGTCTTGCTGTTTCATCACAGAAATAGTTTCACTACTTGGCAATCCTTAAATACCCAAGACAAGCTACATTCTTTTCCTACAACACAGTTCTATTAACTACAAAAAGATAACTTGAAAAACACATTTGAAAAAAATCTCCTTAGGCGACGGAGATACAGCTCAGTGGTAAAAAGCTTGCCTTGCATGTATGATTGCTGGGATCAAATTCTAGCAAAACACACATACACACACACTTTTAGGAATTCAAAATCCTTACACAAACAGCCTACAAACTTAGAGTCTCAGTCACATTGTACATTTTTTTTTAATCTATAACTGAAGACTTCAACAACCTAGTAATTCACCAACTCTTAATCTGAAAAATATTTCCTGGTGTGGGGGTAACAAGTAGTTTTTTTTTTCCTGCTTTAAAGAATGATGTATAGCTTAAGGTAGACAAATAACTCTAAATGATAAGGAAATGGTCTTCTTTATGGAAAAATGGAAGTTATAAATGTAGTTGAAAAGACCTAATTACAAAACTACCATTTTGCAACATCTCACAAAATTGGTTCAAGTGCTGATTATTAAACAACATTTGATCATCAGAGGAAAGGCTGACTGGGTACCAAAGATTATCACATTTTCTTTTTGGTGCAAGTACTAAAGTCATAGAAAGCTTATGGTGGGCAGTGAGAGTGAAGTGTTATGGCTTTAGCCGGTAACTGTGGTAACTGACAGGCAAGCACCCGTCTCCTTATGAGAGAAGGTGTTCAGTGCTATTTCCGATACAGCCTAGCTAAAACTACGTAACAGTAGTCTAATCGGTGGTACAAGAACTGGATGGCAGGACAAGCTATGGAACACCACGTGGAAACAATCATGCAACGGTGAGTCTATGGGACAACCAGCATGGTCTCAGAGTGTGGAGAGAGTAAGGACACAGAATAGTGATGTGTGGTTCTGGTTTCAGACCGGGAAAAATCTGAAGGCAATCTAGGTATGAGGTTATCAAGGAGTCTAATTCTTTTAAAGCATGATAATATCAACTAGAACAAAAGGAAATGTCCTTCAATGAGGACAATGTACTAACAGCCATGTGACAGGATATTACTCAGCTATAAAGTGGAGTGTTGCTACAAACATTAGCTGTAAGAGTTCCTGACATGCACAAAACTAAAAAAATGCTAATTAAAAGAAGCCAGAGGCTAAAGACCACATACTGTATTACTGCATTGCATGTCTTAGTTAGGGTTTCTATTGCTGCAACGAAAAGCAGGATCAAGGAGCAAGTTGGAGAAAAGGGGTTTATTTGGCCTATACTTCCATATTGCTGTTTATCCTGGAAGGAAGTCAGTACAGGAGTGCAAACAGGACGGGATCCTGGAGACAGGAGCTAATGCAGAGTCCAGGAGGGGTGCTGCTTACTGGCTTGATTCCTCTGGCTTGCTTGGCCTGCTGTCTTACAGAACCCAGGACCATCAGCCCAAGAATGGAAACACCCACAAAGGTCCCTTCCCCCATCAACAGCTAATTAGGAAAATTCCCTACAGCCATATCTAATGGAGGCATTTTCTCAGTTAAGGGAACCCCCATTCAGATAAAACTAACCAGCACATTTAACAGCTTGGTGTGTAGCCAGACACTAGCATGAAAAGGGCCTGAGGGAATGGAGGGGCCGATGACAGTGATTTAGGATTTGATAGTGGAAACGGTTCAATTTAGCAATACCACTGCGCTGTGTGCCTGAAATAGCTTACGACTGTAAGTACATGGCAGGAAGGCTGCTAAAGTCTTAGCTTCCTGTTCTCAAAGCCATATATTGATGTACTTAGTAGGAGAGAGCCAAGACACCTGTGTTTATTTTTAGGTAGTCCAGTAATAAGATAAATGAAAAGTTAGATTCCCTTCTGCATACTTTTCCGATGGAGTACAAAAAGGAGGACTATGGAATGTATCATTTTGCTGCGGGTTTCGAATTTATCTCACACACAGTTGCGTCTGTCTGAAATGATGAATTATTTTACAACATGATCCACTGCAACACCTGCTACAGAAAATAACTATAAAAACCAAAGCTATCACCAATGAGAATGCATCACATGCATCCACAAGTGAAGATTACACAGGGAAAAAGGAAAAAAAATAGCAAAGGTACCCTGTGTGTACTGACATAAAAAGACTTCTAGACAATATGAAGTAAAAAAGACTAAAGATAGAATAAGTGTGTGTGTGTGTGTGCGCGCACGCGTGCGTGCACATGTGTGTTCACATATAAGTGGAGGTCAGTTCTCTCCTACCATGTAGGTCTGTGCTGTCCGGCTTAGTGGTAAGGGCCTTTATCTGCTGAGCCATCTCACTGGCTCTGTCATACTAATTTTTTAGTAGAAGACAAAATTTAAGATATATTTATACATGTGTGCTGATTTCGCTCCCATAAGTTCACAGGCTGTGTCACTATTAGGAGGTGTAGCCTCTTTGAAATAGCTGTGGCCTTGTTGTAGGAAGTGTCACTTGGGGTGACTTTGAGGTTTCAGATGCTCAAGCCACATCCAATGTCTCTCTCTTCCCGCTGCCTGCTAATCTGGATGTACAATTCTCATCACCTTCTCCATCACCGTGTCTGCCTGCACTCGGCCATGCTTCCCGCCATGGACGATAATGGAATAAACCTCTGAACTGTAAGCCAGCCCCAATTAAACGCTTTCCTCTATAAGAGTTACCATGGTCATGGTGTTTCTTCACAGCAATAAAAACACTAACTAGGAGAATGTTCATTTAAAAAGTAACACATGGTGGATGGGAGGAACAGGGTAGACCAAAAGGGGGTGAAAATAAGACTTTCTAAAGTCACTTAAATGCTTCATTAAATCCCCTTACTTATTTTCTATAGATATAAACATATTGTTTGTCTGTTTGTTTTTTACACAGGGTCTCACTATGTAGCTCTAGCTACATATGTAACTGGAACTGGAACTCAATATGTAAGCCAGGCTGGCCATGAACTCAGAAATCCACCTGCAGAGGCAGCACTCCCAAGTGCTGAGATTAAAAGCACAAGCCACTATGCCTGGCTATGATTTTATAAATGTACAATGTACTGTGATCATACTCACTCCCTCTTACCCCGTTTCCCTCTCACTCCTGCTGACCCCCTCTTCTTCCACCCACTTCTTTTTAACCCACTGAGTTAATCAGAGCCACTTTATGAACAGGGGTAGGGTGTCATTTACTGGAGTGTGGGCAGCTTACCAGAGGCTACACCATCAAAGAAAATGACACCTGTAACTGCCCCCCTTCCTGCAGTAAGATTAAATGCCAAAAGCTCCTCCTAGAAGGTAGGACTTCATGAGACCCTCTCCATCCATGACAGAAGGTTGAAGGGCCTCATCTTGTGCAAGTGTCTACCGAGTGTGTTTGTGATTACTGGGGTCCCTTATTCCTGGCCTTCACCTCTTACAATCTCTCTGCCTTCTTCCATGATGCAGACCAGTGTCTCAATCACTATCCTCACAAAACTGTGCACCCTATCCCACTTTCTGCTCACTCCCAGCTGCAGCTCCCTCCAATCCAGACATTTGTACAATACTGTGATCATACTCAGCCCTCCCCAAAATACATGAGAAGCATCATAAAAGCACTCTATTTAGGACACTCCAAAAGAGGAGCCACCCACACCCTCTTGCAGTTGAAGAGAGTAACACCAACAGTTTGAAACAGTATTAGAAGAACTGGGACTGAAACACCTAGAAGTAATTCACATCTTCAGAGATTTCAACAGCATTCTCTAGGAATATACGAAATGTTTATCAAGTTATCTAAACAAAGCATCTATTCTAGTGTCTCTAGCAAGAAATTTGAAATAAATGCAAATTAATTCAATCACTTTGATGTGATTCTATAAAACTGTAAGTTTATTTTCCCTGTGACACAAGTACACTCTAGTAGAACACATAGTAATGTATACCAAGAAATGTGAAAATGGGGTCCGAGTCTTCATGACTGAGGGCTCTTCCCCCAAAATCCATAGGACAGCTCGTAACAGCATTCTATGTAGGGCCAACTCCAAAACAGGAGGCACCCAACACCCTCTGGCAGTTGAAGAGAGGAACACCGACGATACGTCATTCACGAGAAGCTGTGCCATGGGCCAAACGGAGCAGACACCATGTTTCCATCCACACAGGCTGGAAGCAGACAAGCTGGAGTGCTGGGGCTCAGACCGCTGGTGCCTCAGGGGATGGAATGGGTGGAGAGGGCTAAAGGTGCCCTGGCACCCTGCTCTAGCTCTGATTCCATCTGTGTGGAGCTACACGAGGGTCCTCTCTGTTCTTTCCTCTTAGGACTGTGTACTTCTGTCTAAGTCACAGTCGGGACCCAGCCAATCATTCTGTCCGCTTGTCACTATTGCAGTCAGTCTAGGAGATGTCTCGATAAAGCAGGTGGCTCAGGCGCAAGGCCTCGTTCACATCATCCCAGGAGAGCCTGGTGAAATGATGCACTTTACTCCCAACTCAACTGGTGAGGAAATTGGGCTCAAGGAAAGCCACAGGCTCATACCTGGCCTGAAAAAAACCTCAACTAGAATTCTGCATGTTCCTCCGGTATCTGCTGCCTTACCACTGTCTCCCGCCCTATAGAGGTCCATGTAACTAGAGCAACTGTGGGACATGGTTTTACATTTCTTAAAATCAGTGAACCATAACACACACAATAAGCAGCCTTACTGTCTCTACACATGAATACTAAAGGTTTCCACTCTCAAAACCTGAAGTGAGTTATTAACAACAATAACTTGCATAGTGTCAGTCTGATTTTGTATAAACAAGAAAGACACTGGTAGACAAAAACATATAAAAAGTAAGTCTTTTCTTCATATATATATATATAATGCCTTGTTTTAGGAAAAGTATGAGTCCTTTAATCTGATTACACTGGAGGGAATGTATTGTTATACCTGGCATGTCAGTAGCCCATTCTCAAGCTTATCTAATAGGGAGGCTTTTAAAGCCTGGATCATTTGCCTATATTAAAGTGCACTTTACACACACACACATACATACATAATCAATTGTTTTAATCTTCGGTTATACTTTACTACTGGATTACAGAACTAACCACTTTCCTTGTTTCTCTCTCTCCTATCTCTCTCTCTCTCTAACTGTTAAGGCCAGTTGAGATTTGATTTTCAGGGGTGCTGAAGCTTGAAAGGAATCCCTGGCTCTTTCAGCCTTTTTTTTTTTTTTTTGAATACCAGTTTCATCATCTGCCATGGTGAGTCGAAGCCCTGCTGACGGAGACTTTCCTTGGAGATACTGAGGGTATCCACTCACTGTGTAGAATTTTGGCACACTCAACAGGGCTCCTGGAGAAGTGAGAGGCTTATGGGGAAGGGGGCAGATGTTCCAATAAAAACATGTGTCCAGAAAGAAGGGTACCAGCACCCCAGAAGTAAGCCAAAGGGTCCGGTAAGGAGGAGGCATTAGGACTCCAACAGTATAGCAAAGCCTAAGGGGCCACCAGAAACTCCACAGTAGGACAAAGCCAACATTGGCTACCAGAAATCCCACAAGTAGGCTTCAGCTTTTGAAATCTCAGAGCCCACCGCCAGTGACACACCTCCTCCAGCAAGGCCACACCTCCTAATCCTCAAATAGTGCTAGTTCCTGGTGAAGAAGCATTCACACACATGTGCCTATGGGGGCCACTCTTAATCAAACCACGCACTCACCACTGAAACTCTGACACCACAGGCACAGCATAGCAGCATTAGATGTAGTAATAAAAACATACTCTGCTTGAAAGGAGCACAGGAGAGGAGATGAAGCAGATAGGTACTCTGATTGAGACTAGAAGAGTTTAAATACAGCACCTCCAAATGGTTCAAGTATGGCAAGTCTGAGTAAACAGACTTGGAGGACCTAATACTGTCTTTACCTGAAGTCCTATCAGAATCAAGATCAGCATTTTATCTTTGAGAAATATACCAAGCAACTTGGTAACATCTCTCAAAAACAGTAAGATTTGTATATTTTATATTGTATACTTTATATTTTAAAGTACAGTCCTGTCCTTTCTTAAAAAAAAAAAAGAAAAGAAACTGGTGAAACCATTTGGTTGTGTTTATTTCCTAGGGATTTACTGTGAAAAACCCCCAATATATTAACAACAATTTTTCCGCTTATCAATCTAGAGGACTGAGGGTGACAGGTATCCTAGTTAGGGCCACTGCTGCTGAGATAAAACACCAGAACCAAAGAGCACGTTGGGGAGGAAAGGGTTTATCTGCCTTACACTTCCACATCATAGGCCACTGCAGAAGGCAGTCAGGACAGGAACTCAAGCAGGAACCTGGAGGCAGGAGCTGATGCAGGGGCCAGGGAGGGGTGCTGCTTGCTGGCTTGCTCCCCGTGGCTTGCTCAGCCTGCTTTCTTACAGAAGCCAGGACCACCAGCCCTGGGATGGCCCACCCACAGTCATTTGGGCCCACATCAATCACTAATTAAGAAAACGCCATACTGCCTTCAGCCCAATCTTAGGGAGGCACTTTCACAATTGAGGTTCTACCCACCAACCCCTCTTGACTCTAGCCTGCATCAAGTTGACATAAAACTATTCAGCACAAGAGGCCCAACATAATTTTGTATAGCAGGCCAAATTTATTAAAAGATTTAAGTTATTTGACCAGTAAAGCACGTTTTACCGTTACTATGTACTTTATCAGGTATATTCCAAGTAGAAATCTTTTTTTTTTTTTTTGACTTTTTGTTTGGTATTACAACAGTGTCCATCTGGGAAGGGATGACTTTACCTAGCAGGAAAACATATCAACAGCATGTGGAGAAATCTAATCACAGGTTTTAAATGCCTCACTTAGTAAAGGGATAAAACAAGATCTTCTGGTGTTTTCCTAAGGTCAGTTTTTTTTAAACATTATTAATTGCTGATCAATACTTAAAACCTTGTTAGCCAGGAGCAGTGACCCACGCTTGTGAATCCCAGCACTCGGGAGGCAGAGGAAGGCTGATCTCTGTGAGAACGAGGCCAGCCTGGTCTAAAAATCAAGTCCAGGACAGCCAAGCCTACACGGAGAAACCCTGTCTCAAAAAGCAAAAAGTAAATCTTGTTGTTGTAAGCACAATCTAGCATCCATTTTTACCTTGATGTAACAGAATACTGAATTTAGGAATTATAATTATTTTAGAATAACAATCCTCTGAGATTATATTAATGGTTTTTTTTACCAAAGATATATTTTATAATTCATATTAAATAAAGGAAAACGCAGGAAGTTATATATTGTCTCACAGAACTTAGTTATTATCCCAAATATATTGTAAAAGAACAGTGTTATAAAAAAAATGTCTTTTCTATAGGCTGCCACCAGCCGGTGTGGCCCAGGTTTAAAGTTGGTCTTTTAGATTAAAGGTGGTTCCTCCCACGTCACATGATTTAATCAAGAACAATCCCTCACAGGTGTATCCAGAAACTTGGATTTTAGTTTTTTGTTGTTGTTGTTTGTTTCCAAGACAGGGTTTCTCTGTGTAGTCTTGCTTGTCCTGGACTGGCTTTGTAGACCAGGCTGGCCTCAATCTCACAGCAACTCTGACTCCCGAATGCTGGGGGTAAAGGCGTGTGCCACCTCACCCCACTAACTTGGGTTTTAGTTAATTCCAGGTGTAGTGCATTTTGACAAGCAAGACTGGCCAGCACAAATATTATCAGTCAATTTAAAGATGTCTTATATAACTTTGAGCCAAAAACTTTCATAAACACAAGTTACCGGCATGTAACCTTTAGGTAATAAACAACCAAAGTACATAAAATTACAAAATATTTAACTGCCACAATCACATTTAACCACTGAGCAGACAAAGGACAGAGGGGGAGTTTTCAGCCCCTCTCAGAAATGTTACTAAATTAAGTTTGCAGGAGAGTTGATCTGGGTGAGACGAAAGAACTGTGCCTCTGCGGGGATTTACAATCCAGCCTTTCAAAGTGACATGTTATCTTTTGTGACTTGTGTGAGAGAAGTGCAGCAGCCAGGCTTGGGAGCCCAGGGATGGAGGATGGGGGGGGGGGAGTTCAAGAGCAGGGGTCACAGCTTTGTGGCTCTGGAGTATGGGTCCCTAAAGTAGGAAGAGAAGAAGAAAGAGGTGTGTCTGAGGGTGTTGGTAGGCTGAAAAAAAGAATCTAGAAGGGTGAGGACCGAACACAAATTAGCTCTTTTTGTTTGTGCTTGCTTGCTTGGTTGTTTGGTGTTTGTTTTTCTAGACAGGATTTCTCTGTGTAGCCTTGGCTATCCTGGACTCATTTTGTAGCCCAGGCTGGCCTCGAACTCAGAAACATCTACTTGCCTCTGCCTCTGAAGTGCTTTGATTATAGGTGTGGGCCCACAAACCCCAGCTTAGTTCTTTAAAAATGTAACTAAAGGGGTGAATCCCATAGGAGTGGATGCTAAGGAAGGAGGAACTTTGCAACCTAGACTATTATGGAGAGTAAACAATGGCTTTATGTGAGCCACACATTGGCAGTGAGGGAGAGGAGAGCAGAGGCTGTGTCTGAAGGAGGTGGCAGGCATGCTGGGCACCTCAGGCAGCCTGGAGGCAGATCTTGCAGAGGAAGCATGGGATAGACAGCCTCACAGAAAATGCCAGTGCCAGTAAGGGGAACAGTGGGAAGCTGGTGGAAATCTTGACAGAGAAGCTGTCAGAGGGGAAGAGGGTAGCAGCCAAGAGCTGTCAGGTATATGGGAGTGGAGGAGGAAGGAGTCACAACAAAGCCACAGAAAGGGAACCAGAATGTGAGCATTCTGGACTAACTGTAACCTCCCTTATCTGAGCAAAGCTGAATCTCGCTAGAAAAGAGAACACTGTCAGAGACAGCCCCTGTTTCCATGGCTACATCTGTGCAGGGGTTCTAGGTTATCTCCATGAGTGGTTGGAGTATCAGTTCTTTGATCAACTCCCCTGAGGGAGGCCCACCTTACCAGGCCGCTGAGGAAGATAATACAGACAGTCCTAATGAAACCTGATAGGCTAGGGTCAAATGGAAGGGAAGGAGGACCTCCCCTATCAGTGGACTAGGGGAGGGGCATGGGAAGAGAGGAGGGAGGGCGGGCAAGATTGGGAGGGGATGAGGGAGGTGGCTACAGCTGGGATACAAAGTGAATAAACTGTAATAAATTTAAAAATAAAATAAAAAATTAAATATTATAAAAAGAAAGAATGACTATAAAAGAAAAGAGAAAAGAAAATGAACAGTGAGAGAGCAATTCTGCTTGCTAGAGAGCCAGAGTTGACTAGCAGGGGTGTGGCTAGGGACTGCAGAGAACAGGGGTCCAGATAAAGGCTGCAACCGCCAGGTCTCAGGCCACTTTCCTTTGTGCAGAAGGAAAAGTCCAAGGTCTCTTAGAATCTGGAAACCAAACAATCCACCTCTGGCCAAAGCTAGACGTAGTTAAGGTGGTACTTTGGCCAGAGCATCTTCATAGAGCACGAGAGATTTTGACTCAATGGAGCCTCTGTCTGTTTGAAAAGGAGTGTTGACAGATGGAGTCTTTTCCCCAAATATAAAGCATGCCAAAAGGGGCATCCTTCAACCCAGTGGCTGTTTCTAAAGGCGGCCTGTCGTGAGGAGCAGAGATGTGCTCTTTGAAGGAGTCTGAAGTACCATCAAGGAAATGTCTCTGCCGCAGGTGTAGGTGGAGTTTTGGAGAAAGAGCTTCCACAGGGAAGGACAAACAATCTGAAAACTAATCCAGTGTGGGATCAGCCTGCCACTAATGTGATTAAAACAATGCAGATGGTGGTTCTGCTGGAGTCAGTCAAGCAGCAGTGCAGGAACTGGGGAGGAAGCGAGATCGAGGGAAGAACAGAGGAGGACTCCTTTGGAAAGCCCACATCTGGACTCCCCTTAAGATCAGCAAGAAGCAAGGGACGAAATGACAACTCAACAACACAAGCTTTTATTCAGGAAAAAAAACTCTGGTTCTCTATGTAAGAAACAGCTTTCAATCTGCTTACAAGCTGGGGCCATTTTTGGGCTGGGTGGGAATTTGAATGAGAATGGACCCCCTGGGTTCATATATTTGAATGCTTGGTCCCCAGTTGGTAGAACTGTTTGGATGGATTGAGAGTTCTTATTGGGGAGGTGCACTCTGAGGTTTCAAAAGCCCAACCCATTCCCTTTCAGCTTGGTCTCTCCTCTTCCCTCCTCCCTCCCACCCCCTCTCTGTCTCTCTGTCTCTGTCTCTCTCTGTCTCTCTGTCTCTCTGTCTCTCTCTCTCATCTGTCTCTGCCTTGGAGCTGTTATCTCACCCTGGAGGTTCTCAGTTACTGCTCCAGTCCCGCGCCTACCGTTGCCATGTCCTCCTCCATGATGGTCATGAACTAACCGTCTGAAACTGTAAGAAAATCCCAATAATCTATTCTTTCTATAAATTACCTAGGTCATGGTGTCCTCACAGAAGCAGGAGAGTAACTAACACAGAAGTTGCTGTGACAGGTCCGACCTTGATGGATTTTGAAGGAATGTGGAAGATTTTGCAACTTTGGTCTAGAAAAGCAGCTGAATGCTGTAGAAGGGCTTTAACGGCACATCCTATGGAGCTTGAAAGACAGCAATCCTGAGAACAATGCGTACTCACACGCATCAGCCATGTGGTTCTGGCTTTAGAGTGGTGAAGGATACCGGAGGAAAGGGGTTATAGGATCTTCCTCAAAGGCTAAGGAAGCTGCTGAGACCAGCCATAAGGCAGAGGTGTCCCTACAGGGAGGCCCTGAGGGCCACTGGGGAAGCTGTGCTCAACGAAACCACCTCTGCCATTCAAACAGTCTTCTGGCCCTCCCTGAGCCCAGGGCTCAGTCTGCTGTGTAACTGGGTGCCGGGCCACACCCAAACCAACCAAATCAGATTGAGATGGTGGAAGGACTGCAGTGACACTGTTCTTAACTGCCAGATGACTCCAGTAAGTCCTCATAGGCCCTCACTACTCGGCACCTACACTCCCAGGACATGAGAATCACAGTCCTCTCCCCAGATTTCCTGAATCCATATTTTTAAACAAGACTTAGGGAATGCGAGAAGCTTCACTGACCAACTTGAACAAATCTTTTAACCTCTGAAGCATTGGTTACTGTTTTTATGGAACAGGAACAGCAATGGCTTCCGCATGGGGCGGCTGTGAAGGCCACATGAACGGGGCACAGCCAGCATGTAAGGCGGAGCGGGCACACCAGAGCTAGGTAGGTGTACTGGCGCTCTTGGCGCCCACGCTCCATGCTTCTAGCTCTTATTTGCCTGTACTTTGTTTACAAAGCCTGCAGCTACTCCCAAGTGTGATATGATCCTGCAGGCTCTACAATATGGTTAAACATTCAAATAAAGCCCATGAGGTCTACCCTCTCCCTCCAACTGGTATGCTCTCTAGAGGCTGCGGTTTCTGGTGTCCCTGGAAGATCAGTGCCTGCTGCCCCCCACTCCTCTGTGTCCCAGGCATTTCCGGAAGAGATCCACAGAGCCGCAGGTCGACTCTGGCTCGTTTCCCACACGCTCTGCTCTCTCCAAGTCCTTTTTTCATCCCCACAGCCATTTTGCACCGAATTTCCTTTCTTCCTTTCTGGGTACAACGTGTGCTGCTCCAAGTCCTACCTTAGGCACTCCCAGCAACCACGAAATACAAGAACCTTTCCACCTCAGGCCAGGGGAGTAGTGAGCCCTGAGCCACTTTATTTGAGGGATATGCCTGTGTTCAATTGTTTTAACAATGATTTAGTGTGTGCCAGTGCACATGTGTAGATGTCCGAGGGCAACCCGAGGGAGTCAGTTCTCCCCAGCCTGCTATGCGCATTTGGTAAGTTTACATTTGTCTCCTCATAAAAACTTAGCATTAAAAACACTTCCTTTCTTTCCTATTTAATGACTTTACACGCTCCCCTTCTTTATCATTTCACCAACAGCTTGTCCAGGTACTGGAGCAGGCAAGCCTTCTTCACATTTCTATTTGTGGGATGGCTTCAGAAGCCTTCTGCCCTAGCACTAATGCTGTAATAGCTCATTCCAGCTAAGGAGTCTGGGATTTGCGCCCAGTAACTTAGGAGGCCCAAGCTGGCACTGCAGCTCTGGGGTTTCAGAGTCCTCTCCCCGTGCAAAATGGAGTCTAACTACTGCCCTGTAACAGCCTTGTAACTTGTCTTATCTTGCTGGCCCGAAATCTTTGCGCTTTCCTCAAATGGAGCCTCTCTGTTATTTTTCCAGGGGGATGAAAAGTAGTCAGAGTTGAACCAAAGGAAAACGTGGATGCAGGCACCATTCTTTTTCCATGCAAATCACACTCAGGTCTTCCAAATTCTTCCCCAGTTTCCAACAGCCTTCCCATCCAAAATCACTTTTTAGCCGAAGGGAAAATGCCAAAGCAATGATGTTAATGAATTTATATCTGAAGTGACCCTGAATAAGTCGCTGAGCAATATAAGTGTTAGGGACATAGACAGAAGAGCAGTGACCACGAGGAACTAGCAGATACTCACTAAGACTCTCCATCTGATTAGCTCATCCTATGTTTTGCAGGGTTCCTTCACACAAAGTCCAAAGAAACATGAGCAAACATGAAAATTGCACTCTATGATGAAAGCTAGGTGCTTACAGGTCCTTATGAACAAAATGGAAAACTGCACATCCAAGGAAAAGTGGCTAATCCATCAGAGCTAGGCTTCCTGTCTAGACAAAAGGTTTTTTGTTTGGTTTTTTTGCTGTTGTTTTGTTTGCAGGAGGGAGGACAAGACAAGGTTTTTCTACGTAGCCCTGGCTATCCTGGAACTTGGAACTCACTCTGGAGTCCAGGCTGGCCTCGAACTCACAGCGATCCTCCTGCCTCTACCTGGCAAAAAATTTTTAAAATTTTTATGTACATTGGTGTTTTGCCTGCATGTATGTCTCTGTGGGACCTCTGGAGGTAGAGATACAGACAATTTTGAGCTGCCATGTAGGTGCTGGGAATTGAACCCAGGTCCTCTGGAAGAGCAGCCAGGGTTTTTCATTGCTGAGCCATCTCTCCATGTCCTGTGCACAAGTTTTATTTGCTCAATTTTTTAAAAAGTAATTATATGCATGTATGTATCTATGTGCACATGAGTACAGGTACCACTGCCAAAGGCATTGGATTCCCTGGAGCTGGAGTTACAGGTGGCCATGAGCCACCTGATGTGGCTGCTGGGAACCAAACACTGATCCTCTATGAGAACACTGTGTTCTCAGCGGGCCATCTCTTCAGACCCTGACTGCTTAGTATTTAGTAAGGAACCTGAAATATTCATTGAACTCACGAAAAGAAAAGCACACTGAGCACCCTTCCCTGAGACTGTTACACACTTTCAATGGGTAGTAGGTTTAAATACCGTTATTCCGCTTCTCCGTCTCAGTTCTGCCCCTGAAGTCCCCGTGGCCCGCTGCAGCACCACAGTCCGGTATGTTCAGGGAGAAGGGGGCCCTTCATCCCAGCCTGATGGCAATGGAGACCCACTGCCTCCTCGCACTGGGTGGAGGAATAACGGGCTTCTAAGGAAGAAAGTTGACAAGCGTTAAGGACTATTAACCAAGAGGTTTCTTGTAGTTAAAGCAACCCTGAAGTACCCAGGGTACTTTATTCTCGATTTGGGGGTTGGGGTCTGCAGGGTCTTTGGACCAAGAAGCAAACAGAACCAAAAGCAGCAGGAACCGAAATTCAGGTGTAGTTTTCAGTTTGCTTCTGCCTACCTTCATTCCATCCACTCTCAACAGATGGACCTAGAACCTGAAGCTTTTCAACTCCGAATGCTGTGCCCATTTTCCCAAAGCAGGTGCTTGCTTGGGAGTCAGACCTCACACCCAGGTCCTGAGTCCCCAGATTCCTGGATAGGGAGGGACCAGTCGAGCCAGGGTGAAGACACTGCTGCATTCAGAGTGAACAGGCTGAGCCAGCATGTGACAGAACAGCCGGTGGGAACTAGAGCAGCGGGTCAGGGCAGTGAGAGGGAGCAAAGAGCTGGCGCCTGAAAGCCTAGAAAAGCGTTACCCACCGAAGGGGGCAGGAGCAGCTCTCCTGCAAACTGTCCATCTTTGCCCTTCCTCGGGACTGGCCCACATCTCTGTCATGTATCTCCTCCATCAGGCTAAGTCACTGATGGTCTATCTCTTAGCTCCCTGTGAATCCTTCACTCACTGATCCATTCACACATCTCATATGCTAACCTCTGTTACACTGAGACAGCAAAGGCAGGAGACAAGCTCACCCCTCAGACTGCTGAGATTGCTGCCGACCAAAGTAAGGCAGATTCATGACTCTGGGTTCAACCTGAACCTCAGGATTGAAACCCATCTACAGAAAACTTGGAAGGTTCCCACGACAAATGTCCCCAAATTAGCAATCAGTGTGCAAGTGTGGGGAACTACCCAAAGGCGCCAATGCTTAATAAAGGTGCAAATTACACAGCTTACACTACAATAAAGGAACTACTTAATTAATACTATTTTAATACTATGATAATTGTTTTCTCCTGGGCGGGGGTGGGGGTGAGGGCAGGGCCTGGGAAGATGGCTCCATTGCTAAAGCGTTTGCATGGAGACCTGGGTTTCGGTCCCAGCAGTACCTGGAATCCCATCACTAGGGAGGCAGGGACAAAAGGAACTCTGGGGCTTGCTGGCAAGCAGTCTAACCCAAGCCATGTGCTTAAGATTCAGTCCAGACCCCATCTCAAATAAAGGTGAGTGCTGGTGGGACAGACCACTGGGTACAGGAGCTTGCCACCAACCCAGATATAAGAGCCCAATTGAAATGTAGTAAAGCCACGTGGTACACAGAAAGGACTAACTCCTCCAAGTTGTCCGCTAACTTCCATATATATGTAACTTTTAATTAAAATTAAAACACAAGGTGAAGAGCAAAAAAAAAGAAGATATCCACCTCCACACGTACACACAGACACACAACTAGCATGAACTCACACACACACATAATAAAAAAGAAACGGATTGACTGCATTTCACAACCAAAGTCTGTAACTGAACCAAATACAGCTGCAGATAGGAGAACAGTGTCTGGAGCTGTGCCGTTACAGCGGGACAGGCTGGGAATGATGAAAGGCTTTAGAGGTGCCAGCATCTCCTTATTCTAACTTGTAAGAGTGTCTCCAACAAGCCGGGCATGATGGAACATGCCTTTAGTCCCAGCCCTGGGGAGGCAGTGTCTGGAGGATTTTTTTGAGTCTGACCAGTCTGACCAGTCCGGTCTACATATTGAGTTCCCAGCCCTGGGGAGGCAGAGGCAGGTGGATTTTTTTGAGTCTGACCAGTCCGGTCTCCATATTGAGTTCCCAGACAGCCAAGAACCTGTATCAAAAAAAAAAAAAAAAGTGTATGCAGGTTGCCGACTTTTCAGAATCCTATGTACTGTCCAAAGGGTGGGCAAAAATTCTGTATCCCACACAAGGCAAGATGGTAAATTTGCAGGCTATACGCATCTATCTATCTCAGCTACTTGATTCTTCTTCTGGGTTAAACAATGGATCCATAGGCAACTATAAGCAAACAGGTACAGCTAGGTTCACCACAGAAAACAAAACTCAAGGATGCTTAGGTGTGTGTGTGTGTGTGTGTGTGTGTGTGTGTGTGTGTGTGTATACACATATATATGTATATATGTATATATAGTATTATAGTAAGTGCAATATTTGTATATAACTTCTACAGAGCCCTATACTTTTTTGAGATGTATTTTTATTTTATGTGTATGAGTGTCTCGCCTGCATGTACGTAAGTGTACCACATGTGAGCAGTGCCCATGGAGGCTAGAAGAAGGCCTCAGCCCTCCCTGGAGCTGCAGCGAATGACTTGTGGGCACCCAGGTGGGTGCTGAGACTTGAACCCAGATCTGCTGGCAGAGTAGCTAATGCTCTTAACCACGATGGGAATGTGATGTGCAAAGCTGTTCTACATATTGTTTAGAAAATGCTGACAAGAAAAGAATGTCTGTGTGGTTTTTTTGTTGTTGTTGTTGTTTTTTAGGACACACAAGTTTTTTCTAAATATTTCTGTTCCATGGCTGGCAGGGTCTATGAATATAGAACCTCTGCACCCAAAGAACTGATTATATCTATCATGTATCATTCTGGAAATGTTTGCTCTATATCTATGAAAGTCACAAATCTCCAGAGATTTAACTTTTCTTTTTTTTCCCTCATGACCCAAAGGAGTCATACAACTAAAAAAGACCTCCTAGGCAAACGGATCACACATTCCTGTATGAAATGGCTCTAGAAGGGTAGGTAGACCGAGTTGGGAAGGTTACCTCAGCTGTGTGACCAGCAAGAGGGCAAAAGGCCCGGCTTCCTAGCTAATTATATTCAGGGTCAAAGGCACATGACAGAAGACATTTATAATAGGGTTTTGCTTTCTGGTCTTCACTCCTTAATACCACAGGGCTTCAAGAAGCGTAAATCTTCTGCAGCTCTGAGGCCTACCACTTGTTCACACTTCATCTCCCCTTTCCTCTAATTCAGAATAAGACAGGAATCTTGTCCATAAAAGCAAATCAATGCTTATACAACTCTCATTAAAATAAACTCACTTCTCACAGTCCCTAAGGAGTTGTCTGCCGTCAGCCTGCTGAACTGCAACTCTGGCTAGGCTCATTTCAGAGTACCTTGCTTGACCTCCAGTTGACCTTACCCATGAGATGGTACCATGTGCCTCTTTAACATACAGGAGGTCTCTATCACATGACAAGCTGCATCTACCATGCACATGTTCCCTGGATACATAGGTATAAATAGGATAAAGACATTTCCTTTACATCTACCTTTACCACGACAGAGAAGAGCTGGAGGCTGGGAAGGAAAAGCAAGGCACCTAGTGAAGCATTTTATTAGGGATAAAGAATTTACTCTAAACTCAAGGTTGACTATGATCTGCCAAGTTTTCTTGAAGCACCATAGTTCTTAATAAAAATTCAACTTTAGGGGAAAATATATTATTATCCAAAATGACTTAGTAAAGCTTAAGTCTTGCACCTTTTCAAACCTGCTGGGCAAAGAAACACACCAGAATATACTAAAGTTTGCAACTTATGTCAGTGATACCTAAAACTCGGACAGGGTACCATAATGGGCATTTTCAACTAATCTAGAGAAATTCAAATTAAAAATATAAAAAACTCACTTACAGAATTTCAGATAAAATTAAAGTACTAGACAAATGTGTATGTGTGAGAAAGAGACAGAGAGAGGGAGATTTCTGTATTCTTTGCTTTAGTTAAAATAGATCTGCTGCAAACAACTGAATGTAAGAAAAATACTATATCTTGAGGCTGGAGAGAGGACTTGGTGGTTAAGAGCGCTTGTTGCTCTTGCTGAGGACTGGAGCTCAGTGCCCAGTGTTCATGCTAGTGGATCTACCCCACCTGTAACTCCAGTTCTAGGCCATGAAAATGCTCCACTTCTGACCCCAGCAGGCACTTACACATACCTCTGGTTCACATACATACATGCAGGCAGAACACATATAATTTTTTCTTTTCTTAGAAATTTTTTAAAAGAAGTCTTATATCATAACATCAACATTATGACATATGTTCTATCCCTGACAAATTGCTTTAGGAAGAGTTAGTATGCACCCCCAGGCTCTGCCTTTCTGGGTAGACCTGGGTCCTTTCTTCATCTCTCTGTTCTATTCTTGTCCCATATGCTAACCAAGAATTGTATTTGAACAGTTTTGATAATGGACTATTTTTAACGCCGCAGTTCCCCAATGGTCATTCATTTTAAACAACCTTTTCAATGTGAAAGAGAGAAAATACCTCACTGTCAGTACCAGGTAGATCTCTTTTCTAGAGTACTGGAGGTATGAGGTGTCAATCATTCAGACAGCACTAACTCCCTGCTTCTGCCTCAAACACCCAGAGTTAAAACAATTTCGTTCTGGGTGAAGACTGCAAACTCCAATTGTCCTACCTCTGAAACAAACGGTTGGGCAATCTTTTCCTTGGAATTTCCTAACAAAGCAGCCGCCTGTCCTAAAGGCTGGCGATGTGAAAAACATAATCTACTCTGCTCAAAAATCAAACCCTGACTTTTAGTCCTGCAGACACAAGCAGTCACAAACACCAAATTCAGCTATCTGTGGAGCTGCTGGCACCTTCCTTTACACCCCGAAAAAGTGAGCCCCCCCCCATCTAAGATTTCCTTTAAAATGTTTTGTATGTTCATTCAGACCTCTTATTAATTATGTAGCCTTAATATCTTTAGGCGTCTCCTCCTTCCGCTTTCCAAATTTCCCCTTCCCTTCCTCCGGTCCATCTTGCGCACCATCCCTCCCCATGAAGCACTCTCCTACCCTGGGGACCACCGGCCCTTTCCCGCCTGGAATGTGCGTTCGTCCGGGCCTGCTGCAGGTCCACGGCCAGTGCTGACAGTATTTTCAGCTTCTCCTTGGCCACGGTGACAACCAAGCCACCCCCCAACCCCCGCCACCGCGAGGCTCACTGCGCCCGGGGCAGAGGAGGGGTCCGCGCGGCAGCGGCGGAGGAAGCCAGGCCCGCCACGAGCACTGGCGTCCCTTCCCAGTGGCCCAGACTCCCGGGTCCCTTGTCCCAAGCCTCGAGAGCCGGAGGAGACCAGCAGCGGAGGCCGGGGCCCAGGGCGTGGCAGCTCGCGGGGCTGCGCTCCCCAGAGGAGCCACCACCGAGCGGCGACTGGGGCCTGGGAGCCGGGCCCTGCGTCCCCAGAAGGCTGCGCCTCGAGAGGGGCGGCTCGCCACCGCCCAACGGTCTCCCCGGCCGCCTGGCCCGCACTCACCTCCGGCGCGCCTGCCACTGGCACCCGCTGCGGTGCGAGCCCGGCTCGCTTCCTGCGCGCCACCACCGGCTCCCCGCAGCTGCACGCACTCCCGGCGCGCGCCTCGTCCACGCACGCGCGCGCGGGGACCCGGCTCCCGCAGCCTGCGCTGCCCTCGCCACGGCTCCGGGCCTCTGCCGCGGTCGCTGGCATCTCTGAAGGACAGGTCTGCTTATGACTACCCCACCCCCCCAACACGCACACACCCTGCTCTTTGCCACGAGCCATCTTTCCGCAAGCTGCCTAAACGCACAGCCAACCCGCAGGATATCCTCACACGGCTGAGCGGGAAAGAAGGAAGCCTTGGTAGGATTTCCTTGCACTCTCCGAAGGCGGGTTCTCCTTCCAGGAGTGCGGACAATGAAAAGCGAGGAACCCTTCAGGTTCCTTGGGTCTGTGTGGGCCCGAGGCTCAGACCCCATCCACCCTCAACTCACCCCATCTCTGCGCGCCTCCAACTGCTTCTAGAAACAATCCATTGCTAGGGACACTTGGCCTGTTAGACTCTGCGTCGGCCCCACCCAAAAGATGCCTCCCTGGGGGAGGGGAGGGGAGCGGCCTTTGGTCCTGAGAGCTGGGTGTTGCTGTACTGGCCCTGCTTATCCCCGGACCTTTTACACAGCCGAATCGATATTATCGCTTTTGAGAAACTAGAACTTTCTATCAATATAACTTTAAAAGCCACAGTGGTTTCCTAGAAAGATCATCTAACCAAGATTGGATATTGCCTCTAGACGTAGCACAACCTGTTTTGTTTTCATAGCAGTCCTTTTGGAAGCCGCTCGGTTCGCCTTGTCTGATGTTTTGCCCTCCCGGCGTGATTTAACTGATCTTTAGCTCTGGAATTTAACCAGAAGCTTGACGTGATGGTACGACTCCTTCATACATTCCATTGTGGTCTTCGTGTTGTTTTTCACGGGGTGGGGGAGAATATGAAATCTTAAACACAATCTCAGTTGTCCTAAAGCTAATACCACTGAAGTAAGGAGAGATGGTCTCCAAATTTTCCCATTATAAACAAGGATGGAGAATATTTCTTTTTAGTGGTTAATAGGTTAATAGGTTAATGTCAAATGAAGATTTTGAAAATTCTTGAGAGGAGCGTTTTAAATTCCTTCTAGAACAGCGAGTACTTAAGACTTGTGTAGCTAAAGCAGTAACACTCCCAAGATTGTCGGGTGGGACTGGGAGAGGCATGTCCGTTAGGCTAACAGGACCAGCCTTGGCACGAAAACCAGCTGTCAGTGTTTTCTTTCTTTCACTGCACAGAACAATGTCAGAGGCACTGGAGCCAAATCAGTGAACAAGAGAAACAAAATCCTTTAAGACTCACACACAGGATAATTTCTGTTGATGAGACCTGCTGAGGAAGTGTCAGGGTAGAGGGAGATGGTAGGAACACGCAGAACAGTGGGCACACCACTGAAAGCCGACTGACCTTGGTGGCCAAAGTAATTTTTGACCAGTTGTCCCTTTCATGTGTCCCCAGGTGCTGTGAGTTTTCAGTACAACAAATTGTGACATCCGTCAGGAGACTTTGAAAACACGCCCGTGTGCCTAGATACATACCATAATAAGCCTCTAGATTTTTTCTGGCACCTATGACTTCAGATAGCCTAGCAGCAGATACATCAGAATTGAGTAGCTTTACTCAAAAGTCTCCCAGAGCCCTGTGTTTTGTGCAGTTTGGGCCTCCTGAAGAGTTTCCATGGATGCTTTTAGAAGCAGTGATGCTCTTTGGGGCCTTGTGATGTTCATTTTCAGATTTGACAAAATCCAAGTGTTTCCTGTGTTAACATAGCCATATGTGGTCAGGTTTCCCATAGCCATTTCAATCATGGAGAGAAATCGAGATCATGTGTTGGGAGAAATCAAAAGAAATTTATTCTAAGTACTATCATTTTGTTTTCAGAGTAATTTCAAGGTCCCAGGCTCTAGGGGTTGCTGGAGACCTCCCAATAGTTCATCAGCTTCTATTGTAAAGAAACAGTTATAGAGTCCAGACCTCTCAGGAACAACTTGTAAGGAGACAGTTGTCCGAGTTTAGACATCTCAAGGACAACTTCTCCATCTTTTTGGCAAGGTCAGACTAAGTTCATGTTCCCAGGCCCAGAAGCCTACTTCTGTCCTGATTGATGGAAACCCCCTTGCTCAACCCATTATGTCAAAATATGATTGGATAATGCTACAGCTCCCCCAGCTCCCCCTCGCTCTATGGTTTCATCCTTTATGCTGTACAATGATCCTTTAGGGTTGCAGTTCAGCTCCCGAGTTCTTTGGCCCTGATTGATCAGTAATGGCTTGGTTACAATAAATGTTTGTCATCTCCATTGACCTGGTGTTTGAGTTATGCTGGATTTAAGCACATCCCACAACATTATATAATCTTTTACTTCAATCTTCTGGTCACTGACTTATGTCAGAAATACTTATGGTTGTGTACACATCTATTTAAAATCTCAAGTTCTACTAGGCAAGAGCTCTGCCAAGTTTGCTAAATATAATAACAATGACCACCTCCATCCTGCAAGGGAACTCTCAAAAGACATCATCTATTCCACAGACAAAGGTGGCATTGGAAACCTTCCTCCCAAAGAAAACAGTTTTTCAGTCCAAGCCAGTGAATGTTATTGGTAGTCTTCACTTGCGAAAGCAGATTAGATTCTACACTTACCCTGGACAATTGACCCAAACTTCATCAGAGCCAGTATTCTCCGTGTCCAAGACATGATAAAAACTAGCTAAGAGTCATGTGATTCCAGGTGGATGGCTCAATTGGAAAAAGTGCTGTGCAGCAAGGGCATTCCCAGATCCCACTTTTTCTTAAAAAGTGCTTTAAATCCCAAAACTAGGGAAACAGGCTGGTATAACCCTGAGGCTTGCTGTCCAGCAAGTTTAACCTAGTTGGTGAGTCCCAGGCCACCAATGACCCTGCTTAAACAAACAAACAAACAAAAAAGTAGTCAAGCTAGGCAGTGCCTAAGGAATACTATTTCTGGCTTCCAAGAGCACAGATGTTTATGTGAGTGCACAAATATATATATATACACACACACACATGCACACACCACACACACACACGCATACCACACATACTCACCACACACACACTCCACACATACATACATACACACACCATACATACACATACCACCCACACACCACACACATACCACACACACACATACATATTGCAGAAGATTGTCTAAGACCCAAAGTGAAGGGATCCAAAGCAAAGGCATAATCACCAGAAGATGAAGCTAGGAACTAGTGCACAATTTGGAAAGCAGATACCAGAGTCATAGGCAAAAATAAATTCAGATTTGTAGAACTGATTATATTGATCCTTTGTTCAAAATCAAGATACAGTCCATTTATTTAATCCCTTTGCTCAACAGTTTCGTTCTTATCAGCTCTTTCTTTGCTGCAAAAGAAAAGAATGAAGACATTTAAAATAATTTGTGGTAATTGGAACATTTTCTGGAAACAGGGATGGACTGATTGAAATGGGAACACAAGAAAAGTTTAAATATTGGTAGTATAATCCAGGACTCAGTCGGCATTGTGTAAATATTCGGATCTGAATCATAGCCATGATTCTTTTCTTAGTTCCAGCCTTAGTAGGTGCCCTATGCAGAGAGTGAAGTGATTGCCGCCCTGCTATACATTTATCACTGCCAGTCCTCACCCACCTGGGTTGACAGCTCACTTCATGGAGGAATGGTCTGTTAATGACAAAGTCGGCAGGCCCCAGTGCAAAGAGATTACTATACTGAAGAAAGGGATAGACCTCAGTGTTTGACTTGAGGATATTAATGTTAGATTTTTACTTTTTAAGAAACTTAAAATAGCTCATTCTAATGTTTTTAATGACCCTTGAATAACTAGTAAGTGCATATGCTCACTTCCAGAACTCTCTAGAACACAGAGGCTCAGAAACTTCAGATCAAGGGAATTAAGTTCTCAAAATGAAATATGAGAGATGACATTCAGAAGCTTTTAACATGTAATCGCTTTCTCATTCCTATAGCATCTCATTCCTATAGCTAGGAACTTAGCTATCTGTGCTGCAGAATAATCCATCCCAAAGTTTAGCTGCCTATACAAATATTAATTTAATCTGATAATAGTTTTAGTGGTAGAGTATTTACCTGGCATCGCTATGTAACAGTTTCCTTGGAAACTGAAACATTCCATCCTGTAAGAAGGCAAACAGCTTCAACATAGCTTCAGGCAGTACCGTGAACCTAACTAGATCCACTAGACCCTCCCTGCCAGCAATTGTGTCAGCAATAAAAGCTGAGAGTCCTCCTCAGAGGGAAGGAAACTGTAGCCCATGGCAGTTCATGCCTCCAAGTGGGTTCCATAGTAATGGGAACAGGGACTGTCTCTGACATTCACTGATTGGCCTGCTCTTTGATCACCTCCCCCTGAGGGGGAAGCAGCCTTACCAGGCCACAGAGGTCTGACAAAGCAGCCAGTCCTGATGAGACCTGATAGTCTAGGATCAGAAGGAAGGAAAAGAAGATCTCCCCTATCAGTGGACTTGGGGAGGGGCATGCCTGGAGAAGGGGGAGGATGGGAGGGTTTGGGAGGGGAGGAGAGAGGGAGCTACAGGGGGGATACAAAGTGAATAAAGTGCAATTAATTAAAAAAAAAAAAGACTCTCAGACAACCCCAGCAGCAAGGAGGACTCTGAGGCCAGCCCACGTGCCTGGAAGAAGCAGAAACCAGCTGAGCTGGTTTAGACCAGATCACTTGAAAGGACACCCTCCACGCTGTTGAGCAGGCTGTGCATGTGCTCCATCCTGGAATGGACCTTGGTGAGGTAGCTTTGAATCATTTCTGCTCCTGTAAGTAACCCCAATAAAACTCAGTGATTCATTCATCAGGTTGGATTTTGTGGGAATCTGTGCTTTGGTCTGTAGAGAAATCAATGTCTGGAGTGAGATGTGTGCTGCTTCTCCCCAGGAAAACTGTCATCATACAACAGGCATGCATAAGTTCATAGGTTCAGTCCCTAGGCCAAAGAAATCCTCCTTGTCCTCCTCCTTTTCTGTTCTGAGAGTTGTTTGTGTGGTTTCTTTGGATTTGTCTGGGCTCATTCAACAAAATTACACTCTACTTCAAGGATTCAAGGGTTGAAAAAGTTTTCTCTAAAGGATTAGATAGTAAATAGTTTAGGCTTTGTTTCTGCTGTGGTTTGGATCTGCTGTGAGTGTTAAAGGCTTGGTACCCAGTATGTACCAATATCGGAGGTTTTTTCCCAAGTCATGATTTGAGTGACTTTTCTCTCCCACATTGCAATGATTCACTGCCTTGACACAGGCACCAAAGCAATGAGACCAGTTGACCATACATGGAGCATCCGAAAACTGTGAACCAAGGAAAGCCTTTCCCTTTAAACATCGACTCACTCAGGAATGCCACGTAGCAATTCCCTCCACTGGAGAATCAGCTGAGCTGAAGGACACAGGTGGCCTCATGAGTCTATCAGCAGTGTGTAGCCTTTCATCTTCCAGTAGGTTAAGTTACCTGGCATTTGGCCGTATCCAGGAGAGTACGGGTAGAAGCAGTTGTGCTTCTTAAACCATATGGTCATATGGTTTAATTTAGTGGTAGTGGGCTGATAATGTTTATTATTTGCCCTAAGATTATTATAGCGGTTTTATCTAAACTGCTTTCACACTCAATAAAGACACAGACACCTGTTAGATTTTACATTTGTCTTATTTCACTGCTGTTTCCTTCCTCCCCTCTTCCAGTTTCTCCTCCTATGATCCTCTCCTGTCCCTAAAGCCCATGAACCTTAGCCAAGTGTACCCCATTTGCCCTGCCTAGGTATGTCTGCTTTTTATTGGTCAAACAGGAATAAGTTTTCAGGCAAGGTTACAAACATCATTTTGAGGTACCTGAGCATCTGCTTATGTGGGCAGCAACCAGATCTTGGGGGTTGGGGGAAGCCAGTCAGAATACATAGCACCAGACCAACCCCCCAACAGTCATATATACAACATTTTATGTGTCAGAGCAACTTATAAGGTCTCTCTGCACTCCAGGGACAGACGAATAGATCCTGCCTCTCAGTAAGGGGAGTTACAATATCATGGGCACAGCACAACCCAAGAAGATTTCTACCATATGTTCAACCAAGGGGCTCCTAAGAGGTGATAGTTACTTCAGTGTCAGATTTGCCAGCTTTAAACAACTTCAGACCGTGGCATAAATATCCATGTTTTAATTTTAATGCTAGCTGTTGCTCTTAGTTCCTTTCCCCATACAGCCCTGTCCTGTTATAATTCCGAGCGCTAACTCACTTTTCTGAGTACTTTCTCAGGACATTATGAGCTATCCTAGGAAAGAGACCAGGGCCTCACTGCTCTGCTACAACTTGAAACATATTTCATAGGTATGTATGGATCTTTCTGAGATTTAATGGGGCTTAAAGACAGGTTATTTGCTTAGTTCACAGAGGCAAACCAAATGAACAATCCACTGTTACCTACAGATTCCAGAAGAAAAGCAGGTCACATTTCATGCCCAAATACTGTGTCAGTCCAATGGCTAAACGTTCTAGCAGTTTTCAGACACACGCTCAAGAGTTTAATGGCCGTGTACTTATTTGTAAGTTTAAGCTATCAAGTGCATTTATAAAAAATATTATAAATTTTAACCGTAGGTTTATCTGCACATGAAAATCGAAATGTAACAGAAATTTTGGGTCTCTGCAGCCCATGTTCTACCCAGAATGGTTCCAGATAGTGTTTGTAATCTACAGTGAAGGCTGCTGCTAATTGCTCAGTTGAATTATTCAACAGGTGTTTTTCCAAAATGTCACTGTCACCCTGTCTTGCTTCACTTGATGGGAAAGTTTGAAAATTTATTACTTTTAGAAGCAGCTGGACTGTATTCTTGGTTGACGATTTGCTTTCTTATATTTCCTCCTCGACTATCTTCATATTTCATCCTCTTGAGCATTTTCTCCAGGGCCCGCTGTCTTGCTGGACTGATGGATGGCGCTGTCCTATGCAAATACAGGCAGTGTCTTCAGTCTCTCCCCTGCCTCCTCCTTTTAGGTTACAGAACACATGCAGGAGCGATTCTAATATGAACCTGACATTGAACCTTTAACAAAATATTCACCTGTATGGCAACAATGGGTTATTAATGAATCAACCAGATTTGATAGATGTTGTCCTTGCCATTTCGTACATGAAGGCATTTGTCCTTGTTAGCGTTTATGCATGCGTGTGTGCATGTGTGTGTGTGTGTCTGTGGGTCTGTGTGTGTCCCGCAAGATTGCAATGGCCTTATGTCAATAAAGGGTGTGGGGTGAAGAAACTGCTCCAGAGATAGTTTCAGAGAACAGCGACTGCTTTGTTGTCTTTATTGCATGGGCGCAACCAACCACTTATGTAGTGGAAGCCTGTTGGCTGAGATTGCTTAGCACGTTACCTCCCATTGGATAGAGAACTCACTATCACCAGGGTCTCTATGTGGAAGAAGCACTTTAAAGGAGACAAGGAGGGTACAGACTCATCTCAGGCCAGCCATCGTAGCCCGCTCAAGCTGTATCAGAATTCAGGGTTCTGACTTCTGGAGCATGGTGTGCCAGGCTTCTTATTTAGACACGCAGTGTGCCAAGAAAGCTGGCTCTTGGGCCAGACCTGTATTTCCTCTTTCAGACATTTATTGGGTACACCTGAAGATTCACATGCAAAAGCCAATCTCCATGGTTTTCCACGATGGCATTCCTGGATCTCCTTTGATTCAAGTAGCATCATTTATCAACTTTCCACGTTTGTTCCTTGATTCATCTTTTTCTCCTTAAATCTAATATATCAAGCCGGGGAGTCTCAGAATGGGGGCTGGAGCTACAGTCGGTGGAAGACTGGCCTAGCATGCATGAAACCTTGGATTCCGTGTCCAGCGCCAGTGGCATATACCTGTAATCCCAGGAGAGACAGGAGGATCAGGAATTCAAGGTCCTCATTGTCTATATCAAAAGTTCCAAACCAGTGTGGACTACATGAGGCCCTGCTCAAAAAAATAAACAAATTATTATTTTTTTTTTCTTTTCCACTATGAGACCACGAGAAAGCCACATCTTGGTCAGGTCGCAGCAGTTTGGCAAGACAGTGCAGCTCTGTGACTGGGTTGGTGATGCCCGCATCTCCCACCCCTCGCCGCCACGAAGCGCAAGAGGAAGGTTAGCACGGATGGCGCAGAGAAGGCAGAGCGCACGCGCCCCTCAGGCGGATGTGAAGCTGAAAAAGGCCACAGAAAGGGGTCAATCTTAAGGCAAAAAAAAAAAAAAAGTGCAAACAAAAAGAAAGAGGGGAGCAAAGGGCAAACAGGCTGAAGTGGCTGACCAGCAAACTGCAGATCTGCCTGCAGAAAATGGAGAGGAGAGCCGGAGTCCAGCCTCTGACGGGGAAGAAAAAGATGCCAAGTCCGACTAGTCATGTCTGTCAGTGGTCCAAGTCCGACTAGTCATGTCTGTCAGTGGTCCCTGCCTCCCTTCTTGTACAATCCAGAGGAATGTTTTTGTTAACTATTTTGTAAATGCGAGTTTTAGTAGCGCTAGGAACATTTTTAAGAGCTGGGGGAAATCCCACTTCATCCCATTTTTTTAAGTGTAAGTGATTTTTTTTTTTTAAGAGGCTAAATCATTTGCTGGTTGTTTATGTTTTGGTACAGCCAGAAAATAGCAGAACTCTGAATCAGGAGAAGCTGTGACTGTCTCGAGGGTCACCATAACATTCCGTAGAGGGGGCTAGTTCTGTATCCTACAATACAAAGCGTGCTAAAGGGCAATTTGGAGCCTCAGTCGTGCGTTTGCGGCTCGGATATTTTCAGTTATATCTGGTCTCTTGTTTTTAGTGGTTTCCTAAGAAAACCGCCTGTTGGTCCTTGCCCTGTCAGAACCTGTCTGCTTTCCTAACAATCGTGATAATGTGCTGTCAAAGATGGAAATTTTGAGCATGCATGGTATGTTCGATAAAACTGAGAGTCAGTGGAATTGAGGATTACGAGTATTTGGTTGTTATGTGAGGTCTTAGGGAAAGCTCGTTAAATTTGAGGCAGGAATGTCACTGGAATAAGTTCAAAGAGAGACAACATGTGGCTCTTCATTTGGGTACTTGAACAGGGATATATGTCTCTTCATTTGAACACATGTGACTTCAGAGTTTGGGTACTTGTATTAAGAATTGAAATATCTGTGTACTCTGCTCCTCAGCCAATAAAATCTCAGTTGTGAAAGAGAGAGAGAGAGAGAGAGAGAGAGAGAGAGAGAGAGAGAGAGAGAGAGAGAGAGAGAGACATCTTACATATTTCCTGGAGAAATGAGAGCAAACAGCTGTGTGCCACAGATAGGTTACTCCCAACAGAATCCCGAAAAGATGATTGCACTTAAGTTTAACTTGGCATGCCAATGAGTTTATTGGGGTTACGTATAGGAACAGGGTTGAGGGCTTACTTAGAAGAACGTGGAACGGCAGCTGTATCATTGGAGCTGCTCACCAGAACACGGGTGACAGCTCATGAAAGCTTGACCCCTGGAGCATCCTCTCCAACTTGCAGGCCAACCAATCAGTTCCGTGGAAGAGTTTCCTTTCCTCTACTTACAGCTTTTACTGTAATGGTTACAAACTAGCTCCCTTTCAAACTGAGTTTCAAATTAAGTTACTGTGAAAGAGAGGGGGCAGGGACATGGAAGAGTCAGCAGGAACTTAAAGCTTGGTCTGAGAACTGTTAACCACAGGATGTCTAGACCAGAATCCTAAGGTCAACCCCATCAGCAGCTGAGTCTTGACAACAATCTAAAGAGGAGACTGATGTCAGAGGCACCTAGCTCCTTTCCCCTTATTGTGTAACTGCTATCTGAAACATTAACCAGATGCTCAGTCCACTTCTGTAATCTCATTTTGTTATGGGACTGGGGTCACTCAGAGATTCACCATGACCATGAATAAATTTTAATGAAGAGAGGCTTTTTATTTAGATACCAGCACTAGGCACTTGGCACCAGGACGGCATTGAGAGCATCCCCAAGATGCAGCATCTAGCCATATGAGCTCAGAATTTATAAAGAAAAAAAAAACCCACAAAGTTAAAATTATGTGTCTTGTAACAGTCTTTTTGAACAGAGAAAGCTTGATTACAAAAGCATAAATAATAATTGGTCTTATGACCTACTATCCTGCAGAAATTTGACAAGATCAGTCAATTTAAGAAGTCTTTAATATCTAGGGAACAGGAAGCAAGCTAGCAGAGTACAGTCTGTACAAGCTAGGGTTGACATGCTAGAGGTATTTTGGAATATACACATACACACACGCATATATAGCATAGTTATTAAAACCTTAAATGTAATGTTAACTATCAGAGTTTACCACTGCTTTCTCAAGAAAAAAAGAGAGAGAGATAATGCCTCAGGCAACAAAAGTCCCCAGAGGCCGATGCCTTTAATCCCAGCACTCAGAAGGCAGAGGCAGGCAGAGCTCTGTGAGTTCAAGGCTAGCTTGGTCTACAAAGTGAGTTCAGGACAGCCAAGGCCACACAGAGAAAACCTATTCAAAACACAAACAAAAAAACTCCCCAGTGTTCAGACATCTGTAGTTTGTTCCTTTAAAAACTCTCTCGCAGTCTTTTCCTGTTGGAGCAGGTCTCAGAATGGCAAAGAAGGCTGTCCCAATATTGCTATTAGTAAAATAAACTTGGGTTTTTTTTTTTTTTTGTCTTTTAAACTTAAATTTTGTTTTGTTTGGGAATCTTTCCCTGGTGATCTGTCTCAAACTCTAACATTCTGGAGGCCCCAGTGAGACCCTTGGGAGACCCCAGACTCAGGGCCAAGGGTCCAGGAAAAGCTCCAAGACTTAGCAGCCCAGGGAGCCTTCAACAGGGAGAGCCCCTGGCAGACTTAGAAGTCTGGGGAGCCTGAGATCATGGCTGCCACAAATTAACTATCACCAGCCTGGGATCCAAATGAGAGCCAGTCCAAGGTGGCCCTTTTGCAAATTGAAAATAAAAAATTGCCAGCCAACGTGCATCTGAAACTCACAGAAGTTTCAGATGCAAGTTTGGCAAGTTTTGTTCTTGGTGTCTGGACAATCTGGAGAGGTCAGGGTGGATCAGACAACCTCACTAACCCAGTCTCTGGGCAGAAGAAGAGATGTTCTCTCGTAACCTTGGTTAGGAACTGTTGGATATATGAAGGTGGCCACTGCAGGCATGTCCTCTGACTTCATGAATGCTCCATCTTTTTAAGCTACTGTTTGGTGAATCTGTGTTTTTTGGTGTGCCCATAAATCTGCTGCAGACTTGGGAGCTGGACCATAAGTGAGGGATACAGAAGGATGCAATCTAGGGAGAGCATAAGAGCGCAAGCTCAGCTGCAGTGTGCGCTTCCCACTGACACGTCTTAGCTTCCTCCTTCAGGGTCCTCTATCTTTCACCAGTGCCCTGTCTCTGGAACTCTCACAGCTGCCGCCTTTGTACCAGTGAGCTGGAACAGTGCAGACAACCCCAGCATCGCGTCCCATGGACACAAAAACCTCCAGGTGGCCTCATGCAGTCCCACCTCGTTGGGCCCAGGTCCATGACCATCTTTTGGGTGTGGATACCAGTAAAGCACTGTTTTATGTATGCTGTCTTTATTAAAAGCTGGCTCTGTCATTCCGTTATGGCCACCTGACCTATGACAGAGAAAGGAAAAACAAAATAGCTAAAAATGTGGACTATTTAGCTATTCTCAATGGGAGTTTCTCGCCACACATCTCATACTCTTTTTTTGGGGGGGGTGTGTGGAGGGGTTATATTTAACTCTCTAAAACTTTCACCAAAGTATAAATTTTATCTCAAGATTTGCAGGACTGTTACATAAACTTTCTGTACTTCAAAATTTGTAAGGTTTACAGGAAATGGTTAAAAAACTGTAAAATAAAATTAAAAGCCTGTAACAAAAATTTAGCATAAAACTTATAATAAAGAGGTTGGTTGGTAACTGAAAATCTATGCATAGGTAATCTTATAGTATACTGCATATGCAACTGGAATTCAACTCTTGTTTGAAAATAGATGGTTTTCATTTAAAGAAATGTTCAATATCCTTAGCCATCAGGGAAATGTAAATCAAAACTTCTTTGGGGTTTCATTTTACACCTGTCAGAACGGCTAAGATTAATAGCACAAGTGATAGCACGTGAAGATGTGGAGCAAGGGGAACCCTCCTCCATTGCTAGTGGGTGTTCAGATTTGTACAACCACTACGGAAACCAATATGGTTGTTCCTCGGAAAGTTGGGAATCAATGTACTTCAAGATGCAGCTATACCACTTGTGGAGATATACAAAAAGTGTTGCCCTATCCTATCACAAGGACACTTACTTCGCCACATTCATTGCTGTTTTATTCATAATAGCCAGAAAATGGAAACAACCTTGATGTCCCTCAACAGAAAGGTGCACAAAGAAAAGGCGGCACATTTACACAATGGAGTATTATTTGGGTATTTTTTTTAATGACATGAAATTTGCAGGCAAATGGATGGAACTAGAAAAAAAAATCAATCCTGAGTGAGGTAACCCTGACCCAAAAAGATAACTATGGTATGTATTCCCTTAGATGTGGATATTAGCTGTTAACCAAGCTACAATGTAGACCAAGAGAAGTTAGGTAAAAAGGAAGAGCCTAGGGAGAACACATCAATAGTCCTAGGAGGAGAAACAGATTTTACAGAGCAACTAGTGTGGGTGTGGAAAGGAATGTGAGGCTGAGGTGGGGAGAGAGAGGGAAGACAGGGTAGAGGGAGAGAATGCAGGAAGAGATAGCTGGAATTGAGAGGCATTTGAGGGATTATATGAAAACGTGGTGCAGTGGAAACTTCCTAAAATATATGAAGGTGATCTTAATGAGGTCTCCAAATAATTCGGGATACAGAGTCTCAACTGGCCACCTCTTGTTACTGATTCTTACAGTAGAAGGACTGGATTACATTCAAGTGAACTGTTGGCCCCAAACAACCCAAGCTGTTGTGTTGGAGGTTGGTATGATGGGTGTTGCTGGTCCTCAAGATCTACATATGTTCTTTTTTCTCTTCCTTCCTTCCTTTCTTTTTAGCTACTTTGTGCATTTCTAGTGAGTTCTTCTTCTGCCTCTTAACATCTTCAATATCTTCGCTGGCTCAGCTCAGTTTCTCTTAGCTAAGCTGTCACCAATGGTCCTCTCACTTTGCTAGTCCAGTTCACTTTGAACTGTCTCTTATTTTCAGTCTGCTCAATCTCTTTCTTCTTCTCTCTAGTCCTACTCTGTCCTCTTTCCCCCTGCATCAGCTGTATTCTCTGAGCCTGCCCTTCTGTGCCTAGACCCTACTCTTGCCTACCTTCCAATCCTCCTACCCTCAGCTCTCAGCTTTTGTTGACTTTTTCTATACTCTCCTGTTCCCAGACGTCTAAGAGGCAACTGACAATAAAGGGTATGGGGTTCTTTAAAGGTCCAGGCACACAAAATAAATCCTACTTGCTGAGACAACACCCACACAAACAATTGAACAATGGAGAAGTCAAGCTGGTGCCCACACTCCAGTGTCAATGGTATGGAAGGGTACTCTGAAAGCTACCAAAAGAGAAATATAAACACCATCTCAGCCACAAAAGCCTTTGACCTACAATCTGTCCTGCCTGTAAGATATGCCAGGGCAATGGCGGCGCAGAACTTGTGAGAGAAGCCAACCAATGTCTGATTTGACTTTGGGCGCACTGCATGAGACAGAACCCATACCTCACACTGCTTGGGTAACCAAGAACCAGAGACTACAGAGCCTAGAGGCCTAGAGTAAAGCCAAACACTGCCGGTCTTAAAGTATATGTATTAACAAAATGACTTCTAATGATATTCACCCATGCTCATAGATCAGTGCCTTATCCAGTCATTATCAGAGAAGCGTCCTTCCTTCCCTCACATGCAGAGACCCACGTCTAGTCATTACTTAGGGAGTCTTTGGAACACACATTTCTAAATGGAATGTTTCTATCAAATCTCTCCCCTCAGAGCTCAGGGAATCCCATGAAAGAGGAGGTAATATGGTAAGGCTCTAGGTAAATGATTAAATAAAAATGTGACCCGCGCAATCGTCTCGCCAGCAAGAACGCATGCGGACACCAAGATCCTTCTGCAGCAAGCGTTTATTGCGATGGAAAGAGGAAGACCCCGAGCCCAGGAATGGCGCTGCTTATATACACCCTAAGGCGGCGTGCGGCCTACTGATTG
>CM053766.1:13984684-14034372 GCA_028658305.1 Pachyuromys duprasi | reverse complement strand
GTGCAGCAGCGCAGGGAGTCCAGCCTGAAGTACCAGACTCGCTGCATCCGTGCGTTCCCGAACAAGCAGGGTTACGTGTTGAGCTCCATTGAAGGCCGAGTGGCTGTAGAATACTTGGACTCAAGCCCTGAGGTTCAGAAGAAGAAGTATGCCTTCAAGTGTCACAGGCTAAAGGAAAACAACATTGAGCAGATTTACCTAGTCAACGCCATTTCCTTCCACAATATCCACAATACATTTGCCACAGGTGGTTCCTATGGCTTTGTAAATATTTGGGACCCATTTAACAAGAAGCGCCTATGCCAATTCCACCGCTACCCCACCAGCATCGCTTCCCTTGCCTTCAGCAATGACGGAACTACGCTTGCAATAGCATCGTCATATATGTATGAAATGGATGACACGGAGCATCCTGAAGATGGTATCTTCATTCGCCAAGTGACAGATGCAGAAACAAAGCCCAAGTCCACGTAGTCATCTGGTGAAAGTGGTTTCTCTGTGGAAGGCTTTATCTGCTTCCTACAAACAGGTGCTTCCCCCCTAAGGGCTGCCTGTAGTCATTGGACACTTGGTGTAGTGTGTAGATGTTTCCTGTCGTAACAGAAATGTTTCTGTGTACTCTGTACTTGTTCGGGGTGGAGGCCTTGTGCCCTTGTATAGTAGTCTGACAGGCCTCCTGCCCCTAAGCGAGCCCTGTTCCTGTTTGTGTTCTGGCTCTTTGTAGCACAATCTAAAACTGTTCTATTTTTCTGCTGTCCAATAAATAAGAGATTTGAAACTTAAAAAAAAAAAAAGAGGCTCAGGAGCACCCACTTCCTGGGCTCCTGGTGGGAGATAGGATCTGATGCGTTAACTGCTAGGTCTTCCTGTCTGTTCTGCATTGCCAAGTGACCAACAAGTTTTTCCAGGATGCGTTTTACCTGCCAAATTCCTATCAACCTCATTGCTTATAATTGCTACATAGTATCTCCACTTTCCGGTCTATTTACCCATCTCAGTTTTGATAGGCATGAAGGCTGCTGCTGCCTTCTATTCTCTAAGCAAAGGCACACAGCGTTCTATGAAGTGAGCTGTTCCCACCGTACGCTGAGAACTGCTGGCTGTGGGATCACCGGAGGACAGCCAGGGTGCCCTTCACCTTGAGGATCTTCTTGCCCTGTGCCACAAATCTCCACTTAGAGGTTTGCATTCTCACGGCTTTAGAAAAGTCAAGAAAGACGTTGTCAAAAGACCAGTACAGAACAAAGAAAAGCTTTTATTGCTCCCCTCACAATCCCACAAAATCATGGCTATTTTAAAGACTACCACAAGGCTGGGCATGGTGACGCATGCCTTTAGTCCCAGCACTCAGAAGGAAGAGACAGGCAGATCTCTCAGTTCCAGGACAGTCGAGACTACACAGAGAAACCCTGACTTGGAAAAGCAGAACAAAGAAATGACACATGCACTCACACACCTGCAGTGGGCTGTGTCTTCTTTTGCCGTTTTGACGCCAGTGTTAATCACAGCTTCTGCCTTCAGTTTCCTCTGGCCTCTCCTCAGTACCTGCTTACCTTATCACAGTGACAGATGTGCCATTGGCTGTGCTTTCTGGTGGACATACCAGAAACCTGGTCTCCTCTGACAGATTCTGTGAGAAAAAAGATCAAGGTATTTGATGTTTGTGTGTGTGTGTTTAAAGACTTTTTATTTTATGCGTGTGTTTTACCTGCGTGTATGTTTGTGCCCTAAGTGGGGCCCTGTTGCCTGCCAGAGACAAGAAGAAGGCATTGGATACCCTCAAAATGGAGTTACAGACAGCTGTGAGCTACTATGTACATAAATAGAACATAGATAAGAAACATTGCTTCCAGCTCAGCCTGGTGATGGTGTCAACACCCCCATGGCATGTTGGGTTGGAAGAAGCTTTGTTGACTCAGATACAGATAATGGGTGATCACTGTGTCTTCCTGAAGTTCCCACAAATGTGCAGGACAAGCCTAAAACTAACTTCGGGGTGAGAGTTGTCACAGTTTGTCGTGGGTTTTCAGTGGCACTTATCAAGTAGTGAGTCCCAATAGAGTCCTTTAAACAACCATGATTTATAGAATAGTGCTTACGTTAAACACATCCAGAGGCTCTTTCACTTGAGTTCTGTGCATCTTACGAGTGCTGTCCTATCGCCTATCATCTTGCAAATACTATTCAGATTCTTTCTGTCAAAAGTACTTCCATAGAACGCTAACAGACAACAATCAAGAAGCTTCTCAAAAATGCAATTGATAAAAGCAAATATTTAAAGAAAGCAAGTATGAAAATTAACTGCTTCTTCACAGACCCACAAAGTCTTAGGTGAACAACGTCCAGCAATCTTTATTAATTAGGAAACACTACTTGGAATGCACAGGGTTAAAATATGTCCAGATATCCTTGCTTAAAGAGAATAGCCAAGATTCAACACAACCTGGGAAAGATTAGCAGCATTAACAGTGTAGTTTGGAGATACCAACTTGGAAAAGCATTTCCCCAAACTTTACCTTTTAGGCAGTTTACATGCATTTAACACATAAAGAAAAGAGCCGGCAACAATTACACAGAACTCACATATATCAGCTTCTATTTTTGAAGCAAAATTTAGAATCTATGGCTCAGTAGGATAATCATACCACATCATGGACAGAAATCCAGTTTTAGACCTCTTAAAAATCAGAGACCAATGCAAGGGACCACGGTTATATTTTTTGGATCTCATATATACAAGTATGAAGATGTATTTAGTTAAACAAACATACATGAAAGTTTCAAATGGTAATATTGCAAATATGGCAAGTTTTTCATCCATATGATACTTATTTAAAATAGCAGAGATGGCTAGTCGTGGGGGCCTTTGATCGCAGAACTAAGGCCGCAGAGCAGGAGGAGTTCAAGCCTTGCCTGGCCTACATTGTCTGTTTTGTCTTTGTTTTTGTTTTCCTATGTAGGAAGACAAGGAGGGGTATCAGGAGGAGAACGCTATCCAAACAAATTAGGAGCCAATCATAAAAAGTTTCAGACCAGCCAGAGCTACACAGTGAGATCTGGTATATGTGTGTGTGTATGTGAATGTGTGTGTGTGAGTGAGAGAGAGAATGTTGTAAGCTTTTCATTGTTCAGTTATAAGGCATGGTGTATAAAACAATAGTTACTGGTTACTTTGCATACAGGTTTTATCTCTGTAAATGCAATGTTTACATTGCATACAATGTAAACTTTAGACACACGATATTACACATTTGTGGGTGCTGATACATAGAATATTAAATGTACTAAAATAAATTTAAGATGGTTGTTTATAACATGTTAATTTAAAAGACTTTGACATAAACAGTACATATGAACCTTGACTTTGTAAGACACAATTTCCTAACTTCAATTTCCTAATTTCCTAACACAATTTCCTAATTTCAAAAGCTTGACAAATCAGCAGAAATGGTAAGAAATTATCTTAAAACGCATAAAATCTTGCTCTAAGACAATTCCTTTTTTCTGTTACTAAGAGAAGGCACCATCCTCAAGAAAGTTTTTTTGCTTTAGGCACACAAATTAGGTTCTGGTGTTTCATTGGCATAACAAATTTTGATCTCTGAAAAAAATCCCTAAAATATAAATTTTGGATAAATCTTTTATGAAGTTTTTGAAAATCGTTTCTGTCATCACCTGGTGCGTAAGAATAGGTCATATTTTTGATGGGCTTATATGCCCAGAGCTAAAGGCAACAGACTACACATAAATTTAAATGAGCCCTGATTCTGTTAAAAATCCTGACAAAATTAACAGGGAACAGTAAAGTCTTATGTGGTTTTGTTTTTGTTTTTGTTTTTTGAGACAGGGTTTCTTTGTGTAGCCCTGGCTGTCCTGGAACCAGGACTAGACCGGGCTAGCCTTGAACCCCCAGAGATCCACCTGCCTCTGCCTCTCAAGTGCTGGGATTAGAGGCGTGCGCCACCACCGCCTGGCCCTAAGGTTGTTTTTGTTTTTGTTTTTTGAGACAGGTGGTTTTGTTTTCGTTTTGTTTTTTCAAGTTATGGTTTCTCTGTGTAGCCCTAGCTGTCCTGGAACTCACTCTGTAGTCCAGGCTAGCCTCAAACTCAGAGTTCAGCCTGCTTCTGCCTACTGAATTCTGGGATTAATTGCACCACCACACCAGGTTTAAAGTGTTGTGTTTCAAAGTTAGTGTTGTTCCTGCTTTCTGAAAGTAAATCAGCACTTTAAGAAAGTCTGAATAGAAAGCTCTTAAAAACTACCTTTTGGAAATGGTTGACCAAATGTAGTTTTGGTCAACCTAATTACATATAAATCTCTTATAATTTATCTTCTGTGATTTATAAATGTATGTCTATAATCTAGAAAAATTATTCATGACATTTACAGGTGGAATTGTTGTCTGTTGAAATTTTATCACTTTTTTTTTTTTTTGAGACATTATTTCACTCTGTATCTCTGGCTGCCCTGGAACTCATTATGTAGACCAGACCTCCCAAGTGCTGGGATTAAAGGCTTCTGAAAGGAAAGGTGTCCTGGCAGTTGGAAGCCAAAGGTCACACTGCACAACAAACCTCACACAAGAGTTGTACTGGGGAAAACACAGGAGGGTGGCGACCTCAGGTCTGCCGAAAAGCGTCAAAAAAGAGTTATCACACATTCAAAATTCTTTAAATGAACAACATTTTTAATTTGTAATAAGATTACAATATGGAGGCTGGCCAGCTCTCACAGTACTCAGTACCTGTGGCCTCTCTCAGCACTTCTCATCCTGCCCCCATCCTAAACCTTTCCTTGTTGGGGGGTGGGGGATGGGCTTCTGCCTCCCTCACCCCGACCTGATCCCTATATGACTCAGCCATTTTCGCTCTGCCAGTCTCTTGGTCTCTTGGCTTGGCTCTTCTCATGCTCTCCCTCGCCCTCTCCTCTCATGGTCTGCGTTAGTCAGGCTGGTCATGTTCAAGCTGGAGTCTTTCCTCTGCCTGCTTTCTCTCTTACATCGACAATATAAATCTCCGTGCTTTGCGAGTAGTCAGGTCCTCTTCCTTTTATTTTGCTTTTTCATTCAATGTTGTAGGAAGATTAAAAAAAAAAAAAAACAACCAAGCTCAGGACTTGAACACCCACCAATTCCTAGAGCAGTGTGGTTCTCAGCCTGTGGGTTGTGACCTCTTAGGGGGTTGAGTGACCCTTTCACAGGGGTTGCCTAAGAGCATCCGCCTATCAGATACTTACTTTAAAATTCATAACAGTAGCAAGATGACAGTTATGAGGTAGTAAAGAAATAATTTTATGGTTGTGGGGTCACCGCAACGTGAGGAACTGCGTTGCAGCCTTAGGAGGGTTGAGGGCCACTGCCCTACATAAAGCCTACCTCCTGCTCAGGTTTTTGTTGCTTTCCACCCGACCTGAGGCCACCTCCCTCCTGTGTTTTTCCCAGTACAGCTCTTGTGTGAGGGTTTGTTGTGTAGTGTGACCTTGTGGTGACATTCTTTGGCTCCCAACTGCCAGAATATCTTACCTTTCAGAGCTGTAACACTGACAGCTTCTGTTTGTTATACAAGCATTGTTATAATAAGCCTATCACAATCCGTTTTGTAAAGTTCCTCCATTGTGGTTAGATCACCATAATTCCCAAAGTACAGAAATTTGCATTTACAGAATCATAATAACTTGTTTTCCTGGATCCTGGCTCTCCCTGTCCAGTTGACCCCCATAAAGGACAGCACTGGAGAAGTTTAACGTCATCTGACATTCTTTAACTCACCACTCCCCGGTTCCCTAGCAACGGCAAAACTTGGGCTATAAAAGGAAATGTTTTTATTTTCTCCCTGCTCTCTTTCTGCCCTGTAAGTACCGCAGCCTGTAAGCAGACAATAGGTTCTGGTTCTTACCGTAAGTAATCTGAAGTAAACTCACTCTTACCTTAGACACCTGGGATGCACAGGAAAACACATTCCTTATTGTTGGGAGCACAGTGTGAAGGTTTTTGCAGCTGCAAAGCTCCAGAGAAACCAGGAGTGTTAGGCACGTTGTCTTTCCAATGGGAAAGATGTTAAAAGCAAGCAAACAAAGAAATAAAACCTGTTCTTCCACCCAGAAAGCTGAGAATTGGAAGTGACTAATGTCCTGGTGATGATCTGTGTTATCTGTTTGGCCAGGCCATGCCAAGCTCCCGCAGCCAGGAGCAGAGGTGGGTAATAACCCAAGTGTCCTCCAGACTATTGATATGACCAAAACCAGACCAGACCATTAGGCCCTTGAGCTAGAGCTCACCTCCTTGAAAGAAATGAGACACACCGTGAGTTGAATCTCAATGCAATGACGCCTCCTTGTGTACCACGGTTTGTGTTATACAAGGAAACTTTTCCACCCAAATTATACTGAGCTTAAAGGCATCGGGAATAAACCACCTGGCGTTAGACACCTGTCTGATCCAGGTTGATGAATTCAATCTGCACCAGGTTTTCATTCTTCTTTCTTTGAGTGGTTTATTTCCCTGTAGGGACCTGCAGGGACCTCCTTCCTCCCTCACCATATTTTGAAGAAACTGAGGTCATAACACTCAAGAATAGGATTCAGCTATGTCCAGTACTACTGGTGTGGTGGTTTGAATAGGAATGACCCCCATAGACTCATATGTTTGAGTGCTTGGCCCATAGGGAGTGGCACTATTAGGAGACGTGTCCTTGTTGGAGTGGGTGTGGCCTTGTTGGAGGAAGTGTGTCACTGTGAGGGCAGGCTTTGAAGTCTTATATGATCAAGCTAGGCTTAGTGGGGCAGTCTCCTGCTGCCTTCAGGTCAAGATGTAGAATTCTCAGCTCCTTCTTCAGCACCATGTCCACCTGCATGCTGCCATGATGATAATGGACTAAACCTCTGAAACTGTAAGCCAGCCCAATTAAAGTTTGCCTTTATAAGAGTTGCCATGGTCATGGTGTCTCTTCACCACAATAAAACCCTAACTAAGACAATCGGTTACATTATTATATTGATCAGAAAAATCTAGAGAATAGATTGAAGAGAGAGCCATACGATTAGTAGTTCTGGTATCTTGTAGAATGTAAGTCTGTAATTTCCTTTAATAGGAATACAAATGTTATAATTTCCTATGCAATAGAAAGCGATTTAAGTCCCAAGAAAAAATTCTTCTCCTGATGAATGATTGAGTCTATTATGGTCCCCATGTCCAGTTATAAATACAGACTCATTAGTAAAGATAACAGGAGGTGGATCAGCCTAGTCTACAAGATGAAACAAAGGGGGTTGAGGAACACAAGACCAAAAAAGGCACTCACAGCCTATACTCACATCAAAGCACATAGCATTTCCATAAAGAGATTCTCAGGTGACATGGGGCTCTGTGTGTTTCATAGAATAAGTTCTGTCTTGGTACACAGGGCCTTAACTTGGCAGTTGGGCAGAATTGACTATTGATAATATGGTTGATATCTCCTTTTGCCCTTTAGCTGGAGATTTGCTGTTTCCTCTCCCTCTGCCACTGTCCTTTGATGGCCCAGAGCCAAAGAAGCTGAAAAGGAATCATAATGTTTCAGTGGATCCGTCTGCAATGACAGACCCCTTCCTGATTTTCTTCAGACAGCTGCGCTTTCAAGTCTCAAGATGTATAAAACCACACAGGCCTATCTAAAGCCAGTTCAGAATGTTTTACAGAGAAATGTTTTTGAGCAAAAATTAAGAGTAAATAAGGAAAGTCCAAAAAATCCCTTTCTTGGTGCTTCCCCTTTTTTAAATTTTTAAAAAAATAAGTGTTGTTTTAATGTTCTATGTATTCTTTCAATTATACTCTGACCTTGAAAATTACAAGAAATACCCAGCAATATGGTGAAGTTCCATTCTTTACAGAAATCCTAAATTTTTTTACTACAATAGGCTGGGACATTGTCCATTTTTGTAGAAATAGGTATTCCCACAAGTTTGTGCAAGAAAAGAACATATTACAGAAGCATTCTCTGAGAACTGAGGCATATACCCCAAAGAAGTTTAGAATATATGTCAATGCAAATGTGCAAGTTTGGCATCCAAGGCACAAGAGCAAAGTGAGTGACATTTATTTTCCATAATTCATCAGTATTTTTACCTCTGGGATAAATTCCAGCTACATGAACATGACAGCACAAGGGAGCACAAATAGGACCTTACTATACCATTTGTCTCACTTGTCTAAGAGGGATGTGGTACTGTACATGAAGTCTGTTAGCATTAGCATATAGGTGTTGATGTTCCTGTTCTTGAGAAGCAAAAATAGGGCAAGTTAATGCATCGGCTTGCTTATTTCCTTCTTCAATAAAACCAGAAAATGTAAATTATGCATGAGTGTGAATAATAAACAAAGGATACAGGCTTTAACTACACATTGTAGTTCCTACAGTGATGGGAGTATAACAGAATGCAAAGGCAGTATTGAAGCAGTTTCTAATGCTGGAAACAATCCTACAACATAAGCAGAGTCTGAAACTGTCAGAATATGGTCCATCAATGAAGCTGAGTAGGAGGTTTCTGAGACCTTGTAATATATGCCAAGGAAACAAGACAAAAGTCTTTTAATCTCTGCTCCTCCATAACATGGGTTATTCTTAGGATGTTCTTCATGCCCCTTCCAGGTAGAATAAACAGGAATGCATCTACCTTAGACTCCCTTCATCTTACCCACTAGGATTCAGAATGATGTTTCCAAGCATGAGCTGTCCTCCCAACTGCATACAGCTTAAAGTTACATGACTTTGCCCTTGAGACTGTACATAGCCTGAACTCAGGTGAACTTTGCTCATGTGCCTTTGTCTAACCTTCAGAACACCCTCAGAATATAAATTGTCTGATGGCCTGAATAAGTATGTCTATGGCCTGAGACTTTAGTCCACCTCATTTTTAGGCCCCAATCTCTCAGGTTCACACTGCCAACAAGAGATATAAGAGAAACAACATTTAAAGATTTATGAATTGACCATAATAGATGAATCAACACAGCCTGTTCCATCTGTTGAGATGAAAAAAAAAAAAGAAGTAATAGATTGATGAATACCTGGTCCATGAATCCTTCTTATACCCTTAGATGAACCATCAGTAGACTAAAAGTCTACCTGTGAAATGGGAGAAGACTGGACAAGTTTTGTAATCACCAAGTCAGTTCATATGAAAAAAATATCAAAACTTGCCAGCTGAATAATGATTTTTCTCTTCTTCCATAGTAATCTGCAAATGAAAGTTGAAAATCCATAGAGTTCAATAACTGATTGTTAAGTTCAAAAACTGATTATTAAGTGTAATAAAATATGGAAAGAATTAAATTCATATAATTGTTGACGTTGGGTCCTCCTAGGTTTACTAATCTAGGAGGCAAAAAGAGCAAAGTAAACAGTTAATATTTTATGGCCCTTGTGGTGTAAATAAATCCATTCTAAAGGTTTGTCCTTTTGTGTATTATATATATATATTACCTATAGTAGACAACTTAGTGGAGAAACTAGGTATGGTTAAAGGAAGTGATGGCTCCGCAGTTAAGAGTACTGGATGCTCTTCCAAAGGACCTAGCTTTCCAGGTTCAGTTTCCAGCTACCCCATGGCAGCTCACAACTATCTGTAACAATGCACAAATGCTTCTCTTAGTCTGGATTTAAATAGCTGTAGTTCTTTTCTTGCCTCTGGAGATACTATGAGATGATTAATGTTGTTGCTCCTTCTAGAACTTTCAGTAGATTGGTTAGTACATTACTATTATTCCTAAAGTAGGGCATAGCCAATTAATAGTTTTTAATAAATACTGAAAGTTGTTAACAGTTTTAACAGCTGTTGTCTAATGGACTTTTTTTTTTAAATTTAACAGCTGTTCTAGTAACTGCTTGTCACAAATATTGGCTGAAATTGTGCTGGAAGTAACAAGCACAGCTCACGAGGCCAGGGAGTAATAGATAAACAAATTCCTTTTCCCTGCCATGACCTAGCTTGCCTAGGTTGTAAAGTTAGTATTTGATAGGCTCTCCTAAGTCGTCATTAGGAAGCAGAGAGAATTCAAGGTTCAATTGCTTTATCAAATGCCTTACGCCATGGCCATCTTCAGGCAATGGAAGGTAAGGACTTACAGGACGCTCCAGTGAGAGAGCTGATGGAACCATCATTAGCACACTTGTTAGCGGTACTGTTTCTACTTTTGCCTAACTGGGAAACATCTCCTTTTTGTATCTTTTATCAATCTTAAGGTTTGATCATCCAGTTTATATTTAACTAGGGAATTAGTCATTTCTTCCTCATGGTTAATATCCTTCTTATCTTATGTGTTTTAACAGCAGTCTGAATTAATGCTCAAGTGACATAAACTGATCGGGGACCCTTTCCCTTTGTTTATATGCCTTTTCAACACTCTTTCAGACTCTGCCCCAGACTTCCTCATCTAAAATTTTTTCTTCTGGAAAGCAGGGATTATAATAATAAACAGTTTGCAAGCAATCTAAGAGTCGTGGTTTTAATAATTGCGATCCTCCTTTCTTTAAACAACGGTAGACAAGCGCCACACAAGGCTAACCCTTCCCTGCTCTCCATCTCCATTACTCTCACTCACCTCCTCTAGAGCTGACCTCAGGTTTGTCACTCTTCCAGAGGCACCTGGGAGAATGGAGCCACTAAGTGAGGTGTGTCGGAGGATGGTTTTATGTACTACGTTTTCAAATCCTGATTTTTGTACCCTGAGCTCTGGTTGCAGTCTGGATATTGGCATTGTCATTTCTATGAAACATCCACCTCTGTCTTTTTTCAAAAAACAATTATTTTTATTTTTATTTTATGCGCATTAGTGGTTTTGCCTGCATATATGTCTGTGGGAGGGTCTGGATCTGGAGTTTCAGACAATTGTGAGCTATCATGTAGGTGCTGGGAATTGAACCCAGGTCCTCTGGAAAAGCAATCAGTGCTCTTAACCCATGAGCCATCTCTCCAGTCCCCATCTCCTGTCTTAATATTATGTAAAAATTGTTTTCCATTGTAGTCATAAGGTTATTGTAAAATTCAAACGCTGATTTCTGTACTCCCCCTCCTTCTGCCCAAAGCTGGTTGCAATCCTTGTTCTGAGACTATCCTATCTCAATATTGGGTAAACACTGGTCCCCTATTGGCCTTTGATATGATAGTAAAGCATCTTATAGCCAATTGCTGAGCTGGGAAAAAATAGGGCCAGACTTCCTGCCACCCTGGGGAGGAGGAGTTAGAAGAGGAAGTGGGGGATTCAGCTACCGGCAGAGGCCCAGGAGATACCAAAGAGAGGAGCTGGAGCAAGAAAGCCACAAAGTGCAAGTATCTCTGGGATGTACGCTGAGAGGAAGCCAAATTAGTTAGAGGGTTAAGAATAGAGTTAATACTGCTCAGTTCTTGTGCTGTAAAGCTTGTTAAAATAATATAATAGAGTCTCAATCATTTGCATGACAGCCAGGTTAAGAGAGAAAACGAGAAACAAACACAATTTTATAAAAATAACTATAACACCGCATCACCTCTGATTTGTTGATAAAGAGTTCAACATCCTATAGCTGGGAGGAGAGTTCAGGAAGGACTTGCAATCCCAGGAGGAGGGTCACAAGCAAAGGAAAAAGAGAGGGAGGAGGTCACCATGAGGACACGGATGGAGCAGGAGCATCCAGGGTGAGATTAGTTGGCAGGTAAGGGGCACACGGCTGGGAAGTCAGGTTAGAGTGGAGGAGTATAGCCCATCTCATAGCTATAGTGCTTGAAGCTTATTGATAAATGTAATAGGTCTCTGTGCCATTATTTAGCAATTAGAGCAGGTGTGGAAAAACTTTAATTTTAGAGGTGGACAAAAGCCTCATGCAGTGGCCAACTTTATTTGGAGCCGTAGACAATTTATACTCTGAGGGTTAAAAATATCACATGAGTGAAGTGCTCATGAATTCAAGCTGTCAGGACAAGCTACCATAGAAGAATAATTGAATAAGATCAGCAAGTAATAATGAGTACTCTGAAGTAAACTCATTCTTAACTGATGCACGTGGGAGGAGAACGAAAACACAGATCAAGAACAATTCCATGGATTTATTTCAGGGTCTTCTATTTGATTCCATTGATCCACCAGTCTGTTTCTATGCCAGTACCATGTAGTTTTTAGTATTGTTGCTCTATAGTACAGCTTGAGATCAGGGAGGGAGATACCTCCAGAAGATCTTTTATTGTAGAGGATTATTTTAGCAATTCTGGGTTTCCTGTTATTCTATATGAAGTTGAGAATTTTTCTTTCAAGATCTGTAAAGAATTATGTTGGTAATTTGATGGGAATTGCATTGAATCTGTAGATTGCTTTTGGTAAGATGGCCATTTTTACTATGTTCATCCCGCCAAGCCATGAGCATGGGAGATCTTTCCATCTTCTGATATTTTCTTCTAATTCTTTCTTCAGAGACTGGAAATTTTTTTTTATACAAGTCTTTGACTTACTTGGTTAGGATCACACCAAGGTACTTTATGTCCTTTGTGGCTATTGTGAAGGATGTTCTTTCTCAGCCCTATTGTCTTTTGTAAACAGGAGGGCTACTGATTTTTTTGAGTTAATTTTGTATCCAGCCACTTTGCTGAAGTGTTTATCATCTGTAGGAGTTCCCTGGTAGAATTTTGGGGGTCATTCAGGTACACTATCATATCATCTGCAAATAGTGATACTTTGACTTCTTCCTTTCCAATTTGTATCCCCTTGATCTCCTTTACTTGTCTTATTGCTCTAGCAAGGACTTCAAGAACTATGCTGAAGAGATATGGAGAGAGTGGGCAGCCTTGTCTTGTCCCTGATATCAGTGGGATTGATTTAAGTTTCTCTCCATTTAGTTTGGCTGTAGGCATGCTATGTATTGCCTTTACTATGTTTGAGTATGTGCCTTGTATACCTGATCTCTCCAAAACTTTAAACATGAATGGATGTTGGATTTTGTTAAATGCTTTTTCAGCATCTAAGGAGATGATCATGTGGTTTTTCTCTTTCAGTTTGTTTATATGGTAGATCACATTGATGGATTTCTGTATATTGAACCATTCCTGCATACCTGGGATGAAGCCTACTTGGTCGTAGTGGATGATATCTTTGATGTGTCCTTGTATTCGGTTTGCAAGTAGTTTTGCATCAATCTTCATAAGGGAGATTGGCCTGAAATTCTCTTTCTTTGTTAGGTCTTTGTGAGGTTTAGGCACCAAGGTGACTGTGGCTTCATAGAATGAGTTTGGTAGTGTTCCTTCTGTTTCTATTTTGTGGAATAGTTTGAAGAGTATTGGAGTTACCTCTTCTTTGAAGGTCTGGTAGATTTCTGGGCTGAAACCATCTGGTCCTGAGCTTTTTTTGCAAGGGAGACTTGTGATGACTGCTTCTATTTCCTTAGGGGATATAGGACTATTTAATTGATTTACCTGGTCTTGATTCAGCTTTGGCAAGTGGAATCAATCAAGAAAATCATCCATTTCATTAAGATTTTCAAATTTTGTGACATATAGACTTTTGAAGTAAGACCTAATGATTGTTTGAATATCCTCAGTGTCTGTTGTTATGTCACCCTTTTTTTTTTATGTCTGATTTTGTTGATTTGGATAGTGTCTCTCTGTCTTTTAGTTAGTTTGGCTAAGGGTTTGTCTATCTTGTTGATTTTCTCAAAGAACCAGTTCTTGGTTTCATTGATACTTTGAATTGTTGATTTTTGACAAAGAGGCCAAAACCGTAAAATGAAAAAAAGATAGCATCTTCAACAAATGGTGCTGGTCTAACTGGATGTCTACATGTAGAAAAATGCAAATAGATCCATACTTATCACCCTACACAAAACTAAAGTCCAAGTGGATAAAAAAACCAAATATAAAACCAGACACACTAAACCTATTAGAAGAAAAAGTGGGGAAAAGCCTTGAACTCATTGGCACAGGAGACAACTTCCTGAACAGAACACCAACAGCACAGGCTCTAAGAGCAACAATCAATAAATGGGACCTCATGAACTGAAAAGCTTCTGTAAAGCAAAGGACACTGTCGTCAGAACAAAAAGACTGCCTACAGATTGGGAAAGAATCTTCACCAACCCTATATCTGACAGAGAGCTAATATCCAGAATATATAAAGAACTCAAGAAGTTAAACAGCAACGAATCAGTTAATCCAATTAGAAAATGGGGTACAGCGCTAAACAGAGAATTCTCAATAGAGGAACATTGAGTGGCAGAGACACACTTAAAGAAATGTTCAACATCCTTAGTCATCAGGGAAATGCGAATCAAAACAACCCTGAGATTTCACCTTACACCCATCAGAATGGCTAAGATCAAAAACTCAAGTGACAACACATGCTGGAGACACTGTGGAGAAAGGGGAACCTTAATCCATTGCTGGTGGGAATGTAAACTTGTACAACCACTCTGGAAATCAGTCTGGTGCTTTCTCAGACAATTAGGAATAGCGATTCCTTGAGATCCAGCTATACTACTCCTAGGCATATATCCAAAAGGTGCTCAAGTATACAAGGACATTTGCTCAGCCGTGTTTGTAGCAGCTTTATTTGTAATAGCCAGAAGCTGGAAACAACCCAGATGCCTCTCAGTTGAGGAATTGATACAGAAATTGTGGTACATCTACACAATGGAATACTACTCAGCAATAAAAAACAAGGAAATTATGAAATTTGCAGGCAAATGACAGGAACTGGAAAAGATCATCCTGAGTGAGGTATCCCAGAAGCAGAAAGACACACAGGGTATATACTCACTCATAAGTGGATATCAGACATATAATATAGGATAAACATACTAAAATCTGTACACCTAAAGAAACTAATCAAGAAGGAGGACTCTGGCTAAGTTGCTCAATCCCCATTCAGAAAGGCAAAGAGGATGGACATCAGAAGAGGGAGAAAATATGGAACAGGACAGGAGCCTGCTTCAAAGGGCCTCTGAAAGGCTCTACCCTGCAGGGTATCGGAGCAGATGCTGAGACTTATAGCCAAACTTTGGGCAGAGTGCAGGGAATCTTATGAAAGAAGTGGGAGATAATAAGACCTGGAGAGGACAAAAGCTCTACAAGGAGAGAAAGAGAATCAAAAAATATGGGCACAGGGGTCTTTTCTGAGACTGATACTCCAACCAAGGACCATTCATGGAGATAACCTAGAACCCCTGCACAGATGTAGCCCATGGCAGTTCAGTGTCCAGTTCCATAGTAATGGGAACAGGGACTGCCTCTGACATGAACTGATTGGCCTGCTCTTTGATCAGCTCCCCCTGAGTGGGGAGCAGCTTTACCAGGTCACAGAGGAAGACAATGCAGCCAGTCCTGATGAGACCTGATAGACTAGGATCAAAAGAAAGGAGAGGAGGACCTCTCTTATCAGTGGACTTGGGGAGGGGCATGGGTGGAGAAGGGGGAAGGAGAGTGGGTTTGGGAGGGGAGGAGGGAGGGAGCTACAGGGGGGATACAAAGTGAATAAACTATAATTAATAAAAATAAAATATATATTGAAAAAAGAACAATTCCATGTTTAGAAGAAATTAGGTCACAAGACTCTTGTCTTTTTTTCTTGGAGTTTTCTCACAAACACTCAGAATTCTCCTCACAGGACTCCAACCTCCAACGTTCCATGGGATGAAGGTTGGACACATTGAGAAGGGCTGGAAGACTGGTATTGGAGAAAAACCAGTTCTACCACTTGAGCCAAATTTGAAGCAAGTTTTTAATTAAATACTGACTAAGATGGCTTTGGTCAGAACCACTCTCTGGAATTCCCAGTTGAATAGCCTTGAGATACTAAGAACATACCAAAAGGCCACCATATTTTCCCATGAGGCTTTGTTATCCTCTAAGAACTACTACTCCTAGCATTACAGGAAGTTGCTTGGTTCTTGGGCAGGTGGGTCTTACAGTAAACATATACACACAAATGTGGGTGGCTACCAAAAAGTTATAGCTATATTTTGTGTTTTGACTAGAAACAGGGTGGATTGTTTTGGGTTTCTCATACCAAGGTATAGTGTTTCTGCAAGTAGAGCAGATCTGTCAGGCTGGGGACAAGCAATTCTTTATGGCTAGGGGCTATTGCCAAATACCTCTCTAGTCAATTTCTCCTAATCTGAAACTATGACCAAACAACCCTTAGCAATGCCAATTACTGCCCCTAAATGGGAACTTTTCAAACTTTCCACCCCACCTCACTTTTTGTTTTGTAAGTACCTGAGCAGGGAAGTGGCTCCGATTGTTTTTATTAGAGTCCTTTTACAGGTTTTTCTTCTGAAAAGCAAAACAAAACCTGGTTCTGTGCTGAAGTCATTTCCTTGTCTGCCTATCCTCCTTGACCATACAAAAAGAGCACTTTTTGTTACATAAGTAAACATTGACTCAAGGTACTGAGACCTTGGACCACACACTCTTTTATCTTGATACACTGTTATAATGTGCATTACTTCGAGGTATTTTGACTTCCAGCAAATAATTTAGAAGTATATTATCTCTCTAAGATGCTTGTTTTAGAAGATCAGCAGGTCTTATAAATGCTATAAGAGTTTTTTTTTTTTTTTCAGACTCAGTTTCTAAAAGAAACAGTTGAAGGCACCAGACCCACATCATTCCACCAGGAAAAAAACTCAAAATTAAATTTTCAATTATTTGGTATTTTATTTAGGTCTGATTGAGTTAAATTCTTACTTAGCTAGTTTACCTTCAGTCTCAAATTCTATAGTTAACTACTAAATTATATGCATTTTAGTTAACCACTTTTCCAAAGGAAAAGAGAAAAAGAGGCATCCTATATATTAATGCAGTCCAAAAATCATTCGCAAACATGTATTCACACATACACACTAAATTAGACATGCCAAAAACTAATTAGCATAGTAAACTCAAAAAGAAATACAAAATTGTAGGGGCCAGATGTTTGTTACTAAATTATTTTCAAGAACTCTTAGGGTAAGCTAGGTTTATGTCATGCTGCCTTAGAAAGCATCATAAATCCACAAAAGATTACTCAACTAGAAGGGCCCCAAGATGGGACAAACTTACAATTTTCAATGATTATAGAAATCACAAAAGAGGAATCTTCGATGGCCTTGTTTGCTTTTCTCAAATAGCTCAATGGAACTCTAATGTCTCAACAGCAACAATAGATGAACACATTTCACCCTTCCCTGTCATTTCATAGACTACCAAAATTTTCAACAGAATTCCCAGTTTGCTAAGGAAGGCTTCCAAAGTGGCAGAGTCTGCCATATAAATAGCTATATATGTCGAATAGTTGCATGGAAATGACTCACAAGAACTCCCGGACACAAATCTAGTTACCAAATGGCAGCGATCAAAGTAATTGAAAAGAATTAAAACAGTTGTAAGGAGCCCCAAACCAATGCAGACAGCCCCCAAATGCACAGGGAGAAACTCACAAATAGGTCAGACATTTTCTAGGGTCCAAAACAGAGTTCAATAAGGAAAGCATAGAAACAAGTACATGTTTTGCTGCTTCACCAAGCTGAGCTGCAAAGCAGTAGATACCCACTGATGTGGAAAAATTAGAAAAGTCCTTTGGGGCTGGAGATGTGGCTCTGGAGTGAAGGGTGCCTGGTTGCTCTCCCACAGGACTTGAGCTTGGTTCCCAGCCCCTGCACTGGGTGACTTTCAACCTCCTGTGGCTCCAGGTCAGGGCACCGTATTCTGGCATCCTTGGGCATGTGCACACAGATGTGCACACTCATGGATAAAACATTTAAAATCTTTTCTTAAGTCCCTGAAATAAGTGATTTTAGTAGCTGTGCATGCCCAATGGATCTTCCTCTGTACTCAGTGACTGCTTGCTGTGAGTGGCTGGCATCCACATTGTCTTTTCTCCTAGCCATGGCTTGCATAATTTGTTATCTAGTTGTTAGGGCTGCCTGGGTCCAGGCTTTGAGCTTAATAACTTTAGTAACATTACTTTATCTGAATCAGGTCTTTGTGTTTAAAAAGAGCTAAGCTTTATGCTACCTTTGTAAAATAATTTTCTCATTATTCATAATGAGAAATTATGTATAAACTGGATTGCAAAATTCTCGTTAGTAAATGGGCAAATGGTTATCTTAGCTCTTCCACGAGGGCCTTATTTTGGGGCACATCGAATTTAAATCCAAACTTCTAAGGCTTAGTAACAAACTTCCTCCAACTAAGAAAAATAGGAACTGGGTCCAATCAATTGAGTTACTGTTTTACTATTACCATTTAAAATATTCAGCTGCAAGAAATGAAAGCTCCAGGGAAGCCGAAGGAAATACTCATGTTTCTAAAGTAACTTACAGTAATTTTAACTCCATTGACTCTTATTAGAGATACATAAAGATTTGAATTGACTCTTTTTAATCCAACAACAGCAAAATCAATCTCCGGTGACAACATTCGTAATGTTTTCTGCCTTAAGAGCTCATGGTTATTGATCAAGTGTATATTTAAGGGTTGTTATAGTATACAGTTAGCTTAAATCTTAAAAAAAAAAAAGCAATACGCAAGGGCTGGGACTTGTGATGGTTATTATTGGTGGTCAATTTAACTACTTCTAGAATTATCTAAAACCCAAATGGCTAGGTACATCTATGGAGGATTTTATTTTCCATAATTAAATCATTTGAGGTGGAAAGAGCCACTTTTAATCAGGATCTGTTGAGGTGAGAAGATCAATCTGGCTACACCTTCTACTGACAACCCGAATAAAGGAAACAGAGAAGGAAGCTTGCTCTTTGCCTGCTTGCTTTTCCTCTGGATGGCCAAGTCTATTCATTCCTTCGCTGACAGTAGAGACTATTTCTCTGGGATTCTGGTGTATACTGAAGACCAGCTCATCCAGCCTTGTGGACTGAACAGCTACTGGATTCTTGAATCTTCCATTGATAGCCAGCCATTGATAGACTAGGTGGCCCACAGCCTGTAACACACATAATACAAATACAACACACAAATATACACACATATTTACACATACATTGTCTATGTGTTTGAGAGAGAAACAGGGGGATAAGAAGTGTAAGGCCAGTTCCAGCACATCGTAAGTTAGAAGACAATTTGGGCCATTTGAAACTCTGACTCTAAAATAAATGCAAAATAAAATCCTGATAAACATTTAACCAATGAAAATTATGTGGGCAATATTACAGAAAGACTCACGTTCCACTTTCTTACTGTGAAAAAAGAAATGTCTTGATTACACCCATAAAGTCTGTAGAACCCGATTTCTTATGTCTGGCCTTTTGTTTCTGTCCATTTCAGTAATAACACTTGAAATGGCAATTTTCATAAAAGGAAATTTGATTTTGTTTTGGTGTTTTGAGACAGGGTTTCTCCTGTCCTTGGCTGTTTTATACTCGCTTTGTAGACCACGCTGGCCTCAGACTCAGTGATCTGCCTGCCTTTCCTCCCTGAGTGCTGGGATCAAAGGCATGTGCTGCCATGACTGGCTGAAAGGAAATTTGAAATGATGCTCTGTTGTTATCTTATTTCTTCCATAGTTTCACTTTCCTTTTTCAAACTAAAATCTGGTTTCTTTGGAAACTCAGTTGTGTCATGTAAATATGTTTTTTGTGTTGGTCTCAAGTGCAGGATTTGAGAATGTTTTAGCCCTGTGGAAAACAGCCCCTGAGGAAAACAGGCCCCATGAGAGGACACAAGATGGTGGACAGCTGAAAGCTACCTTGTGCGAGGGGCATGGTTTTTGTGAGCTGCAAAATATCCTTGTGTGGACTCTGAGAGGGGCTGAAGGGAACCCACAGATGGTGAGATAACACTCTCTGCACCTCTGCGCTTCTGCATTGCTACAGTTTGCATCCTTCACTGATGGAGGTTTTTTTCTGCTGCTGCTGCTGCTGCTACTTTGCCATTTGATTAGATTACTGGTATTCTGATGACTAAATTTGCTAATCCCCGAAGGACCCATCTAACCTTATCAGCAGGAAGTAGATAAAAGAAATCTGCAGCCCCTTTCCCTACTAATTTTCTGCCAAAGTTCAGGGGGCTGAAAGGGGGAGGGGGTAAAGTTGTTTAAGAACCTTAAATAAAGTAGGTGTTTGAAAAATCTAAGCTTACAAAAGTAGTGATGTCCCTCCCCGCCCCCTCACCCTTAGGACCTATGCCTTCTCAAACCATGGACTTTTGACCTGGCTTGCATTGCAGTAGGAATTCTTTCCTGTGGCCTCGGATCCAGTTAGAAAGCGGTTACCCAAATAACCTTCCTGCCATATTACACCAATGGATAATCTTGTCTGACAGGTCCTATTGTAACATTCAAAGCCTAGAAACTGGATAAATGTGTCTTAAATATGCCTTAATTTATGATTTTGCTCTATAATATGAAAACCATATAAAGCTTTTGCCATATTGTAACATAGTATTGGAGGCAAAATAAATCTGTGTTTCCCAGACCATGGTCACTCATATTTGGTTCCAGAATAAACCATCTCTCTCCCTTTGAGGACAGAGCTGTGTTTGTTCTGCATCAGCCCCATTTTGTGTATCGGAAAATGATGGGACAGAGAAGGTCACTTTTTGTGTTACAGAAGGACACATCCGTATGCCCGGGTATTAAAAGACATCTGTACACACACATTGTCATCAGCTAGGCACATACATGCTGGTAATAGTTTGTTCTGAGTTAACTTTTGTTGTAGATGATGAATTGGGAAAATTATAAGACTCAATGAAGTTTTCCATTCTTCCCCTGTGTGGCTTTTGGGAATTAAACTCATTAGAGTTTGGCTGCAAAATGCCTCTACCTGCTGAGCCATCCTGCCAGCCCTGAAATATGGTGTTTTAAAAGCCTCATGGAGTTTAATAATAGATAAATCTCCAGTAAATATGTTAATTTTATTTCCTAAATTTACAAAAATATTTTAATATTAATTTAGCCATTTGCATTTATGCTGTAATTTTATAGTATTAATTAATACAGAATATGTGTACAACCTTAAAGTCTTATATATGCAGAGATTTAAAAGTTAATTTCAGTCTATATACATAATTTTGTTGCCCAGAAATGTAAGAGATTAATAACAGACATTCAATCATATAAATAAAACATGCTAGAATTAAGCTTGGCAATGAAAGTAGAATACAAATATAAATTTAAGGAGAAAAAAGTTGCATAAAACTTGCAAATGTTAACCATCTGCTCCTATCTCTAATGGATGCTGGTGACTTTCATATAGCTTTTGTATTGTTTATATTTAATTCCTTTATCATAATGACAATTTATTCTAAATTTTCAGTAGTTATTGCATACCGAAAATGATAGTCATCTAAAATTATGCTGAAATTTTTAGTTAACTTAAAATTGTCTAATATATTTTGAAAGTTCTTTTGGAGAATCATGGGCAAAAAAAATTTGAAGACTAGAAAAATAAAAATTTTTATTGAAATTATGTGAATTGTGTTTTGAAGGGAGAGATAGTACAGCTAACTATTCAATCTTGTTACACCATGCCAAGAGGCCCAGCAGAAGTTTAAAGAATGAGGAAGGCAGAATTTGAGTCCATCACTTCTACTTCCTGTATTCTCAGCTTAGTTCTGCAAATAGTTGTAAGAGAGGCCAGAGCTGTGAATCTCATCTGATGGAAACTGTGCTGGAGAAAATGCAGCAGAGACCAACAGGAGCAAAATACTAAAATCAGTCTTTCTCTATTTACCTTTGCTATTTATCTGTCTTTACCTACCTATATCTATCTGATGACAATTTGCTATTAAATGGTGAGATGAAGTTAATTCCTCTTTCCAGGCAATACTAAAAACAGCGTAGTGGCATGTGCTAGTGGGATGGTCTTGTGCATTCTGTATTAGGTGCTGATTTCTGTGCCCCAAGATCTGGTTGCACTCTGGATACGGGCATTGTCATTTCACATTAGCAATGTCTGTCTCAGTGTTGGGTAAAAATTGTTTTCCATCATCTCTGACTGGTTAATAAACAAGCTGATTAGCCTCTAGCTGGGGAAGAGAGGACAAAAGGCAGGACTTCCAAGGCCAGTCAGGTAGGGGCCAGAGAAGAATAAGGAGAGAGGAAGAGGTTGCCAGGAGACATGAGGACAGGACAGATGTGGCAGAACCAGCCAAGGCAAGACTAAGATGGCAAGTAACACAGGGCATGTGGCTGGGAAGTAGCCAAGCTAGTATAGATGGGCTAGAATAGAACAATATCTGCCCAGCTACAGTGCATTAAAGCTTATTAATAAATCTAATAGGTCTCTGTGTCATTATTTCAGAGCTAGAATGGGTATAGAAAAAAAAACCTTTAATTTATTCTACAAGTCACTCAGAATATATGGTGTCGGGGCTGGCAAAGGTAAGGTGGGAAAGGGAAGCCCCATATGAAATCGGGCATTCATTCCTGCTGATGGTCTCTTGCATAATGAAATATGCCTTATAAAAGAAGGCTAGTGATATGGCTACTCGTTAGGACCCCAGAGCCATGACGCCACCCTGTGTAAAGGTTGGCTACCTTGCTGAAAATTTAGGTACTCAACCATGGTAGGGTTGGTTGTGAGAGAAAATCTTGCGTGGAGATTGTAGATGTGCCATCTCTGCAAGCAGCTGTTGGACCTTTGCGTATAAGAGAATTGAAGACACAACAGTTGAGGAAAAGGGTGCCTGATTTCCACAGAAACAGTTTCTTCTATGTGTGGCTACTAAAAGCCTTCCCTCTCCCATTGGATGAATCTCTTGGCCTTGCAGCAAGGTCAAAATCTGCAGCAGAAGTTGAAAAGGATAAAAAGTTGGGCTGGGTAGTTGCCTTATTGGGCTAGAACACTTGCTACACAAATTATGAGGGCTTGAGTTCAAATCCCTAGTAGCTGGGAGAAAAATGATCACATATGCCTGTGAGCTCAGTGTTGAGAATCAGAAACAGGAGAATCACTGGGGTTTGCAGCCTCTAGGGTCAGATTCAATGGGAGACTTTACTTAGCAAAGTAAGGTGGAAAGTGAGAGCAAGACATCCCATATCATTTGCTTTCCAAATGGACTCACGCACATCTGTTTCCAGCAGAGCACGGGTGAATATGCTCACACACATTTGTAAAAAACAAGTCTGGTTTTCTAGTCATTGTTATGTAGATATTGTAAACAGAAACACCCCCTTTTGGAAGTAGGAGGGAGTCTTGCGGGATAGGAGGAAACAAGGCTTGGGAAGTACAGAAAGTCCCAACACTCAGGAGGCTCCTTCCTACAGCTCTATCAGTGCAAATAACATCTAAGAGAAGGCATCCCTGTGGAGCTGCCTACAGGGTGGGCAGGGCACTCCAGAATGCAGGGTTCCTGAGCCTCACCTTAACTGTCATATTAGCATGCCCCTGCTGGTGATGCATTTGTCTTCACATCCCACCACACCCCTGTGAACAACCCCATAAAGCCATAGACTCACCAAGCTGGACTTGGCGCAGTTGTTTCCTTGTCTGTTATTGGTTCCCTACGTGGAGTGAATAAGATCCAGGAGAGGTCATTTATGCACCAGTAGTTTAAACATAATTTTTATCATTTCTTAACCATCCAGATCCTTTTCCTGATATTACATTTATAATGAATCTAGTTGAAGCATTGGCCCAAAGCATCATGACTTGTAAGTGTGAAGTGTCACATTCTTCAGTTACTCAGAACACATTCTCCTGACCACATTTGACACTCTGAGAGTCTCTGTTGGCTGACAGATGTAGGCGGTATTGGCACAGAGTTCACTACCCTGTGTGGGCCCACTGATACTTGACCTTGACACTTCAGTAGTCAGTGGGCTTGGTCTGATCTGCTGCAATTCACAGAACTGGTTAAGACTACACGAAAACCTTATAGACAAATAAGTTGATAGGAAAGATTCAAAAAGACTGAAGAGTGCCAGGACATTGTTGCCTTCTTTTTTCCTTTTCGTTTTAAAGCCTCTGTAACTCACCCCTATGGCTCTTCATAAGTGATGTCTCTATGTGTGCATGTGTATGTAATCTCCTTCTGGAAGGCAAATATCGTTTCTTAATTTCCTCATTTTCCCCATCAGAGGTGAATGGTTTGAAGAAGAGCTAACACTTTCTGTATGTGTATGAAATGCAGTGTGTGGGGTGGGGTGGGGCAGAGCACTGTGGAAGTCAGAGGGTAATTTTCAGGTGCTGGTTCTCTCCTTCCCTGACGTCTCAAATCTAGGTCCTCACAGGTGGCAGTAAGTACCTTTACCCACTGAGCCATCTTGCTGGCCCTTAAATTTTCCGTTTATTTGGCCCAAATGACCTAGGTTCTGCATTTCAGTGTACTGTGCACAACTAACTGTGCAAATGCCCATGTGAAAAATAAATTCGAGGGCCAATGAAAAGGTTCAGAGGTACAAAAGTGCTTCCTGTGCAAGCCAGATGACCTGAGCTCAGTCCATTAGACCCTTCATGGAAGGGAGAGAAATTAAAAATAAAGAAAAATTGAAAGAGGAAAGAATAGAGAAAACATCATCTTTCAAAGAAGGAATTGAGCTCTGATTTTTTTTTTCTCACTGTGGTAAATGGCACAGTCACTACCTGGGCAATATGTCACATTTTTGTGTACACCCGAAAAGGTAATGGTTGTAATGTGTCCTTAAGCTTTGCTTCTGGTAACAGCCTTGATGGTGAATGGAAGATCAGCTTCATGTTTGAAGCATTGCTCGTCTCAGAACTGATGATTTTTGTCATTTATTCTAATCCAGAAAAGATTTCAAAATGACCATCTCTATAGTGGCCAACTTTTCCCATGAGTCAGTTCTCATCTGGTAGGCAGATCTGGTTGTAGCGGGAGCTCTGCACTGTCCTATATAAGAGTTATACAGACGGAGTTCCATACATTTTAATCAAGTCTCCTATGACTAATGTGCTTCACAGGTTTTTGCTGGTAAATATTTTATATGTGGCCTTCTAGTAATAGTGCTCATTTCATCAATCAATAACAAGTTGACCCCAAGATTACTGAAAATTTGGAAAAAGATATAAAATATTGAATTATTCATTTTTAATAGCCAAGGTAATAAGTGTATGTTGCTCTGGAGAAATGACTCTTGATTTTTCTTAGTAGACTATGTATCAGACATTTCCGAATAGCATGAGGGGGCTTTCTTCTTGCACACATGTTGAGATCACTCTGGACAGCTTGGCAGCTGTCATACAGAACACTGACATCCTATATCCGGGGACTTGGTCCCAGGGTGGTTCAAGAAAATTCCTCTCAGTGTAGCATTGTTTAATAGTTCAATTAAGTAAGCACTTAATGATCAAAGCACAATGAAAAGTGTGTTTATATGAGACCTCTTAGGTGTAGAAGACAATACTAACTCCTGCTTCTTAAGTGAAGGGCAGTGGTACACAGAAATCTCACAGAACATCTGGCAGGAAGATGATCAGGCCTCATTAGAGCTGAAAAGCAGTAGATGTCTTTTTGTTGCTGTTTTTTGAAATGGTCTCACTTTGTGGCTAAGGCTGGCCTTGAATATATAGGATAGAAGGAAGGAGAGAACCAACTCCCCAAATTTGTCTTCTGATCTCGGTGTCACATGATGTGTTGTGATGGACACAGACACACACACATGTACACAGAGAGAGAGCAAAAGAAAAAAAATCAATAGAAAGTTAAAAATGGAACTAGAAAATCTATTACTCTCAAATCCAGAATTTCAAAAACGCTAAGATAACACATTGCACTATTTACTCTCTCAAACCTCAAAGCTGTGTCTTTTTTATTTGATTATGCAAATAAGGAAATGTTTGCATTAGTTTTACTCAGTAATTGTTGGTTTCTAGTTCACAAAGTAGAAAATCATTTGTGATTACTGATAGGGAAAGTGAAGCTTGTTCAGAAAGCTGGGAGCTGACATGGCAGAAATTCTTTCAAATAAAAAATGGCTGTGGAGTGACTGAAGGGAGCTTTCTCCTGCAACATTAACTAGTTCAAGCAAGTAAAGTAATCTGAGAGTAAAGTGTAAGCCTACAGCTTTTGACTGATAGGCATCCCCACACTCTCTGGCTTTGGACTGCTTAGGCTCCAGTGATGCTAGTCGGGTAAGGGTAGGAGGTCTTGCTGAAGGAAGTAAGGAGGCAGCTTTGGGGTTTCCAAAGACTTAAGCCATCTGAGCATCTCTCTCATTCCTGTCTGTGATTTGCCACAGTAGCTCTCAGCTACTCCAGCAGCCTGCAGGTTGCTACTTTGGCTCCGCCATCATGAATGGTTATCTCCCTGGAACCTAAAGACAAATAAACCCTTTCTTCTACAAGTTGTCTTGATCTTGGTGTTTTATCTCAGCAGTAGAGAAGTAACAAAGACAAAGACAATACCGTTTCTACTCCCACTGGAGTCTGTGCAGCTTGCTGCCCCCCTGCCTGGAGGTGGGTGAACGCCAGAGTAGAAACCAACCCATTGCTTCCTACATGAAGATTTGCCTGGAGTCTAGCCTGGAGATTAATTAAACATTGCTTCTTAGAAACAATGAATCCTGCCACATGGGAAACGGAGCAGTTTGTAACATTTTAGCAATTAATTTTTAATTAAACTAAATATATAATTATAGACATTTGTGTTTGAAATATTCTCACATATTTAGAAGTTTTAGATTAATCAAGCTATTTGATCTCTGGAATCTCTCTTTATCTTCCACACACATGATTTCTTTTCTTTTTTCTTTTTAAAAATATTTATTCATTTTTTTATTAATTACAGTGTATTCATTTTGTATCCCAACTGTAGCCCTCTCTCTTGCCTCTTCCCAATCCTACCCTCTCTCCCTCCTCTCCACCCATGCCCCTCCCCCAGTCCACTGATAGAGGAGATCCTCCTCCCCTTCCAAATGACCCTAGCCTATCAGTTCTCATCAGGACTAGGCTGCTCTGTGGCCTAGTAAGGCTGTACCCTCCCCTCCCCCATCAGGGGGAGGTGATCAAAGTGCAGGCCACTGAGTTCATGTCAGAGACAGTCCTTGTTCCCCTTACTAGGGTACCCACTTGGACACTGAGCTGCCATGAGCTATATCTGAGCAGGAGTTCTAGGTTATCTCTTAAAATAAACAAGCTTTTTTTTTTTTAACTAATAGGAAAAATGTTCAAGCAGAACAATGTCTAAATCCTAGTATCTTGAAGTAATCTGTATTATTATTGGTGAAAATTATCTCCATAGCTCATTTGAGAATAATTGGAGTCATTATCTCCTACTACCACTCCATACACATGTGGACACACACTCACACAAGTACGTACAAATATACAGACATCTCCTTCTAACATATGAAGCAAAATTGCAGTCACACATGTCATATACTTCTACTCTCATGATAGGAAGATCAAGAGAAATCAAAGCCTGTAAAAAGTACTTTGTTTTACTTGAATTAATCATAAGGAATAGTAGAAATTTATAAAACTTAAAAATTTATAACTGAAGTTTTATAGAAAATAGATTATCTGAGATTCAAATTATATATCATTTTATTGGACATAAAATTATGGAATTAATATTTGTAGTTAGTATTTAAGAGAACAAAGCTTGTCATACCCGTATTTTTATCTCACTAAAAGTTCTGTAATAATTAGTATCATATATTGGTAATATAAGCATGAGTTTGGTTTTTTGTTTAATTAAGTTCAGTTTAGAATAGTTGAATGAGTTATTGATTTGAACTTAAAAATTTAAATAGAAATTTTACTCTCTATAAGGTATAAGAATACCTAATAGTCTTTAAGGTTTATCATATTTTTTGATTAATTTAGTTTTTAAGACTGACTTTATTACTTGAGAAGATTTTGTCATTCAGAAAATTCAGTTTAAAACATATTAACATTTTAATTAACCAAGTCTGAAAACGAAACCAGCGATTAATTGAAGGTCATTAAAAGTGATGGCTCAAATTTACTAAGTTTATAAGCGTGTCCGTTTCCTTAGAATTAAAATATTCCAGGCTACAGGAAGGAGGAAGGTCCCTAAGCCTCAGAAACCTACCATGGTCTGGAGGCTTGGAACCTCTCAGGCCACAGCGGCCTCTTCCCAGGGTTAGGTAGCAGTAGCCAATTGTGAGAGAAGAAAACAGTCTTCCCCGGAGCAGCCTGCAAGTTGTGCAGGAGCTTCAGGGCTTCAGCTATGGCTTTCAGGATTCATTAAAGCTGGGTGGGTTCTCAGTGTCAAAGCTGCCTTTGAGGCAGCTATATGCCTATGAGTAACCCCAATAAGCTAGTTGGTTCATCAAGATAGACGTGGGTACCATTGCTCCTTTAGTTTGTCACTGATGCTCTAAACGTCGAACGTCCTCACTTAGATAGACAAATGGGAAGATATTGAATGTAGGAGAAAACAATCAACAGGACAGGAGTCTACCACAGAGGGCCTCTGAAAGACTCTACCTAGCAATGTATCAAAGCAGATATTAAGACTCACAACCAAACCTTCCGCAGAGTGCAGGGAATCATATGAAATAAGGGGAAGTTAGAGAGGACAAGAGCTCCATAATGACCAAATAAATCAGGGCACAGGGGTTTCTTCAACCAAGGACCATGTATGGATATAACCTAGAACCCCTGCTCGGATGTGGCCCATGGTAGCTCAGTATCCAACTGGGTATCCTAGTAAGGGGAACAAGGACTATTTCTGTCATGAACTCAATGGCTGGCTCTTTGACCCTATCCCTACCCCCAAGGGAGGAGCAGCCTTGCTAGACCCCAGAGGAGGACATTGCAGCCAGCCCTGAAGAGACCTGATAAGCTAGGGTCATATGAAAGGGGAGGAGGTCCTCCCCTATCAGTGGACTTGGAAAGAGGCAGGGAGGAGATGAGGGAGGGATGCAGAGAGTGGGAAGGAATGAAGGAAGGGGCTACAGCTGGGATACAAAGTACATAACCTGTGATTAATATAAAAATAAATAAATTTAAAAGAAAGAAGGTTCTTACAAAGAGTTTATAGGTATTTCCATTAGTCTAAGTAAGCTGTCATCATACATATATACACACTCACATACAGGCACACAGTCATATACACACAATCAGGGAAGACTGGCTAGTTTTTAAATAGGGATTTATTTTCTCATAGTTCTGGAGAACAGAGTCCAAGACCAAGGTGCCATCAAGGTTAGGTTTCTGGGGAGAGCACTCTTCCTTGTTTGTAAATGACCATTATCTTGTTTTGCCTTCACATAGCTTGCTTTTATGTGCAGAAAGCAATCTGTAGTATCTCATGATCATATTATGTATGTGTGTGTGCATGTGTGTGCATTTGTTTTTGTGGCACATATGTGTATGTTCTGTGCATACCTGTGTGTGTAAGTTTGTGTGTGTAGAGGCCAGAGGATGTTATGTTTTCTAACCCATCTTTCTCTAACTTAGTCCTTTGAGACAGTGTTTTATGACTAGGCTGGCGACTTGCATACCTTAGGAATTACTTTTTAAAATCTGTGTGTGTGCATATCACATGATCCACATATTGAGGTTATAAGACCGCTTCAGATGTCAGTTCTTGCCTTCCATCTTGTTTGAGTTGGGGTCTCTCTGTTCACTGCTACATATGCCAGATTAGTTGGCCCATAATCTTCCAAAGAACCTTCTGTCCCCTCTCATGATAGGATCACTAAGATTACAACATGGTTTTACCAGGTTTATGGGAATATAGACTCATATTCTCCAACTTCTGAACACTGAGAAATCTCTGAAGCCCTTTATTTGGTTTTTAAAATGCATTTCCTATTTTTAAGCTTTATTTATTATGTATACAGTGTTCTGCCTGCATGTACACCTGCACACCAGAAGAGGGCACCAGATCTCATTATAGATGGTTGTGAGCCACTGTGTGGTTGTTGGGAATTGAACTCAGGACCTCTGAAAGAGCAACCAGGGCTCTTAACCTCTGAGCCATCTCTCTAGCCTGCGTTTCCTGTTTTGATCTTGAGGTTTTCTCTGGAATACCATCTATTCTTATGTTGGCTTAGGTTCTTATGTTCATCTGTGACTCATTTTATCAGCTCCTATGAAGTGACGTTAATCTGTGTTCATCATGACACCTTCAAGTCTTTCTGTCCTTCAAGCTAAGAGATGGTGGTAGTTGTATTCCTGGTATAAATTTCTTATGTCTTTCTTCCTAATAGTATTCCATTTTGGATTTAATGGCAGTGAATACAGCTTATAAGACTTGGTTAAACTGGAGGGTGACACATGACACAGCCCTGGATAGGAAAGCGATATATCTGTTATGTGAGATGTTTGAGGAAGCACTCTTAAACAAACAAACAAAAAACCTCAACTAAGATGGTGCATTCCTTTTGTCTCTTTTCCATTTTGTTATTCTTCCCTGGAATACAGAAGGACATGCAGCTGTTTTGGTAGCGTGAAGTGTTCATAAAGAAGGAAAAGATACTTTAGTGGTATTAGAGCAGAAAGCTATTTAATCTTTGATTATGTATTTGAAGAATCAAAAGAGATTCTGCCTGCCTGCCTACTGTCATCCTCTCTGGAATGATGGTAAATGGACTCATCTCTGAAACTATAGGCAGGTTCCCAATTAAATGCTTTCTTTTAGAAGATCTGCCTTGGTCTTGGTATCTCTTCACAGCAATAGAACTATAACTAAGACAGTGGAATGTTTCCCCATAGGCTCATGCATTTGAATACTTGGTTCCCAGCTGGTGGTGCTGTTGGGAAGGCTTTAGAACCTGGAGGAGTTGCTGCACCTTGCTGGAGGAAATGGGTTGTATATCCCAGCTTCATTTCACCCTCTGCTTTCTGATTTCCAGTGCAGTGTGAGCAGCCAGCCTCTTGCCCCTGCCAAGCCCTCTCCACAATAATGTAATGTATGCTCTTGAACTGTGGACCAGAATAACTCTTCCTTCTAAATTTCTTCTTGTTAGGCATTTTTTTTTTTTGCAGAATCCAGAAAGTAACAATACAATGTAAATAACTATTGATATGCATATAATTATGAAGATAATTTCTACTATTACATATCATTTTTTATCTTTGGAAATGAAAAATGTGGAATAATTTGATGATTTTCATATCATGATATCATTTTGGATTTAGGAGGATGATAATCCAGTATTTGAGGTTTGCTTTACTCACTATGACAAAATAACATGGTATAAAAACTGAAAAGAAAAAGAATTACTTTGACTCAGAGTTTCAGTTTATAGTCACTCTGGGCCTGTGAAGTAAGTATACTGAGGCAAAGGAGTAGGGAACAGCAAAGCTCACATCACTGTTGCCAAGAAGTAGAGCAATGGAGTGACTAGGGAACAAAATATACACCTTGGTGAATCTAATTCCTCCAACTAGGCCCCACCTCCTAGTTTTTAATCGTTTCCTAATCATTAAAAGATAAGTCCATAATTGACAACCCCAATTTAGCCAAAGGCCCCCATGATCCAGTCACCTCCCCAAATGCTAACCTTTGAGCACTGGGAGACAAGTTGTCAACACAGGAGTTTTGAGAGCAGATGTTGCAAAACATTTGATAACAATTGTGAACCCCAAAATTGTGATCTGTAAAACCCTGTTTCTTGTTTGTGTTGCTGAGCCCTATCACACACCTTTAATTTAAGAAGTTTCTGTTTATTGTAAGCAGGTGATCATGGTGTGGTTCAGCCAGCCCAAGCACAAACCTTTAATCCAAGAACTTTCTGTATACCAGGTTAACCCTAGATCAAGAGGTGAAGCAAGAAAGAAACCAGCTGATAGGGATTAAAGAATAAGATGGACTTTGAATTGAGGGTTATTTAAGACAACATGTAGAAGGAGTTTTTTAGTTCTCTGGATTTTGAGTTTTAGCACTCTGGCTTTTCGGGTTTTTTGAGCTAGCAAGCCTTTGGCCTTGGGTTTTTTTGTGTGTGTGTTTTGTTTGTTTGTTTGTTTGTTTTGTTTGGCCTTTTCCTTCTGGACTGTCAGCTGAGTTAGTGAGCCTTTTTGGTGTTTTCCATGGGGACATGAGCTGAGTAGGAAGGTCATCTGGGTGCTTTCTCTGCCTCTCTGAGCTAGCAGGTTATCACCCCATTATCTGGCTCTGTCTTTATTGGTAAAATAGAACATTTGGGATTTTCTTTTCTTACTTTATTTATTTTTAAACAATAGGCAGATTTAGTATCTAAACTGTAGTAGTGGTATGTGCTTTTGAAAGGGGACAGGAAGGAAATTTTATTTTCAATAGGGTATCAAAATGATTCAAAAAGAGCAAAACCACATCTCCAAAACTCCGCAAATATTGTCACCTTGGTGATAATTATAAAAGTCTGTGTGAAGAACCACAGGAAGAGGAAAGAGGTGATGGTTTCTACCCACAAGCATCAAGAACTGGAGTTTTATTTGGATTTTAAATATTTGATGATAAGATATTTTTTAAAAAATGTGTTCTCTTCTGTTTTATAAAGAATCTAGAATCCAGAATTCAAAAATGAGATTTAGGTTGCCTTGCTATGCCTAGTGCATTCTGAGAGAGTATAGTGGGTCGGTAAATCAAGGAAACAGAAAATGCTTCAGCTCAGTTAAAATGACTCCAGTATTGGCTAGAGCTTAAGCATCAGTCTGCACCTTCTGTTGCTATATTGAATTAGTGTTTTGTGATGGCCGTATTCAGCTGTTAATTAAGTACCAAGGCAGCCACAGTTATCAATTTCTTCAAATTCCCAGGATACTAATTTAGTTATTGTTTCAATTTACTGTACTAAGCTTGCTAATAGGCAATACTGTGAAAATACTACACATCCCTCCTTCACCGTATGCTTTCACAACATATGCCTCCTTCATAATGTTTTCACTGCACATGTCTCCTTCATAATGTTTCACTATGCATGCCTCCTTCATAATGTGTTCACTGTGCATGCCTCCTTCATAATGTTTTGTCTTCTACATCATTAAATAGAAAAAAACCAATTCTACTTTAATTTTTCATTCATTTTAATTTGGACTACCAGATGTTGTATGTGTACTATGGCCAACTATTTAATTTATAATATGGAAAAGCCTATAATAGCAACTTATGCTTTTTTATACCATGGTCTAATTTCATCCAAAATGATAGTAGAAAAACGGAATGCATTTTACTTTCCAGTTCATATAGGCTACTCCAAGAACAGAGTTTAGCTCATAAAATTTAAATATTATTTTTAAATTAGTTTTTTTTTCTGAAGGGGAGAATGAGGAAAACAGTAAAAGGAAAGTAAAAAAAGAGAGAAGTAATTAAGGAATGTAGCTTTTGGCTTGCTAAAGACCAAAAAGCACTGTTAGAAAGATTGTGATGGATGGGAGAATCAGTTCACTTGGAAAACATTGTTTTTATTGTTTTTTTTCTGACATAATGTTACTCATACCATATATATGTTACTTTTTTCATGCACACATTCATATGATTATTATAAAATATTTGGATAAGTGGCAAGATCTATTTATATGTAATACGATACATATTATATAATATATAGAGTGTATTTACATTTTGTTATTGAGACAGTGTGCTGAATAGTTTTATGTCAACTTGACACAAGTTACCGTCACTTAAAAGGAAGGAACCTTTATTAGAAGATGCCTTCATAAGATAAGGCTGTAGGAGAACCTATAGGCTATTTTCTTAATTGGTGATTTATGTTGGAGGACTCGTCCATTGTGGGTGGTGCCATCCCTGGACTGGTGGTTCTATAAGAAAGCTGAGCAAGCCATGAGGAGCGAGTCAGAGAGCAGCACCCCTCCATGGCCTCTGCATCTGCTCCTACTGTCAGCTTCCTCCCTGCTTGAGATCCTGCTCTGACTTCCTCCAGGGATGAACTATAATGTGGAAGTGTGAGTCAAATAAACCCTTTTCTCCCCAGCTTGCTTTTGATCATGGTGTTCATCACAGCAATAGCAACCCTGACTAAGACAGACATGAGGAGAAAAACAATCCTCCTGTCCTGAACGATAGGAAACAAGAATCCCCGCATAGCTGACAACTGTTTAGGGTTTTATCTTTTTCTGCCTGTGAACATACAATTTCCTAGGAGTCCTACCAGGAACTACATTTGCTGGGAAAGGACACACACTAAACTCCTCAAGCAACCCTAATGGGATTAGAATTCTACCCAAGCTGTCTACACCCAGAGTCATCCTATAACCCATCAAAAGATAAAAGGAAAACACACATGTGTGTGCACGCACACACAGTTTCTTTGCAGTGTTTGCCATGTAATTTGAGAGACAACATATAATATCTATGGCTGATGGGAAGACAATTATTTGCAGCTGTCCCTTGCAAAGCCCATACCCACACTTTAGTATGTCTTTTTCTGAGCACGTCACTTTTTCCTTAAGCCTGGTGTCTAAAACCCGTTTAAAAAATATGTTTGTCTTTTGTTCTTTTTAAAGTAAGCTGCCACTTTTACTCAAAGAAGTGAGTAGGCCCTTTCATTCTTTTCTTGAGCATACTTTCCCAACTCTGCTTATACTGGCTAGTCTTGAAGTTTTTTGCTGCACTGAAGCCATGAATCCTAAGTTGGCCTAAGAAGAGGTCTCTAAAAGATTAAGGGAACTCTCTAGGGTTTCTGAGGGTTGCAGTTTAGAGTGTGTCTATTCACCGCTGACAGTCATCAGAGATTTTTCCTGCGCTGATTAAACGCGTTAGTGATTCGCTGAGTTAGCAGTGTAAGTACACTGGGATCACATTGAAGAAAGAAATCAAAACCTTTCCCCTTGGAGACATTTAACCAAGTGTGGGTACAGATTTGAATTCTCTGCTTCATACCACCGTGTCTTTCTCCTCGTCTGTCTGTTATGTGAATCTGAATCTCTCCCTGCCTGAAGGCTGCCTTGTGACTCTGTCCCTATGGTCTGTCCCTGTCTTTGTTGGGATCTGTAAGCAGGCATCCCTACGGCCAGCCCCAAGGGACCTGACAAACCGGATATTAGGCATCTGTGAAACCACCTACCGACCACCTGGAACCACTTGTGCATGGTCTGGGTCACCTTATAAGAGAACTCAAAGCTCCTCCTCCTCTCTCTCTCTTTCTCTCCTGCATTGCCCAGAGATGGTCTCTGTGGCCACTTCTCCTTCCCCTACCCTCCCCTGTTCCCTTCTCCCTTTCCTTTCCTTTCCTTTCCCCTTCCCTCAATAAACCTCCCATGTGGAACCAGTTGGGTGGTGTGATTTGTGAACCCACCATGTAACTCTTCTACACAATTCTATCAGTCTTTGTATGTCTTTATGTGTTGTTCGACTGTATGTCTGTGTGTCTGTCCTTCACAAAAGACTTCTCTCTGCCTTTATTGAACAACATAAGAATCATCACATAGAGAAGTGCTGGGACATTCCTTTACAGAAATCTTTAACAGAGATTCACAAGGTGTTAAGTCACTGGCTCCAACTGGCCTAGACAACAAATAGAACTGCAAACATCATTGTTCATCAACCGATGTCCATAAGTAGATATTCAGTTTAGAAGATTGTTTCCAACCTTTGCATTTGCTGACTTCAGCAAATGATATACAAGCATTTCCTGGGCTAGGAGCATCAAAGAGTACAAAATTTAAGATTATAGCTATTCTTTAGCTTAGGTTGTAAATGCTGATTACTTGGGAAATCCAAGTCAAGTAGGGTTGATTGTTGCGTTGTTCCCTTAAAGGCCACTTAAACAAACAGCCTGAGTACACAGTAGAATAGCCGTCTTCAGTGACCTCAAGGTGTATTATTAACTTTGCAAGGTCCAGCCAAAGTTCCAGTCTTTTAAAATGTGAGAGATGTTTTCAAAATACTGCATTGCCAGATTCCCCATGTCTTACTGGCACTTAATCAGACACCAGGCTTGATGCTTTGTGCTATTAAACTTAGGGCAGCTTCTTATGAAATAAAGATAACTAAGCTATAATCCACATGACATGATCACTTTGTGACTAAATGGGAACAAATGGCAGCAATATAAAACCACCATTAGGTTTTTTTCCTACCTGAATTTTGGACAAAAAGTATCTAGGTTATACTTGTTCTGTTGCTGAATTCAATTTTTGATGCTTTGATAACTTCCAGCTCTTGTTTTGTTTCTCCAGTTTTCCCACTATTCTTCACTTGAGAGTTACAACCTTTCAACTTTCAATTCATGTTAGAAACATGATTGACAAACAAAGTAAATTCCTAGATATTATATTAAAGTAATATTTTAAAAGCACGAAACTACATTGTAAAGGAATGTTAATACAGAAAAATAATGGTTTGTGGTGGATAGTTACTTAGCAGAAGTCTAAGTTTTCTGTGTGAGGGTTTGATGACAGACTTGTTGCTCTCATAATCCCTTACATTTGAGCCTGATCTCATGATCATTTCTTCATTCTATAGTTTACTCATTCTGCACATGTGTTTGGTGAATAAAGCTCCAGTAGCACAGAGAAGACCCAGGCCTCGAACTAACAACTCCAGGGCAAGGCAGCTGAGGAAAATGAATGGGCCCAGTTCTTTAAAGATTGTACCGGACCCTTAAACATGCACTCACCCCAACCTAGGCTTCTCATATTGAAATCTGAATCCTGGGTTGACAGAGTCTTCATTTTTTTTTTTTTAAGAGAACGCTAGAAATATGGACTTCCGTTTATATGTTGTAAAATTTGAACGAATTTGGCATGTTTTAATTTCTCTGGAGACAGGATTTCACGTATCCCAGATTAGCCTCAACTTCTGATCTTGACCTTGAACTTCTGATCTTCCTGTGTGATGCGTTCTTTGGGAGAGAGGCCTGTGAGACTGACCACTCCTGGTTTAAGTGCACCCAGGAAGCAACCCTGGGCTTCAGGAGCACCAGGCAAGCACTCTACCAACTAAGCTACACCCCCCCCCCCCAGTGCTGCCTTTTAAAGCACTGTAGAACAAATAAGCTACACGTGTGGATTACAGTCATCTTCCAGGTTCCAGATAAGGAAGAAGCCAGGAGTCTGACCCGAAGGCTTTGCTTTATGGGAAAAGCTGTGTCTATGGGAAGAAAGTATGAGGAGCTCATTTTTGCACATGCCCAGGAGTTGTTGTATAAACTAGTGCATGACACCTATAAAGAGGCCAGCATCATTTGTGAATGTCACGTTTGTGAAATAAAAATTTTAGGAGGATTTGGATTAAGTTCCTTCCTTGGTCTCCAATAGACCAGGAAGTTAAATATCAAAGTGGAGTCATTCATGATAAAGTTGGAAACCACCAACTTGAATTAAACAGTTTATTTGGATATCTGAGAAAACAGGGCTCCAGGAAAACAGCCAGATTTCAAGGACAGGCCACTCTCTCTTGACATGATAACCAAGTTCCCTCTGTTTTACCTTTTCATAGAAAAGGTAACTAGTCAGTTAGCATTTTCCCATAGTTCCCATTCCCTTTTCCTGCCTCACAAGGAAATGACCTGTCTGCTTCTGTTTCCTTTTTCAGTCCTTTTCCATTTATAAAACCAACTTCTCCTCAGCTTTTCTCCTCTTATATTTTATGGAATAAAGGGTTTCCTGATTCTAGAATTGAAAATCGAGACAATTTTATACTTTGACACACTTAAAGTTTTATAATGAGGCTTCAGTCAAGCAGACAAAGCTATATAAATGTTTCATTTGTTTTGGGTTGAGGTGGGAGTAGGGGTTGAAGCCAAGGCTGAGCCCTTTCAAGTATGTGCTCAAACACCTAACTACATTTCCAGTCCCCCTACTTTTAATTTCTCCAAGAAAAATATTCTGCTGGGGTTGTGATCACTTTTCCATGGAGACTTCGTGGCTTATTTTATGACTCAGTGCTTACCCAGCTGAGAAAACAATGAATGGAAGTCCTCCTTGAAGGACGTCTGCCAGTAGGCTAGGATTCCTTCATTATAAGGGCCAGAAGGGCTGTGGATCTGCTAGCATCGCTTCAGCTAGGTTAGCGACTGGAGCTCCGAGGAGCCACACACTGTGTGCTTAGCCTTTGTTTTCACTTTAGCAATGTTTATTCCTTTATTCGCTAAGATTGTTCATGGGACATTTGATCCTATTGTTCCTTAACCACAATTCAGGACAGTTATAAATGCAGAATTAACAAAGCAGAAAGTACTTTCTTTTCTTATTGGTGGGAAATGTGAGAAAATGGCACATTTTAGCCTCCCCCAGGCTGCTATTCCTAACATATGCATTTTTCTTACTGCTACTATTTAAGACCCTATTAATTTCTGGCCATTAAAAAAGAACAGAATATAGGACTTTTTTTTTTTTTTATATTTATGGTTGTGAGCCTAGCCTTTAATGGCTGAGCCAGCTCTCCAGCCCAGGACTATTTTTTTAACAGGCCTGTTGGATAAAATTTTGTTGTATTCTGAGTCTGACCTAAAAAATATGCTTTCCAAAATAAAATAGCAAAGAGAATGATTTCATTGATTATAGGCTTTGTTCACTGAAGCACATTTATTTTAGAGACTAACTCAGAGATTCTATACTCTCACCTTAGGATTGGTAACAAATATTGAACAAGACTCAAAATGAGTCAAGTCAGTTCAGGCAGAATAGAACTCATTCCAAGCAACATCTCATCTTTTATACAAGGAAAAGAATAATATTTTTATTTGTTTAAAATATAAGTCCATGAAAAAATTTTATTAGTGAATACATTTTAGATTAGCAAAGAAAAGAAATCGGGGTGATTTGTTAAATCCAATAGCTCTCTAGCTTTCAGATCGGGACCTATACCATCCATACTGCTTGTTCTCTGACCTTTAGATTCAGACTAATCACCTCACCAGCTTTCCTGGTCTTTAGTTTATAGGTGTTGTGTGATATGGTTTCTTAGCCCCTACAATATCATGAGCTAATTCTCTAGAATAAATGTTTCTCAGTGTTGTCATGTAGTTTCTGTGACTGAACAGAAGCTTATTCCATTCATGGTTCTGGAGTTTGCAATCTATGATCAAGGAACGTTATTTCATAAGGGTCTTCTTGCTGCTAGAGACTCTTTTTAAAAAAATTTATTTTTATGTGCATTGATATTTTACCTGCATGTATGTCTTTGTGAAAGTGTCAGATCCCCTAGAACTGGAGTTACAAACAGTTGTGAGCTACCATAGTGGGTGCTGGGAACTGAACCCATGACCCCTAAGGAAGAGGAGCCACTGCTCTTAACCACTGAGCCACCTCTCCAGCCCCATTGCTAGACACTCTTAAACAGTCTCAAGGTGGTGTGTGATGTCACATATCAAGAGGAATTCATCTAAGAGATAGGACCAAACTGACTTTCATGCCAGACCTGATATGACAGTGACTCAGAAACCTATTAACTCATTATTCTATGAATAGATCCATCTACTTAAAAGGGCAGAGAGTCCTCATGACTCAGTCACATCTTATTTTTTTTCCTCTCTTGAGACAGGGTTTCTCTGTTGTAGCTCTGGTTGTCCTAGAACTCAGTCTGTGGACAAGGCTGGCCTTGACCTCAGAGATCTGCCTGCTTTTGCCTCCTATGTGCTGGGATTAAAGGCATGCCCTACCATGCCCAGTTCAGTCCCAACTTATAAAACTTCATGATGGGGATTAAATATGAACAGCAGTTTTGGTGGTACTACTCAAACAATCAATGATAAGTAGATAGATGTATGGTTAGATAGGTTGATAGATGATAGGTAGGTAGGTAGATAGATAGTAGATTTTTCTATTGGTTCTCTTTCTCTGCAGAATAGAGACTAATCAATACCTATGCACAGAGTATTCATTCTATTCATATGTTGTTTCCTCTTCCTCCAGTTTTATATAAATTGTTTTTCTTAAATTCTACAATACTATAAATTGTCAGAGTTTACATAAATTAATATAGGTGTTTGGGGTGAAGGAGATAGTTCATAACATGCATATTAGCTTTCAATACATGTATGTTATAGGATTAATTTTTCCCCAAATTCATGTGTTGAAAGCCTACTTCCAGCTCAGAATGGTGCTGTGTTTAAAGTGTGCCCAAAGAGATGAGATCATCAGAGCTACTGCTAATTCCATATGGCTGGCATCTTTAGAAGTAGGAGAATGGACTTAACAGTGGTAAAGAGAGAAGGAAAGGGTAGATATAAAGGAGGAGGGGAAATGGATGAACACATATCAAGAAAAGATCATTTGGATGTATATTGAGGAAGTGATCATCTACAAATACATAGTGAGGAAGTGGTCATCTGCAAGCCAAGGGGAGAAGTCTCTGTAGACTGAGCCTGGTGACTCCTTCACCATGGACTTCTAGTCTTCAAAACTGCGAGAAAATAAAGTTCTGCTGCTTAAGTTGCCTAGTCTATGGCATTTGCTATGGCTGCCCCCAGGAAATTAATGCAGTTCAGCCACATAGCTAATGCCTTTCTGTTTAGAATTGCAATTGAAATCTGAGTCCTGAACTTCCTCATGATTTTGTTTCTGTTTTTTTCCCCCCACAAGAACACACATCAAAAGCACGCTAAACCAAAGAGAGGTACAGTATCACACAGAGGCTGTGTCCAGTGGCATTGGCGAGAAGACTCTTTGAAATTTGGCATGAGCCATACCTCTGTTACCCTGTGTCCGAACTACCTTTCTCCAGATTCCTCTGGTTGGTCTCATTTGCTACCAGGAGACAAGGTTTTTGCTTTGTGTATACAGCATATCTTTGCCCAAGTAGAATTTGGCTTCAGATGTGAACACTTTTGATTTTAAGAAGTGCGGTGGGCCCCTTTGCTTCTGAGTACCCTGCTGATAGACAGCAAACATGGTCTTGTATCACTGGGCCTCGCACACATACAAACTTGCTTTTTAACTTTTTGTTGTTGCTTTTGCTTTTGGGGTGCAAGGTTTCTCTGTGTACCTCTAGCTCTCCTGGAACTCCATCTGTAGACCAGGCTAGCCTTGAACTCAAGAGATCCTCCCAAGTACTGGGACCATGCCTGGCGCCTACTTGCCTAAGGACATCCTGTTTTCAGCAGGCCTCTGTAGGCTCCAAGGTGGCAGGAAGCAAAAAGCTGGCATTTTCTCACACGCTGAATGCTCAGATCTCTCTGCCACTCATCATTCAGATATGATAAGGTACAAGTCGTGTTCTCCTGATGGGGATTTCTTCAGCGGCTGATATGGTTGGGATGTGGTTTAGTTACGTGTTGGAAGCTTGGCACCTAGTCTGCAGTGCTGAGAGTGGAACCCCTAGGAGATGGGACATTACGGAAGGACATTAGGTTATGGAAGTACTGTTAGGTTTAGGCAAAGGGCTACTCGGGCCATGCTCACTTGCTCCCTCATAGCTGGCTCAGCCATTCCTGCTGTTAGTGGGAGTGGTGGTTTAAGTAGAAATAGCCTGCTGATCCGGATACAGAACTCTCAGCTCCTTCTCCACAGTCTGCCTGTGTCGTGCTTCCGCCACGATGAGAATGGACTAAAGCTCTGAAAATGTAATCCAGCCCCAATTAAATGGTTTCCTTTATAAGAGTTGCTATGGTCATTGTGTTTCTCTTTCCCGGAAATAGAAACCCCAACTAAGACACTGGGAAATGGCAGGCATTCTAATAAGAGAGTCTAGCTGTCAATCTGTAATTCTCACTTCCTCAAAGGAAGTTTATCAAGACCCTAAGCAATTGGGGTTACAGGTGGCACATCCAGTGTGGTGCACATATGTTTAACTAAAGAAAGAAAATATTGCTCCTCTTGCTATGGCCCAGTAATGTCAGAGCTATGGGCTACTCAGAAGTTGGAAAGGAACCCTCACTTTGCCTCATGGGCCTAAACTCCCTCAGAGGCCCTTGTGTGCTGCTATCTACAGTGTCAACAATTCTAACAAACTGCCAATTCAAAAGATAATCTGTCTCAGTGTCCCCTTGAGCCCTTAACAAGAGGCCTTGCAGAGTGAGCTGGTCTCCTGAGGAATTATTGGCTCTGTATGCATGCAGCCTAGGTTCCTTGTACTTTGCTGTACTGTGATGCAGCCAGGAGACGCTCACCAGTATGAGGGTGTTATTTTCTTAAACCTTCAGAAATAATGGGAACTAGATAAACCTTACTTCTTTATGAAGTACTCTCCCTCAGGTAATGTATTGTAGCAACATAAAACAACAGCAGTAGCAGGCTGTTTGCAGACAGAATATCAAGGAAATAAAATTCTCTTTCTTACTAGGCTAAACTTGTGGGTTTTACAGCATTCCTGAACCAAATTCCATTCTGAAGGGACATAAAACGCATCTCTTAATAGCAAGAAGCTTCTGACAGATGAATGGTCAATGTCTACTGACAGTGTTTCATGAACCGTAAATGCGTCAGAACTCACCAGTCCTGGCCTTGAAATTTCTGTGGTCTATTTTTACAGAGAGGAGGGGAAAATCTAATAACTCCTATAGTGTTTGGGCAGCATTTTCTAGTAGGTGACAGGCGGTCATTTTGTACTTGTAGTGATGACGGCAAGGACAGCTTTATATTTTGCTTATGCTTACAGTGGCTAATATTTTCTTCACAAAGTACGCATCTGCTCTCTGTGACTCTATCTCTACACTTCTTGGGTACATATTTTTGGAGACAACAAGAAAATTAGGACCCTTTGTTCAGGCTAGAACTCACCCTGGAATGTGCTTCACAATGCCGGTTTAAAACTCAGCCAGCTACAGACAATACATTTTTAAATCCTCTGGCTGTAGAGCACGAAATCCCATGTTAACTGGCAATGTGGCAGTGTCCTTACCACTTGATCGTATCTCAATTTTTAGATAAAATATAAACAAAAATGGATTGTCTGAGAGGAAAAAAAAAACGGTTTAAGAAAGGAGAATAAAAATCCAACAATAAACCCCCTCCCCAACTGACGCTAGCCTGTTCTGCTTCCTAAGGGGGATGCAGAGGGGAGGGTTGTACAGTTCCCATCAGGGATGCGAATGCATCAGTCTTCCTTTTCTGAATGCAGCGCTGGGGAAGGAAGAGGGGACTGTGCAACTGACATGCCGAAGCCGCGGCCCGTCTTTCTTTTCGGGAAAGAGCGGCATATGGAGTCCTGCCCATAGCTAGAGAGCAGCACGGAAGAAAGTGCTAGGCTGCAGAACACTGTCTGCCGCCCCAGAGCCGGGGGGCTGAATTGCTCCGAACAGTAAATAGTTCAAGGGGCATGAAGTCAGAAACCGAGCAAGAAGCCACAGCATAAGCCAGAGTCCGGTCAGAGAGAAGTGCCCCGTGGGAAATCTATCTGGTGGAGTCACCGCAAGACTTCAGCAAAGGAGGGCATTGCTGAATGAAGTAAAAAGAAATAGAAAAAGGAAAGGACATGACTGCTCCTAGGTATGGTGAAGGAGAAAAGTTTATTCTGGATAAAAGGGAGACATAGCCAGAGTCAGATAAATCTGGGGGAGTTCAAAGAGGATGTCTCCAGGCTAAGCTGGGTCCCATGGCGGAAGGGGAAGAAAAGGGGAGAGACTAGGTGCAACAGCCAGGAGGCCAAAGGTACAAAAGGGGCCTGTAACCAAAGTGTCTGGATTCTGTAGGGAAGCGCCTCTGGGGAAGGCGCCCCTGTGCTTTGGCTGGAGGTAGAGGGCAGGTATGCCTGCCATACCCTGTAACAGGTAGGGACTGAGGGATACTGGGAGAACCTGGAGGCCAGGTCTGCTTTGGCAGCTTCCATATGCACGTCAGTCTTTTGTCCCGGGTTTGGTTGTCAGATTTTGGTTGGGTTGTTTGTCAGCTAATGTTATCATACAGTCCCACCCTTCATATACCTCACACCCAAAGCCAGGAAAGCTGAGAAGCACACACTGCCAATACAGGAAATTGTTACAGAGTTAGAAACCACCGAGGGACAGCCATAGCTCTATTAATTTTTTGTTTTTATTTTAAGCTGCAGCTGGCCTCAGTTCCCAGCGTCCAATTTGGAACTGAGTCCCCCCACCCCCAATCCGGCTAAAAAGGGAGGGGCGCTCTTAAAAGCAAAGGCTACAATTTACTCTTGCTGGGACAGCACTTCGGAAGACGAGAGAGAACTGCAAAGGTCTTTGGGATTCCTACAACTGCTGGTATTGTCTTAACTGGCGAAGGTTGCTCCCAGTGATGGCCTCAGACCTAACATGAAGTCCTCAGCTGCTACAGAATATCTGTCTCTAAGATCTCTGAGTCTTCCTAGGAAACACCTGCTCTAGTTTCTTGAGGTAGAAATGACTCCCACCAGGGGCTAGATAAGACCCATGTTTTCTTCATTTGTCTTCCTTAAAATATTGACAAACACCTATCTTGGACTGTTGAGTCCAGTCATGCAACCCCCTCCCCATAATGGTGTTTCAGTCAACAATAGGGTGTGTATTTAACAGTGGTCCCATAATACTTAATCACCTAATCATGTGGGAGCCATCTTAATTGGCTAAGTGCAGCCTGCAACTTTCACAGCAATGATGAAATAAATCATCTACTTACTCCGTGTTTGGGGCCAAAGAAGAAAAGGAGAAGCTGTACTCATCTCTCTACGTACAACACACAGCTTGACCTAAGTGACTAGGCCTGGAGTATAAATGACAGGTAATTAACAGATGCAGAGCCAAGGTTTTATTTATGTGCCTGGAAATACTCTGCAGACTGTTGGGAGCAAGGCTGTCATTCATCTGGCTTCAGTGTTCAAGTCTGGTCAGTTCTAGTGGGTTCTTCCAGCCTGAAGCAAATGTATAGTTTCCCTTCCTGTTTGGGAACTCCCCTGGAGAGAGGTTTACAGCAGCTGAATTTGCACTTCCCAGAAGAAACTAGGGAATGCTCTTCTGGGAAGTTGAAAGGAAGCTGTGTTGTGGGACATGTGGCTTTAGTGAAAGAGCTAGCTCCAATAAGCTAAAGATCACATTAGATTTCTTTCTGCATCTCTGAGCTTTCAGTTTAAAGTAATACAGGCCCCGAAGCTTACCAACTTGAGCCTCTAGAGCAAATGTGTAATGCACAGCTTAGCGGGAAAGGTCCACAGGTTGATTCATTTGCAGTTGTACAGCAGTCAAACAGTGTGCAACTCTGGCCCAGATGGCTGAAGCTTAAATATGCAGAGTACTGAGTGGTGAGGTTTGTAGGTAATTGTGGAGAAGGAGTGATTTTTTTAAATCCTTTTTTAATTAATTAACTTATTTATTATCTATACAGTGTTCTGCCTGCGTGTAGCCTGCAGGCTGCAAAAGTGCACCAGGTCTCATTACAGATGGTTGTGAGCCACCATGTGGTTGCTGGGAATGGAACTCAGGACCTTTGGAAGGCCACCCAGAGCTCTTATCCTCTAAGCTATCTCTCCAGCCCCCAAGGAGGACAGATTTTTAAAGGAGGTAAATGGAACTGAAGACTAGGCAATGGTCCTGGACAAAGTTCACCTGGGCCCTAGGCAGTGTGTTGTCAGATCCACTCTCCTTGCAAATTAATCTTGTGAGAGATACAGCATTTAAGTAACTGGGGGAACAGCAGAAGCAGCACATTTTTGGGCTAAGGAAAAAGGAAAAGAGGCAAGAGATACAGGCAGGATAAAAAAAGGTCAGATAAAACCTGGTTCAAAGCATTCATAGTGGCAAGTACTGCTTTCTTGGGCTTCTTCTTCCTCTTCCTCATCCCCTCCCCCCTCTGTCTTCTTCAGTTCAGGCCCTGCTTAACTTCCAAGATCAGATGAGAGAGGTCATGGTCAGGGAGTATATCTGGACTGTTTCTTCATTTACATGAAGAATGCACTTGTACTTTGTGAAGTGTTTTCTATCCCTACCATATTTAATAATTTTATGCTAATAATTTTAGTTTGTATTTATTAAGAACAGGGTTGAGTCTGTGGGCACAAACACAGTACAGTTCGAATTTAGCAGACTTTTCATTGATCCTATTCTTTTTTTTTACTCTACCATTTATTTTCCAACTTTGTTGATTGGTCCAGTAATATATTCTATAGTTTTGCCCTCCTCCCCTTTCCAGCACAAGATACACATGTAATATATTATCTTTAGTTATCATGTTTTTTGTCTGAATATGGATTTTTTCCTTGTTTTTTATTGGCTATTATGACATCCATTTTTGACAAACTGACTTTTTTTTACAAAGTTAGAAAGTTATTTTGCCTTTGTCTGATAACTTCTCATGATAGCTTTTAGATCATTGATCCTGACCAGAATAGCCCATATAGAATTTTGTAGCCTCAAGGTATCACACCCAGAGGCATTCAGTCTGTGTACCACCTGTTCCTCATTTGTCACTTTAATTTTGTTTTCATAGTCAAGGTGTTGTCTGAATTGATTACTGTACTTGCTAGAGGTCTGTTGTTTTGTTTGTTTGTTTCTAATTAGCATATAGATTGATAAGCTTCTGTATGGAATTTTCATATGTTTTGTTTAACCCTGCACCCACATCTCCCTGACCTTCATCCCCGCTTAAATTCTTCTTCCCTCAGTATTCCCCTTCTACTTTAATGCCATTTGCATTCTGTTGCTCTCCTGCCCTTAAAACTTTCCTCTTTTCTCTCATGGGCCCGTTCCTAGCTTCATGACTTCACTCATTCCTACATAAACACACATATAAAAATTAGAAACAAGGATGTGCATGTGTAGGAGGATGTGTGATATCTTTTTTTCTGAGCTTGGGTTATGTCACTTCATATATTTCTGAGTTCTATCCAGGTGTAGTTAAAAGGTAAAGTAACATCAAAGCAAAAAACTTTTTCCCAGAGACCAAATGATGTAAAGATGCCCCCTTGTGGAAGGATAGGTCCTCTTTACAATAGAATTAAAAGAGTGAGACTATAAATTTATTTTTGTTTGTTTTATAAAATGCTACACATCTTCAACTATGATGGGAAGCTGTTGCCTTTGAGGTGAACAACAGAACCAATACTAGAATTAAAAATTAATATGCTCACAGATTATTTATTCTTAAAATCATTTTAGATATATTCATTTTTATTATGCTTACGAGTGTCTTGGCTACATGTATGTCGGTGTGCCATATGTGTGCCTGTACCAAGGGGGTCAGAAGTGGGTGTTGGCATCCCCTGAGACTGGAGTTACAGAGCCATCCTTACGAGCCACCATAAGGGTGTTGGGAATCAAACCAGCACCCTGTGCAAAAGCAACAAGAGCTCTTCACTGCTGAGCCAACTCTCCAGGCCCCCAGATTATCTGTTCTTAAAAGGATTTTACTTATGTTAGTTGCTTCAGGATTCATTACTCTATAAAAAAGAGGATCTTATAAGATGTCACGTCACCAAAGTCTGTGGTTTTCTCTATTCAAAAGTAGTATTTGTGGGCTAACAAGATGGCTCAGTGGGTAAAGGCACTTGTGGCCAAGCTTGAGGAACTGAATTCAATTCCAGGGAGCCACACAGTTCTCCACACAAATAAATAAATTAAATTTAAAAATTAAAAGAAGGAAAAGAATATTGAGTTTTAAAAATAGTATCTGTCAATCTACTTTTTCTCATAAGCTTATACAAGTAAATATTGATGTTCCGTAGGGAACTAGAATCCAGTGTTATCAGAACCTACTTTGAAATGTTTTTAAAATTATTTTTATATTTATTTATTGTTTTATGTGCCTTGGTGCTTTACCTGAATGTATGTGTGTGTACTGTGTGCCCCATATGCGTGCTTGGTGCCCATGGAGGCCAGAGGTGGTTATTGGATTCCCTTGGATTGGAGTTACAGGTGCTGGGGATCAGACGCAGGCCCTCTGCTAGAGTAGGTGTTCTTACCGATTATCCCAATAACCACCCCCACCTCTACTTTAAAGAAAGAAATTGCTTTAATGTCAAGAAAGGGAATACTTTGCAAAGCCATGAGGAGATCGAATGGTATGTGTCTATTAAAGGAAGACAGAAATGTTTGATTTATAAATTCTAGATTCAGTTTGCTCAAGAAAGACTGACTGTGTGCAGCTGGGGGTGGCACCTACTCTCAGAGGCTTAGAGTCTTGTTAAATGGAAATCAATAAGCAGTGAAAATATGAGCTGAGAAATGTTATCCTCGAACTGTTTGGAAGAAAATCTCTTTTGGATGAAATACTGAGATAATTAGGGTGGCAAATATCTGTAAAATGCTAACATCCATTGCTCCATTGATGACAAGTGGTCCTGCAAGACTCACAGTGATCCTTGGGCTGGGACAAAAGCGCTGAAAAACAAGAGCAAGAGTTTTCTTTTTCAACAACTAGTTCTGAGTCAAGGGCATACTCATAGACACAAACACAAAATAAATTTCAGTTTTTATTTTATCCTGCCTCTTTCCTCCAGGAAGATTGCAGACTTAAATATCGAAGAAGTCACACTAAGTAACGCAACAATGTCTTGTTTGGAGAGCTTCTCTGAGGAACAGGGCTCCTGATACTTGGGAAGAGCAACTCCTTGGAGTTATCTGTGCCGAAGCAAACCCTGGACATCGTGTTTAAGCTACTCGGGAACCAAATTTACTTATTGGTCTTGTGGATCTGAGCTGAACTTAAAACTTTTAGAAAAGTAAAATAGCAAGCTTTCAGAAGAAAATAGAAACCCAGAGGTCAGCAAATGTTTCTCAGACAGAAACAGAGAGCGCTGAGCACCACAGAAAAGACAGGACTGAGGAAAAGCCAGGAGCTTCTCTGCTGGGCCAGTAAGACCAGTCGGCCAGTTGGAAAGCGAGCCTGACAACCTGAACTCAACTCACAAAAGCTGTCCTCTGGTCCCAGCGCCGGCCCCACTACCTCCCCCACCCCACCCCGCTCTCCCCGTGGAGAAAAACCTGAGTGAGTGGAGTACTCAGTGTGAGTTCACATGGGTTCACATGTGTATTGTTCGGCCGTGTGAGGGCTACAAGGCCTCAGACCCACAAGACATTGACAAAGCTGGTTGCCTGTATGGGACAGGCTCAAGATGGGTCTCCTGTGGAATCCGAGTACGGGTGTTTCTGAGTGATTGGATACAAAGACTAGCAGTGCTGCTTCCTCTTCCGGGATGTTCACACGCTGAAACTCCTCCTCCTGAGGCCCTTGCCCCTGTGCCGTACCTGATAAACAGGCCGAGGTTCCAGGTTTCAGTGGTTGGAAAACTCTGACCTGATGTCTTGTGTCTGTCCTTGCTCCACTCCTTTGATGCCCCTAGTAAGAGTTACGGGACCCAAACCACCCAACCCATGCACTCAGTACAGGGCTCTTACAGACATGTTGGTAAATAGATTTCCCAGAAGCAGAAGAAAAGGTGTGTGTGAATGACCAGGCAGGCACAGGTGTGAAGCACAAGTTTGTAAACAATGATATTTTAATTTACTGTGAATTTCTAATAGCTCATTGACTGTTCTAGAATGTTTGTGTTGACTTTGTTAAATTTGTGTGTTTTTATCTAAAGTAGCAATTCAAGTTTTGTTGATTTTTCTTTTCCTTTTTTTAAATTTATTTACTTTTATATTAATCACAGATTATATATTTTGTATCCCAGCCGTAGCCCCCTCCCTCATTACCTCCCACTCTCCCCATCTCTCCCTCACCTTCTCCCTGGCCCCCTCCAAGTCCACTGATAGGGGAGGACCTCACCCCCTTCCATCTGACCCTAGCTTATCCTGTCTCTTCAGGGCTGGCTGCAATGTCCTCTTCTGGGATCTAGTTAGGCTGCTCCTCCCTCAGGGGGTGGGGGCAGTCGACAAGCCAGCCATTAGTTCATGACCGAAATAGTCCCTGTTCCCCTTACTAGGGTACCCAGTTGGGTACTGAGCTACCATGGGCCACATTCGAGCAGGGGTTATAGTTTGTATCCATACATGGTCCTTAGTTGGAGAAACAGTCTCATAGAAGACCCCTGTGCCCTGATCTATTTGGTCTTTGTGGAGCTCTTGTCCT
>CM053766.1:13955059-13984584 GCA_028658305.1 Pachyuromys duprasi | reverse complement strand
TTGTTAGTTAGAGTCTTTCAGAGGTGTCGATTTTCCTTATTCATAACACCGTATGAACACAACATGTTGTTTGAGTTTAATATGTGGCATTGACATTTTCTTCATCACTTGAAGTCTGTATAAATTAGAGAAGTAGCAAGCTGAGCCCCTATCAGTAGCATTTTCTAGTTCCCATCCATAAACATCTGCAGTAATCACTTTATGTTATCTACATGGTGTACCTGCAGAGATGTGCAATGGCCCAACACATAGCATTTCTATTGCCCAGGTATGAACACAGATAGTAGGTGAATGCAGTAAGGAAGCAGTGTAGATTTGAATATTTATTGCCTTTGTTATAGTTGAATGGATTTAAGGTTATTGGGCTTACTTGAAAAAAAAAGTCTGTGTTTAACAACCAACTTTCAAAATCCTTGAGAGGGCCGGGCACAGTGGCTCATGCCTGGGATCCCAGGACTCAGGGAAGCAGAGGCAGGTAGATCGCTGTGAGTTGGAGGCCAGCCTGGTCTACAAAGCGAGTCCAGGACAGCCAAGGCTACACAGAGAAACCCTGTTTCAAAAACAAAACAAAACAAACAAACAAACAAACACATTCTTGAGAGGTATCAAGAAGCAACTCCAGCATACTACTGAATCTGCCAGGAGAAAAACGGAAAAATCCCACGAGCTGACAATGCTTTTCCTAGGTCTCTGCCATCTTATGAATGTCCACATATATTCACTGAAGACATTTACAGGAGTCTTCACATTAGCATTGTTCATAACAGCCCCTACATGGAAGCAAGTGTGAAATGTGTCAATAATTAAAGAAATGAACCATGACGAATTTAACAAGAATGATCAAAATGATACACTTATCCACGCAGATCAATCGCATAAATGAAACGTTGAATGAGAGAAACCAGATCCTTGAGTTTACAACTATATGCTTATATGTACATAAAATTCAAAGTGATCTGTAATGTAAAAGTTACAGGAGTGATGGTGACTGCCTGAGATTGGGAAAAAGGGGGAATTGAGTATGTTGGCTGTGTGCTTTTTCTTGCTTGATTGCTGCTTATGTGTTCCACTTAGAGAAAATTTATCAGAGTTCTTAAGATCTTGTACACTCTTTGGTGTGTGTTGAATTTTGATAATTTCCTTTACAATACTCATTCCTTAGGTTTTGAAAGCAAGTTGACCCAAATGACAATTCTAAAATAACAATACATTGGTTAATTTAATTTTATCTGGGGTTGGGGCAAAGAAGATGGTAGGTTGAGTGCTAGAGACTCATTATCTCATCACAGGATCTTGCACAAGGAATTTCCTTTTGTGACTCAGTCCTTTGTGCTACAAAACAGGAATCTGGTGGGGCTACACAAATCAGCAAAAAGTTGAAAGGAAACCCCTTACCAAATACTCGTGCCAGCCTTAAATAGCTAAATCTTTCACGAAGCTGAATTGTGCCATAGTATTATATCCAAGTAGAATTCTGCATTGTCCCCAAAATGACTTAGTAAAAAGGAAGAGGTCCTTTAAAAAGGTTTACAGCGTCAGGGACTAGAGAGAAGGCTCAGAGGTTAAGAGCATCTACTGCTTTTGCAGAGGACCTCTTTGGTTCCCAGCACCCACAGGATGGCTTACAATCATCTGTGACTCAAGTTCTGTGTATCTGGAACACTGTACTGGACTCCAAGGGTACCAAGCACATACGTGGTGCACTTACATACATGCAGGTAATGCCCTCACTCATATTCATAAAATGTGGATAGACAGACAGACAGACAGACAGATAGGTAGGGAGGTAGGTAGATGGAGACATGGTTTCTCTGTGTAGCCTTGGCTATCCTGGACTCACTTTGTAGACCAGGCTGGCCTGGAATTCACAGAGATCCACCTGCCTCTGCCTCCCCCGAGTGCCGGGAGCACAGGCGTGTGCCACCACACCCAGCTAGGATAGATTTTTGAAAAAAGTTTTCTAAGACAAAACAACCTTGTCCATTTTTATCTTTTGACCTGGAGCCTTAGAAGAGAAATCAGTTGCAAGCTAATAGAACAGAGGAGACAGAAGAGAGCTCAGTAAAAATACCTGCATAAATGGTTGAGTGAGCGGTTTGAAAAGTGAAGGCTTTATCAGCTGTGTACACACACATTCTGTACTAGACAGAATGGGCAGCTTTCTGCTGAGTAGGAGTTAATTGAACATTATACCCTGCAGATAAAAATCTTTCCCAGGGATTGTTACTTTTCATCCATCTATACCCAGGTCTTTAAATTGGCATGGCTGTAGTTTCAAAGGGATTCTCCACCCACAGGCAGCATGTTAAACTCTTTCATCCAAAGGGCATTAGATACTATGGCTGCAGAGTGATTACCTCTAGAAGTTTTATTCCTCTAGCACATTTCACATTTCATAAATTTTTATGCCTGTTTTGCCCTAGACTTTCCCTTCACCGAACTTAGTTGAAGAATATGTGAAAATGGGCCTGGAGAGATGGCTCAGCAGTTAAGAGTTGCTATCACTTTTCCAGAGGACCAAGTTCGATTCCAAGCACCCGTGCCAGTTGTCACATGACTACCTGAGGCTCCCACACCAGGCACTCTAACACCTCTGGTCTTCATGAGCACCCACATACATGTGGCATACAGGCACACAGACATATACATATACACATGATTTAAAAAATAAAATATGTGGCTGGGAGGTGGTGGTACATGCCCTTAATCCCAGCACTCGGGAGGCAGACGAAGATGGATCAAGGCCAGCCTGGTCTACACAGTAAGTTCCAGGATAGCCAGGGCTACACAGAGAAACCCTGTCTCATGGGGGCAGGGTACATGAAAATGAAGTTTGAGTTTATTTATGTTTCTATCCATATAGGTGTGCTGCTCTCAACCTTGCTGTGAATAGGCAGCCATGAGTGATCAACCATAGATGGGACGTTTATGTCAATCTGCCTCCCTCAAACCTAAGGCTTATGGAGCATTGCAGAAGACAGGTGGACAAAATGTAAGAGCCAGAGGCCTGGAGAAGGGCTGTGGAATGCCCTCTACTGGTGATATGACTATTTCACTTTGTGGTCACAGAAGCCCTTCACAATCTAGCCAGGTAAAAATCCCAGCATGGATAAGGGCGGGCCTACCAAGGCCCTGGGCCTAGCTAAAGGGCAATTGACGGTTGCTGGTCACCCAGGGAGAGAATGTCACTTCTCCTTAGGGTGGGGGGTAATGGGTGCCCCAGCAGTTGACCCCACATGCACGCATATGTGGGTGGCACTAATGGGACCCAGTGAGTCAAAAGTAATGATAATAAAAATTTAAAAAATAAACTAAAAAGAAGACACGAAGGTGGGATGGGAATGTGTTGCTGAGGTCCTGGGGTAGTAGGAGATGGGCATGTTCAAGACACCTCGTATCCACATGTGAAATTTTCAAAGGAAAAATAAAATGTTATGAAAAGGGATATATAGAAATCTAAAATGGGCTAGAGCATTGAGATCCTGCCTCAAAAACAAACAAACAAACAAACAAATAAACAAACAAACAAACCATGGGCTAGGGGCAGCACATTTTACCTGTCATGCATAGAACTTAGGTTCAATCCTCAGTGCAAAAGAGAACAAAAAGGTCAGTCCTTACTTAGTAATTGGCGGTCACAGAATGTATATAGACCTTTGAGTTTGCAAATATACTTGTTTGACAAAGTGATCAGCAGGCTCAGATTGAATACATGTCAAAACAAAGCCTTCACTTGGGTGAATAAAACAAGAAATATTTTTTGTCAGGGTATCTTTATGTAGCCCTGGCTGTCCTGGAACTCACTGTGCAGACCAGACTGACCCTGAACCCACAAAGCTCCGCCTGCCTCTGCCTCCTGATTGCTAGAATTAAAGAACTACTGAGGTGGTCCTTTATCACTCTTAACCTCTCCAGGATAACAGAGCTTGGACCAGATATAATCATGAATTTCATGTTTGTTGAGCTAGAGCAAGGATCTGTCACCCAGGGCTCTGGAGGCCACCCTTGGGACAGCTGTAAATTTAATTCATAGATCCAGACTTATAGTTTGGGGGGATAATTCAGTTTCCATATGAGAATATAGTTAAAGACCAAAAGAGAGAGAGAGAGAGAGAGAGAGAGCGAGAGAGAGAAAGGAGAAAACAAATGGATCCAGTGTGCCATAGTGCAATTTACTGGGGGAGAGAGCCTGAAAGTTTTCACACTGCTGGATTACCACAATTGCAATCAGGAGAAAGCTATTATATAATGATTCGATTTCATCTAAGCTGCTGCATCTGGCTGATCTCAAGCGAACATCAAGGATGAAGGTAAATTGCCAATGCTGGTGGCAAAGTCTGTTCATACAGCTCTTACCACCTGAGGGTTTTTTCATGTTTTTAGTGTGATGGGGACACTTTCTGGGGGAGGAAAGACCAAGGTCACTCAGAGGCTGTTATGGGTAGATACAGTTCAATATGAACTGTAATCAATCTGAATCCCTTTACAGTCAAGCTGCCAAAAAAATGCTTATAGGAAGAATGTAAAATATCTTCTCTAGTCATTATTTAATGGTATAGTAACAAGGCAGCTATTCTTCATACTATATTCTGAAAGATGAGTTATGTATTGAATAATGTGTTAAACACTGTTCCAGGCAGGTTTACAAACATTTTCTTAGTAGTTATAGCTACAAGTGTTTTCTTACCTGCCATTACCAATGTTACAAACATCTGTGCGGCTTAATCCCATTTCATTGATGAGGAAGACAAAGCTCAAAGTGAATCAGATGTCACAGAGAAAACAGGTTTGTGTACTCAGTGCCTAAAGCACATTAATGTTCAACAAGCATCCTCGGAGTATGAAGTTGGTAGATTTAATCTTTTGGAATGAATATCATATGTGCAAAAATTATTTATTATCAGCAATCCTCCCTTTAAAAAATGATGGGACTAATTGTAAAAGAAGTGGAAAACTCAGTGATGAATTGCTGAGATCCCAGAATAAGTCAAGTCTGTTATGCCAAGAGTACACACACACACACACACACACACAGACACACACACACACACAAATGCAGCTAAAAGCATTTCTTTGTACGTGAAATTAAAGCTGTGACTACATGCCAAGCCACTGGCAAATAAGCCTCAAATTCTTGGCTGCCACTTATCCTCTTAGAAGCTGAGAAAATTAATGACTTTATCCGAGAATTGGTTGGACAAAGCAAATTTTTGCTGAGCTGCTCGATTGCTCACTGTTGTATGGATTATAGGTTACTGGAGAGGGGTTACAGTCGGCAGAGCAGCTGATGGGCCAGTAAACACGGAGGCCCTGTAATAAAGCAGGGAAGGAAAATTGCTCCACATAAGGGATTAAAGTTCTAATTGGTTTTCTCAAGGCACTTTCAGACTCTATTCAGGAGCTAATTTTGAATTTTAAAGAAATATTTGATGAGTGCAGTCATGGCCATTTAGGGTTCTCTATTTTACATTCATAAATATTTATTAGACACATTACTGGGATCTAAAAAGCAGCCTAATAAATATTTACCAAGAACAGCTGGCTATTAGACTTCTTAACTTAGTGCTTCCGACTGTGTTAATTTTGGCCTTGAATGTGCCAATTACTATGCTTGCTTAGGGACTCTAAACTTGAAAGGGGAAGAGGTGCCAGAGTAGCAGTAAGACATTTAAAAATTAACAAGAAAAGAACAGGCTAGGAGGAAGTGGTTGCTCAACTCTCTCTTCTGGCCAACTGCCTTCCTCTGCTCAGATTATCTCCCCTCTGGTGACATCATCATCTCCCCTCTGGTGACATCATCATCATCTCCCTCTGGTGACATCATCATCTCCCCTCTGCTGACATCATCATCTCCCCTCTGCTGACATCATTGCCTCCCATCTGTAGATTAGATTTTTCTCCCCTAAACTAGTGGGAGAAAGCGATGGAAAGAAGCAGGGACTGCAGAGCACCCTTGGATAGCCCCATAGCTGAGTGTTACAGGCAATGAGTGGGGCTGTTGAATTGGCTGTTTTCTATGGTGAGCCCCTGCCCGTGTATTACACAAGCATAGTAATACACAACTATACACAACTGTGTGAGCTGGGCATGGGGAGTTGGCTGGCTGCATGATTTTGGCTAGGGTTCCTGGTTGCAGGACTCTAAGTCTCGTCTGCCTTTCTCTCCTTTGGATTCTGGAATCCATTGAAATTGTATTCAAAAATTTTTTCTGGTAAATAAACTGGGCTCCATTTCTATTGCTTGTAAACAAGATGATGGAATAACTGAAGTTTTAAGAAATCTATGTTAGGTCCAACAAAAAAAAAATCCCATGAATTAGATTTGATGTGTTAGGTACCAATTTGAGATCTTCGTGTTAACTTACTAAAGTTGGGGAAGAAAAACTAAAAATGCAGCCCATTCCAGTTCTATTTTCTTTCCCCCCTCTCCTAGTTATTGAAGCAATGTCTTTTTGCAATGGCATTTTTTTGGTCATTATGTTTTACAAATGCTATATAGTTCAGGGGCAAAGCAGGTGTTGGGGTGGAAAAAATAGAACACATCTAGTTCAAGATCTTTTCCCCCCATTTTGAATTTTTTTTTTTTTTTTGAGACAGAGTTTCAAGTAAACCAGATTGGTCTCAAACTTGTTATGTAGCCAAAAGGATGTTTCTCCCCACCTCCTGAATTTCTGGTTCTCTTACTTTCACTAGACCAGGCTGGCCTTGACCTCACAGTGATCGACCAGCCTCTGCCTCCCTGAGTGCTGGGATTAAAAGGACCACTACATCCTGCTCAGGTGCCTTTCTTATAGGCACACAGTCCACTCCATATGTATGTGATTGTCACAAAATAAATGAAAGGTAACAAGCCTTCTCCCAATATTGAAAATGAAAAGAATTTAGGCAAAAATTTGACAACTATACCTGTCTTTCTATTTTCCCTGTCACCTAAACAATAGCAGAGATAACACTATACCTGCAATTTAGTCAACCATCTATTATCAAAGACATGCTGCAAAATATAACCCAGCTCAAAACCATCAAGCTTCAATTTAAAAATCAGCTAGGTTCAGATTAAAATATGGAGTGTTTAGTTGAAGAAATGGCTCAGTAGTTGAAAGTATGTGCCTCTCTTTCAGAGGATCCAAGTTCGATTACCTGCTTCCATGATGAGGTCGGGGGGGGGGGGGGAGCTCACAATTGCCAGTAACTCCAGCTCCAGGCACGTTTGACGCCCTCTTCCAGCATCTGAAGGCAGGCTCCCCTGCAGTGTTTTACATATGTATGTATATGCTGTATATGAATATGTAAATGTATACATACATATGTATATGCACACATATATACATGATGTATATACTCTATAATATATTATATATGCATGTGTATATGTATGTATCTTTTTCCCACTAGAACTTAAGATTCACTCAGGAAGATAAGCTGTAAGCCCATACAGAGGCAAAGAGAAATCCAAGAGTTAAGGTACACTTCATGTGCACTGAAATGGTTGGAGAAGAGGATGTCTGAGTTATTTCAGTTCTGAATGTTGGTTATTCCATGAGAGAAGCATCACTGGCCAGCACATGATGAATTGGCAATGGATAACGTGCAGACAGCAAGTGTTGCACAGGTTGAAGAGGTATGGACTGCATTGGGCTTCAATGGTTAAGATCATTTTAAAATACTCTGTACGAGTTGTATGAGGTACAATAAAAGCCTGGTTCACTTAGAAAAGTGCCTTAGTTGGGGATTCTACTGCTGTGAAGAAACTCCATGACCAAACTGTTGGCCTTCATGCTCAGATGGGAAGGTGTCCAGGAAACCCACAACTCTGAAGCCTGGGAGTCACACAGCTCTGGGGTCCCGAGGGAAGGGTATCCTGAGCCATGGGAGCCCAGGAGCCATGCAGCTCTGGGAGGAGGCCTCCTCAGCAGAGATGTTGTAGAGGGTCTCCCCAGCTGAGCTGAGAAGCTCGGGAGTCTCAGCCCAGATCCTTCTTCAGCTATTGCAGCTCCAAAGAGAGGTTTTTCCAACCCCAGATGAACTGAGCTCAGAAGCTTAAGCCTGGGTCCTTCTTTACTTATCCTCTTGGCTTTTTGGCTTCTTTCAAAGAGAGAGTCACACCAACCTCAAGTTTGAGCACCTCTTTCAGGGACCACAGAGGTGGGTACCCAGGGATTTGAAGAGAGGAAACCTCAGAAAGATGTAGGTGGAGACCAGAGGCAAAACTTGAAGCAGTCAGTCTGGCTGCTGAAGCTCCTCAGGCAGGGTCCTGGCTCTTTTGCCAAGTATATAACATTTACAAAGGGAGTTCACAGCAGGGCATGCTGTCCCTGAGGCTTGAGTCAGGGCGGTGAATAGCCAACAGCAACAACTTAGGGAAGAAGAAAAAGGGTTTATTCAACATAAATGTTACAGTTCATCATCAAAGAAAGTCAGGACAGACTCAAGCAGGGCAGGAACCTGAAGCCAGTAGCAGAAGCAGAGGCCATGGAGGGGTGCTGCTTAGTCTTACTGGCTGCTTCCCATGGCTTGCTCAACCTCTCTTCTACACCCCAGAACCACCAGCCCAGGGATGGTACTACGCACAATGGCCTGGACTCTTCTACATTAATTCAGAAAACTTCTCCCAGTGGATCTTCTGGAGGGATTATTCTCAATTGAGGTTTCCTTCTTTCAGATAATTTTAGCTTGTGTCAAGTTGACATGAAACCAGCCAGGACAGAGAGTGACTGACATGTCTGATTATAAAATAAATTAATTTTTTCAATTAAAAAAAGTTAAAGTTGAATGTTTTGTCTACATTTTGTGTTTCTTTTCTTCCTTTTTTTGTTTTTGTTTTTCAAGGCAGAGTTTCTCTGTGTAGCCTTGGCTGTCCTGTCCTGGACTTTGTAGACTAGGGTAGCCTTGAACTCACAGGGATGCACCTACCTCTGCCTCCCCTGAGTACTGAGATTAAAGGCTTGTGCCACTACATCTGGCTCCATTTTGTATTTCTTACTCTTCTCACATGTTTTGAATTTTTATTATAGGATCTGGAGAGACGGCTCAGTGGTTAGGAACAGTTTCTGGTTCTTGCAGAAGTCCTGGATCTGGTTCCTAGCACCCACTTGGTGGCTCACAACTATTTGTAACTCTAGTTCCAGGGGATCTGATGCCTTCTTCTGAAAATTGAGGACGATACATATGTACATGGTATACATACACACACACACAGACAAAATGCTTATACACATAAGCATAGAAACAAATACGTTTAAAACAAAAAAAGGAAAACACAAAATGCTGACTCACTCAAGAGGACCTAAAGGAAAAGGTAGTCTTTGAAATTTGGTTTCTGAAATACACAAAGATACTGGGCATCTATAATATGATCGATTCCCATGACAGCTGTAATGTAGGCAAAGCACAGTAGCTCTTCTGAGAAGCTCCTGTGAGTGTCAAACTCTGTTAGAAATATGTTTGAAAAAAAAATAGAAAGGTTGGCCATCATGGTGTAAGAAAATAAAGTCTTTTAACCCCTGACATTGAGATAATGTGAATGTGGGGAGCCCTGGATCCACGCCGAGGAAAAATGACATTGCCAAGATGGCAATTATTGGGCTGTATGCCTTATGGTGCTGGCGTTCGGCTTTACTGCTTCTTGCCATATACATTTCTCATGGCTCTCTCACCTCTGGAGATCACATTTACCTTTCAGACTTCAAAAGTGACAGAAGGGCACAGGAGTAGTCCAGGCAAAACCCAGTGCTTCTAAGCCTTTTTTACTGAGACCTTTAAAGCTGTCCTGGAAGACTGGCACAAAAATTTTCTCTAGCCATTTTCTGCTGATCACCATATCTCAGTGAGAGAAGACACTTCACATTTGTCTCTCTGCCACTTGCACAGGTGGCTTAATATGTTTGCCTGGTGGTGCATCCATTTTTGTTACAAATAACTTTATTCTTCTTTATTGATGAAAAAAATTTCCATTGTGCATATAAACCACATTTTCCTTATCCACTTCTTTGCTATTGGACACTTGGATTGGTTCTGTAACTTAGCTATTGTGACTAGGCCTGCAGAAAACAGTCATGTGTTATATGGTGTGTTGATTTTGCACAAATGCTAAGGGGTGGCACAGCCGGGTCACTTGGTAGATCTAGTTTTTGGAGAATGATTCATACTGATTACCATAAAAGCTGGAAGCTTCACATACTCAGAAGCGTGCTGAGTTCCATTGTGTCTAGGTCCTAGCCAGGACTTGTTGCTTGTTTTCTGAAAGACTGACTGACATTCTGACTGAAGCAGTGGTTCTCAGCCCATGTGTCACGCTCTCCACAGGCTTCACCTATCAGATACCCTACATATCACATATGTACATTATGATTCATAACACTGGAAAAACTACAGTCATGAAGTAGTAACAAAAGTAATTTCATGGTTGGGGGTCACCACAACATGAGGAACTATATTAAAGGGTTGCAGCATTAGGAAGGCTGAGGACCACTGGATTAGGGTAAGATAAAATCTCAATGTAGTTTTGATTCACATTTCTCCAACTGCTAGTGAGACTGGACTTCTTTTTTTCCATATTGGCCATTTGTATTTCATCTTTTGTGAACTATTTGTTCATTTCATTAGACTATTTATTGGTTTTTGTTGTCTTTGTTTTCATTTCTTATGTATTTTAGCTGTTAATCTTCTGCTCTATTCAAAGCTGGGGAAGATTTTCTCCCATTCTGTAGGCTGCTTCTTCACTTGATCAACCGTCTCCTGTGCAATATGGAAAGTTTTAAAATCATATGTCCTATTTGTTGATTGCTTGCTTTATATTCTGAACAGTTGGCCCTGAATCCTAAAATCCCTATCCATACCTCCTCCCATACTCACTAAGTTTTCCTCTAACATTTCATTGTTTCAGGTTTTACACTAAAGTATTTGATCTGTATGGAACTTGTGCTGGATGCAAGATAGTAATCTAGCTTCATTATTCTTCATGTGACATTTAATTTCTCTAGAACAGTTGTCAAAGAGCTTGTCATTTTATCAATGTGTATTTTGGGCATCTCTGTAAAAACTTGCATTTGGGCTGCAGTTGTGTAGATTTAAATCTGGATTTCTTTTGAAAAGATTGGGATTGAGAAGACTATGGTCACTGAAATGAGGAAAAGCAAAGGACTCAAGTTTGTTCAGTCACAGAGTACAATTACACTGCTTCAGCTCTGATTACAAAACACATAGTGTGTAAGATCCCAATCTAATGTTTGCTTTTAAAAAACTGGACAAAGAGCAGCTTTTTATATGTTACTAATTGGACTTTTCCCTAGATGATAAATGTGAAGAACTTGATGCCTGGCCAAGGAAGCACTTGTTGGAGTGTGAAGGCAGTACTCTGCCAAAACTCTGCAAACATCCTCTTGTTTCAAGGAACATCTGGCAAGTACATTTTACTGGCCTGACATCAGTCAGCAAATCTTCATTTCCCCCTTTTTGTTTAGCCATATTTTGTAACATAATGTTGAATACAGCTGCTTGATGCTGAGTCATTTCTTGATGTCAGGAGGTTTTTCTCCACACCATTAAAAATAACAAAAACAAGCAAACAATCAGTATTACATAATAGATGGAGTTTGCAATCTTAAATAGATAAAATAAATTTAACTTCACCAAGCCAACAAAATACTCTCCAATAATCCATCACCAGATAGTCCATGCACTTGTTCTGCAAATGTGTGATTAATATCAGTAATTTGAATATTGCCTGAGTCTTATTACCATGATTCAATAAATGTTTTCAACTGTATCCCAAGGGAACAAGGTCTTATTGCTATACACAGAACTGAGTCACATCCCAGTAACATCTGAATTATCATTGTCTTTGTGGGCTAACAACTTGAACACCTAGCTTAACCACAGCTGATTCTAAAAGAGTGATTTCAGCATGGAGTACACTATCTATATGTCTTTAAGTGTTCCATAATTTTTCTGAATCATGCCATTTTAAAATCTAAGGGACATTTTGCGTGCTTTGATGCAGGGCCATTCCAGCAGTAGCAGTAGTGGCTTGGTAATAGCAATAATTAGTCCAACCATTCTTTTAGTCTTCTCTTCATTTGATTCAGTATGTGATAAGACATAGAAACGGAAGGAGATTCTTCCCAGGCATAATCCATCTGTACAGGCATCCAAACGCCAATCTGGGCTTGAAGTACATAAATACTCTCTGCAAGGTCAAACTAACAGGAATAAAGAACAAATGAGACAAGACACATCTTTCAGATTGATTCTGAGTAGTTTTTTTCAATCATAAATAAAGAAGATGAAGAGATGACACAATTTTAAATTTCCAGATTTTATTTTTGTAGATCAATTGTTTAGTAAGCAGTGATTTGATATGCTTAGGTTGTCCGTGGTGGTATTTACATTGGGCATTTTTTAGAAAGGGCATTTTATGCATATGCGTGTTTTGCCTGCATGAATGCATCTGCACCGAATTTGCGGCTGGTGCCTTTGGAATCAGATCCTCTCCAACTGTGAGATGGCTGTGTGCCCGCTGTGTGGGTGCTGGAAAGTGAGCCCAGGCCCTTTCAAGAACAACTGCTTTTAACCGCAGAGCCATTATTTTTCAATGCGCAGGTGCGGCGCGCAGGAAAACCGGAGGAGGAGCACCTAGCCTAAGCCGCGGTAGCCAGCGTTAGGAAATCGCTCAGTTCGCCCCGCCTTCCACACCCCGCTTCCTCCATAGGCTCCGCCCTTTGCTGAACGTGCGCTCTTTGACCCGCCCACTCGCCCTTTTCACCGGTGTCCTTCTGCACGCGGGAGTTCCGGTCCTCCTATCGCGAGATCTTCCCAATGGCGTTGGCCTGCTGAGGCAGCCGAAAGGGAGTCCCGGCCCGGAGTTTTGCCGGCTGTTCTTGGGTTTCGGCCTGTCACGCTGGTGCTGGTAGGTTCCGGGGTCGAGATCCGGTTCCTGGCGCCAGCGGAGGCCGGAGGAGGGGCTGGGCCCCCGGCTGCGCTCGGCCGCGAGCGACGGCGGGCGAGGCTGCGCGCTGCGGGGCCGAGGCCGGCCGCACGCGGCGTCCAGGCGGACGGAAGGGCGGCGCGGGGCGGCGGCTCGCGGGCGGCCTCCGAAGCCCCGGGGCCCAGGCTGCTCGGGAGACGTGATTTCAGCCTCACCGCGCCCTCCCTCCCCTTCATAGGTCCAGAGCCATGGAGTATATGACAGAGTCCGTTGACCGCAGCCCGGGACACATGTGAGTTGCGAGCCCTCTTGCGATCCTAAGGTTTCCAGATGGTAAAATGAGCCTGTGAAACTTACTGAGATTAATTGTGTGTGTGTGTGTGGTGGGAGGAGAAAGAAGTGTTTTTCTCAGTGGGGAAAGAAACTATTTCTTAATCCCGTCGGTAGCCCAATTCATTTGAAGTTCGATCTAGAAAACGTGCTTTGAGAAGGGTTTGTACTAGACGTCCTTCTAGAGAGGCACCGCAGTGTGTAGTCATTAGCCCCACGTGGATGTGTAAGTTTATAACTCAGCTCCTCTGTCAGACTAGTCACACACTTAGTGCTCAGTACCCACATGCAGCTCTGGATGATTATCTTGTCCTCCATCCTTAGCTTCCCAAGTCCTGAGATATGTCAAACCCAGTTCAAAACTTTGCTTCCAGTGCACCAGAGTTTAGAGCCTTAGTAGGCGTAGATGCTCTGAGTTTTCTTTTTAAAGTTAGTTTTTAACATTAAAAAAACTGGGTTCCATTATCGTACATTAACATTGTATAGTGCTCATATTTACCCTATCACTGTGCTTGCCTGTTCCTCCTCCCCTTCACTGATCCCGCTGTACCTCCTCCCCCTTCCTTCCCTAGTAATCTTTCTGTTTTCTTCTTCTACACACATATTCCTTTACTGTGGGTCCCAGTAAATGAACTGTTCCTAATGTTGTAGAGATAATGCACAGAACAAAGAGGCTGTCAACTAAACTAGCCAGATATGTCTTAAAACAAGTTAGTATTTAGATGATCAAAGAGAAACAAAGATGATCTTACATATTTTGTGTTTGTTTTGGCTGCTTATTTTGCTTTTGAGACAGTCTGACCATCTTAAGTCTGCCTATCCTGGGACTCAGAGATCTGTCTGCATCATCATCACACTTGGCTCTCTTATGTATTGCTGACACATATTGTTGACATGCCACTGATGTTATACTATTTGCACTGTTAATTTTCTTTTCTTAGTTTTCCAACTTTAAAGAAGAGATAATGAAGGACTAGAACATTTCTATCTATCGTTGTATGAGGTTCTGTGGCACAATGCTTTGTTTGAGCATTTTCAGAATTGTATCCTTGTTTTTTTTTTTTTTTGCTCCAGTGTCCCAGGACTCTTCTTTACTCTGTCTTTTAAGAGTGCCTTTTTCTGCTTCCCCCTTACTCCTCCTTTGAACAGGGTCTCACTATGAAGCCCTGGCTGGCCTGGGACTCACAGATCTTTGTAAACTGCTCCTGATTGTTAAGATTAAAAGGATTTTCCGCCACACTCAGCTTGTCTTTTTTTTTTTTTTTAATATACATGTACTTATTTTATGTGTGTGCCTGAATGTATGTGTATGTACCACGTGCATGCAGGAGGCCATGGAGGTCAGAAGAGGGATAGACTGTCTTGGAACTGGAGTTACAGATGGTTGTGAGCTGCCTCTTGGGTGCTGGAAATCGACCTGGGTCCACTGCAAGAGCTGTAAGCGTTCTTTACCCACCAAATGCACCCCCTCCACTTCCCCTAAATAGTACAATAGTAGAATCTTGAAGGCTTTGGTTTGGTAGGTGTTCTGTTGTTGTTGTTGTGTGTGTCTTTTTTTTTATTAGTAATTTTATAAATATAATTGGGAAAATTTTATGCTTTCTTTCTTAAGCTTGTGCTGTGAGTGTGGTGTCCCAATTAGTCCAAATCCTGCCAATATTTGTGTGGCCTGTTTGCGAAGTAAAGTTGACATCAGCCAAGGTATTCCAAAGCAGGTCTCCATTTCTTTCTGCAAGCAGTGTCAAAGGTACGGTATCTTACTTCTTGAGTTTACTTAAGGTGGTATTCAGAGAGCCACTGTGGTGTTCGAGATTACACAGAATGAAGCATGTGCAATTGAGATTTAATTAGTAGTTAGTTGATGTTACCAAGAATTTAGTAATTTGTAATTTTATAGTGTGCTTTCTAGTGTGCTTTACTAATCTGGTATAGCAAAAGTACTTGTATAAAAGTAAAAGTATATATACTGAATTTGACAGTAGATGACGCTTTCTGAGAGTTGACGTTTTATTCCTTCTTTAGAACATTCTTTTATTTGTTGACACAAGCTTCTTAACATCTCATGCTGTGTTGAGAGATATAAAACTTGTCAGTGAATATAAAAATTACATGCCTGTAATTTCCCAAATATGTTTAACAGTTGCTTTGTGTATGTGGAGGTTGTGTGTGGACCTCCCTAAGAATTCACAATGTATCTCCCTAGAATAATATCTCTGTGTGCACATTAGATAAGTCTATGAATTTAGTGTATTATTTTAGGGGATTTACAGTGTATGAGTCCAGTAAATATGAGGCTTTTATAAATATTATGCACACAGTGGGCTTTTAAAAGTTCTAGACAAAGAATCAGGACTCTTAGTTTTTCTTTGATTGCTTATCGACTAGTTTTCTGTCATGCTTAGAAATAGTGTTTAAGCCTCAATTTTCTTATGAGAATGAAGGGATTTTACTAGATGGTAAGTAATACTTGAAACATCCTTTGAAAGTACTTATGCACAGATGGTTTTATTGAACCTTGAAACACGGAGATCAGACTGTAACCATGGCAAGAAAGCATTTACATAGCTCATTTGAGAGTGTTTAACAAACATTATTGATAACTAACTAGTGCATAGTAGTACTTGGAAGACTGGGTTAAAAATTCTTACTATACAGAGAGGATTTATATTTTACTTTAATGAGGTTTAATTAATTAATTTTGTTTTTTAAGACAGGGTTTTTCTGTAGACCAGGCTATCCTGGAACTTGCTCTGTAGATCAGGCTGGCCTCAAACACAGATTGCCTGTTTTGGCTTCCCAAAATGGGATGGGATTATAGGCATGCTCCACCATGCTTGTCTTAATGAGGCTTATTTTGAAAAGTTGTGTTTTTAGCTTAAAAGTTGAAACAGAACTCGATGACGGAATTGTTGCTGATACACAATGCTGTGTGTACTAGTTTTTTCTTTCTTTGTGTGAGAAAAATAGTTTTCAGACATTTAGAGGTACAAAATAAACATTTTAAGTGCCGTTTGAGATCATTCTTACCTGTTTGTCAATATAGCTTCAAGGAAATTTTGAGCATATTGCCCTTTACTGGAATTTTAAAACAATCGTTTTTGTTTAATTATGTATGTGGCCCATGTGCACATGATTGCGGTGTCCCTGAAGTCCAGGGGCATTGCCTTGCCTTAGAGCTGGTTACAGGCATTGTGAGCTGCCCAACATTGAGTCCTGGGAACCTAACTTGTGTCCTCTTAACTGCTCTCTCCAGCCATCTCTCCAGCCCTCCTCACTAGAGGTTAGTCTTTATTTTGTGTGTATGTGCACTTCACCACACCAGGCATGTGGTGGTCAGAGGATTTGTAGGAACTGCTTTTCTTTTCTCACCATGTGAGCTCAGGCTGTCAGGCTGTCAGGCCTGGCAGCGAGCGCCTTTACCCTCTGAGCCCATCCTCAGTGCACTCCTAACTGACCTTGTACTAACTGAAATGGCAGGATATATCATAGATATCTCACATTGGCTTTCTCAGAATTTCAGTTTTGAACGTAAGACACAGGTCTCATAGACTTCTAATCTCCTCAGGTTAAGGGCTCAGAGTAACTGTGGGTATTACTCCTGCTTAGTAATCACTATCATTTTTGCATACCAATGGAAATTGCTGTTTTTTTCTGAGAACTGGCAGACTTTAGTATGTCATTTTCTTTCAGATATTTTCAGCCACCAGCAACATGGGTACAGTGTGCTTTAGAATCCAGGGAACTTCTTGCTTTGTGTTTGAAAAAAATTAAAGCACCTCTGAGTAAGGTAGGTCAAATGGCTAAAATCGTTGCATTTCACCAATAAAACACAAATATTCAGAAAAATTTTCAGGGTGGGTTTTGCTTTGTTTGGTGGATGTTGTTTGTTTTTCTCCTGTTTTCTGTTCCTTCTGTTTTGTTTGGGGGGAGCTGGAGAGTGAACTGAAGGTCTTGCCTATATTTGTCAGGTGCTCTACCACTGAGCCATTTTGCCGGTCCCATTACAAATATTTTAACACATTTATGCACACACTTAATCTTTATATTTACCTTTGTCCAACAGTAATATTTTTATTTTATTAGAAAAATTTGTTGATTTATTTTATGTGTATGGGTTCTCTTTGTGCATGTCTGTATATTATGTGTGTGTGCAGTGCCTTTTGAAGTCAGAGAGAGTGTTGGTTTCCCTGGAACTGGAGTTACAGATGGTTGTGATCTGATTTGTGGGTGCTGGGAATTGAACTTGGTTTCCTAAAACAGCAAGTGCTCTTAACCACTGAGCTATTCCTCCATCCCTAGCAATATTATTGTTCAAGTTCTGGAGTCTTTCAAGTTCTTGATTCACTTTGCCCTTGGATTTTTTTTTGTCTGGAGGGAAGCAGCACAATAAAGATAAAAAGATAGCATGAGAAATGCCCCATTGGTTTTAAAGGTTTTGATGTGAGCAGAGAGCATAGCAAAAGGACTTCAGGATCTGAAAGACTGTTAGGGGCAGAAGAGACTGAAGAACCATTGGAAATTGGATTGTAGGAGATGAGAGGGAGACAAAGGGCACAATAAAGTTGGGGGCATAGGGGTGAGGGTGGTTAGGAAGCTGCTTATCATTCTGTCACTTGGCTTGTTTGTTGACCTCTGGGCTTGTAGCTCACTTAGTCATACATATTAAGTTAGTTTTCTCTTGAGTACTGCATCTATCTGCTTTGGTCTTGTTCTCACCAGACAGTTAAAATCTGCTTGCTCAGATTTTAAGTTTAGTCTGTTCTTTATCAGGTTTCTCCTTGCACCTCTAGACCAGTATCATACTGTCTGTTTATGTGTGTCACAGATGCCATGAGTAGACCTTTCTCCATGAAATCTGACACAAACAGTTGTGTCAAAAAATTGTATTACCTAGCTGCCTAAGCTGGATGCTTGAGTATTGTACCCAATTCTATGTTCTCTTCCTCTTTCTTTTATATAGGTATTAAATCCTATAGATTTATCTTCTAAGTATCCCTTGCTTCTCTTACCTCTGGTTCATCTTAGTTCAGGTTTCTACTCAAATTATTACAAAGCCTTCATTCTTGTTCTCTCAGTCTCTGCTTCGAAGTTTTTAGCTCCTGATCTAGCAGTGAGTGTTACAATTATGTAGTCAGTTCTGGCTGACCTCAAACCCACAGAGATCCAGTCGCCTCTGCTGTAAGAGTTCTGGGTCAAAGGCATGTGTCACCACCACCTGGCTAAATGTCCATTTTTATTTTTTAATTTTTTTATATATTTACTTATTACAATTTATTCCCTTTGTGTCCCCACTGCAGCCCCCTCCCTCCCTCGTCTCTTCCCAGTCCCACCCACACTCCCTCTTCTCCCTCTTAGCCCTTTCCATAGTTCCCTGATAGGGGAGGACCTCCTCCCCATCTATCTGACCCTAGCCTAGCAGGTCTCATCAAGGCTGGCTGCATCATCTTCCTCTGTGGCCTGGCAAGGCTGCACCCCCAACCCAGAGGGAGGTGACCAGAGAGCTGGCCACTGAGTTCATGTCAGAGACAGCCCCTGTACCCCTTACTAGGGAACCCACTTGGGAACTGAGCAGCCAGTAGGTTTCCTTTGAACAGGGAGGCTAGATCCTCTCCATGCATGGGAGAGTTAGTTGGGAGTGTTGGTCTCTGCAGGTCCCCCTGGGCCTATGTATTTTGTGTCTGTTGTTCTTGTGGAGTTCCTGTCCCCTCGAAGCTCTAGTGTCCTTGTTGTTTAGCTTCCTTAGGATTATAGATTTTTGTATGTTTATTCTATGTGATATGGCTAATATCCACTTATAGGTGAGTATATATCATTTGTGTCTTTCTGCTTCTGGAATACCTCACTCAGGATGATCTTTTCTAGTTCTCACCATTTGTCTGCAAATTTCATAATTTCCTTGTTTTTAATTGCTGAGTAATATTCCATTTTGTAAATGTACCACACTTTGTGTATACATTTCTCCATTGAGGGACATCTAGGTTGTTTCCAGATTCTGGCTATTACGAATAAAGCTGCTGTGAACATGAGTAAATGTCCATTCCTAAAAGGAAAAAATAATTATAAAAATGAAGCCACAGACCAGTATAGAAAGATACTAACTTTAGTAGAAGTTTTGTTTGTTTGTTTTTTAAATGCGGTTTCTTTTGGATAATAAAGTCACCAGTTCATTTTTTTAAGAAAAAGTAATTTGTGTTTGAAGAACAGTACAGTTTTTTTCTTCAAATAATTTTTTTCTCTTAGAAAACTACTTGAAGTCTTATTCAGTTCACTAGTACAGTCATTGGGCAACCCTTTCATTTGCTGCAATTGTTAACATGGGTTTAGTGATAAACTTTTTTCTTTTTTGTAGTGATGGTATGTAATGAGTTAATCACGTATTCCTTCAAAGATCTTATGAGTCTGTTCTTTTCTTTTTAAAATTATTCTTTTCTCATAAAATACATTCTGACAGAAGTTTCTCCTCTCTCCATACCTCTTAGTTCCCCACCCCCCCCCCTTCCCCAGATTCATTCCTCCTCCATTTCCTTTCTGAAAAGAACGAGTCTCCCTGCTCTTTTCTTTTTGGGCTATCAGCCAAACACAGCACAACAAATGCAGTTAAGACTAAGCACAAACCCTCATATCAAGGCTGGACAAGGTAACCTAATAGGATTGAGAGGGTCCCAAGAGCAGGTGAAAGAGTCAGAGACATCCCGACTGCACTGTTAGGAATCCCACAAAAACAGCAAGCTAACAGCCATAACATGGAAGCAGAGGGCCTAGCACAGACTCATGCAGGCTCCGTGGTTGCTGCCTCAGTCTCTGTGAGCCCTGTGAGTCTGTGTAGTTGGCTGTGTGTGCTGTGTTTCCTTGTGTCCTCCACATCTCTGACTCCTACAATCCTTCATTCCCCTCTTTCTCGGGGTTCCCTGAACTCCCAAGAGAAGGGACCTGATGGAGATCTCCTTTGAGGTCTCTCTGCATAATAATTGTCTGTGGGTCTCTGCATTTATTCCCATCAGCTGCCAGGGGAAGCCTCTCTGTTTGTTTATGAGGTATTCATTCCTCTTTCCACTGTTAGGTGGGGTGGGTACTTACTTTTATTTTTCTAACATTTTATTAAAGGTCCGGCTTGTTGATGCAGGCTTTGTTTGGACTGAGCCCCATTCCAAGAGGCTTAAAGTTAAATTGACAATTCAGAAAGAGGTAAGCTGTTCATTTTTTCTAAGCATGGCTAAAGTGCAAGTAGTGAGAATGAGGAACTAATAGTGTTAAATTGTTTTATGGACTAAAAGGCTTAAAAGGAAGAGTACAATCTAAATCTTAGTCTTTTGTTATCTTTTGATCATCTGACATATGATTAGGTCACTAGTAACTACCAATGCTCAGAAATTGTGGGTTCTCTTCAAAGGTTTTGTTTTTGTTTTTAAGATAGGTTCTCCCTAGGTAGCCCTCTGTGGCCCAGAGCTTACTAAATGGGTCAAGCTGGCTTGGATCTCACAGAGATACTCCTGCCTCTGCCGCTGGGTGCTGGCCTTAGAGGTGGTGTACACAACCATGCCCAACTCTCACTCACTTTTATGAGCTCACTTTTACGTTATTGTCACTGCCTATAGTCCTATAGTCACGAGTTCAAGGTCTTCCTCGGCTATCTAAGAACTTCTGACACCCCCACAAAATAAAACAAACAACAGGGCTGGAAAGATTGATGGCTCACCTGTTGAGAACACTTCTTGCTCTTCCAGAGGACCAGAGTTCAGTTATTAGCACCCACACTGGGCGTCCTTCAACCCTCTATAACTTCAGATCTAAGGGATTCAGCACCCAGTTCTTGCCTCCATGGTCACCTGCATTCATGTACTCATCCACTCACATAAAATTAAAAACGAAAACTTTAAAAAGCAGAAATAAATTCATTTTTTAAAGTCTGATGTTAAAACATTAGCAAAGGCTGTGATTCTCAAACTTGGTTGATTATTATATTTCATAGTTCCTGAATCAGGATTTCTGGATATATGTATTTATTATTTTCCTGAAGTACTGGAGATCAAGCTCAAGGCCTCAAGTATGCCAGGCAAACTCTCTTCAAGCTTATATATATTCTTAGACTGTCTATTTAAAAAGCTTCCCAGGCAAATTTTGATTGTTTCTGGGGAATTTCCCATTTAAAAAAGTAGATTATTAAGTTTTATTTTATGAGCATTGGTGGGAGGCTGTCAGATACCCTGGAACTGGAGTTACAGACAGGTATGTACTGTCTTGTGGGTGCTGTGAATTGAATCCAGGTCCTCTGGAAAGGCAGCCAGTGCTCTTAGCTACTGAGCCATCCTTTTCTCTAGGTCTTGGAAATTTTGCTTTATAATGTTCTTCAAAAGCTGAATTCTTTGTGTCACATACATGCACATCATGTACATGTGTGCAACTTAAAAAATTGATTTTAGATTGAATTCTCAAACTCAGTATATAGCCAAGAATGACCTTGAGCTTTTGATCATCCTGCGTCTGTTTCCCAAGTGCTGCGATTATAGGTGTGTGCCAGCATAGGAATCAAACCTCAGGCTTTAAATATGATAGACAAGCACTATACCAATTAAAAAACACATCCCTACCTCCAAATTTTTAAAAGATTTTGTTCACAACCAATTTTTTAGAGGTAAATTTAAAAAGGTAACCTAATCTTTGGAATACAGCATGTGTGCCTTTCTTAAGACAATGTAAGCACTGGGAGAGATCATAGCTCAGTATGGAGTGCCTGGTCAGCATGCATGAGGTCACATATTTAATCCTTGTGCCATTTTCTCCCCCAAAATTAGCTTTATCAGAACTTAGCTTTATAATTTTAACCTTGACTTCCTGGTGTTCTCAATGCATTTATAGAAAACATTGTAATTACTTGTAATCTTTTAAAACTTATTTATTTATTATAATTTATTCATTTTATATCCCGATTGTATGCCCTTCCCTCTTCTCCTGGTCCTCTCCCCTAGACCACAGAAATGGGGAGCCCTCCTCCCCTACCATCTGACCCTAGGCTATCAGGTCCCATCAGGAGTGCCTGGATCTTCTTCCTTGTGGCCTGGCAAGGCTGCAACAGCAGGGTTTGAACAAAGAGCCAGCCCCTGCTCTCCTTACTAGGGAGCCCCCATGGAGACTGAGCTGCCTATGGGCCACATCTGAGCAGGGGTCTAGGTCCTCTTCATGCATGGCTCTTGGTTGGTACATCAGTCTCTGCAGGTCCGCCTGGGCCCAGATTTTTTTTGCTTTGTTGGTCTCTTTGTGGAGCTTCTATCCCCTCTAGATCCTTCTATCCCTGACTCTTTCATAAGACTCCCTGTGCTTTGCCCAGAGTTTGGCTGTGAGTCTCAGGATCTACTTCAATCCCCTGTTGGGTGGAGCCTTTCAGGGGACCTCTGTGTTAGGTTCATGTCCTGTTCCTTCTCTTCCACCGCTCTGGTATCTAGCCTTTTGCCTTTTGAATGAGAATTAAGCATCCTCCGTAGGGTCCTACTTGTTCAGCTTCTTTAGGTCTATGGATTTTAGTATGGTTATCCCTGTATTTTATGGCTAATGTCTGCTTATAAGTCAGTATACACCATGTGTCTTTCTGGATCTGGGTTACATCACTCAGGATTTACTAATTTTTTTTTAAATTAAAAAAATATCCACTGTTGAACAAAACTGTGAGTGAAGGAGTGCAATTGCTTTCTCTTCTAGGTGATGAATGGTGCTATCCTTCAGCAAGTGTTTGTGGTGGATTATGTGGTTCAGTCCCAGATGTGTGGGGATTGCCATAGAGTAGAAGCTAAGGATTTCTGGAAGGCTGTGATTCAAGTCAGGCAGAAGGTACTGAAAACAGACAATGAGTGAATCATAAATCTCTGTTCCCTTTCTAAGTCCTTTATATATAACCAGAGTCTAGGTTCCTGAAACATTCAAGGTTGGAAATGCATCACTAGTTTATGTTTAGGTAATTTTTAAAGGCTGTGTTATATGAAAAACTCAGTGTATTGTATCTGTAGATGATATATGTATATTATATTTATAAATGGTTTTTTTGGCCTGTAAAAATGAATTCTATCATGCTTGATATTCAGACTCTTCACAAGAAAACATTCTACTATCTGGAACAGCTGATTCTGAAATACGGGATGCATCAGAATACTCTGCGGATCAAGGAGATCCATGGTGAGTTCAGATTTAAAATAATTTCTTTCAATTCTAAATAAACTTTCTCAGAAGTTGAAGTGGTTCTAAAATTTCTTTAAAAAATTCATATGCATACACGTGCATGTGTGAAAAGAAAGCAGCTTTAATTTTCTGTCTGCACTATTCCAGTGATTGCACTTTTGGACAAAGCCTGGATATATTTTAAAATTTTCTGTCAAACCCCAAATGCTGCAAATGTAACACTTTTTTCAGCTAGAAGTATTGTTTTCTTTACTAGTTTTTGACTTAAGTGTTCCTCTTGGTTTGTATATTTGTAACTTAAACAAAAATAATAATTGGAGCTAGAGAGATGATTCAGCAGGTAAGAGTGCTAGTTGCTCTCTTAGATGACTGGATTTTGGTTCCAAGCACCCATTTCCAGTGGTTCAAATTCTGGCTCCAGGGAATCAAATGCTTCCTTTGTCCTGTAGGCATCTTGCATGTGTGTGAATAAATACACACACACACACACACACACACACAGAAACAAAGTATTTAAAAATCTAAAAATTCAAAGGCCATATAAAAGCCCCCTTCCCTACTTTGCTTTTATGTACCTGTCATCTCTAAAGATAATGGAGTTCCTTAAAAGAAAATATCATCCTCTATACATTGTAAGTAGTTGCTCTCATTTGTGCTCCGTGACTTTGATTTGCCTTTAACACATTTGGAAGACTTTGAGCAACAATGAATGTTGTTCCATTTAGTTATTTTTAATTTCTGTCAGATAGTCTTTAGTCACTGGATATATAAGTTGATGTCTTTATTAGTGGACTTATTTTACTTTTTGCCACCAAAAATAGCAACTGAATAGTTACCCTAATGTTTGCCATTTGAATATGTAGTGCTTTTTCTTGGGAATTGATTTAAGGTATTGGAATTACTGGGCAAGAGAATCCAAATATAAATTTTGATGTCTCACTATAGTGCTGGTGTACTTTCCCAGCACCAGTAAACTTTTGTTTGTCCAGGCACTTGCCAGTTAAGAACTGTATTGGTCATTCTAAATTTTGGACAAGATAATGCCACGTTTTAATTTGTACTTATTGATTAGTAATGAGGGCCAACAGTTTTATGTATATTAATCATTCTGTTTCTAACACAAGTCGCCTGTTAGGTATCCTTCACTCAAGTATCTATTTTGTATAATTTTGTATGTGCTTTTAGGATGTTGGTTACCTTCCAGCTCTAAGTATAATATTTGTTGAAGTTTCATTTTCTTTTCCTTTTCTCTTGTGCTTTTTAAATTGAAAAAAATATACATGCGGTATATTTTATTCATATTTTTCAGTTCCTCCCCCCTCTAACTTGATGCTCTTGCAAAACAAAAGCTTAATGAGCGTTCCTCTCCCTACCCTCAGAAGGCACATAGAAACATGGAGACCATGGGGAATGGGAGAGTTCTTACGGAAAAAGTCTGTGGATGTTTATGTTTGAGAAACTGCCATAGAATATTTTCAAGTGACTGTGGTCTTTACATTTTTGACAAAAGTGTCAAAAGGTTCCAGATGCTCTACTTGTTGTTACCATCCTTGTTTATATACATTGTAGAAGGACGTCAGTAATAGTATCTTACTGTGGTTTAATTTCCATTTCACTAAGGACTAATGATATGAGGCATATTCTACAGTAAGTCTCTTATGGCCTCTGACTTGTAAAAATTAATTTTCTATATGCATGAATGTCTTGCCTGCATGTATGTAAATGTACCACGTATGTACAGAGCTCACAGGGGCCAGAAGACATTAGACACCCTCCTTGGAGTTGAGTTACAGAGGGTTGTGATCTACCATGTTCATGCTAAGGACCTAACCTAGGTCCTCTACAAGAGCCTTTTACCTGTGAGACATCTCTCTAGTCCCCGCTTTTAAATTTTGATTAAGACCAGCTGTTGGGTGACAAAATTTTTCTGGGGAGGTGTTATGCAATGCACATCTACTCACCCCAGATAGCGATCCCATTACATCACCAAAGCTGACCCCAGCATGTGCTCACAAAGCTGGAAACCACGAACACTGTACACACAGCTTTTAGGGAGCTCAACAGGTATATCAACAGATAGATATTCCTAAACTGTTTTGGCTATAATATTTTCTAATAGTATGTTTTACTTATGGATTTAATTTGTAATGTAGTCTTGTTAGAGGAAAATCTTGTTTTGCAGAACCATTTTTATTATTTTTTTAGATGGTCTAGATTTCTATTATTCTTCAAAACAACATGCTCAGAAGATGGTAGAGTTTCTTCAGGGTACAGTTCCCTGTAGGTAAGTTGTGAACCTAAATGTGTAAGTCCAAGAATTTGGGAATATATAGAGAGAGTGTGTGTGTGTGTGTATATAAAATATATAATACATATATGATATATCCATCACATCTGTTCTTCAGGCTTAGCTAACTTTGTTAAAATTTTCAGTATACATAGTTAAATAATCACGAAACATTGAGTTGTTCATTTTATATTAGCCAAAGTGTGCTGAAGAATCATGTGATAAATCTAAGTCAATAGTCATACGCACTGTAGCGCTGAGCTACAGAGATGGATAGAAGAGCTAGGACTTCAAAATGGGAGACATTTTCATAAGTGGAGTTCATGTTGAAAGATGAGATTAGCATGAAGGAAACTCAGGAGTTACATTAGTGTGGTTTTGAGTATAGTCATTCTGAAGAAGGTTTGAAATATAAGTGGGTAAAACACCCTGACAGAAAGCAGCTTAGGAGATAAGGCGTTTATTAGGCTTACGGTTGTTATAGTCCATTGTCGTGGCTAAATCAGAGAGTCACATCACCTCTAAGAGCAGAGAACAATGAATGTGGGCATACCCACCTACCTGCTTGCTTGTTTGTATCCAGCTAGATTTCTCCAGCAGTTCAGGACCCTCTGCCTAGGGAATGTGCCACTGTGGGGCTGGGTCTTCCCACATCATAGAGCAGGCCAGTCTTTCTCTGGACTGCACAGAGTCCTACTCAGGTGATTCTAGGTTACACAGAGTTGACAGTTAAAGCTAACCACACCATTAGGAAGTGGTTTGAAGATACTGGACTTTGATTAGATAAAAATTGATGTTACTAAGTTTATACAAGTAAGGACCTGTCTCTTTCTATTGATTATGTTTTTTTCTTAATAGGTACAAAGCATCACAGAGATTGATCTCCCAGGATATCCATAGTAACACATACAATTACAAGAGTACTTTTTCTGTGGAAATTGTTCCAATATGCAAGGTACCTTTCTCATATAATTAATCCTTATCTATAAGAGAGCAAGTAACTAATTGGTTATAATTGATTTTGGTTTCCTACTGGCTGTCCAAAAATTAATAATAACTTCCTTCAATGATTTCTTACATGTTCAACTTTGTTAAAAAGATTTAAAATGTGTTTATGTGTTTATAACTATGAATTGGAATGCCCTTCATTTTCTTGTATTATGATGCAAAGATTGCGTTGGTGAGATAGCTTAGCATTTATAAAGTGCTTGCCAGGCAAGCCTGACCACTTGAGTTAGATCCAAGGAACCCATGGAAAAGGAAGAGAGAACCTGCTCCCTAAAGTTGTCCTCTGATACCAACATGTATACCTACGTGAACATTCATCTGTACACACACACACACACACACACACACGATATTTAGTCAGATGTAGGGGCATATTCCTTTAATACCAAGAACTTGGGAGTTGCAGGCAGGCTTTTCTCTGTAAGTTTGAGGCCAGCCTGGTCTACAAAGTGAGTGCAGGACAACCAGGACTCCACAGAGAATCCCTGTCTCGAAATCCCTCAGCCCCTCCCCCCAAAAAAGGGATAGTGAGCCTCTTTGGATTATGTGTAGTTAAGAGTACCTGTGAGTGAATGTATACATAGATGTATACATGTGGAAGCCAGAAATCTTTTATTAGGTGTCTTCATTGTGCCTGTTCACCTTATTTTTTGAGAGTTTCTCACTGTATCTGAAACCAACTGATTAGGCTGATTAACTGGACGATGAGCTCTTGGAATCTGCCTGTCTCTACTTCCCCCACTTCATAGGATTTTTGTTTTGTTTTGTTTTTAACCTGAGAATCTGTACTCAGCATAATGCTTGTTTTCTGGCCTGGCCAACAGGATTTTGACTACTTATTATTGGAAATGACATCATAGAATCATTTTTACTTGTAAACATAATTTGAGTAAAACATTTAAAATATGCATTATCATTTCATTTAATTATATTAAGATAAAACATTTTTTCAAAAACAAATGAATAAAATCCATCCAGTAGCTGGGTGTGGTGGTGCATGGCTTTAATCCCAGCACATGAGGCAGAGACAGGCAGATCTCTGTGAGTTCAAGGCCAGCTTGGTTTACGTAGTGAGTTCCAGGACAGCCAGGCCTAGGTAATGAGACCCTACCTCACAAACAAACTATTTTAGCTAAAAGTAATAATGGTTATACTGGGTTGGGGATGTAGTTTAGTTGGTAGAGTTTGCCTAGGTGCATGAAGCCCTGGGTTCAATCTTTGTAACCATATAAAATGAGGTGTATTGGCAAACACTACAATTCCAGCACTGGGGAAATGGAGGAAGAAGGATCAGAAGTAATTTTCAGCTACAAAGAAAAGTTTCAGGCAAACCTGGGCAATGTGAGGCTGTCAAAAAAGAAAGAAAAGGTTTTACTGATGAATATGTAACTAGAGCTCTTCCACGTTGAAACTTATGTTTCTTTTAAATCACTAAAAATTATCACTCATTTATGTGACTGATTTACATTAAGCTGATACCTTGCTACTTCAGTATTTTTCATTAGATTAGTAGAGGTGAAATGTGTAATTTTAAAGAAGAGATTGAAGCTTAGAAAGTTAAGTTACGTCACCACAAGTGATGAAGCTACTCTTTGTACCTAGGCCTGTGTCCAGCTTTTGAAGTTGTTAATGCTGAATAACATCAGAGTACAGTACAAAGGAAGAAATAATGGCTTAAAATAGGGTTGGCCCGCTTCCTTCACAGTATTTTTTGTTAGTAAATATTTTGTGCTTTCAGTCTATCTGTAGCACTATTGACTATTGACACTGTAGCCATGGATGATAATATGAAAACAAGTTGTGTTCTTGCCAAAAGTGTAGTTATCTTGACTACCACTTTTTGCTAGTCTTTATTAAAACAATAAAAGCCTGGGTAGTGTAAACTTAGGTATGACAGCATATTAGGTTTTGTGTGTTAAATAACAACGAAAGAAGATGAAATTGTCTTGTGGTAACTGTAGGTAATTAAGATTTCCTATAGATACCAAACTCCAGGGATGTACAAATCGCTCTTAAAATTGTTTAGTATATGTTACTTACCAAATACTTAAACCTGATATGGTGTATATGCTTTGTAAATGATTATTAATTAGTTAAGCTCAATTTTTAGGAATTAAAACAGGGAAAATGTCTCTATGTTCAGTACAGGTACAGTGTTTAAGGAAGTATTGTGATTGACATTTGGGTGAACTAGTGGGTATGGAATGGAACACATGGATATGGAAGGCTGATTATATTTTTGTTTGTCTTTGGAACCTTCTGAGTTCAAAACCAAAAAGGTGAGGTAGGTGTGAATGTGTAGTGTCCATGTCAGTGGAAAAGCCTGTGAATGTGCACAGATAGAGGTTTAGGTATGACCCAGATCGTTTTCTTTCCTAGATGGGCTGGAACTCAGAGATTCTTTGCCTTTGCTCCTAAGTGTGGGATTAGAGGTGTAGGCCACCATGCCCAACCTTTTGTATCTTTTGATATAGTTAAGAAACAGACAATGTAACATTGTTAGATTACATAGTATCTTCCATTGTCCATGTAGATGTGACTTTTTCAGTCATTAAGTCTTTGATTATATTCTCAAGCATTCAAGCATTTTTTTTAAATATTTATTTATTTATTTATTTATTTATTTATTTATTTATTTATTTATTATGTGTACAATGTGTGTTTGCATGTATACCTGCACACAAGCCAGAAGAGGGCATCAGATTTCATTTCAGATGGTTGTGAGCCACCATGTGGTTGCTGGGAATTGAACTCAGGACCTCTGGAAGAGCATCCAGTGCTCTTAACCTCTGAGCCATCTCTCCAGCCC
>CM053766.1:13899143-13954559 GCA_028658305.1 Pachyuromys duprasi | reverse complement strand
ACATTTTTTTGTGACTTAAGTCTTGCCAAATGTGCGTGTGTGCCTGTGCACAAGGATTGGACTCAGAGTCCTCCATGCTAGCCAGGAACTCTGCTGCTAATCTATATGTCATGCTTGTAAGTCTTAGTTTTTAAACAGCTATTTTAAATTTTGGGACATTGAGCTATGGTAGAATGGGAAACCCAGCTTAAATTAGAATTTTAACATTTTTCATTATTATGAGTCATTTTTAGCATATCTTTATATAAATCACTTTTTAAAAAAGGGAAGAGTGCATAGTGATAGAAGTCTTGGTATTTGTCTTCCTCTGTCTTTTTCTTATACATTTTCTGTTATTTTGCTAATTTTCAGAAATTCATTGATTATATATTATCAGCTAAGGTCTATTTGCAGTAATAGTAATTATTTGCAGAATTCAGAAAAGGGCATTCTTAATCTGTCAGATAAAAGTAGGCTTGATGCCTTATAACCTAAGCAGCTATGATGGGCAGTAAGTTTCTACCATAAAATTCCAGCATATGAAGTCACTATAAAACTGATTGAATTTGGTCTATGGCATTCTTCTTATAGTAACTAAATAAGATGTAATATTCTTGACACCTGATATTTCCCTTGTGCTCTGGGAAGTTTGGCGCTCGTATATGGAAATAAGTGACGACTTAGAGTGACTGGACTTCAGTTCCGGTTGTCCTGTTCCATCCTCCTTGATGGACACAGCTGATGACGGAAATTGTCAGTTACCTTGGTGTTTTTGCTCTGCTTATTCTTAGTTGCGGATATTGATGGAAGCACTTTCTGGAGCCACCCTTTCAATAGTCTATGCCACCCTAAGCAGCTTGAAGAGTTTATTGTGATAGAATGTAGCATAGTTCGAGATCTGAAACGAAGTGCGGGGGCTGGGGTGATTTCAAAAAAGGTAAGCAGTGTTTACTGATTTTTACTCATTTTTTGGTGTTGTTTAAGTTCTTTTACAATATATTGCTTTTTTTAAATTGTTGGTAATTATACAATATAGAGATCAGGTACAATAAAACACCATGAGGTGAGTAAGTAAGGGGCCAGAGCTCACTCATCAGGTTAACAGTGAACTCTGACAACCTGAACTGGATTACGGGAACGCACACTGCAGTTTCCCCTGACCTCCGGATGTGTGCTGTCATGTGCCGGCACCCTGTCACAGTAAGAGATAAAACTCTTAAAGTGCAGTCGTCATGGTTGATAATGGTGGGTGAGCGTTAACCCTAATCCTCAGGCAGAAATATGTACATCTCTGAGTTTGAGGCCAGCCTGGTATGCATGTCAAGTACCAGGGCCGCATACTGAAACTCTTGTCTCACACACACAAACAATAAAATTAAATTTAGGAATAGAGTTACTGTGGTAAGGTTATAAAGTCTGATAACTTTTTTCTTTTTGTGTTGGTAAAAGCCCTTTTTCCACCCTCTTTTTATTAAAAAATAATTTTCTCCTTTTATTTTGGTGGAGGAGAATCAAGTGGTCAATAAATCTCTTGACTCTCAATTTGGTACTAAATATGAGATCATCCATACATATTTATACATCATAGAAATCCTTTTGAGTTAATAGTTTATCACTATGAGAACCATATTTGGTCTACATTCAGATTCCTTCTTTGTCTCAGAAGTGTTTTGGGGTTTGTTCAGACTTTGTATCTAGGTGGAGAGCACACATTAAATTATGTGAATATTGTAATTCTTTAATCTTTTCTTCAGTTGATAATGCTTTCCTATCCTGTTACGATAACTTCTTAACCTGAAAGGATATTTTGTAGAATATGGTACTTTTTTGGATCTTTATTACTGCCATTTAATGTGATTTACTATATTTCCTATAAACTAGAAGGGCATCTACATTTTGATAAACTTAGATATTTTTATGAGACTATTTAAGAGGTGATGTGTAATTTTACATTTTATTGGAGAGAGGGGAGCTGTGCTTGTGCGCATGTACTTTTACAAGTCAGGACAGCTTGAAGGAGCTGCAGCCGAGGGTCAGACTCTGATGTCAGATCTGTTGGCACCATCTTTACTCACTCTGCGCTCTCTCCAGCCCGACGGGCCTGTGCGTGTGTTTCCAGATCACTGTGCTGGTGTGACTTGTGGGTTTTTCTGAACTCTTGGTTGTTGTTTTTTATTTTTTATTTTTATTTTTTTTTTAAGTATTGGGTCTTACAGACATTTGATTGGACTATTATTTTTGCTTTAAGGTTCTTTTGTCATTTCAGTTACATTTTTTGCTGAGTCTGTTAGCCTGTCTCTATGAAGACATTTTCTGTGAAAATGCTGTGTGTATATGTTGCATGTTTGTATATGTATATTATTCAGGGGCAATGTTAATGTTTATACAAGTTTTGGATTGTTTTAATGGTTTCTTTTGGAGTTATTTTATGATTTGGTAATTTGTTAGTTTTGACTGTTAGAATTCTGGAAAGTAGAAAGCTTTTCTATATGTTACATGAGAAAAAATTAACATTATATTTAATTTTTCCAGGAAATGGTTCTTGAATTGTTTCTGTTATTGAAGTGTTTTTCTTTTTTCTTTTCTGTTAAGCACACCCTTGGGGAAGTCTGGGTCCAGAAGACATCTGAAATGAGCACAGACAGACAGTATTTCTGTCGGACTCACTTGGGGCATCTCTTAAATCCTGGAGACCTGGTGTTGGGGTTTGTTTTGTTTGGTTGTATTTTAACTGGCCAGATAGCATTGCAAGTTTCCTTCAGGAGCCAACAGATACTTAAAATACTAAATTTGTTAATTTAAAAAAAGACCTAAGAGTTTATAAGAGCCTTTTAGCTTGTTTTATTACTAGTAGCTAAAACTGTGTATTGGACAGAAGTCCATAGTTGTTCCACTGGGAACATTTATTCAAAGATTTTGGTAATTAAATACTGAATTTATATAGTTAGGTGAATATTTAACCCTTTTTGGTGAGAGTTTTTATGGCTGTGAATATACTTCATCTTTTGTAAGCAGCCAGGGCTGAAGAGGTGACTCAGAGGCTAAGAGTCGGTATTGTTGCAGAGGATCTGGGTGCCACTCCCAGCCCTGATACCAGGTGGTCACAACCAGCAGTAACTCCAGTCCTAAGGGATCTGAAACTTCTGACTTGTAGGCACTTGCACACACACAGTGTGCCTAGATCCATGCTGGCACACACATACACATAATAAGTTAAAAACAACAACAGCCCCATATACCAGACAGAATCCATAAAAGTAAGTAACAGTCTGTTTGCATCTGAACTCGTTAGTGTACTCTACATATTGGTTTGGCTTTCAGAGTTTGAGTTCTCTTTACAACAGAATGAGGGATTGTTGCTTGTTTTACTAACTACACAGACTCATTAAGTTGAATTGTGAAGTTAAAGCTGCTATGTCAGTCTGTCTTATTTTTCTAACAAGTTTATGGGAAAAAGGAACCACAGTGGACAGTGAAAAACTTACAGTGCAGTGTGACCCTGTTATTTGCAGAGAAACAGGTTCACATAGCATAAAAAGTTTAAATTTTATGTGTATCAAGTTTTACCTGCATGCATGTATGTGCCTGGTGCCATGGAGCTTGGGAGAGGATGTAGGATCCCCTGGAGCTGGAGTTACAGATGTTTGTGCTGCCGCGTGAGAGCTGAGAATTGAACCCGAATTCTCTGGAATAGAGTCAGTGTTCTTAACTGCTGAGCCATCTCTCATGGCCCAAAATGTCAAAAGTTTTTTGTTTTGTTTTGTTTTTGTGGCCCTTTTGCTGTTGCAGACAGGTTTTCTTTGTGTAGACTCGGCTGCCCCGAAAGTCACTCTGTAGACTAGGCTAGCCTCAAATTCAGAGAAATCCAACTGCCTCAGCCTGCCTCCTGAGTGCTGGGATTAAACGTGTGCGCCACCACCTCTTAAAAGGGGGAGCATACAGAATCTTTCACTTGAAGATAGATGTGTATGTGTGATGCTGTATATAAAGTAAAAGGATACTCCTGTGAAAGTAAAAGGATTTTCCTGTTTATATTTCAGATTTGATTTAGCCAACTGTAATTTAAATGATGAGCATGTCAACAAAATGAACTCAGATAGAGTTCCAGATGTGGTAAGGCTTTAGGTTGTTGTTTATTGTTTTATTTTTGTTGTTGTTGTTCCTGTGTCTTAGACGGTTGATATAATTTAGCTGACACACTGATGATTTATTCAGCACCCTCCCCAATCAAATTTTGATTTTTCTTAGCAAAACACTCGGCTACCGCCAGACCTGGTGGCATAGGCCTACAGTCTCAGGTACTCAGGAGGCTGAGCTGGGAGGAGCACAAGTTCAAGACCTGCGTGGGTTAGAGAGTGAGTTTAAATGAATTTAAGACTAGATTGGGAAAAGAGACCCTGCCTCCAAAACACAGAAATGGACAATAGGACCAGGACTGTAACTCACTGATGAAGCACTTGCCTACCATGGTGAGGCACATTCCAACCTCTTGAACTGCCAAGCAAAACTCAAAAATACTCTTGATGGAGAGAAAATAAGTTTGTACTTGGAAATGATGACATAAAATTTATTCAGACTCAAATTAGCTTATTTTATATATTTTCTCCACTTTACAAGACATTTAGAATTAAGACCATTATTCAATATTAATACAAATTAGAATTGAAAATAATCTTCCTAGTATCAACGTTTGATAAGACTTTTACCTAAGAAAAGTCTGTAGAGTTGTAATGTTGTGAATTTAAAATTTATAAACATCAGTGAATGAAATGAGGGATAATAATCCCACTTGCTTAATGCTTTTAGAAATTTCTTTAGCTGTGAGTAAAAATGAATTTCTATTCATAGGTTCCTGTTTCATTTGGCTGTACTTCAGTTGATAAAATAGGGGAAAAAACACTGGGTATGAGTCAGAATGAGTGTTTCTTTTTTAGATTTATTTAATGGTATGAATGTCTTTCCTCCACGTATTCATATGCATACAGTACAGGTGGAGGTCAGAAGAAGGTGTTGGCTCTCCAGGAATTTGAGTTACAAATTGTTGTGAGTTACCATGTGAGTGCTGGGAACTGAAGAGCAACACGTGCATTTAACCACAGAGCATCTCTCCAGCCCTAGAATGACTATTAAAAGGTCACATGAGGTGATCACTAGTCTTCCCAGAAGTTTTTTGTTTTCTAAAATTTTCACTACATAATTATTAAATGTTATAAAACTCCAGTAAATTTTCTCAGTGCTTATTTTTCTGGAAAATGGAGTTTATCTGTAATGTTTCAAAATGAGCTGTTTGAATGGTGACTGAAAATAAAAGCTTGAGGGAGAAGCAATGCAGGTTTTTGGTATTAAAATTTTAACACTTAGTCATTTGAAATTTTCTTAGATAAGTAATGCTCCAATGCATCCTCATGAACATGGTAAAAGTTTTAAAGGCCTCTTGACACTGCTTCTTGATCTCTGTACCTTTCTCCTGTGTAAAACTGCTGCCATCAGTTTGATTTCTTTGCATGCCCAAGTTCTGAATTTTTCCCCTACAGTGTGTCTCTGTGTTTTATAACTGCAAATATTCTGCTTATAGGTGTTAATTAAGAAGAGCTATGACCGTACCAAACGCCAACGCCGTAGAAACTGGAAACTGAAAGAGCTTGCAAGAGACAGAGAAGACATGGATACAGATGATGAAAGGTCCTTCTTTCCTTAAGTCTTAGAAGTTGTTTCAAGAGAAATCCGTAGAAATTAGTCTTCCATTTAAAAAAAAAAAAATTGATAGTATCCAACGGATCTTTGCATTCAAAACTAACTTTGGATTCTTAGAAAGTATGAATGGAATCTACATAAGAGAATCCATAAAAAGATGTAATGATATTATACAAGCTCAGTAATTATTTCCTGGGTTATTGTCTTTAAAATTACAATATAAATACAATATGAATAATTTAGTTAAAAAGTTCAAATATAATTTGAATATCATAAATAGATGATTTGCTCATATTTAGGCCTAAGAAAATAATTAACATTAGGTATTACTTTTTAGATAACAAACAGAAGTGAAAATATTTTCTAAAAATGTTTATTGCATCATTTAAAATGTGGCCTTAATTCTTTGTGTGTGTGTGTCCATCCTGAACTTATTTTATGTGTATGAGTGTTTGCAGCACGTGTATACAGAGGTCAAGATCTCCTAGGACTAGAGTTACAGATGTTTGTGAGCTCCATGGGTACTGGGCATTGAACTTGGGTCCTCTGGAAAAACAGCCATTTAGTTCCCTTAACTGCTGAGCCATCTATCCAGCTTGTGCCCTAATTCTTGATGATGGTAAAAAACAAGAAACAAAAAACCAAAAACAAACAAAACAAAACAAAACAAAAAAACTTTGATTAAAAAAATGGAAGAGTTTATATTATTGGGAAGCAACAGCATTTCATAATGTAATTTAAAAATACATATACATATATAGCATGTTAAGCTATAATCTTGACTATTTCAACTGTAGCCTTAGTCTAGTGATGTTAGTTGCTGAAGGTTATTGCTGTGAAAACCGTGTGACAAGAGTTCTAGCCGCTAGAAGCAAGATACAAACTGAGGGAGAACTGACTCAACACTGTCCTCTAGGTGGCGCCTGTAAGAGTGCTTCCTGCTCTTCCAGAGGATCCAGGTTCAGTTCCCAGCACCACATTGGGTGGCTCATAGCCGCCTGCACCTCTAGCTCCAGAACATCCTCTTGCGGCTTCTGTGGGTACCCTCCCACATACGCCATATACTCACATAGACACACAACACACACACATACATAGAAATAAACATCAAAACAAAACAGAAAACCTAAATTAACTGTAGTCTTAATTGTCCATGAGAATTGGGTTGGGTGGGAAGAATAGAGGTGAGAGGTGTCTTTTTTTTTTGTCTTATATTTAACATCACCTTAATATTAAGCATTTATGTAATTATTGCATGGAAATTTGTTTTCCAGCCTGCCTACTTAATTAGCATACATACTTATTCTTTGTTAGTTTATAACACTTGGGACACTGTTCAAAGTTTCTTTTTCTTACAGGCAATATCAAGATTTCCTTGAAGATCTTGAAGAAGATGAGGCAATTAGAAAGAATGTCAACATTTATAGAGGTTGGTGTTTTAGGAGTACTGAAGTCATGTAGATAGTGTCAGTGGGGATATCTAGCATTTTAAACTTTCGTTTTCATAAGTGACTTTTATTCGTCTTATAAATGACTATAGTCAGGCTTTTACCTAACAGATAAATAAGGAACAGTAAAATTTATTAAATGTTGTTTGCTGTATACATGTGATGTAGTTGTTATTTGAGCTGATCCCTTAAGTTACTAGCTCTTGTACATTAAATTTGCTCATTTATTCAGTAAGTATCTGAAAGCCTGCTGTAGCTAAGAGCTGAGAGTTTCTGCTACAGCATAGTTGGTTAATACTGATGGTGGAAAGGGTGGTTGTGCATTTCCATATTGGGATATGTGAACTATGGCTTCTGGTTTCCCTAGATTCAACCATTCCTGTGGAAAGTGACACAGATGATGAAGGAGCACCTCGAGTTAGCCTGGCTGAGATGCTTGAAGACCTTCATATTTCCCAAGATGCCACTGGTGAAGAAGGTGCATCAATGCTGTCATGATGAGTCATGTTATATGCTGTTTGCATGTCTGTCATCTCAGGAAGTCGGCAAAATAGCCTTTATTTATACATGTATAGTACTACATGTATTCCCTTATATTTTGAGAGGAGAAATTTGGTCTTAAACTTGAATACATTATTATTTTGATTGTTTATATAAAGTATTGAAAAGGTTTCATAATTTGATTGATGTATAATAAGAGATTAAATGGGATGTAATTGTTATTGATATTTAGGTCATCTTATGTATGCAGTGTTACCAGTTTGAGTTTTAATATGGGGCACTTTTGTATTTTTGCTACTATAGTGCTGGATTCAGATGACTAAAAGTTAGGGTTCTGTGGATATTAACCAAATATTGGAGTGTAAACCAACCTCTTATATTTGTTTTATATTAATTATCTTTGAACATATAAAAATACATGTGAATTACTTGAGTAAACTCATGCTTTTTGGTCTGCTTTAAATCACTTTTATATCCGTTGGGTAGGGAAATGATGATTCAGTTTGTCACCAAACAGTTGGGAAGCTAATCTTTTTATTTCTACATAGAATTGGTGTTCTTTACTCTTTTTTTTTTTTTTCCCATCCTGAGATTAAACCCAAGGCCTTGTGCTTCCAGAGTTGGTGTTCGATCATTGAGCTACAACTTTTAACAGGGGCTTATTTTAATTTTAATTTCAGTAGAATGAAATATATTTAAAATGTGTATATGTGTGTGTGTGTAGGGAATATAAACTGGTATAAGTTAAGTAACAATTTGTTTTTTATTAATTATGCCTTGGATAGCAGCTTAAGGTGATAGCTTGTTTATATTGTAAAAATGTCTGCCCTTTGTATCAAGGACATCGTTCATAAATTTTGGGTTTCAAGTTGGGAAGGAAGACTTTCCTGTGGGTTTCTGTCTTTGAGCATAACATATCACTATTATCAAGAATGTGGTTGTCAATGATGGAACAGGAAAATCTTATAAAACCTAGAATAATGCATTCCACATTCTGAAAGAAGAGTGTTGGCTTGAGTTTAAACAATTTGAAAATGAAGTTTTATGACCCTGTTCCTATATAAAACTTAAGATTTGCTAAAACACCATACTGAATGCTTTTTACTTAGTCTGTGTATACCACTAAATACAGATGGAACCAAGTGCTCCGTGTCTTTTAAAACTCGACTCCCTCTCTTTTGAAGTTAATAACAAAGGCCCAAAATCCTATAGTCCTACATTTCTGTATGTATTTTCATCTGAAAGGGATATTCTGTCCTGGTGATTGACTGATGGGAATGGCTGTTCTTCAGAGAGGAGCATGATCATAGCAGGTTCTTGTTTGTTTTACTGCTGGTTTGTTTATCAAGATTTCAGGACAGCATCTCATGCAGTTTTCTAAAGAGGAGTTGTATATTTAAATACCTAAGTGTTTTTCCTACTGAAAAATTTAGTTTCTCTCTACCTTAGTCTTGAAAAAAGGTATACAAGAGCTTGTAGAGTTAAGCAGCTTTGTTAACTCTGCCATTTCAGTGAGTGCTGTGGTACTCTGAATGCTGTTCCAGGGCCAATAGTGGGTTGGGAAGCTAATCTTGGTCAGTTGCACAGAAGTTGATTTCCAATCAGCTTTGTAAGTTGCTGTGATTATTGTCGTATGTAATGGATACACACTTGAAAGCTACTATTTTGTACTCAGAAGTCTGGTGAGCAAGGAATAAGTTGAGAGAGAATTGCTTTTTCAATTGAGATGCGTGGCATAGTGGAAACAGTCTAGGGACTCCAGGGTGTGCTGTCTTGGTTGGTGTGAGTCAGTGTTGGAGATTTCTCTAGATTTTTAATTTTAGTAGATGTGTGCATGTTGATTTCTATTCTTAGATTACTTGGTATGTTTTTGTCTAGCTTTCTGAGCCTGTTACTTCTTGCCCAAGGGGCATTTTTTAAAAGACATTTTTTTTTTCATAATTTCAGTCTTATAGAAAGGTAGAAGAGTACAGAGATTTTTCTGGTTATCCTTTACCCAAATTTGGCAAATGAATCATTTACATTGTTGGTTTTCTCTTTCCTTTTTACTAGTTTCTAATTCAACCATTTCAAGACAGTGGCTGGGATATGAGAGAACTCTTGCTTAGCATGTTCGAGCCCTGTACTGAATGCCCCAGGGTTCTCCTCTCCACCACCATCCCACCAAAAAACAACAAAAACAAAAGAAGGTGATGTTTTCTAGCATTGAGCATGCCCAGCTGGTACTCAAGTTTTATGTGTATCCAGGGATAGCTATGTGGTTAACATCATCATATCTCAGTGTCTGAGGTTGGACAGCTGTCAGAGGTTGGTATTTTCATCCTAAAAAAAGAAAAAAATAATAATAAATACACCCTTCAGAAATTAACACTGATTCCAAACTTTTACCCAATCAATAGAATATAGAGATCTTGTCATTTGTCTCAGTAAAGTCTTACAGAAGACTTAAATGTAAGATTCTGTGTTACATTGGCATCTCATAAATCTTTGATCCGGACCAGTCATTTAAGAGTATGTCTTTGGAACTAGAAAAGATCATCCTGAGTGAGGTAACCAGAACCAGAAAGACACACATGGCATATACTCACTTTTAAGTGGATATTAGCTATATAATATAGAATAACCATACTAAAATGTACAGACCTAAAGAAGCTAAACAACGAGGACTCTAGGGAGGATGCTTAAATCTCATTCAGAAGGCAAAAGGCTAGATACCAGAGCCGTGGAAGAGGAGGAACAGGACAGGATTCTAACAGAGGTTCTCTGAAAGGCTCCACCCAACTGAGGCTCACAGCCAGAGCACAGGGAGTCTTATGGAAGAGGGGGAGAAGGGGACTAGAAGGACCCAGAGGGGACAGGAGCGCCACAAGGAGACCAACAAAGCTAAAAAGTCTGAGCCCACCAACCCCTGCAGAGACTGATGGCACCAACCAAGGACCATGCATGGAGAGGACCTGGAACCCATGCTCAGATGTATTATAGGCAGCCAGTCTCTGTGTGGGTTTCCAAGTAAGGGGAGCAGGGGCTGTCTCTGACATGAACTGGTTGCCTTCTCTTTGATCACTTACCCCTGTTGATACAATCTTGCCAGGCCACAGAGGAAGAGGATCCAGGCAGTCCTGATGAGACTTGATAAGCTAGGATCATCTGGCAGGGAAGGAGAACTTCCCCTTTCAGTAGACTAGGGGAACTGTATGGGGGCATAAGGGAAGGAGGGTGGGGCTGGGAGGGGAGGAGGGAGGGACCTCCAGTCGGGATATAAAATGAATAAATTTTAAAGAAGAAAAAAGTATGTCTTATTCATTTATTCATTGATTGATTTCTTCCTCCCTCTCTCCCTCCCTCCCTTCATATTCTGATGTTTTGTCTGCATGCATACCTATGTGAGGGTGCTAGATCCTCTTGTACTGGAATTATAGACAGTTGTGAGTTGCCATGTGGGTGCTAGGAATTGAACCTGGGTTCTCTGGAAGAGCAGTCAGTGCTCTTAACTGCTGAGCCATCTCCCTAGCCATGAGTATGTTTTCTTTAATTGGCATTTTTAAAGAGTCCAAGACAGTTATTTTAGAATGGCCTCAGTTTAGCCTTGTCTTCCTTTCCTATGATTAGATTTAGGTTATGTCTTTTTGCTGTTGTAAAGAGATGCCAGACTTGGTGCGTTATAGGATGCTTGTGCTGCCCATGAGCCTAGATGCTCCCAAACTTTGCATTGCCTTTTTTTTTTTTTTTTGGAGGGGATATCTTCCTGTTCTGAGGACAAGTTCTCCTTCCATGGAGAATTATTTATTAATTTGTTTTCTTCTATCATTATGGACTTCTAAGGGTTTTTCCCCCTTGAATCAAGTATGATCTAATCATGTACAATTATTTTTATTACTTGCTCTTTTAAAAAATTAATTTCAACATATAGCCAAATTTGCTCTTTGGTATATGGGTCTGCAGTTTTACATGAACAGATTATGAAGTCACAGTGCTAAGTTTAGCTGTAAAACACTCTCTCAATATCTCTCATTCTATGTTTTTAAACTTCCCTCTATTCCCTTGGTACTATCTAGTCTGGCCTCTGAACTTAGTTTGCTACCCTTAAAGTAAATGAATAACATCATACAGTATGTGGGTTTTGTTTGTTTTGTTCACTTTGGTTTCTTTCACTTAGCCTAGTTACTTGAAGCTCACCACAGTTTACTTATGTCCAGCGCTTTCTTTCATTTCTGATACTACATTGTATAGGTGACCACATTTATATATTTCCTTGTCAAGGCACCTTTGTTTTTAGCTTTTGGTCTTTTAAGTAAAACTGCTATGAATATTCTCTACAGTTTTTTTCTTGTTTTGCTTTTGCTTTCTACCTTAGTAAAGAACTAGAAGTTGAGAGTAAAGGGGAACCTGTGGTTATAGTTCAGTGGTCCTGTACTTGCTTACCATGTGTGAGGCCCTAGCTTTGATTCCCAGCACTAGGAAAAACAGAACAAAAGTAACAGCAACTTAGAATGGGATTGTTATGCCCCACCTATACTGAATCTATGTTTAATCTTATAAATCTGCTAAGGTTTACCTAAGAGGCTATGCAATTTGAGTTTTCACACCAACAGTGGATGAGAGCTTCAAATTTCTGTATTCTTGTGTTTTTTAGTTATTTTGAGACAGGGTTTTTCTGTGTAGCCTTGGCTCTCCTGGACTCGCTTTATAGCCCAGGCTGGCCTCAAACTCACAGAGACTTGCCTGCCTCTGCCTTCCTGGGTGCTGCTTGTTGCTGTTTTTAAGATCACTCTGGAAGGTGGTGGGATCTTCTGTGACTTTTTTGAGTGTATATGTGAGTCTGCGGACTGGTCCAGAGCTGTGCACTGTAGGCAAGCAGTCCAGCCCAGCATTGAGCCACATCGCCAGCCCTCTTCGCATTTATAGGCATTGTCTTTTCATGTGCTGGTTATCTGTGTGTCTTTCTGGACAAAGCCACTGTTCAAATCTTTTGCCTAATTTTTTTAGAATATAAGTAGAACCTTTCTCTCTCTCTCTTTCTTTTTAACCAAATCTCATATACTGCTCCTCATGCCTTCAAATATATGACTTTTTCATTGTTATTTTTGTTGTTGTGAATTGTGTTATATTCCTAAATGTAGCCTGCTTTGTCCGTATGATGTTACTTGTATGTATGTTTTCAGGGCTGGCCATTTGGCACTGGATAAACAATTGATGTGCTCCTCCTTGGGGACAGCACATTTCCCACTCCCAGCTTTATTTGGTTCTTTGTAGTTCCTTAGAGGGTGCCGTGAAGAATGTTACAGATTGGGCTCCATAAACACTAAACTTGGATACTTCTGGAGTTGAGGGCCTTACGGTTTGCAAAGATTCTTGCTGAACCCTCACCGTCACAGAGCAAGCCCCTTCTGGAGCACTAATTTCTTGATAAGGGTGCTACCTTGTTGGACTAATTAACCTGCTAAAGCCTTGCCTAATCTCGTAACATTAGGATTAGATTTCATCATGTAAATTTGGGGACCATACATTCAGCTCATAGCAGGTTGTTTGCTCGTTTTTTTTTTTTTTAAATTTAATCCTGAACTGACCAGTGGATACCCCTTCAAGTTAGATTCCTTTTAACATCTTTTTCCTACAGAAAATCTTGTTTAGGGTTGTTGTACTCTGGGATCAGGCCCTGCATTGTGTCATTGCATTATTTTGCATCATGAGGCACTGCTGTTACTTAGAAATAGTACAGCCCTTGGTTGAGTCACCTGTTTCAAGAAATCATGAAAGATCTCATAAAAGTAACATGTAGGGACTGTTCATTCCCAGCATAATTCTCAATGGCTCAGCCACATGTTTCTTCAGCAACACTGCTTGCATTTGCTCTGCTGGAGTTAACACAGCAGTTTTGCTTCTCAGACATCGCCTCTGTCCGTTTCACGTAGGTGCATACCTATAACCTATTTCACGGTACTTTAAGCACTAGTTAGCCTGAAGTGCTAAATAAGCAATTTTAGGTAGGCCTTGTGACGCAGATAGAGAAAAATTAGGGTGGAGCTCAGTGGTTTAGCACCTGTCTAACATGCTTGAAGTTATGAGTTCAGGCACCAGTACAAGACAGAAAAGAATCCACTTAACAGCTAGATGCTTCTGAGTATCTGCCTGTCATCTGTCCCCCGCCTGTGTTAGTGAGTTAGTGAGTTTTCCTACTCAACCCTGAGGGTGAAGTTCATAAACTATTTGAAATGCATTTGTGTGGGAGATTTGGCCTATGTCCTAGTAGTCACTTAACTATGGATTATGTCACATAACTCAGGATATGTATGGATTCATGGATATGTATTTTGTACTTTGCTTTTCCTTGTTAGAATTACCCTACCTTTAGCCATGGAAAACTTGTTCAGTTACCACCTGTGCTTTTTCCATTGGCACAATGTAGTGTTTGTGCTGAGCATTTCCCTTCATTTTGGAATTACAAGATGCCTATGCTTGTCTTTTATATTTACCCACTAAAGTCAGCGATCTCCCCGAGATCTTACTCTACTTACTGGAAAATAGTTAAGCGGTCATCCAGGCAGCAGCTGTACTACTACAAGAATCCACTTGGCTTGGGCTATGCACACATCCCTCTTCAGATAACACACCTGGCATCCTATGACTGTTATCTGCATGTACATTTGTGTGTACACATACACACACACACACACACACACACACAAATAATGCACCCTGGAACCCAGGGCTCCCTACCTGCATTGAGCTACGCACTCCATACTAAACAATGGGACACATTTCTCTAATAGACATCAAACATAGACATCCTATTCAGTCATATTCTAATTATGTCCTGTTCAGATCCAGCCTAACCTGATTTCTGAGACTGTACAGCACCTTGACCCTCCATAATAATGCAGCCCCATCTAACCCTCAACCACAGCATTTAGGCTTGATGACACCCAAGCAAGACAGGTCTGGGCACCTGACTCACAGAAGCAAAGATAGCAAGTGTTATTTTAATCATTAGATTTATGGGTGATGGGCCATCTTCTGTTGGCTAGTAACAGGTAACTATCATATGTATGCTCAAGGTCTGCAGAGTTCTTTTCTACCATCACTATACAAGGGTTTGTCTTTACTGACTTTCCCAAATACCTGATAATATTAGACTTTTCCATTTTAATTTTTTGTCAGCCTGGAAGGTGATAAAAATGGTATTCATTTTATTACATCTGTTTAATTACATATTGAATAGCCTTTCATATTACTTAGCTAGGTACTCGAGTATTCAATTCTCATTTGAAGACATTTCTTCTATAAATGGCTCTTGAAGGTTTTGGATGTTGACAATGTCCTGATGTTTTCTTGTTTTGCTGTTCTTTGCCAAACAAGTTTCAGTTTGATTTTGATGTAGTGAATTTACATTCTTTTTGTTTAAGATTTGTGTCTTATCAGTCAGGATGGCTGACATCTGACACTTAGTTTTTCAAATAGTACAGTGGCCTTTGTATTAAGTATTGTTGAGAAAGTGGCTGGGAAGATGGTTAGGAGAATTGGCTGCCCTTCCAGAGGACCCAGGTTCTATTCTCAGCACCCACATAGTAGCTCATAACTTTTTAACAACCCTCTAATTCCAATTCCATGAGATCTGCTACCCTTTTCTGGCCTTTTAGGGCCCAAGGCATGTATGTGGCACACAGGCATAATGTGCTAGCTAAACAAACACCCATATACATAAACTAAAAATGAAAAGTAGTTGAGAAGCAGGCGCAGTGGAGCGCACCTTTAATCCTACCCTGGGAGGCGGAGGCAGACCTTTGTGAGCTCCAGGGTAGTCCACAGTCTGTAGAGCCATTTCAGGCTAGTGAGGGCTGTGCAGTAAGACAAAAGTACCAGTATGAAAGCTCTGTGGGTAGAGGCTCTTGCCACCAAGTCTATTATCCTGAATTCAGTCCTGGGGGCCCGCATGTTGGAATCTCTGATCATGCAAATATGAGTAATAAAAACCTGTTAAACTATATGAAGTGTGGTCAGTTATTGCTTGCGTCATTTGAATTTTCATGTGCAGCCATACCACCCTGAACATGCTCTGTCTTTTCTGAATTTTCAGTTGCTACTGCCCAGTAACTTGAACCATTCACAGTCTGCATTAAAATGAGTAAGTGAATGGTGTGAGTTTCGGCTTTCTGAATCTGAGCCCCTGAAATTAACATAATGATTTTACCAAATAATAGAAATGTTTTCCTACTTTTTGTTTTTAAGTGAAGCCCCAAGTTAGATTAGGCAATAATTTTCGGGTTAGTTAAAATGTCCACAAGGTGGCACTAATGACTGGTGGTACTGAAAGGCATGGTAGCAATCAGTCTTCAATAAATACCCTATGAGGCTTCAGGATGGAGTCTTTCTTCTTTGGCCCTGTGGCTAACAGCACTCAGTGATTTCTGTACTTACTTGAGTCTCCACCACTTGAGGTAGGGATCAGGACATTCTTAGTTTCACTAGGCGAGGCTTTGAACAGTGAGGCTTTTAGATTTTTTTTTTTCCTTTTTTAATGACTCTTGGGTTATGATTTAACGTTAGGCTTAGAAGAAAAAAATTAAAATGTACATTTCCTAATTTAAATATGTCTTTGAATGCATGCAAACCCTACAGGTTTATAGAAAAATGAGGTAAACATTTATTGCTTAATTTCATATATTGAATTGATAATATTGCTTACCTTATTCACTAGACTGACTTATTCCCTTTTCTCATGGGAATGGACCATAAAGACAGGGCTCTTGAAAAGATAAGTTCATTATGAATTAATATGCCCAGGGACCATAAAAGCTGACTTCAACCTCCTGGACTCCATTTAATAGTCAAAAAGCCATAGAGCATCCATGGCACCAACAGGATCTAGGCTGTGTGTGTGACTACCTCTGGAAAGGATTCCCTCTGCTCCCTGCCCTTAAATAGTTCTCTATCATCAGTGCCCCGAGAAGCATGGGTGACCATTAAGTGCTCCGCTCATGAGAAATAGATTTCCAGATCCTCTTGGATGCTCTTCCGTTACAGTTGATACTCTGTATGACTTCATTGTTGACTACACTTTCAAAAATGATACCCACATTTCCCAAGTGTGGCCAGTGAAGCCATAGCCCGCCAAGAAGCTACTAAAGGGGAGTACAGGAATTGGTGTTTAAAAATAAAAAAAGGTAATTTTGTCTTTGTCTCTTTTCAGCTCACATTAGAGTACTAAGGGCACCCTGAGGCCCTCGGCACTGAGTGGTTCCCAAAGACTGGCACTGCTCCCTGAGGAACATCTTACCATTATGGGAGCTGTCACAGTGTTTGGCCTGGAAACCACAGGTGGCTGCTGGGTAGCCTGCAGTTCTCACAAGAGGCTCATAAAAGCAAGTGTTTGGATTTTAGCTCATCTTGACAATCTTGTGGCAGTATATAATTAAGATTGCTGCCTAAGACTGTTTACATTTAAATACAGAGTAATTGAGATTTTATAGAGATGCTGAGTATATTGGGAATATAATGGTTATGTAAATCAAGTAAAGAGATTTATTTTGCTTGGAACTTTATCCAGAATTTCTCACCACCGTCAACACCACGCTGCTGGCATTGGAGTGGCTGATAGTGCTTAGCCATGTAGCTTAACTTAAATTTGCAGCTGTCACCTTCATGGTGTTACTCAATACAGATGAAACAATATGGCTAGAACTCTTGCCTGTTCTGGAAGTTATGCTGATGTAGAGTTTATTTGAATTTTATTTCAGGATAGTAACTGAGATGTTAAAAAGCTGCTTACTGCAAGGATGCTTTGGTTCTGGTAAATCTGGGAACTACTATAAAAGTCTAGAGTAGATTCTCCCCTAGCTAAATTTATTTTATAATGGAGCATTTTAACTTGATTCCTGCTGCCACATTTTGTTAAGCTCTTTGCTGGGTTTTTATTTGTTCTTTTGACTGTAGAATAAATTTATTACCCATCCAGCATGAGGCCCTACCCCTAATTTCAAACTTAGATACAGAATAGTAGAGACTAGGTGGAGTAGGAGAGAATGGTGGAAACTGGACAAAGCAAGCCCACACCTAAAACTCCTAGTAGGGAGGGGTGCCACAGCCCTGTCTTGAGGTACAGCATGAACGCTTGGAACAGCTGGGGACCAGCAGACAAGCATTGAACACCCCTGGCCCGTTTGCCTGTCTCTTTCTCATCCTTTTTCCTTTCTCCTCCCTCCTCCCCCAGTGTCTGGTACCCAGACTGACTCCAAAATTGCAGTGCAGCAGGACACCTAGCTGCCTCCTCTTCAAGTCTGCATAGCTAATACACTGTTCTGGGAAGTAGATACTTTCTCCCACAAATTGGTGAGAGAGGTAGCCTTCTGGTTTTCTCATGTGCCCATAGCTTCTTACTGGCCATGCGTAGATAGACTTATTCTCATATGGGTTTTGTCTCAGTCTGTAGCCTATAGATTACTCAAGTGACTGCAGGTCAGAGAATCCCCTGGGTTCTGTCTACACCCATGTGTGCAGACCAGCCCGAGTCTCCAGAGAACCTTTGTCCTCGGATCACCTACAGAATTCAGGAAATGATGAAAGGGGCTCTCGTCACTCTAGAGCCTCAGGTTCCAAACTCTTCAGGATTCTGAATCAGGCAGACTAGGTCCCCAGGCTCACCCAGAGCACCTTGGCAATCCCTAGAGGAGCCCTCGACTGAGGAGGCACATTCAGCTGATGTGCATGAGTCATTAGCAGACCCAGGGGGAAAGCTGGTCCTGAGGCTCCTTGCTCAACATCACTGTCCATTGGTTCTGATAGGTTTCTCTGGTGGATCTTGGACCTTTTGTGGTAGAGGGCTGTAGTCAGCAACTGGCTCTGAGAAGCACTGGGCTTTCTTTCTGAATCTAGGTATGTCCCCTAGGCCTAGTCATGAGGTCACTTTTGTTCACCTTTTATGTCCCCACCCGTGAAATACTGCCTATTTCAAGTCCCAGCTCAACTGTCACTTTTTTTTTCTATAGGTTCTCAATTTTAATAGAATAAATTATTTAATGAAATGTTGTTTGGGTGTGATAGCATTTTATATATACATTGTTGATCAAACAATGCACAAACATCTAAAATGTGTCTGCCTATATGTTTTAAAGGAGCCATAAGCTTATCAAGAATAATATTCTGTGTGTGTGTACCTGTGTAGGACAGAGGTCACCTTTCAGAGTCATTTGTCAGGCACGATCCATCCTGTTTTTTGAGACAGGGTTGGAGCCTCCAAGCCCTCCATTGGCTTAGAGCCCGCCGAGCAGGCTAGGCTGGCTGGTCAGTAAGCCCCAGGGGTCAGTCTCTGTTTTCTCTAGCAGAGAAGTCTAACTTTTTAATTTCGGGGCTCTGTAGATGGAACCCAGGTGGCTAGCACTTTATGGACTGAACTCTCTCTCATCCCATCAAAAGGAAGTTTATTGTAACCTGCCCATTTTTCCTGTAATTGCATGCTTCCCATTATGAGTAGAATAGCATGCTTACAACTTACTTTTCTCCTATGACAGCAAGATGAAGACCAAAGCCCACTACTCTTCTAAGTCATTATTTCAACAAGTTTCTTGAGTCACCTGTCAAGACACTTGTAGGCCTTAAGTAAAAAGTATGAATAAGACACACGTTGTTTCTTACCTTCAGGGAGCTTACACCCCCCCACCCCCCTCACACACACACACACTTTCATACTTTGTTTCCTCAGCTCAGTTCAGGTGATGGTGAGCTGAGCTGGATCCTTCATCCTTGCTCACCTGAGAGGCGCTGCTGTGGGTCTCCAGCAGAGAGCAGAAGGCGCTTGCTCACCACAACTGTGAGTACATCTAACTCCCTGATGGCTTGGAACTGTCAGAAGCTGAGAGGTGGTGGCCTGTGTAGCTACCTGACCACAGCTTGGGTGCTGGGAACATAGGCTGCATCTCCTGGATGTAAGTGTCCAGGGTAGATAAGACCAAGGGTGAAAACGGATTGTCTGTTTTTTAAAGCTCTGTTTGTTTATTTCCAATCTAATGGGATAGGAAAGAAGGGAGAGGCAGTTTTCAAAGTTCACACAGGGAGGGAGCTTATTCTTGTAGGGATGTAGCTAAAGCTTGGATAGAGAGAGGAAGAAGAGGGAGGAGAGGGAGGAAGGAAGGAGACCGGCACAGACAGGGATGGGGGAGTCTAGGCTGAGATAGGGTGTTACTGTGGAGCTGACACTGGCCTGTAACTGGTGAGCCTTCTGCCTCAGACTCCTACGTGCTGGAATTGTGAGATGTGCCATCATGCCCAGCTCAGAGCTCTCTGAATTGCTCAACTTGTTTATTAAAGATACAGTGGTGTCTATTTCTGTGGATACTAATTCTCCCTGCCGCCCCCAAGTCTTCTCAAATGTATTTCTGCCAGGTAAGAACCTATAGCCTAGCTATGATACATGAGTCACATTTTTAAAAAAAAATAGAGGAAGGGAAGCTTGATTTTAATTAGAAACTAGAAGACTAGAATGAAGGCTTTTGTGGGAAAGGGTTGAATCAGTGAGAGCTAAAAGGGTGAGAAGCCTTTGGGGGTTTTGCAACTGGCAGAGTTCAGAAATCCCTGCTCATTCCCAGCCAGCAATATTTAGTCCACAGAAATCACAGGGAAGCCTGTGTTCTGGCCACAGTTCACACAAATAAAGGTGATAGTGGTAGAATATTTAGTTGAGTGTGGATTTCATACTTAGTAATTTTCTCCTTCTGCATATCTTACAAAGGCTATTTATTGGGGAGATATCCCAGACTTGTGTAGTTGCAAATGGCAGAGCTTCTCAAACCCTGCTATTTGGCACAGATATATAGGCACAAATGGCTGCTGCACATGGCCTGGCCTTGGGACTGCCTGGGCGAGTTTCCCAGCTCCACCTGCCCTCTGACTCACTCTGTCTGCCTTGGATGCCCTTTCTGGAGCACGTTTTCTGTTCTGCTAGATTGCTCCTCACTGGCTGAAGAGATGACCTCTCGGCAGTGGCCTGTGCAGGCATGTGCCTCTCATTAGTAAACAGGAGCCCAGCCTCTCTTGGGACCTCTCCAGGACACGCACCTTTCAGGGTTCCTGCATTTCGGGCTGGGAAGCCTGGGATTCTAAGTGTCTCCAAGGTGCCTAGTACATAAGGTGCCAGGGACTTGGCTGCCCTGCCTTTGTCTAGTGCCATGACAGAGCTGCAAACCAAAGCCTGTGATCTCAGACCAGCTGCATAAAGAATTGGCAGCTCAGCTGGGTGGGGGTGTTGGCACACACCTTTAATCCCAGCACTTGGGAGGCAGAGGCATCTGGATGTCTGCGTTTGAGGCCAGCCTGGTCTGAAGAGTGAGTTCAAGGACAGCCAAGGCTACATAACAGAGAACCCTGTCTTTAAAAAAAAAAAATCTGAGTAATTATAGCCCTGCTCTTGAAAGAAGTGACTGTTAATCACTAATTTTAAGCTTACTGGAAGAATGTAAAATGGTATCTGCCACCAGAAATCGTAATGAATTTTTTTTGTCACCACTACATCCTCTGAGACTCTTGGAATTGTCACTGTAGGACTGAAACATCTAGAAAGTTGCTGGCTCACCTTTGGAGTGACTGTTTCTTGTAGGTGTGTGAAGGGGACCCTGTAATCAGCTGGAAAGTGCCACGTCTATCGATTGACTACCTCATTCATTCACTCATTCATGAGGCTTTACTCTGTCCTGCTGTTTTAGCTGTTAGAATAGAGGAGTGTATAAAATAGAAATATCTCATTTAATGGAGGAAGGTAGATAATGTTGTGAGATATTTATTATTCTCAGACATGAGTTTAAGCCAATAAGATGTCTGTATTAGCCCTGAGTGTTTAGGATCCTAGGATAGACCAGCCTTTCTTGGGGTGAGCTTTAAGCACAAAAAACAAACAAACAAACAAAAGAAAAGAAAAAACAAAAAAAACCCCACAAAAACCAGAAAACAAACAACAACAACAAAAACATTGTTCTGGGTTGACATACTTCAGTTAACAAGAACAGTTAGCCAGAAGCAAAGCTACAGAAGCCAAAAAGCAAGGTTAGTACATTTAGAGAGTTTCCCAGAACTCTGGGATGGATTCATTCTTTGTTTTAATTTTGGCAGGTGATGCTATCTACATGCTGAGTTTTATGGCTTGCAGGTTCTACCATCATGGAGTCAGCTGTGCTAAGTTCTGGGGGACTACTAAGGTCTGAGACCTTGTTTCAGATAAAACAAAGAAAGTAGAGCAAGTGGTTATTGGAGTATGGGAAGAGCTATAGGGAAAAGCAAGTTAGGGCGGGGGAGGCCGGCTGCCGCTTTGGGACAGGCAAGGAAATGCTTGTGTATTTTTATCTTTTTGCCAGTACTAAGGGTTGAACTGAACTTCACATATGCTAGATAAGAAACTCTACTCCCAACCTCTTGCCCTAGCCCCAAAGCATTCTGGTTTTAAATGGCCTGTAGGAAACCCATGGTGTTGTGAGAAGGGAGGAGTAGTCAGTCATGTGTATGATGGAGAAAGCATTTCTGGCCGAGAGATGGGGACTGGGAGATACAGAGGCCCAGGGCGGGAGGTGGCTGGCATGCTGAGAAGCAGACCAGTGACCACATCAGTACCGGTGATCACAGTGTACTGCTGGCCAGACACTGAAAGAAAGGCTTTACCTCCACTACGTCACAGGACCCTCCAGGACTGCTCACTTCCCATTCACAGAAGAACAAACTGAGGCCAGACAGGTTGTGTAAGGTGTGGAGACAGTCTGGCTCCAGAGCCTGCGCCGTCTCACCTGATGAAGATATGGCTGGCATTGCTCATCCCGCTACAGGCTGCCACTTTGCTTTCAGGAGAGAATGTTCTTCTGGCTATCATTGGGTTTGTCTTGAACAACTGTTTGTTTGTTTGGTTTGGTTTGGTTGTTGGATTTTTATTTTTGTTTTTCAGGCTGATGAACTTTGTATTGGGGACAATGGTTGCAGATCTTGACTTTATGTTGGTCGTTGGGTGTTTAAAGACCCTCTCATTCCTCTTTCTTTTTTTAAAATTATTTTATGTGCATGGGTATTTTGCCTGCATGTATGTCTGTGCACCACATGAGTGTTTGGTTGTAACCTCAGAAGCCAGAGAGAGCCTCAGATCCCGCAGAATTGGAATTCTAGACATTGTGAGCATGGGTGCTGGGAATTGAACCCAGGTCTTCTGGAAGACCACCCACTGCTTTTAACTGCTGTGCCTCTCTGCAGTGTCTCTTTTTGTTTCTTAATATGACTGTGTTTTGTAGGTCAGGATAACTCCATCATATTCTCCTAGAAACAGGGAGAGATGAATGATAGAAATACACTTTATTTTTAGACAGGGTCTCATTATGGAACAGTGGCTGACCTGGAACTCACTTTGTAGACTATGCTAGTCTAGAGCTCACAAAGATCTTCCTGCCTCTGCCTAATGAGTACTGGAATTAAAAGTATGTGCCACCACATCTGGGCAGAAATACACTTTATGTTACAAATAAATCCATATATTTGTGTATGTGTGTGTACTGGGACTTGAACCCAGGGCCTTGTGTATGCTAAGCGAGCACACTATTCCTGAGCTACACCATAATTTTGAGACTGGGTCTTACTAAATTGTCAAGGATGGCCTTGAGACCATGATCTTTCTGCTTCAGCCTTTTGACTATCTGGGATTACAGGTTCAGTCATCAGGCTTCCAACACTTTTAAATTTGAATTTGTAGCAGTTCAGTGAACCTCTATGGCAGCATGGGCTGAACTGCTTGATTTTTGGTGCTGAGTTAATTAATTAATTCATTCCTTCACCTTGCTTTTATTTTCTTTAGCACCATTTGAAAACACACACACACGATCATTGTCTTTCCCTTTTCTTGTATTATTTTTAAAAACCCACCAGAGTATCTACTATATACATGACACTATCTCTGTCTTTAGTCTTACAAGAAAGGAAAACAAGTCAATAGCACAGGTGAGATTCACCATGCCAAGAACAGGGCTGAGGGATTGTATTAGAAAGGCAAATATCCTGCAATCACGAGAGACGGGGACCTGGGGTGGGGAGGGGAGCAGAGGCAGCTACAAGCCAAGGGGCTCATATGACAGTTGCTGTATTCAGAGGTCACGGGGCCGGGGAGGGGTGCTCTAAGCAGGAAGTGGACCTGAGCAGATTCTTTTACCATCTGGCTGTCAGCATTTGAAGGGAAGGACAAGGCAGCAAAGATCAGTCCTCACATCAGACTCACGACATCAGCGAATTGGTGGCTTGAGGCTCTCTCTCTCTTTTTTTTTTGGCCTATAAATGATATTTATTTTTTAAATATTTCATTTTCTAATTGGCTGGAAGTATGTAAAGACACAACTTACATATTGAACTTGTATCCCATTAACTAGCTAAATTAATTTATTAATGCAATAATTTTTGTAGCTTCTTAAGGATTTTTATATATAGTAATCATATATCTGAAAATAGAGGCGTTTTTACCTATCCACTTAACCTTTCAAATATTTATGCATTCCCTTTATCTCCCTCTTTTTAAAATTAATTTATTTTTTATTAATTACAGTTTATTCACTTTTTATCCCAGCTATAGCCCCCTTCCTCAGCCCCTCCCAATCCCACTCTCCCTCTCTTATCTCCTCCCATTTACACAATAGAATACTACTTAGCAATTAAAAACAAAGACATCATGAAATTTGCAGGCAAATGGTGGGAACTTGAAAAGATCATCCTGAGTGAGATATCCCAGAAGCAGAAAGACACACATGGTATATACTCACTTATAAGTGGATATTAGACATATAATATAGGATAAACATACTAAAATCTGTACACCTAAAGAAGCTAAGCTAGAAGGAGGACCCTGGGGAAGATGATCAAGCCTCACTCAGAAAGGCAAATGGGACGGACATCAGAAGATGGAGAGAACAGGGAACAGGACAGGAGCCTACCACAGAGGGCCTCTGAAAGACTACTCTGCAGGGTATCAAAGCAGATGCTGAGACTCATAGCCAAACTTTGGGCAGAGTGCAGGGAATCTTATGAAAGAAGGGGGAGATCGAAAGACCTGGAGGGGGCAGGAGCTCCACACGGAGATCAACAGAATCAAAAAATCTGGGCAAAGCAGTCTTTTCTGAAACTGATACTCCAACCAAGGCCCATGCATGGAGATAACCTAGAACCCCAGCACAGATGTAGCCCATGGCAGCCCAGTCTCCAAGTGGGTTCCCTAGTAAGGGAAATGGACTGTCTCTGACATGAACTCAGTGGCTGGCTCTTTGATCACTTCCTCCTGATGGAAGAGCAGCCTTACCAGGCCTCAGTGGAAGACAAGGCAGCCAGTCTTGATGAGACCTGATAGGCTAGGGTCAGAGGGAAGGGAAGGAGGACCTCCCCTATCAGTGGACTTGCGGAGGGGGTGTGGGAGGCTGGAAGCTCTTGAGTCAGGCGTGGGCTGAGGCTGTCTTTGGCAGTTAATCTCCAGCCTGTCTAGTGAAGAGAGCAAGTAACGGGTGCAGCCTTCTGCAAACGGAAGGCAGGAGTGCCGTGTGGAGCTGAAGAGGAAGCACGTGGTGGGTCTTTGTAATGCCTTCTGGAAGCTTCCTCCTCACTGTCAGAATCACCAGGAAGGGAAGCTGTGAATCTCAACATCTCAACAAGGCAGCAACTCTTACTCAGAGCAACTCCAGACAGCCAGGGGAAGAGTAGAAATTCCCCTCTCCCCTGCTTGTTTCATGAATACGATTTTATATTATTCTTTTGAGACAGAGTCTCAGTGTGTAGTCACGGCTGGCCTGGCACTCACACAGGTCTGCTGTCTGTCTTCTGAGTGCTGGGATTACAGGTGTGTGCCAGCACCCTCAGCCCCCATGCAAACAACGCTAAACAACACAAGCAGCTCCTTCGCTGTTGGGAGGGTTTTTTTTTTTTTTTTTAGACAGGTCTCTTAACTAACTGAGCCCTCATCTTTCCACAGTCTCTAAAGCAGTGCTTCTCATCTGTCCTAAGGCTGCAACCTTTTAATGCTGTTCTTCATGTTGTTGTGACTTCCAAACAAAAAATTATTGTTCTTGCTGTTTCATAGCTTTGATTTTGATACTATTATAAACCATAATGTAAATATCTATGTTTTCCAGTGGTCTTAGGTGCCTCCCATGAAGGTGTCATTCAATGCCCAAAGGGATTGTGACCCACAGGTTGAGAACCACCGCTCTATCTAGCTTTGGCTGTCACTATGTAGACCAGGTTAGCCTTGACCTCACAGAGATCCACCTGTGCCTGCCTCCTTAGTGATAGGGATTAAAGCCAACATTCCAGGTCTTGGAGATTTTTTTTTTTTCAGTAAGGTGGGTAAGCCAAAAAAAAAAAAGTGCTCAAAATATTGACAAATCTATAAATGTGTAGTTTTTTGAGAGCCAATTATTGGACATTACTCTGTCCTCCCTCTGTCAATGGGATGACAATCGCACACTAATTGCACCAGTCCAGCCAACCACAGTGTAATAGAGGGCTTGTGAACGGTTGTTGGGGACCAGGATCTGTGTCTCAGATAAAACTGCCCAGGAGGGAAACACTGGGGGAGGCACACGCTCTCACCCACCTATCTCTTTGTTGGCCCTGTGTATGAAATCACAGTGCTGACTACCTGCCTACCACCCTGAAGTGACTGTCACTCCATGCAAACTTTTCCAAATTATTTTTTAAAACAGAAGTGACATTCACATAATATAAAATTTGCTCAAACTTAACAGCACAGTGGCATTTACTGCATTCACGGTGCTGTAAGCTTTTCTAGCTCAAAATTTTCATCATCCAGGAGGAAATCTGGAAGTTTCTTTCTGTCCCACTTGACCACCAATTTTTGTTCTGTCTCCATGGAGCCATCTCTAGTGACTATTCCATATAAATGGAGTTGTACAACCCATCACTTTTTGTGTCTGCCTCCTTTCACTCTGTAGCATTTCTGGTCATGTACCTTAGAACATGTGTCAATATTTTCATTTCTTTCTAAGGTCAACTAATGCTGCATTTTCATCTCTTCTTTTCCACCATCATTCCATGCCTTCGTAGTGGTGCACATGCACGTCCTGGATGATGCTTTCAAGAGCATCAGTACTAAAAAGAGGCAAACACCAGGCCCTTACAACGCTTCCAGCTTTGTCCTGTGATAGTGGAACATAGCTCCACTCATGGATTTGAGCTGGGAAATTGTTGTAAACTCACAGGCAGGCCATGGAGTCAAGACTCAGAGTTTAGAAGAGCATCTTAGGGATGCTCCCAACCTGTCACGTTTATTTTACTGATGATGTCAGCCAGTGTCACAGACTATGCAGAGGAAAGATGAAAATACATAGAAGGGAATCCATCCTTGGCTGGCTTTCCTAGGGCTGTAAAATGAACATATAAATAAAATATCTTGGTAAACAAAAAGTCATTTCATGCACAAAACATAGTTTTTTTCATCATTTATCTGTTGATGGACATTTTGGCTGTTCTCATCTTTCGACTATAGTGAACATAAGTGCACACGTACCCGCATGTAACTGCTTCAATTCATGCCAGTACCTACTGCTCACCCGACAAAGGGGCAAAGCAGTTCAATGGAGGAAAAGCGTTTTTAGCAAATACATTGGAACAACGGAGTCCCCACAGACAAGCAGGCAAGAGAGCCAACCTCTCGTGATCCAACCCCGAAATCTCATAATTCATCAAAGAAGGGCCACAGATTTACATGCAAAAGTATAAAAACTTCTAAGGGCTGGCAAAAATGGCTCAGAGGGTAAAGGCACTTGCTGCTGGGTCTGAGGTCCTGAGTTTGATTGCTAGGACCCATGTGGTAGAAGGAGAGAACAAACTCTCTCTACTTGTCCTCTGCTTTCTGCAGGCCTGCTGTGCACACATGCAAAAATGTAAGCAAAACAGCTAGGAGAAAACAGAGGGAAAACTTGTTTGCACTTAGGGCTCCACAGAGCATTCTTAGAGGTGACACCAACTAGTCATTCATAAGGAAGATGACAAGTGGGTCTGCATCCAACTTAAACTGTGTGCTGTGAAGACCTTATAGAGAACACGAAAGACAAGCCTCAGACTAAGAGAAGGCATTTGTAAACTACGTGATTGACAATGGACTATCAAAGTGAACAGTAAAAAACTAGAGTTCAATTAGAAGACGGGCAAAAGACATGGAAAGATACTTCAGCAGAGAGGAGCTACAGGTGACAAAGAAGTTCGTGAAAAGAAGCTTAATTACAGCCATTGAGGAAGTTCTAATTAAGGCCATAGAGGATAGGAACGCCACTTACCTGTCAGATTAGCTATGGTGGTAGCAATGCCAAAGGCGGGAAGAAAGCCGAGAAACTGGATTGCTCAGGTATTCCTGGGAAGGTAATGGCACAGCCACTCTAGGGAGACAGCTTATAATTTTCTCATGTAACTACATTTGCAGAGAGAGCCAACATTTTTTACACATCAGCATTTATCCCAGAGAAAGAAAAACTCATGCTCTCACAAACCTGTGTAAACAGATATTAAAATCAGCTTTATTGTTATAGCTTTTTATTTTTTTCCTTTTTCCCGAGACAGGGTTTTTCTGTGTAGTCTTGGCTGTCCTGGACTCGCTTTGTAGACCAGGCTGGTCCCAATCTCACAGCTATCCACCTGTCTCTGCCTTCCCTAATTCTGGGACTCTAAGCATGCCCGGCTTACTTATAGTCTTAAGCCAGAAACAGCCAAACTCGGGTACATCTATACCATGAGCTGCTATTCAGAAGTAAAAGGGAATGGGCTGTTGACACATGTAACAACCTGGATGGGTCTCCAGAGAATTTTCAATTATGTGGCATTCTTGAAATGAAGATGGAGCCATTAAAAAATGTCTCCAAAGAGGCAGAGGAAGGCAAGGAGAGCAAGAAAATAGATGGACTAGCTACTTCTTCATAGAGATAAATGACGGAAAGAAGAGAGGACAAAGGAAGGAAGGAGCCTTGAGATAAGAAACCAACTCTGTTAAGATTTGGAGGAAGGTTGTCTCACGCAGTTCCAGTCAAAGCCCTGGGTCAGGAAGGCAACAGACAGGTCTCGTGTATGCCGAAGAAATGCTATTGGGTAGTCAGCAAACCCTGAAGGCTCTGGGGTAGAGGGGAAGACTTCTGGGTCTGTTGAAAGTTTAAAGAAAGGAGTTGAAATATCTGATTTGTATTCAAAAACATATTTGCTGATCGTGACATGGAATGGCATGTAGAGAGACAAGAATAGAAATGGAGGCTGGTCATGGGCCACTGAATTCTGGCCAGACCAGAAGGATATGGCTTAGGATAAAGCAAGGGCAAGGGGAGAAGGGGTGGGTTTAGGTTTTGGAGGCATAGCTATCAGAGTTGGGGAGTGAAGGCAAGTGCAAGAGCAATGAGGAGGACAGGGGCTTGCCAAAGTGAGGCAGGTCCTATCCCAAGGAAATCTGGAGATTAGACTACCAAGGCCAACAGACAGACAAACAAAAAACAACAGAGGTGAATCCATTTTTAAGGGCAGTAAGTGGTAGTCTGTCTTCAAAGCTAGCATTTAAAGTGGTGTCTCTAAAACTAACCAGCAACAGACGTGTATAATAAAATTTGATTTTTTTTCTACACGAAGCTGACCTGATTTTTCTCATAAGTAGCTGAGAGAAATAAGGGACTAATCTTTAACAATTAATTAATTAATTGGCTTCTCATAATTCCATTTTTCTTATAGCCATGGTCTCCTCTACCTGGAATATCCTTCACACTTTAAAAAAATTTTTTTATTTTAATGGTATTTTGAGACAGGTTCTTACTATACAGCCCAAGCTATGCTCAAAGCCTCCTGCATTAGCTTCCCAAGTCCTGCCATAAAGCTGTGTGTCACCATGCCAAGCTCAGACATTATGGTAACTGTCACTCAGATCAAGGTGCTTACTACTCTTTTACCATGCTTCTGTTTTTCTCTGGACTCAAGGTCACTTTTTTCTCTGATGAATGTTTCTTCACTAATGTTTGTCGGCTCAACCTGTTCAATAAGAACATGTTCTGCCTGGCTTGTAGGTTCCCTTCCTTACTCTGCCCTACACCACTTTCAGATGTATTTCTCTCCTGATCCTCTCTGCAATGGTGCCAGGAAGCTCACCTGACCTTAGGGTGGCAGGGGGAACAGGGCCTTAGCTGTCCAGCTGCTTTCTGGCTCCATGGTGATGCACCCTAGTCTAGCAGCCTTTGTGGGCTCTGGGCACTTGGCCACCCATCCTGCCTCTGGGATATGCTAGGTCTCTTCTCTGGATTCAGTTGGTCTGAAGGTCCCTCCTGGAAACTGGGCTTCCCTCAGTTTCCTATGTGGCCATTGTTCTTTCTACCTGAGCCTTAGGGTCTCTGATGACTTCATCCTCAGGTTCTAAGGGATGTCCTCACTGATGATGTGTGGGTTGTTTTTTGTTTGTTTGTTTGTTTGTTTTTGTTTTGCCAAGAAGAATACTACCTTCTCATATCGTTCTTGATGCAGGTGGAAAGTGCTATATTCATTCTGTGCCTCCTGAAAGCTAAGCATAGTTCTGGGTAGGTAGGCCCTCTTACTACTCACCATACCATGCGGCCTATTTTCAGTTTCCTGTGGCTATGATTTGTTCCCACCAGCATCACAAGAATACAGCCTTTTGGTTGTAACTGCCATCTTAGCCCAGACGACCTGATACATGCTGCAGGCCCTATAGATGAATAAGATGGTTCAGATGGTCAGCTGAGGCTAGCTGAGCCTGTCCTGCTGGTCACTGATGTGCAGACTGTGTCTTAGTGACATTTGGCATATTAATAGTTGTTTAAAATCTACCCATCTATCTATCTGACTGTCTGTCTATCTATCTCTATCATCTATATATCCATCTATTTTCTATCTTCTATCTATCTATCTATCTATCTATCTATCTATCTATCTATCTATCTATCTATCTATTGTCTATATATCTAAGGGTATGTGAATGCATGTACATGCCATGGTTCATGTGTAGAAGTCAGAAGACAACTCTCAGAAGTTAGTTCTCTCTTGCTGCTTTCGAGGGCCTGTAAGGCCTTTACATGCTGAGCTATTTTGTCTGCCCATATTAATAGTTTTTAAAAAATAGATTAATTTTATTATTTTTTGTTTGCATGTGTGTGCATGTTCTTGAATGTGTGTGTACATACATGTACATGTGTGCCACATGTTTATGAGTACCTCAGAAGGCCAGAAGTGGGTGTTAGACTCCTTGGTGCTGGAGTTACAGGCAGTTGGAAGCTATCTGAGGTGGGTGTTGGGAGCTGAACTTGGTCCTCTGGAGGAGCAGCTAGGGCTTTTTAACTGTGGGGGAAAGCCCAGCTTGGCATCTCCTTCTGCTGCCCCTGGGTATAGGGTCCACTTGTCTTGCTGTCATACAAGATAGCTTCTGTTTGAAGGTTATTAATAAAATTACACTTTGTTCAGTTTTGGATCTGTTTCTTTAGCCTTTTCATACCTTATGCCTTAGGTACCCAGTTCTTATACAGAGGTTTTTATGAATTACCACACTAAGTTATGAAATAGTCTCATAAGGGACAACAGTGTCATGCCCTTTGAAGTCTGACCAGCTCCTAAGATCTTATTCGCATAGGAACGTTTGGCAGCAATTGATAACACATTTTCATCTGAAAATTTGCCTTCTTTTCTTTTTCTATAAAACTCCTTGAGCTTCTTTTTCCTGGTGGTTTTCAAATAAGTCTGTAAATTCTGTCCATTTCCCTTGACATCAACAGACCTTTATGACTCCTCTATGAAAAACATGGTGCAGCGATGCTGTGTGAGGTGAACTGAGCTTGGAAAGGCTGCATTGCCTCTACAGTATTTAGAAAAGTCCCACATTTCAAGAACCTTCTTAGCTGCAGGTAAATCAGGGTGTTGGTCACACTGCTTAGAGGTTTCATGATGTGCCATGGTGCCGTGATAACTGATGAGGCGTGGCGGTCAGTCTCATGCATGGTTTCTCTAAAGGATGTAGTCAGGCAGTGGCTGAAGCCAGCCTTGTCCTGAAGCCTTCCATTGTTTATGTTGCCACCTTAACTAAATGCACTTGAACAGCTCATGACACATACAACATGGAAAGTTGTAGGCAAATTTCATTTGCTGTAAAAAGGTAGATAAAAGATTTTCAACTCCAAGCTCCACAAGAAGACCAACAGAGCCAACTAACCACAGCCCAGAGGGGCTTGGGGAGACTGAAGCATCAGCCAAGGACCATGCATGCACTGGACCTAGATCCCTTACACAGATATAGCCAATGGGCAGCCTAGTAAAGGGAACAGGAGTTGTCTCTGACATGGACTCTGTTGCCTGCTTTATAATCACGTCCCCCTAGCAGTGGCCTCACCAGGCCACGGGGGAAGAGGCTGCACTCAGTCCTGATGCAACTTGAGAAACTGCAGTAGGGGTAGGGGCTCCCATTTTTCTGAGGAATAGGGAAGGGGGATAGGGAAAGGAAGAGGAGAGAGGGGCTACAATTGTGATATAAAGTGAATAAAGAAATTAATTAAAAAAGATTTTCAACTGCAACCATATTGCTTTACTATGAAGCTTTAAAAGAGACATTGCAGACTTGGGGGGTGTAGCTCAGTTGGTAGGGTGCTCTCTCACCATGAATCCCTTATACTACATAAAAGTGAGTATGGAGGCACATTCTTGTAAGCTCAGCACTTGGGAGGGCAGGCCGGAAGATGAGAAATACAGTACCATACATAAGGAGTTTGAGTCCAGCCCAGGATACATGAGACCCTGCCTCAAAAACAAAATGAAATAAAACAAAATAAAGCCGACCTGATTTTTTTTTTTTTTTTAAAGAAGAGGCATCTTTGGGGGAGGAGCCTGGAAAGTAACAAACAAGGGTCACTGACTTGTCCAAGTGAAAACAGTAACCAAACCTTGATTTAGAGAGTGGATATTAGCACTTTTTCCCAGGGCTCCCACTCCTGCCTTGTGCTGTTTCAAACGTTAGCAATATGTGCCATGTGAGTGATGTAATGTTGAGACTTGAGGAATATTTAGTAGAGGGATGGCCATCTTTGCTAACAAGCTCACCATCTTCCTCCCTCGGTAGCACAGGGTAGGCCAAATTCTAATCTCAGCCCTAACTGGGCAAGCTAACAAAAAGAAAACATGTTTTAATAAAGTGGAACAATTAACCATTTAGCTGCAAACATTTGTGCCAACTTATAAGCTCTGGTGTTGCTGTCCTAAGAGAAGCCTCATTAACTCTGTGGTCAGAGCTCAGGGCTCTTCAGAGAGTCGAAGGCTGAGGAGGGTCCCACAGGCAGCAGGGAAGGTGTAACTGGATATGGCCAAACCGAGCTTCCTAGCTGTGTCTCTTGGCAAAGAAACTCTGAAGGCCTTAGCTATGGAATAGAAAGGAGGCTGCCAACTGTTGGGGGAAATGGAGGGAAAAGCACGGCAGATTTATAGCAGATCTGACTTGGCAGGAAAGAGTTCCAAAACCCACCTGCTTCACCTCTGTTCAGAAACAGGGTGTGGTATGTCTGGCTGTGGGCTGTGTGTACCGATCAACAGAGGAGCCCTTATCAAAGAAGGCAAATGTTTCATTGATAGGTCCCCAGCTACTTGGCCACTTAAAGGCCAGGCCCATTCTTGCTAAGGGAGCCAGGAGGAAACTCTTGACTAGCAGGGCCAATATGATGACAAGGTCCTTAATCATAAGTTAATTAGATTCAGCTGACGTGTGATCAGAGGTGAGCTGCCTTTCATAGAATGGTTAAGAAGAAAATCCTTATAATTTTGCACAAATCTAACACTTATTGATGCAAAAATGGAAGTTTAAAATCACAACACTGATGAGCTAAAGCTCTAGGGGATAACATCTTGAGATTTTGTATGGTGTTATGGGTGTGTGTGTGTGTGTGTGTGTGTGTGTGTGTGTAGGCCAGAGGTTGACGTGAGTCTTCCTCAGTTACCCTCTACCTCTTTTTCTAGACAAGGGCCTTTTATTGAACCTCAAGTTCACTGGCTAGTCTGGCTAGCCAGCGAGCTGTAGGAATTCACCTGTTGCTGCTTCCCCAGTGCCGGGATTATATATAGACTTGCCCTTTCATAGCCGTGCCTACCTTTACATTTTATCCAAATCCTGGTCCTTACGGTTTGTGCATCAACTACTTAATTCACTGAGCCATCTCCCTAACCTCTGTTTAAAGATTTTTTTTCCCCCTAAACCTTTGCCTTTCTTCTGTATTTCCTTCTTTCTATCCACTCAGGCAGATAAAGTGGTTTTCTGTTGTTGTTTTGTTCTGTTTCTTTCTTCCATGAAGTGATTTAGTTAGGAGAAAAGCAGAAATGGATTGCAGCTTTTCTGGCCTTAGGAGTATTGGTGGGTGGAGTATGGGCTAGAAAGCAAATAAATAACACATTGGCCAGAATCCCAAAGGAAAAAAAAAAGATTATTTTGCAATCAGAGAGATTGCCCAGAGCCAGAAGGAGGGGACATAAGGAAAGAGCTCCAAAGTCAGAGGGTAGAAAGACAACACTCCCTGAATCTTTCAACATCCTTTGACATCTTTTCCACCAGGCTTTAAATACAGTGAACAATGGGAGAAAAATCCTCCCTCCACAAAGAGTATATTTAGGTGACAGCAACATGAAACTCTTTAGTGCAGGCATCATTCTAAATACTGAGTGTATTTCTTCACTATAGCCCCTTGAGTTAGCTGCTTTATTTCTAGTTCACAACTGAAGAAACTAAGTCAGAAACAGGCCACATAATTTTCTGATCTCACAGGGAGTTAGTAGCAGAGCTAGAATCCACGCCCATCCAGACTGGCTGCGTTCTCCCAACTGCTGTCACAGGCTTGTGCTGCATTTCCTGACAGGGTTTTCAGGAAAGCGGCAGACACAGATTGAGACAAGTGCTGGAGGGTATAGACACACCTACACCCGCACAGACTAGGTGAGAAGAGGATGATTCTCACATTCCGGGACCGGGACCTGACTTGACAGGTGACTTGGGAGCTCTCTAGCCCCCTCATACCTTCTTCCCCTGCCTGAGATTAAGAGACTGTAGACTCAATGAAAGGGCAAACCCCATGGTTGCATTTCTGTCTGCCCAGTAGCATGGAATCTCAATGCAAAAATGAAGTTAAGTGGAAGGAGTAGAGATCACAAGCCAGGAAGATGGCTTAGTTAATAATGTAGTTGCTGCCGATGCATGAGGACCAAGTTCAGATCTCCTGTCCCCATGCAAACAGCCAAGCTCAGTGGTGTGCATCTGTGTCTCAGTTACTTTCCTATTGCTGACAAAGCACCATGGCGAAGGCAACACATAGAAGAGTTCACTGGAGCATCACAGTTTCGGAGGGTGAGTCCATGACCATCATGGTGAGCACATGGCAACAGGCAGACAGGCGTGATGATGGAGCAGCTCAGAGCTTACATCCTTATCTACAATTAGGAGGCAGAGCAAGAAGGGAACACGGGGAGAGTGAAGGCTTTTGAAACCCACTCCTCCAGTGATGTACTTCCTCCAATAAGGCCACAGCTCCCAATCCTTCCCAAACAACTCCACCAACTGGGGACCAAGTATCTAAGCATATGAAACTATGGGGGTCATTCCCACTCAAACCACCACAATCTCTCTTTTTTTCCCACCACAACTTCTAATTCTGGTGCGGAGAGATGGAGAATGTGGATCACTGGGGTTTGCGGGCCAGCCAGTCCAGCCAAATTGGCAAGCTCCAGGTTCAAAGATACCTTATCACAAAAAAATTATTTGGAGATTAACTAAATGATATAGTTTGGCTTCTGTTGCCGTGATGAAACATTCTGACCAATAGCAACTTGGGGACGAACGGCTTTCTTTTAGTTTACAGATTACAGCCCATCGTCAAGGGAAGCCAAGGCACAAACCCAGGTAGGAATGCTGCTTCCTGCCTTGCTCAGATAACCTTCTTTATACAAGCCAGGCCTATCTGCCCAGGGGAGGCACCACCTACACCGGGCAGGGGTCTCTCACATCAATCGATAATCAAGAAGATGCAGGAGAGAATGGGCGCGGCCAACCTGATGGATGCAGTTGAACAACTGAGGCTCCCTCTTCCCAGCTATATTCTAGGTTCATGTCAAGTTGACAAAAACTTAACAGTGACACAGAAGAAAACATGTACTTGTACACACATGCACACACTCATACACAAAAAGTAAAGATTGTAACACACACACAAAATAAAAACCACACAGAGACGAACTATTTTATGCAACTCTGAGTTGTGGTCTGAGATCCAGCTGGATATTCAGGGAAGTGTGGCTAGAAAGAGTTCTCTGTGGCTGGTGTCTGCTGTTCAAATGCCAGTTATCACCATCCGTTTCGGCCCCTAGTTTTAGAGCATTAAAAGGAGACCCCCGGATGTTGAGGCTGCTAACAATGGAGACCTGGCCTGGTCAGAATGCTCTCCCGCTTTTGTGGAGAAGCAACTTGCTGTAATTCTGAGTGGGTATAGAAAAATGCATGGTTGCAATGTATCATTTTAGAAATTAATAAATGATATGAAAGTACTATCACTCACTTATTAGTGCAAGCGTATCTGAAGACCTGGTCTCATCGCTAAACACAGCGGCATCTGCAGTAGAGGGTGAGTTCTGTAAGGTGAAGTTGGAACTGCTGAACATTTGCCCCTAGAGTACCAGCACAGAGGAAGACTTTTCAAGTCTCTTGGTTACAGTCAAGAGACTTACTACTTAATGGTTACAAATCCAGACGAAAGAGCATGTTGTGGGGCATACTGGCAACCTCAGCACTGAGGTGAAGTCAGGGGGATTGCCTGAAGGCTAGTCCAGGCTGTAGAGAGATGCTGTGTTGCAGCAAAACTAAACTATGTGCACCACGAGGGATTCTGGTGCTAATGCAGGGGCCTTTAAAGCCTACTTTTCTTTTTTCAGTATTTTTAATTAAATTTCATACAAGGTATATGGTATGTATGTGTGTATGTATGTGTGTATGTATGCGTGTATGTATGTGTGCATGTATGTGTACATGTATGTGTGCATGTATGTGTGTATGTATGTGTGTATGTGTGTGTATGTGTGTGTATGTGTGTGTATGTGTGTATGTATGTGTACATGTGTGTGTGTATGTATGTGTGTATGTATGTGTGTATGTGTGTGTGTATGTGTGTGTGTATGTATGTGTGCATGTGTATGTATGTGTGCATGTATGTGTGTATGTATGTGTGTATGTATGTGTGCATGTGTGTGTGCATGTATGTGTGCATGTATGTGTGTATGTATGTGTGTATGTATGTGTGTATAAATATTCTCTAGCTCCATCCTGTCCCCAATTGCTCTCCCTTTAAATATTCATCCTTCTCTTCCCTCAGTAATCTTTGTCACTCTTGATGCTTCCAGCTAATAAACCATACTTTATTTTAATGTGGCAATGCAAAATCTAGGAGCTACAAATAAGAGAAAATGCGTATATATTTTTGTGTGTGTCTATGCCAATGTGTGTACATAGGCCACAGGACAGACTTGGGTGCCAATTTATTGGTATTGTCTACTTATAGTTGAGAAAGGATCTTTCACTAGTCTGGAGCTGGCCCTACAGGCCAGCAAGTCTCAGGGAAAACACCTGTCGTTGCCTCCCCAGAACTGGGAAGCACCAGCATTCCTGTGTTTTTACACAGGTTATGAGAAAAAAACTCAGGCCTTTGTGCATGTAAGGGAAATACTTTACTGACAGAGCTATCTCCTAAGCGTGGCATTTGTCTTCCTGTGGTATTAGTGTCTTTTTTTTTTTCTTAAGGTGGAAGTCTGGAGCCTGTGAATCAATTTTGGTAATTCATCCAGGCACTATAAATGCTTTGATCAAGCTGGCTTACCACAAATAATGCATTCTGGGTGAGCTTGCTTTGCTCTTACGTCTCTGGGCTGGGATGGAATAGTATGCTCTCTTCTTTTTGGGGATTTGGGGAGCGTCTCTGAGCCTGCTTATCCCGGAAAGCACCCTGCTGTCACTCTCCCGTACTATGGGACTCCAACAGCATTGCTACTTCTAGAATTAAGTGCAGACTAATTGATTTCCTTTGGAGACGAGCAGTGTGAATTTGTCATGCACACTCATGTGCTGTCTGATGCCTTTCCTGTTAGAGAATGATACCCTGGAGATGAGGCTCTCTGCTCTGAGCACCAGGGGACCCCCAGCTTTCAGTCTGTATCCCCAGCTCAGCTCTTATTGCAGGTGCTGACAGAAACCCATGCCCACTGGCTTGCTCTCCTTTGCCCCATGGACAAGTGGCAGTCCAATATCAGATGAGGAGGGAAGACAAGAAGCTCATTGTTGCTATAATAAGTCTCTACAAATACAGGTGGCTTTAAACAATATAAGTTTATCTTAAAGTCAAAATCCCAAGTGGGATTCATGGAGCTAAAGTCGGTGTTGGCAGCACTGGCTTTTCCTGGGCCCTTGGGGAGGAACTTGTGGTCCCTTCCTCATTTCTAAAGCACACAGCTCCCCTCTTTGCTTCCGACCTCCTTCGCTCTCCTTTCGCACGTGTCTCCTGTGTCCCTTTAGAGGTATTGCTACGACTATATTATACATCCCTGGATAATCTACAATGATTCCTTATTTCGACACCCATGACTTAAGGGAGGGCAGGTGACTTATTCACAGGGATTAGTGACTGAAAAGTAAGTTAGCAAACCTGAGATCCCTCTGGCTTTCAGCGCATCCGAGGTATTGCCTTGGGTAGTTTGCCTTGCAACAACAAAATGGGTTATCTATAAGCAACAGAAACATGTTGCTGACAATTTTGGAGGCTGGGAAATTTAAGATTATCATGCCAACAGGTAGGGTGACTTCCTATTGTGTCCTCACGTGGTGGAAGAGGCCCCCAAGATCCTTTTTGCCTTCTCTTCACAGGGCCTGGATTTCACCCTTGTCAATCATGTAATGTAATCATGTTCAAGAGGCTCCGCCTCTTAACCAACACTTTAGGATTAGACTTCAATTTCAGAATTTTGGAGGGAGAAATATTTAGGACACCATGGCCAGGCATGTTTGGCAGGCTTCTCTCAAAAAGAGTACCACTCAGTGTCCAGGAATGCTCAGAAGTTTATACCCACCATGGAGCAAGAAATAGATACACTTGGTTATCTTGGTTTCCTTTTAGAACTGGTGTCTGTTCATGATGACTCACACCAGTAATCCCAATACCGAGGAGGATGAGGCAGGATTGCTGAGGCCAGCCTGAGCTACACAGCAAGATCTCGTTTCAAAACCCAGAAGGATTGCAGAGATGGCTCAGAGGTCAAGAGCCAATACTGTTCTTGCATAGGACCCAATTTGGTTTCCAGCCCTGTGTTGGGTGGCTCCTAACACCTGTAACTCCAGCCCTAGGGCCTCTGACTCTGACCTCTTCTGACCTCCGGAGAAACTGCGTTTATGTGCACATACCCATGCACAGACAAACATACTTAAAAATAGAAAGGAATCTTAAAAAACGTCATCAAAACAAAATAATATAAACAGTCCCCCCCCCCCCGGGAACAAAACAAAATGAAATCCCAAACAGAATTGGGCAATGTGGCCTTAGCTACTTTTTCAGTGTGAGTTTACACTTCTCAAGGGCAAGGCTGGCATTGAATGGATTTGTACCACCTAAGGGACCCCTTCCTAGGTTTGCTGAATTCTCCTGATTAATTTCCCCCTGTGTGTGAGACCAACCTCAACCTCAACCAGTGATGCCCTTTTGAAACCAGTTCTCATGAGCTGCTCAGCAGAGCAGAGCGAGGCCACTGAAGAAGTTATTTTTCTTGTTGCACTGACAAAAGAGCTGGCAAGCAGCATAAGGACGGAAGGGCTTAGCTTGGCTGAGGGTTTGTGGGTACAGCCCATCATGGTGGGACAGCTACACCAGCAGGAGCATGAGTGGCTGGTCACGTTGAATTCACTGTCGGGGAGCACAGGTGAATGCTGGAGCTCACTTTGCTTCCTCCTTTTTACTCCATGTGGGATTCCGGTGCACAAAATGGTGCTAGTCACAGTTAGGCTGTGTGTTCCAGTCTCATTTCAATCCACCAAGAAACCCCCTCAGAGACACCCGAGGTTTGCCTACTAAGTCATTCCAGACCTACCAAGTTGACAATCAAAGTTTACTGACACATTTATAATATTTTCAAAAGGTCTATTAATTTTAATGGTGTGTGTGTGTGTGTTTGGGCTCGTGCACACAAGTGAGGAGCTGTAGAGTGGGCACAGAGCATTGGATCCCGTAGAGTTGGCGTCACAGATGTGTGAGCTGCCTGAGATGGGTGTGAGAAGAGCAGCAGGTGCTCGCTGCTGCTGCAGCATCTCCTGCTCCTCATCTGTAATATGTGATGTCACCTAGAATATATTTTTATGCCAGGTACATGTCAACTATTTCGAATTCAGTGGATTCTAGAACATATGGGAATCTTCCAAATAGAGTGCCGCTTCCCAAATTAGAAATAATTAACAATTCCTACAAATAGAGGTTGTTTGTTTAATTCTGATGCACCCAGATCCCCAAGTATTCTGGATATGGGGTGTGCTCTAGCTGGAGTGTCTGGGGTGTGGAGACTTTATGTGTGAGCTCACTGTGCACGGCCATCACTTCTGGACAGGGTCCCTGCTCCTGAACCCCACTGGCGGTTCTCAGAGTAGGCCATGCAGATTGCAATTGCTGAACCAAATCCATGTCACAGTCATCACATTAAAAATGTGCTTATTGTTTATTTGTTTTTAATGTTTTATTAGCATACATAAATTCTACAAAGTAATAGATTTCATTGTGACTTTTCATATGTGTAAATAATGTGGTTTAATCATATTTGCCCATTATTCTTTCCCTTCCCTTCCCACCCCAAATCCCTGCTTTTCCTCTTTATGGTCATTGTTATGAGTCTCCACTTCTGGTCATTCTACGCTTCAGGTCATTTTCATAGCCTCTACCTTTGTGCCTACAGGTAGAGCGTGTTCTCTGGGGCATTGTAAGTCCTTCAGTGAAGCAGACTCAATCACTCACTTACTGAAAGAGGAACTCAGATGTTTTATCTATGAATACATCACAATAGCTTTGTACTGTTCTTCACCTCAACCCTCTCCAACACATCAGGAAACATCAAAGCCAAATATAATGCTCTGTGACAAGAACTGTCTGATTCTCTTCTAAGGATTCACTTCTGTTTTGTTTTTCTTTCAATTAACCTGAATACATATTTTTACTGTAAATGATCTCATGTGTGTTTTGGAAGTAGCATGGCTGTACATTACAAATACAATTGGCAACATTTGGCTCATGCCTGATGTATATTGACCCAATCAATGCTTTTCACGTGGTGAACTTGACCCTATGATAAGAAAAACCTAGGCACAATAGCATTAGAAGAGGGCAATATGCATTTAGTTATGAACAGAAAAGGCAAATGAGGATTAATCCGAATTAACCGTGCTAACTGCAAATGGATGCAGTCATGTGAGGGGAGTTGCTGCAGCTGATATTTAATGATGGAAATTACGAGGTGAGGAAACACTGTGAGAAAAACAGTGGTCCAGTGAGAAAAAAGATGAAGGACCTGGGCGGCAGTGAGGTTCGATAGCGGAGTCAGAGGATGCCCCTCTGTCTCTGCAGCAGAGGACGGACAGCCATCTGAGCATGGTGAGTGCAGCTTTGCGTAGTTGCAGTGACATGGAGCATCCTGAATATTGTTCTATAAAGCGAGTGCCTCGTTACCAAATTATTATTGGCTTTGCTCTGGACTTACCAAAAGGCCGAAGGCTAGAGAGAAATGGGAAAAGGCAGACAATAGAGGAAAAAAAATGAAAATGCAACTGCTTGACAGCAACAGAGAGCACTGTGTGCTGGGGTTTCACTTGGGGTGACCGAGAAAGGAACAAGCTGAGTTTGTTCTTGAGCTGAAAAGTCCTCACAGAGCAAGCAGGGCTTCCACAGTGACGCGGGCGTGCCTGAACTCAGGAGCTGCTCTTACGATAACTGGCAACGCCTGCTTCTGTTTATTTCCATCTCCATGGTATATAATTTAGTGATTAAATATTATTTAATCTTTAGTTTAGAAGTAGGAAAGAACCTCCAAAGGAAAGCTTGCTTTTACAATGGATGCCAGCTTCAGAATGGAAAAAAGTCCTCATTTCAAACATTTTTGTTTGTTTGTTTGTTTGTCAAGGTTGATGGGACTATGTAGGATTTTAGAAAGTAGGGCAGGGCTGTGGTGTGAAAGATGCTCTGAACCCCAGTGGGGATGCTGCTTGGCCCACAGTAAGAGCTCTTAAGCCAGACAGCTGCAATCAGTGACAAAGGAACTGTCCCTCAGACACCTCGCCCTCAGGTAGAGGCCAGAGGACAAATTGTGGGAGTAGTTTCTGTCTTTCTACCATGAGGATCTGGGGACTGTGTTCAGGTCATCAGACAAGTACTTGTGTCCAATGAGCCATAGAGTCCTTCCTTTCTCGACATCTTAATGGTCCCAAATTGACTATTGACATTTAATGATGAGGTGTAACAAAAAAGATCCTTATTTCTGGTATCTCTTGAAAAGTCTTTTGACATTCCACCAAAGAATGTAGTAGTAGGAAGAATAAAACCTGCTTGTTTTTAACACAGCTGGTTTATCGCTGCCCCTGCCTTCATCCCATGGTCTCATTTTCTTCAGACAGAAGCTAGGTGACATTTGTCACCACTAATGTGGTTACACAGATGCTTGTACTATAGTGTTAAAATATAGCGGACTATTTCTCATACCTGTCTTGTGTCTATCGAGAATGTAATAAAGAGTGTAGAAGATGCAGCATTGTGGGCTGGAGAGTTGGCTCAGGGGTTAAAAACACTTGTTCTTGCAGAGGACTTGGGTGCATTTCTTAACACCCACGCAGCAGCTCACAAACATTTGAAACTCCAGTTCCAGGGGAACCAAGGGCCTCTTCTGACTGTCACCAGTCCCAGGATTGATCACAGGCATACACCAGACATACATGCAGTTGAAACATCCATACATGTAAGATAGTAAAATACTTTTAAAAAATATGCTTCACTATTCAAGAACAATGGAAGAAGGTGTGTTTTTCCGTAGAAGTGAAGGGCATTTCAAGGCTTTATATCCATATCAAACATATGGCACAGAAATCACCTGCCTATTTTACTCATTTATTTCTTGCAGACTTTGGATTTAAGATCTCTAGTTTCATTTTTATTTAAGCTCTTATCTTCAGGCAAAGACCACTCCTGAGGCTGAAATAGTGCATATCCTAAAATACAGTCTTCTCAGTGAACATTTCTACTGTTAGAAAGTGCCCAGAGCCAGACTGTGTCAAAATTTCTCAGCTTCCCTCATTTTTGGTCATGTTACAGAAATGAGATCTAAGCAAAACATAAAAAGGACTTGAGAAAATTTTAATGCATAATTACTGTGGCCCTTGGCTGTTCTACCTGTATTCATATCTTGGTGTTAGCAAGTTACTTGAAAGTGCAAAAGCCATTTGGTGCCACCAAGAGCAAGAACCAACTTGTTATATTCACTGAGCAGAAACACATTAGGGGTCTGCACTCTCAGGAGTGGTTATAAAGCTAAAACAGTTGCCGTAAATAAGCAGGTTTGTGTGTGTGTGAGAAAAACAAACCCTTTATTTTATTAATATAAGCCATGGCTGCTCAGCTTTAGTAAAAGCATCCCCAAGACATTTCCTTGCCCGTCCCACCACTAACTCATATGCGTGTAATGCTTTGCTCTATTTCTGTATCCACATCTGCCGAATTATGCCCTGAATCCAATTTAGTTCATGTTGGGCAACATTTGCAAGCATTTTGCTAACATTGCACCAGGAATCCACAAAGATGAATAAGGCACATTTTCAACTCTAAGTTTCTTATTATACTGATGGGAGAACTGACTATGCGCACTGATAGTCACAGCACAGAACAGGATAAAGGTGATGTCACATAAGAAATGAGGTCACTCAGAGGCCTTGGTAGAGACACTATTATGCCTGGCTCCTGGCTGGGGTCCTCAAAAGAGATTTCCCAGAGAGGATGACAACTTGAGATGAGGTTTGAAGGCTGGGTAGGCTTTTACAGGCTTGCCTTCTAGAAAGAGGGCCTGGTAGGAAGAAGGACATAGGACCCCAAATGAGGAAAGTGTCTGGGGAGAGTAGATTCTTTGGCTCTCTGTTCTCATGCTCCAAACCCTCCTTCCTTCAGCGAGTCAAGCCTATTCCAGTTCCATGCGCCCTCCCACTAGCTGCTCCATGGTAGTGTGGCTCTCCTTCTCTCAGGTTGGCCAACTATGCCGAAAGTATTGTTTCTTTGGAGAGGATGTGTTTGGGCATCCAGTTCAAGCCTATTTTACCTGTGACTCCCTTGCTCCTACCAGATTTATTGTCTTCATAAAATTCACATGTGCATATATTCAGCCGCTGTGAGAACCTACTGAATATTTGTCATAGTCTTGGCAGTGGGTTAGCACAAGGAACTGTAGTGATGAGTTAAAACACGTTTGAAATCGCCAAAGATAAAATGTAATTAAGTATGTTTAAGGTGTCTCTCTGTGTGTAGATGTCTTGCACATGTGTGGTGCAGTACCTATGGAGGCCTGAAGAGGGTGTCAGTTCTTTGTAGTTGAAGTTACATGTGGTTGATATCCCTTTAAAATTATAGTAACATTCTGGTAATAAGCTCTTACACGATGACTTGTGCATAGGTGATATATACCACACAGCCACATTTTTCCGGAATGGTACTATTATATCATTATATCTGAATTACCATATAGTATAATGACTCATGTCTCTCACGGTCATTTCTTGATGCCAGGTACTGTTAAACTTTTGTTTGAATAGTACAAGATGAAGTAATTTGCCCTTGCAGTGACTTTGGCGCCTCGTTGCTGTTTGAAGTCTACCCCAGTCCTTTCTTCTTCCCCTGAGTGAGTTAGAGTATATCATCACACACTGATAATCTTATTATTCAATTTCAAAATTTCTTGGTTCATTCAACAAATTAAAAAGTTACAGGTTTAGTCCACGAAAATTTCTTTCAATTCTATCATTGTAAATCGTAGCATTTATTATTACTATTAGATAAAGTAAAACACTGAAACACAGTAGCACACACAAAGTTTTGCCATTTGGATTAGTAAAAAGCTCAAGCAGATTTAATCAAGCTCATTAACATGTAGACATTAAATACTATACCTTCAAGCATTGCAATCTAATTACTAGCTACAGTGGAAAAATTCAGGCACTGAATTAATGACTACTTGTCACTTTTAGGTGGCTATACAGACTGGCCACGAACGTGTCTTATAGTTCTTTAAAAGTATCAATCATGTGAAAATTAATAATTAAAATATTTTCTCAAGACTCTCAAGCTCATTTAATACCTTCACTGCCATATTCATATCCAGCAGACAGAACACTAGGTTCAGGCCTTTCCAAATATGAAGATCTGAGAGCACTGATTTTGCTCAGGTTGGGTGAGGGCAGAAGCCTGTGTGAGAGAGCAGCAGGGCTTCCATCACTGTTGGTTCATAGGATACTAAACATGGGATACTGTGCTCTGCAAATGTTTGCATTTCCCCAAGCCCAAGCCAGGGAAAGACATTTTCCTTCTCAGACAGGATAGCACGAAATTATTCCTGTGGGTATCCAGGCCTGGTCTGATTAATGCCAGCCTTCTCTAGTTCCTGCTAAGGCTGAGGCTGCTTTTCCTGTTGTAAGAGGTGCTCCCTGGAAAACGTAAGTCAGGGGGTCACAGTGATGACTGAGTTTTCCTTCCTCCCATTCTTGAAGGGGAAAATTTTCACCAGAATACAGAATTCCCACACTTAGGAGTAAGGCTATCCAAGCTCCTCACTCTCAGACCCGCTGTCCAAACCTCATACTTAAATCACACATGTTCACTAAAACTGTCCCCTCTCTGTAGCCCGGAAGGACATCTCAGCCGTCCCCTTTCCTTAGTTGTATACTTGGGCAGGACCCACAGATGATGTCTACAAATGATGCCTCTACCTGGGTGCTTCTACTGACACCTTTTCAGGGTTGCTGGGAGCCTTACTACTACAAGATATAACTATCAGATTTAGACTTCTTGCTTCTCTGGATAATAGTCCAGTCTTTGTTTTCCAAATAACCCAAGCCTAGGGTGTCACCTTTAAATTCTACTCTGCCTTCAGAAAGAAAGAGAAAAAGCTGTTCAACCTTAAAGCAATGCTCCAGAGAGCTATGCTTTGAGCTTCAGCAAGCCTGGTTCCAACTTTCCCCTTTAAGAGTTTCTCTCTAGGTGCCTTTGTATCGTGCCCTTCTGATGTAATGTACATAGGTCTATTTTCCTCCATCTTGGCAACCCCAGTGAAGCCTCTTCTTTGGGAAACTATCTTCCCTCTTTAGAGCTTTCTAGAAAACTGAACAGAGAGTATGCTAATCAGTAAATTCTGTTAACAGTCCTTTACCTAGTCCTAGATGCTTCTCTATTGGGTTACCATCCTGAGACAGGCCAGAGAGTATAGGAATGTGTTTCTGTTGGAACTCACCAAAACACACATCTTCTTCCTCACATTCTCACCAGCTCATTGCTATTAATGTCCTGGAATCTGAAACTCTTCTCCGTGACAGGAACCTAGTCCCATCACTCTCTTTTGCCCAGAAATAGCCCCTCCTTCCCTAAACAAGAAATTTCAGGCCACAATTGTAGCTCAGAGGTAGAGAACATGTTTCACAGGCCTGAGGTCTTGTTCCTAGGCCATTTATGTTTGTATTAGAGAACGTCTATTTGTCTTGATAATAAAATATCTATTTCCTGTGTGTGAAGATCTGTTTTTATGTTTTATGTTGACAATAACTCAATGTGGAACAGGGCCTGGTGAGTGGCGGGGACCACACAAATATTAGTTACGTATTGCTTTGGCAGGTGGCCTAGTGGATGTAGGATCCAGGCTGAGGCTGACCAGCAAGTGTGGCTGGGTGGGTGGAGGCAAGCTGGTGGCAGGCACAAAAGACATTTTCCATAGCAGTGAGGAGAATCTGGAGCCCAGAGAGGCAAAGTGACTGTGTCCAGAGCACACTGCTAGCCAGGATAAGTTAGTCACACCACTCTCTGGTTCTTATCTTTTCCATTAGACACATTGCTTGCTCATCTATTAGAATGTGTTTGCCACAAATTACATTGATACATCCTAGTTAAATGTATTATATATGATGTATTATATAAATGTACTATAAAATGTGTTTTATATATAGACACAGCTTGATTAAAAAAGTACGTATGCGTGCGTGCGTGCGTTTATGTGTGCCTATATTATACTATACACTATACTATGCATGTGTCTATACATATCAGGTCAAAAATATCTAGCCTCAAAGATATATAAGCAGAAAGGAAGCAAGGTACAGTCCTTCACCCCCAAGGTGCCTATGACACAGATTCTTAAACTGTGGGTCAGGACCTCATTGGGGGTCATGTAACTGGATACGGGGTTCATGAAAAATTTGGCAACAGTTGAGGGTTTTTGAATGTGCGACAACTAAAAATTATTCCAAAATCAAGTGCATAACGAGTCTGAGGTGTTCTTGGAATGCCAGCCTACACTGCATTTTCCAGCTCCGCTGTGGCCTTACTTTTGAATAGGCAATGGGCACAGTTTTCGGTGTTCCTAATGGCTCCCTCACAGCACCACTGAGCCCTGCCTAAAATACCTTGGCTCAGCCTTGGGACTACCACATCATGAACTGCAGTGGTTTTTATTTTCTGCACACACAAAGCTTCTACTCTTATTGAAACATAAAAGTTTAATTAAGACAAGGCCTTTTAATAATTTCCTACAGTCACGGTCAGTCTTTAGTATGTAAGTATCAGATGAATATATTTTTGGATCCTATTATGGTAGAATGCTTAATTTTAAAAACTGCTTTTGAGGAGCTGACTTGAGTTTTTCATTAAAGAAAAAAAAACCTTTAAGTGAATTTTAGCTTGAGATTTGGATAGAATTTCTAAATGTTTCTGAACTGGCCCCAAAGGTACTTCTGTCATTTTGTACTACATATTTATGCAGACAGACACAGCTGGCATCAACAATTGCAGACTCGAGATAGCATCAACTCCAGAAACTGCTGAAGATGCTGCTTGCCCTGCAGTATTGAATGCTGAACCAATATTTAATTTTCTGTGTAAAATAAATACTATCTATTTCACTGGCTTGCAAATTTGCTTTCAGCTTTAGTACATGACAAGGTTGTTTCTACACTAAAGAACTCTTTTAAATGACATTTTTTGTGTGATTTTTCATCAGTAGATGCTTAGTTTGAAACCCTACTATATATTTGAGGCCGAGCAAAGATTAATTGGGCACAGGTGGAAAGGTCAGAGAAAGCGAGCCCTCCCTGTGAGATGCATGGGGCTTCTCGTTCTCACAGACCGAACGGCTCCGTGTAGCCACTTAACTCAATTGTTGTGGCATGATCGTGTATTCATGCTACAAGTGAGAAGATGCTGGAACACAGCAGGAGCAGGAGGACTGTATGTCACCCCTTCATGCCTGTAAGCATATATTGTGATGTTTTATTACCCTTAACTGATCTGCGATGAAATGATTGAAGACATCATTATGTGGAACATAAATAATCCAGCAAGTGTGTGATGCCAACAGTGCAGAGCTTCGGGCTCTTAGGGAGTGTCAACAGCACCCCGACCAACAGCAGCTGGCACTGGGCATCTTATGGGTTCGGCGGGGAGCAGAATTCCCCGTGTAGAGTAACTCCAATTAAATTTTTAAGGGAAAAATATTTATTTAGGAGGCTTATAAAATAGTAGTTTTCTATATGGCTTTTTCAAACATCTTTAGTGTTAGTTATCCGTTCCCTATCACCTCACTTTAATAAAAAAAATATTAGTTTAAAACAAATATCATAGAATCTTAAATGAATTTCTTAAGAGGATTTCTGGCAAAATAATAGGACCAAAAAGTAAAGATTAAGTTGGGATATGGTAAAATATTTCCAAGTTGTTCCTATTTGTGTGCAGACATATCTCTGGGTACCTATGTCATTTCTGCTTTCCATAGCTTTATCCCAATTTTTGACAGGGACCCCTGCATTCTCATCACCCAAGTAAAGAAAAAGAGTCTGGGGCGGAGGCTCTCTGTGAGAAAATGGTATTCCAGGATCCAACAGCATAGACAAGAAGCTTATTTAAAGCTTAAATTAGTACATCAGTGTTCCCAAGAATATGTGATAAATTGGGCTGGTCAGATGGCTTAGTGGGTAAAGGCATTTGTTGCAGGAATCTGACAAGCTATCTGCTTTTGATCCCAAGAGCCTGCATAGACTCCACAGAGCTGTCCTCTGACCTCCACACACACTGGATACTAATGTGTCCCCCAAACATTACACATACTGAATTTAAAGTGCCATATATGAGCTCAATCCATAGTGGGAGCGAGGAGACCCCAGAGGGCCCGGAAAGCGCCATCATCGTTGGCTCCAGTCACTACCACAGCAACTATGAGCAGCGATGCTGAGACCCCCCCTCCCGTCTGTCTGTCCTCAGTGCCTGTGTCACCAAGCCCTGCTCCAGGGGCAGCACAGAGGGCGTGGTCACAGGAAGCCTCATAGTTGAGGTGTCCCACCTCCTCCCCACTGCAGGGACAAGGAGGTCATTGGAAGTACCACAAGGCCCAACTGGGGAACAGTGCAATGATTCAAGGTAAGGAACAGAGCAGAGCCGGTTTCATCAGTAGAAATGAAACTAAGGAAGATGTATTTGTGCACCAGACTGCCATAAGGAAGAGGGGCCCTAGGAAGTGTCTTGGTACTGTAAGGGATGGAGAGTAAGGGATGGAGTTTGAAAGCGAAGGAGAAAGGGTCATCTAATGCGAGGTATGTCCTCTTCAGAACCAGATCCAACAAAGGTCCCATCTCTTCCTAATCAGCCTGTGACATACTCTAACCAGATTTCTTATACAACAGCTTCCAGGTTACAAAGTAAGCATTCCCATTCAGTGCATCGAAGTGAGGACATGTTCTAATCCAGCCAGCTGGACCTCTCTGATGCTGTGTGGCCTCAGACGAAATCAACAGGAACCTTTAGTCTTTTATATTCTTCTGTGACATCAAAATCACTACTGGCAAGTATTGTTCCCCCAGGGCATTTGCTATTCTTAATGTCTTTTAGAGATACAACTTTCTCAATACTCAGTTCAGTCAAATCTAGCAGATAGTAGTCATACTTCCAAAATATTATAGGCTATTGACAGCTTCTTATCATGGAAGCCCAATATGAAAAAAGAACAGTTTGACTTCTTTGAAAAAATAGTGGTAGCATCTGATCCCTGGCTAGTCTTGTATTTTTTTCCTACACAGTACATGGGGCTTCTCTGGGTACTCATGTGCTAGTTGCCTTTGCAGTCCTCCTTAAGAGGCACAACGTTCTATGTATCTGTGTATTTGTGCATCTATCTATGTACCTATACATCTATGTATTATGTATGCATGCACCTACATAACTATCATCTATCTACTTTACATTTCGACTACAGTTTCCCTTCCGTACCACTACCTCCACCATCCACTCCTCCTCCATTTCCATTCAGAAAAAGGCAGGTCTTCCATGGATATCAACCAGCCCTGGCATATCAAGTTGCAATAAGACTAGGCACCTCTTCTCTTATTAAGGCTAGAAGGGCAACCCAGTAGAAGGAAAGGGTCCCAATGGCAGGCAACTGTTATGAATCCCACAAGAAGACCAAATTACACCTCTGTCACATATATGCAGAGGGCCTAGATCCAGCCCATGCTTGCTCTCTCATTGGTAGTACAGTCTCTGTGAACCCCTATGGGCCCAGGTTAGTTGATTTTGTAGGTTTTCTTGTGGTGTCCTTGACTCCTCTGGCTCCTACAATCCTTCCTCCCCATCTTCGGCAGCCTAATGTTTGGGCTGTGGGTCTCTGCGTCTGTTTCCATCAGTTTCTTGATGAAGCCTCTCAGATAACAAGGGAGCTAGAGCTGTCACTTGTGTTTTTTTGATCTCAGCCATTCTGACAGGGGTAAAATGGAATCTAAAAGTCATTTTGATTTGCATTTCCCTGATGGCTAAAGATGTTGAACATTTCTTTAAGCATTTCTTGGTCATTTGAGAGTCCTCTGTTGAGAATTCTGTATGGATCTGTTCCCCATTTTTAATTGGATTATTTGGTTCGTTGATGTCTAGATTCTTGAGTTTTTCCTCAACCAAAAAATAAAGTGTGATGCATACACACAATGGAAAATTACTCAGGTAAATGAATAAAACTACAAAAGATCATCCTGAGCGAGGTAACCCAGACCCAGGAAGACAAACAAGGTATTTATTCACTCACAGTGGATATTAACTACAACATAAAGGATAACCACAGACCCACAGAGGCTAAGTAACAAGGAGGGATCAAGGGATCAAAAGGCTCATGAATCTCTTTGAGAAGGTAAAATAGAATAGAGGGTATACTGAGGGCTGGGAAGGATAGGAACAGGAGGGATCAGGTGGGGAGAGGATGAAGGAAGAGAGCACTAGGAAAGATGACTAGAATTGGGGTACATTTCAGGGTGAGGTAGAAACATAGTGCAACAGAAACTTCCAGGAATCTAGGAGGGTGTTCCTAACAAAGAAATGGGGATACAGAGGCTGAACGAGCCATCTTCTGTAACCAGGCAAGGCAAGAGGAGGAACTGAGACACCAACCCATGGATCTAGGGGAGGGGGAAGGAGATGGGGAGGGGTTGAGAGGAGGGGAGAAAGGGGAGACTGTGGTGGAGACATAATATATGATAGAAGAATAAGTATAAATAAATAAATAGGGACTGGGGAGGGTGCACAGTAGAGGTGTCTCTAAAATGTAGGTGGCACCTCACCAGACGCTGCCTCGTCAGTCTTTTGATTTTTCTCACCTGACTTCCACATAGAGTCCGTTTGTTGACTCTGGGATGCATGTATTTTTCTGTTGTCACTTATGACCATTTTACATCCTCTTCTCCCAAAAATGGTAGTGACTGGGTCATGGGATGCCCTAGTATTTCAGGGAAAGGTTGGTGTCCTGCCAACAACTGGAACAGCTGGAGGCAGAAAATTAAATGTTAAGAGTCACTGTAATTTCAAATAATACGATTCTTTAGGTTGGACGAGCATCTGAAATGGACTCTGAGACCTGTCCCATTTTTCTGGAGAGGGTCATTGAGCCCCCCAGAAGAAAAGATGGAGTGAGGAGGGAACCTTGTCAGACAAGCCTGTGGAGGGGAGATACCAGCTGTCTGCTTATGCAGATTTATTTGAAATTTTTGGTAACGTGAATTATTTTAACAAAGGAATTGAAATATTAATATGAACAAGAAAGTAAGACATTTAGTTATGGCGTATGTTAGGGAAAAATACACAGGGCCAAGAGAGCTCCCCAGAGTGGGATCAGAGAGTTCCTGTTTGCTTACCTTAAAGAGATTCATGGGAAACTAATGTTCTGGGCTCATCCCCCTCTGAAGACATCCACAGACCAACCAACCAGAATGTAACCACTTTTGTTGGGTGCCGTTAATCAAAACTAAGTCTAAAATGGGCCACTTTATGGGGTAAGGGTGATAAACCAAACCCACAGTTCACAGCAATTAGAATGGATCCAAGCTTGCCTGACCTGGGGCAGAAGAGTCATCTGTGTCATCCTGTAAAGAAAATTACCCTTAAACAACCAGACTGCTTTTTTGTTCTTGTTTCTGTTGTTTGTTGTTGTTGTTCAGTTCTTTTCTGCCCATAAAACTGACTCCATCTTTTCAATTCGGTGGTATAGAGTGAGATGCTGTTCAGTTCTGGATTCCCTCAAAAATACAGTTAGAATTCTTCGCTATATCTGTCATGATTTCTGTCGTTTGAAACTCACAAGACCTTCTCATTTTGAATGTAGAAAACAGGCAGAAATTCCTATTCTTTTTCTTCACCCTTCTTTCTTCCACTTCCCCATGGTTTTCTCTTGCCTGCCTCCCCCACCCCCTGACACCTTTCTCCTCCCCTCCCCTGGTCCTTTCCTCTGAGTTTAAGCAATTTAAGCATGGGCGCATGGGACATGTGAGCACTCTGTGATAGGGACATCTTTCCAACATCACATCCCTAACCTTCAGGATCAGGACATCTGGGCAATCTGCCTGCCTCTGTCATAGTGTGGACAGACTGAGTGTATGTAAGTGGGTGGGACATAGGTCTGGTTCTATTTTGTAGTCAGTGTTGATATCTTTCAAATCAGACCCCTGGGTCAAAGTGTTGCCTCCATTGGCACTCTCCACTAGTGAGAGAAGTAATGAAACAAACAATTTGAATTTTGAATTTGCATAAAAGGGATTAGAAATGTGAATATCGTCAATGGGATACACCCGGATGGCATACAAAGACTCAGAAGAAAGCTCTGGAAATAAGTTCTGTCATTTTAGGAAGGTGAGAACCTGCTTCCTGTTCTCTGGTTACTTCTAAGTAATAATTAGGACTAGAGAGTGGACAGCCCTCCGGGGCACCCACTCATCAGGAAACCACCCCGCTGCTGACGCTTTCACTATCATCCGCAGAATAAAGCAGGACCGGCCTCAGAGAGGACCGGCCTCAGAGAGGACCGGCCTCAGAGAGGACCGGCCCTGAAATTTGATCATATAGCTTGTTAAATACTCTAATGAGTGCTAACGTAATTAAAAACATCCTTCTCACATTTTCTTGTAGGTGTGCGCTGGCACCCGCTTGTGTAGTGGTCAGGGGCAGTTTGCAGGGGTTGCTTGACTTCTTCCACTATCTGAGTCTTCAGAGATGGACCTCAAACCGCCAGGCCTGACAGCCTTTACCTACCTAGCCATGGGAGCGGCCCTAGTGCTAGAACACTTCGGTTCCAGGAGCAATTGATATTAGTCAGTTTGATGACGCAGAGTACCTAGAGAATTATTTTGTTTCACGATGGAAAATCTGAATCTTTTCTTCTAACCAGACAAAGCTTTACAAACCAGAAAAGCGGGGAAAGTATGATTTCTTTTTCTCTTCGGTCTTTGGAAAAGACCCTGTTCTCTTTTCATAGCCAGCTCTAGGAATAGCTTCCCAGAATGAAGGGGGCTTTCGTTTGCTTATTTGCATTTTAGAATATTTCAGTTTATTTTATTTGCTTATTTTATTTTTTTACAATTTATTCATTTTTATATCCCAATTGTAGCCCCTTCCCTCATCTCCTCCTGGTGCCACTCTTCCTCTCTCATCACCTAATCCCGTTCCCCTACTCCACTGAATGGGGGAGTTCTCCTCCTCTGTCATCTGACCCCAGCTTATCAAGTCTCATTAGGACTTCCTGGATCTTCTTCCTCTGTGGCCTGGCAAGGTTGCATCACCAGGAGGAAGTGAGCAAAGCAGGCAATCAAGTTCATGACAGAGGCAACCCCTGCTCCTCTAAGCCTGAGCTGCCTATAGGCTACAACTGAACAGGGGGTCCAGGTCCTCTCAATGCTTGGTCCTTGGTTGGTGCATCAGTCTCTTCAGGGCCATGTGGGCTCAGATTTTTTTTAGCTTTGTTGGTCTCCTTGTGGAGCTTCTGTGCCTTCTGGATCCTTCTACCCCACCCCCATCCCACCCCCTTTCCTCCATAACATTCCCTGTGCTCTGCCCAAAGATTGGCTATAAGTCTCAGCATCTGCTTCGATCCCCTGCTGGGTAAAACCTTTCAGAGGACCTCTATGGTAGGCTCCCATTTTGTTCCCTCTCTTCCATTGTAAGGGTAGAAAATTTTAACTTGGCCCTAACCATGGGAACTTAAACTTGTGAACTTTACATTTCTAAGAAATGCCCTTCTTTGTTCCTGGACCAAGAAGTTAGCCAATCACTGACCGCCCTGTTAGAAAAATCCCTTACCCCTAGACCCCCTCCTGTTTTGTGGTTTTTGCCTTTACAAACTCTGTGATTCTGCTGCTCAGGGCTCTGTACCACCTCCTTGCATGGGAACTGTGTGCAGAGCCCCAGCGTTCCTTCTACTGAGTAAAGCCTCTTGCTGTTGCATCAAGCTCTTGTCTTCATTGGTTATTGGGGTCTGGCGTCTATCCCGAGGAATGGAGGGTCTCCCCACCTTGGGAGTCCAACACAACCACTTTTGGTGTCTATCCTGTTGGCCATTCTGGATGAGATTTAAGCATCCTCCCTAGAGTCCTCCTTGATTTTAGCTTCTTTAGGTCTATAGATTTTAGTATGGTTATACTATCTTATATAGATAATATCCAGTTGTGATTATATACCAGAAATGTTTTATAATTAAAAACAGTGTTTTGCTATCTTTTTTCCATTGTATGGTTTTGGCATCTTTGTCAAAAGTCAGGTGTCCATAAGTGTGTGGGTTCATTTCTGGGTCTTCTATTCGGTTCCATTGATCCACTATTCTGTTTCTATGCCAGTACCATGCAGTTTTTATTACTGTTGCTCTATAGTACAGCTTGAGATCAGGGATGGAGATATCTCCAGAAGATCTTTTATTGTAAAGGATTGTTTTAGCATCTTCAACAAATGGTGCTGGTCTAACTGGATGTCTACATGTAGAAAAATGCAAATAGATCCATACTTATCACCCTGCACAAAACTAAAGTCCAAGTGGATCAAAGACCTCAACATAAAACCAGACACATTAAATCAGTTAGAAGAAAAAGTGGGGAAGAGCTTAGAACTCATTGGTACAGGAGACAACTTCCTGAACAGAACACCAACAGCACAGGCTCTCAGAGCAACAATCAATAAATGGGACCTCATGAAACTGAAAAGCTTCTGTA
>CM053766.1:13876626-13898643 GCA_028658305.1 Pachyuromys duprasi | reverse complement strand
AATATGGACATTTGCTCAACAATGTTTGTAGCAGCTTTATTTGTAATAGCCAGAAGCTGGAAATAACCCAGATGCCCCTCAACTGAGGAATGGATACAGAAATTGTGGTACATCTACGCAATGGAATATTACTCAGCAATAAAAAAAAGGATATCATGAAACTTGCAGGTAAATGGTGGGAACTGGAAAGGATCATCCTGAGTGAGTTATCCCAGAAGCAGGAAGACATATAAAATAGGATAAACCTACTAAAATCTGTGCACCTAAAGAAACTAATCAAGAGGGAGGACTCTGGCTAAAATGCTCAATCCCCAGCCAGAAAGGCAAAGCAGATTGACATGAGAAGAAGAAAACAGGAAACAAGCTAGGAGCCTGTCACAGAGGGCTCCTGAAAGGCTCTGCCCTGCAGAATATCAAAGCAGATGTTGAGAGTTATGGCCAACTGTTGGGCAGAGTGCATGGAATCTTATGAAAGATGTGGGAAATAGTAAGATAGGGAGAGGACAGGAGCTCCACAAGGAGAGCAAGAGAACCAAAAAATCTGAGCACAGGGGTCTTTCCAGAGGCTGATACTCCAACCAAGTACCATGCATGGAGAAAACCTAGAACCCATGGCAGTTCAGTATCCAAGTGGGTTCCATAATAATGGGAACAGGGACTGCCTCTGACATGAACCGATTGGCCTGCTCTTTGATCACCTCACCCTGAGAGGGGAGCAGCCTTACCAGGCCACAGAGGAAGACAATGAAACCACTCCTGATGAGAGCTGATAGACTAGGATCAGAAGGAAGGAAAGGAAGACCTCCCCTATCAGTGGACTTGAGGAGGGGCATGTGTGGAGAAAGGGGAGGGAAGGTGGGACTGGGAGGGGAGGAGGGAGGAGCTTATGGGGGGATACAAAGTGAATAAAGTGTAATTAATAGAAATTAAAAAAACAAAAAACTGTTTTGCTTATAATTTTATTTTTGTAATAAGGGTCTTGCTTTGCATCCTCAGTTATCCTAAAACCCTTAATCCTTCTGCTTCCATCTCCGTAAAAAATTTAAAACTTATTTTATATATATGGTTATTTTTCCTACATGAATGTGTCATATATAATTGCTGAGCCACCTCTGTAGTCTACGCTTCCACCTCCTAAGTGCTAGAATTACAGACCTCTGTCATGAGCATTCTCTATATATGTATATGTGTGTGTTATGTATAGACACACACAACACACAACACACACACATATATATAGAGAGAGACAGGGTTTCTTTGTATAGCTTTGGCTATTATGGAAATCACATTGTAGACCAGGCTGGCCTTGAACTCACAAGAGATCTACTTGCCTCTGTCTCCTGAGTGCTGGGATTAAAGGTGTGCTCCACCATACCTGGCTCAGGACATACATATTTAACGAAGTTACTGCATGAGTAAATAACCTCAACTTTCTGGCTCCATTTGGGCATCATCTCAGATGGTCTGCCACGCTGACTCCAGCCTCCACCTCCCTCCAAGGCCCCTCTGCCAAGCTGTTTGTGGTATCCTGCCCCAACTCATCAGCACCCACTGCTCCTGGTGTTATTTGTTGAACCTGTCCTCACTGTTTTCTCCCAATGGTCCCTGGCTCTGAGTCTCACATAAAAATGCTGGCTGCCTTTACCCATGTTCTGTTTATCTCCAACTATCTGCTGCTTCCTCAGAATCCTGCTGGTTTTTCATGAGATCTGATCAAAATTTGTGAATATGTTTAATATTTTGCTTTGTTTTTAGTTGCTATCTTGCTAATCACCAATTTTATTTATACATAATTCAGAGATTTTTTAAAATATATTTTGTGAAAATATTCCTAGAAAGAAGCTGTGTGCACAAAGGCTAACGGACTGATTAAAACATGAATGACTGTGGGAAGTTTGGAATGTTGTTACAGAATCCAGTTGCTCTTTATCGTGAACAATCTCCAGCCTACCAAATAAGCATTCCCTGGCCACCTCTCAGTCATACCTAACCTCCTGATAAGCAGATTAAACCCTTTGCAATGTATTTTTCACCCCCTCTTCTCCACCCGTCCAAGGGCTAAAAAAACCATCAGAAATGTCTGAGGTTCATCTGCCTGGCTGCAACCTGCTTCTCAGCTGTCCCCACCAGTGTGTTTTCAAATTGCTTTGATTTGTGGCTTTCTTTGTTCTATTATTATAAAACCATCTCTACTTTGGAAAACACAGAAGTGGAATGACTTAACCCTCTGCCTTCCCAGCTCAAACTGGGCTGCAGGGTCGCCCCCTCTTCCTCTTCTGAGGCGAGAGCTGCAGGGTATTTGTGCATGTCTGTTGACAATTTCAATTTTTGTCTCATTGGCTTTTTGCCTTCTCAAATGCAACTGCTGGCATATAGAAAGCTAAAAATTTTCAAATATTCGAAGATAAACAGATTTTTACAACAAACACCAGAATGTCTGACACCTTGCTGCTATAATTTTTTTTCATCTCACTCCTTTTACCTACGCATTGATGCCTAGTTAACTTTTAATGACTCTGTCATGTGAGTGAAGGTTACTCTTTAGGCCCATAACCAGAAGCTGTTCATGTCATAGAGTTTGAGGAGCCAAACAATGCTCTTTGGAATGGACACCAGCTAATCCCTGTACCAACCGTCAGGCTACACACTGGGTATTCAGAAACAAGGATAACTCTGCCTTCAAGAAGCACACTACTTACAGAACCCACGTGAGTTAGTGACAGAAAAGGAGAAAGTAGAAAATGTATTAGTGATTTTTTTTTATGTGTAATGTAGACTAATCAGTGACGGTATGTTAAAACTGTCTGTCTTCTTGGCATTTTGTGGGTTTGTTGTTGTTATACAGCTAGGTAAAACAGATTTGGGTATCTATCTGTCTGTCTGTCTATCTATCTATTTATCTATCTATCTATCTATCTATCTATCTATCTATCTATCTATCTATCTATCTATCTATCTATCTATCTACTTATGATTGGATTGTCTTGGTCAATACCAAGGAAAGAACATTATATGATTCCTAGTTTAATGAGTGACAAATACAAGCCCTCTGGAACCTTAGACCCTTTGGATTTAAAGTTGTACACATACCATTGAACTAATCATATAGTGGAAGCAAAGGAAAAGCACACAGAAAGCGTTTCTGGTCCAGGGCTCTGCTAGGTCTGGAGCATCAGCAGGCAGGTGCAGCTTTCTTCTTCCCCACCATACACTGGTAGCTTTTTAAAACAAAACCACCAAAGATAACAAAAACCTATTTGACTATACACTTTTGAACCTGAATTTACTATCCTTGATTGTTCAGAGACAATGATAAGCTCTGATGTGACATCCCAGGATGATGTTTTGTAATAATCCTTTATTAACTCTTCCTCTGTCTATTGATGTGTATTTTAACTCATAGTTGTGCAAGGTACATTTGAAGGTCAAAGCGGTATCTTTGTGGCTGAATTCTAGGAGTACTTAGCAGGAAGCCACCTGCAAGGGTGTTGGGTCACTGTGAACAGGGAATGCATTGAAGTCCGTCCTTAACTGTTGACTGAAAGTGAAAGTGATGTTTCCAAGAAGGCAAGAAGCCTGGGTAAACAGAGTCCCCCATGTAAAGCAGTAAGGGCCGTACGTGAGATTCCAATCATGGCTCTCTTTCCACGCTCTCACCTTTCTCACGCGATAGGACACTGCTTTCTAACTTGTCAGTGATGGTCATCACTCATGTCATTCTTCCATGGACTTCCATGGAATGAGTAGGATGAGAAACCACATGGCCTAGTGTGGTCCTCACCTCGCTACACTGGTGGCAGCTAATTGACTTTTAACAAGACATTTGAGTTTTCTAAGCTTCTGGCTCCTTTCCTGTAACTAGGAGACCTGGATACTGACTTCAGCATGCAACTGAAGTCATGCAACCTGTAAAACATGTATGAAGCATTGAGAAGTCCATTAGTGTGAGGGTTAATCTTCATTGTCAATCTGATTTAGAATCACCATGGAAAAGTCTCTGGCTAGGTCTATGAGGATGTTTTTAGAAAGCTTTAACTGAAGTTGAAAGGCCCACCTTGAGATGGGCAGCACCATTCCATGGACTAGGGTCTTGAATTGAATAAAAAGGAGAGGATGGACCAAGCACCAGATTTGATGCTCTCTGCTTTCTGACCATGGCCACTGAGTGACCAGCTGGCTCATGGTCCTGCTGCCATGACTTCTCCTCCACCATGTGCTGTGCCTCCCAAAATAAGCCTGGAGAAGCCCTTCATTTCCGAAGCTGCTCCTGTCAAGTGGTCTGTCACAGTAATAAGACAAGTCGCAAGCACACTTGGCAAACATCAGTTTTATTCTACCATGTTTAGATCCGTTTCCCTGTTAGATTAGTGGGAAGTCATCTGAGGAGTGTGCTATACTGTATCATGAAGGAAAGAAAAGCAAGTCGAAGCTGGGCATTTATGTATAAAAGTAAACTTAATTTTATTTTGCAAAAATCAACAAGTATATATTTCATATCTGGCTTCTCTTCAAATATATGCTTTGTTTTTTTTAAAACAGACATGCAGGCAGATTTTGCATGCCAAAATATCTTTCTTTTTAGCTTCCCTTGGAATATGTCCCTCCTAAAACAAAGATGTCCATATTGTCCAAAACTTGTTTATTTTTTTTACCTGCCAGAATTGCTAACATTAATATTTATTGGGAGGAAAGAAAAGCTACAAGGTTCGGTCTTTGCCTTTCATGTTTGACTCAGCACTATAATTAAAATCTTGCATTTGCTTTGAAGATAAACATTTTGAGAGAAATTTAATAAATCTTGTTTCTGCTGTGCAAAGGAGCCGCTATATCAAAGCTTTTAACTGGAGCTGTCGACTTCCTGCTGGTAGACTATTATTTCCAGCCTATTTATTAGCTTTTCTTCCTGTAGCCCAAGACAGGCAGCTTTCCTTCCACTTAGCAGAAGGACAGGAAAACGACCAGTTTTCCTCTCTGGTCTCCAGCATCACACAAGGCAGAGCATGATCAAAATCACAATATCTGAATTTGCCTTGATTATATTTTTTATTAAACTTAAATTATTCTCTAGTATAATATTTGTTCATGTAAAATAATCTTCATTTAAAGGTATGATAAAGCCAGATTTCAGGGGCATTTGAAACAATGCCTGAACCATATTTGAAAGAAAATAATTGTTTCTGGCTTATTCCTTTGCATTTGAAGTGAAAGAATTTTAGATAAAATAAGGAAAATGGAAGTTTGAAAGAGAAGAAGAAATTAATTTTCAGTATTATCTATTTGCCAGAAAATAAGACTTTAAAGGTTCATCTATTTTATTCACACCTTTTAATAGATTGTAAACAAGTACAGGGTACTTTTGACAGTAGCCTATGAAGAATACTTTTTGTAACATATCCTTTTAGTGTAGAATAGTATGAATAGAGTATTGTAAGTATGACTTTGTCAGGTCTCTTACAAGCCTGTTGTCCAGAAAAATTTTATTTGAAAGCATCCCGATTTCAAAAGAAATTTAAAGCCATAGAGTTGCGCTGAGCGAATGTGGGAGAGGGGGTAAAGTCATTGCATTTTCTATTGTCTGATGCACAACGCTGCATGTACAAAAGTAACTGGAGGACACCTATCTCATACTCCAGGCAGGACGAGAGAGTGCATAGAAAGAGTGCTGGTCAGGTCAGAGGTGAAAGACAGCACAGTCACCTAAGTCAGTAAGTTGTAAGCAACATGAACACATTATGCCATTCTGCAGAATTCGGATGAGATCAGTTAGAAACAGAACTGTCATAGCCACATATCCTAGAGAAAAACTCCCAAGCCAGACGAATGTGGATGGGGATGAAGACATAGGCAGTGTATACCACCATAGCAACAATGGTTAGTAGGATGGTATTGAGCATAGACTGTTCCCAAGGCTCCATGACGGCACAGCAGCTGATGATTTGGTATTGATAGTAGAGCCAGGCAAAATACTCCTTCACACGCTTAAAATCCATGGTTCTTCCTCAAGCTGTGCAAAGTCTACCTGTTGAAGACAATAACACAGCAGAAGAAGAAATAAAACAAGAAAAGGAATACACAACCTTCTGGTAATTCACAGCGAACACCTACTGTTAATATTCTCATAGCCTGACAATGTGGTCATTTTCAGGCAAAGGGTATACATATCACTAGTCCAAATACAAACCTTAGGTGTTAGGCCTTTAATATGTTTTCTGGGGCTTTAAAAAATACTGTATGAGTCTGGTATAGTGGTGCATGCCTTTAATGCCAGAACTTGGGAGGCAGGGGCAGGCAGTCTCTGTGAGTTTGAGGCCAGCCTGATCTACAAAAAGAATTCCAGGACAGCCAAGACTGTTACATAGAGAAATCCTGTTTCAATAAAAATCAATAATAATAATAATAATATATGTACAGGTGCTCTTCAACTTATAGTGCAGATACATCCCCACAAACACAGTACAAGTTCAAATATTATAAAGTAAAATACAGACACACACAGTTAATGTAATTAACCTATTGAACATCAAGGCTTAACCGCACAGTACATGATGGAGTACCATTTATTTGCCTCTGGGATCACAGGGCTAACTACAAGCTGTGGCTCATTGCTGTTGCCCAACATCACCAGAGCATTGCATGATATAGTAAACGCCAGGAAAGGATAAAAATTCAAAATGAAAAGTATGGTTTCTACTGGTTATGTACCACAATAAACAGCAAAATGTCACATTGGGACATTAGTCAGTTGGAGTCTTCAGATACACGACTGCACGTTTTGATGGTAGGGAAAAGAGCATGCTTAGTCTGTCCCATGATGGAGTGTGAGAAGCCCTCAATGGACTGATCTAGATTTCTGTGTCTTCCTTCCCTCCTGATCATATTGTAGACAGTTCTGATGCAATGTCTTGGTTTTGATCCCAGATCTATGTTGAGTCTCATGAAGCCTTCCAGTGAACCACTGGGTATGTTGGTAGTTTGGGGGACCTCCAAAACAAATGAGAAGCCCAGATGAGCCTCTTAGCCCTTCCATTATTTCCATTGTGTAAGGACACAGCCTTCAAGGCATGCACCGTTTTGGATGCAGAGACAGACCCTCACCAGCCACCCAACTGATAGCACTTTGGTCTTAGACTTCTCAACCACAGAACTGTGAACTTTTAAAATTATTTATGTGAGCTACTCTTAAGTACCTTGTAAAAACAGCCCAAATGAACCAAGGACTACTCCTGCCAAAATTCAACATCCATTCACAATAAAATCCTGGATAGACTAGGGATATGTGGGTTATATCTCAACATAACAAAGGCAACTGACAGGAAGCTTGTAGCCAACATCATCCTAAATAAAGAAAACTCAAAGTATTTCCGCTAAAACCAAGAACAAGACAGAATGGCCATTTTCTCCCTTCCTGTTCAATATAATACTTGAAGCCCTCATTAGAGCATTAAGACAAATGAAGGACATGTAGAGAGTGCAGGCAGGAAAGGAAGAAGTTAAAGTAGCTTTGTTTGCAGATGATACAACAGTATACATAGAAGACCCCAGTGACCACCAGAAAACTGCTACTGCTGAGAAACAGAATCAGCAAAGTAACAGGATGTAAAGTGAGCACACAAAATCAGTAGCCTTCACAGGTACAGATGACAACCACATAAAGAAAGAACTCAAGGAAACAGTATGCTTTACACCTCAGCAACCACAAACCACAACTCAAACTGTGTGTGTAAGAAAGGTACAAAATAAATTCTCATGGAAATAAAAACTTGTGCAATGAAAATCTTGAGGCAGTGAAAGAAAGAGAAAGAGAGAAAGAAAGAAACAGAAAGACAGACAGAAAGACAGACAGACAAACAGAAAGAAAGAAAGAAAGAAAGAAAGAAAGAAAGAAAGAAAGAAAGAAAGAAAGGAAGGAAGGAAAGAAGGAAGGAAGGAAGGAAACAATGCAAAGATTTTCTGTGCTCGTGGACCAGCAGGAGTTAACTGCGTGAAAACTGCTGTTCTACCAAAAGCAATCTACAGGTTCAATACATCCCCCATCAAAACTCTAATATAGTTCTTCCCAGAAATTGCAAACAGTAATCATAAATTTCATGTGGAAATACAAAAGAGCCAGGATATATAAAACAATCCTGAGCAACAACAGCAAAACTGCTGGAGGTGTCAACACCTCAGATTTCAAATTATACCACAGAGCGAGTAATACAAACAGCACAATGCTGACATAAAAGCATGAACATAAAGTAAAAATGTAATCCTCAAAGAACTAATAAAATATTAAAGGAAAAAAGAACCTTAATTGCATTCACGAAAGGAGCCTTCATGATCAATTCTCCTTATGTGCAGGGCAGCCTCTGTTGTTTCTGCAGTGCTGGATGAAGGCCTGTGACATTCCAGGAGAGTCTCTTCTCTCCATCTGTCGCCTTACCATAGGAGTGCTGAGTTTCTGGATCTGCCTTTACATGTGGATTCTAAGGTCAAGCTGAGGTCATCAGCTGGAAGAGCAAGTGGTCCCTAACTGAACCCACTCACTGGTCCCTAGCTGAACATCCTAGCACCACTACGGTGGAGATTAGGTTGGACATGTTGTTTAGGTTGGACATGTGTTCAGTCCACAGCACAGTGATCATTTCAGTGGGAAAGATCATGCCAGGTACCAAGATTTTCCATGAACAGAAACAATAAGAGTACCAGTACTTGAGGTCAGACAGTCCTGCTAGATAGCCTAGGTTTTAAAAATTGTATTCAGGGTTGGAGAGATGGCTCAGAGGTTAAGAGTACTACCTGCTCTTCCAGAGGTCCTGAGTTCAATTCCCAGCAACCACATGGTGGCTCACAACCATCTATAATAAGATCTAGTGTCTTCCTCTGGCATGTAGGTGTATACGCAGATAGAACATTGTATAAATAATATTTTGTATTCATAGCTATCCACAGTTGCTTCCTTGTAATTACTAGAGTTTGAGATATGGCTTGGTAACTGGTAGAGGATCCTGGGGTCTATTTATTAGGTATTTAGTGCCAGGTGATGCTGGATGAAGGTGAAGTCAGTATGTCTTTGGCAGATAAACCTCTCCTCCTTAAAACATGTAGACTACTTAGGACAATTTTTTTTTTAAGATTTATTTATTTATTATGTAAACAGTGTTCTGTCTGCATGCCAGAAGAGGGCACCAGATCTCATTATAGATGGTTGTGAGCCACCATGTGGTTGCTGGGAATTGAACTCATGACCTCTGGAAGAGCAGCCAGTGTTCTTAAATTCTGAGCCACCTCTCCAGCCCACTTAGGACGGTCTTAAAGAATCAGTACAAACAAACATATAATTATCAACCATGTTAAGTGTCCTGAAGGGAAAGTATAGTGTTCAAGACGCTTTCATAAACCTGATCCAGTCTGAACACAGGCTGAAGAAAAATAAAACAGGGATGATTAAGGCCCAAACAGATAGATGGTTGTGAGCCACCATGAATCTGGTGCCTTCTTCTGGCCTGCAGGTATATGTGCAGGCAGAACACTGTATACATAGTAAATAAATAAACCTTAAAAAAAAAAACCCAAACAGATAGAAAGGGAAATGAAAAAGAGAGGGTGGGGAGGCAGGGAGAGGCAAGGGAGAGAGTTTGTGGAAAGGGGAGATGTGGGAGGGAGCTTAGAGGAGGTCAAGAGTCCAGCAAAGAGGCTGGCACTATGCCTTCTGCCAGCACGAGACCACGAATGGGAGAATGGAATTAGCTAGGTTACTTATTTTTTTAACCTATGGTTCTGGGGGACAGAGTCCCAGAGGTTATTGACAGGAGGGAGAGTACAGTGTTAGGAAGGAGGAGCTAAATTGGTAGGACACAGTACATCTAAAGCCAAGGGGAAATGGATTTGCAAAGCACTCGTTTTTGGAAGCTCTACGACTCTGGTTTTCCCACGGGCAATGCTTGCTCAGAATCAACATATACTGACGATCTATAAAAACCTCTAGTACTCTTTTCAGCTTTTTAAAAGAGATAATATTGTTCATTCAGGAATATCATTGACTTTTCTTCTCACTGTTGTGGTTTTTAAAAATGTACTAATTAATCGCCTGCCTGATGTTTTCTACTTTAAAGTTAACCCCTTGCTTAGGCAGCCCTAGCAAAGAATGAGACAGCCTTTTGGGAAATCCTGACTCAGAGGCACCCAGCTAAGCCATGGAAACTGTGAGATAATAGGTGTCCAGTATTTAAAGCTGCTGAAAGTCGATCAGCTCTCAAATAAATAACAGATATGAAGCATATGAACACATGTTACATCAAAGACAGACATTTTGGTCACAAATGCCGCAAAGGCTAAGAAATGAGCATTTTAAATAGTTTCATATTAAGAACAAAATGTTAAGCTTTATTGTTTCTATAACATCTCATTTCATAGCCCTCTAAATTGCCAGTTTTGACCTGTGAAAAGTGCCTTTATAGATTTATTTATTTTATTATTATTCTCGCATGTGTGTTTCACACACACGCACACAAGTGAACTTGTAGAGTCAAGAAGGTGTCCAGTCCCCTGCAGTGAGTTATTGTGAATTCTAAATGCTCTTAACCACTAAGCCATCTCTCCAGGCCCAGTGAAACACACTTTTATTATCCTGATTCTTTTTAATCTCATGAGCAAAGGAGAATGGGAAGGCAGGGAGAGGCAAGGGAGAAGGCAGAGGTGGGAGGAAGCTTGGGAGGAGGTCGGGGGTCCAGGAAAGAGAATTGGTAAAATAAATGCATTCTTGCTTTGATTATTTTCACTTATTGATGAAAAAAATTAGATTGTTTAGCCACCATTTCTTATTACGAAAAGGTGAGGAGAGAGAGAAAGAGTTAGATATTATTGGAAAGCCATCTGCTACAATCTATTGTAGAATATGCACTATTTTTAGGTACTAGATTTATTTAGGTAATCTATTTCGCCTTCCTCCTGAGTCCATTTTGTATCTCCTATGAGACAATATACACAATTAAAAAAGAAAATGCCACCACTGTAGACAATGTGATGAGTCATATGGGTGGGAGACTTCATTAATTTATTGAACAAATTCATTCTGAGTACAGCTTTGAATAGATTCTGACTACCAATGGCCTCGGAAGGACACTCTCCGCCCCAAAAGGCATTGCAGGCCAGAAGGAGAAGTTCTTTCGGCCCATGGAGCAGTCATGCTGTCCATGAGGGGCTGGCAATGAACACCAGCTGGAGGCAGGTATTAAAAACAACCAAGAAGGATACTGAAAGATGAAGATTTTGGGAAAAACCATGACAGTGAAATTAGTTGTCTGTAGCCACCTAGAACTAAACAACAGTCCCGCTTGTGTGTGTGTCTGTGCCTGTGATGACCAGAGGCTGGTGATGAGTATCTTCCTCGAGCTGCTAATGCCATATCCTAGAGATGATGAACAGAGGACTTGGAATGTCTGCTTTATTCGTGCCTGCTATGAATCCTCTTGTTTCTAGTTATTTGCTTTTAAAATGGTGATTACCCACAAATGGAAAAAGAGAGGGTCTTTTTGTTTTCGCTTTTAAAAATCATTTCCACTCTACCACGTGTGATGTTGCCTGCAACACAGTCAAGGTTAGGAGGATAGGAGGCTCTGGAAGGTGATTAGATCATAAAGGTGGAGCCCAAACCCCGGAGACTTCCTTGTCCGTCTGCTATGGGAGGACACTGAAAGAGGTCAGCCTTGGATGCGATCCTCACCTGACACCATGTCTAATGGAGAGGCAGCCTTGGACCCCAGCCTTGGAAACCGAGAGGAATGGGTTTCTGTTGTTGGTAAGCCCCGGCCCACAGTAATGTTACAGTATCCTGACATACTCTCAAGTAAAGGGAAGAACAGAAGTTAAACAACAAAAACAAACCCCTACATGTCTGTGCTTACGCTTCTCAAGAGGCCCTGGTGAGACATAGGGCAGCCAAGGTCTCCTGGAAGAAGGGAGTTTGGTGTGAGGGTCAGGATGGCTAGCCGAAGGAACGGAAGCTCACCAAAAGAGCTTCTCTGACCCCCTGATAACTACATGATAAGCTCTGCTTTGCGAGGACCGCTGTAGCAGCGTATGCTAAGAAGCCTAATGTCTCACAAGGACAAGGGAGAGACGGCACCACCTGTGTCCCCAGACCCCATGCATCTCCTACAAAAGAATTTTTTCTGACAGTCTAGAGTTCAGGCTCTTGCCTGACAACTGAAGGTTTCAAAGCCTTTTGAAAATTAGAAGTCTTACTGGGAATTTGTAAAATCTAAGGTTCTTATTTGTAATGTACATCTTAGAATGGTATACATTGAAAGCCCCAGCCCAGAGCTTTGCCAAGTTAAAGTTGAGGATTATTAGGGATTTGGGAACCAGGGGGAAACACTATACCATAACCTAATTCCAGTGAATGAAAAGGGTCACTGTGACTGTGGCTTAGAAGTCTCCAGAAGGCTATTGTGTAGTTGAATGGAGAGTAAGTTCTTTCCTATTCCTTAGTGCCATGGCTTCTCAGCCAACAGGTGAAGATTCACAGTAGATTTGTGGGCAGTGGGAAAGGAAGAAAATTTTGTTTTCTTAGAATTAGGGAGAAGACTAGCACTTATGATTCACACCATAAGGGCACAACTTCCTCCTGGTTTAGGTGGATAAGAAAGTAAGTGTAGCAATCATAAAAGCACATGTTCTAACATGGCCCTGTGCGTTTGACTCAGGAAGAGGATGCTGTGAGAGGTGTGTGCAGGACCGGCTGAGCTTGCTGGGAATTCTGTATTGTTGCTTCTTAGTTTATGGAATAGGAGTGGTAGGGAGTTAGGCAACTGCAATGAAAGACAATTCACAGGTAATTTTCGGGCTGTGACATTTGCCTTGGGAATATTATAGAGGGCACAACCTCATGTGCCCTTTTCTTCCCAAGCAAAACAAAAATCAAAAAGAATAACAAAATGGCCCTTCTTAAAAAGGAATTTTATTTTCTAGAACTTAGATGATAAGAGCGGATCTAATGGGTTTTGAGGTACATTTCCTTAGAACCTTAAAACCTTAGCTACATCGAACCTTAGAACAAAGGGCTGAAAGCTCAGAAGGACCCCAATTGATTTTGGCTAACTCCTTCCTGGCTCATTTTGGAATTTCATAGCAATCATTCAGCATGAGTGTGTGCCTGCGTGCGTGCTGTGTGTGTGTGTTTGTGAGTATGTGTGTGTGTTTTCCAATTCAGAATCTGATATCTGAGACGTGACAGAAGTGTCTTGCCTGTGGCAGAGATGCTGTATAAAAACTGACTGTGTCTGGGCTCAGAAGTAGCTTTCTTTAAAGAGGCTCAGTATGACTTGCTCAAACACAAGCCTTCATTTAAGGAATTCCTTTATTAAATGAATTAGGAGTGCAATGTACCTTCTTTGTAGTGAAAAGTCTCGTTAGAACCTTCTCTTTGAAGGAGCACACATTGCCTTCCTCTATGTGCTAACCACCGCACAAACTTTTTATCACGTACTCACAGTGTAGTCACACACAATCCATTTCCTCACTAGACTGAGGGGTTTCTGAATACAAGGCATATGTGACATTCACCTTGTCATCCCAAGGACCGGGCTGGGAAGATGACTGGCTGGATGACTGACAAACTGTGAGGTTACTGATAGGAGAAGGCATTCCTGGACGTGTTTCCCAAGTAAATCTCCCCAGCAAGATGTAGAGCCCCAAAGAGGTGCTTAGGAATTCAGTGTTCTTTAGGCAATGACCTTAGACAAATTGTTTCCTGCAAATTTAGTACCATCTGTCTTTTTGGAGAATATAAAGGAGAGAGCTATTTAAACACACACACACATATAATAATGCATTTGTGGTTTCTCATAATTGTTTAAAGCTCATGGGCTCCACCAGCAATAAGGGACTCCTGTGAACTGGATTTCACGTCCACAAAAATAGCTTTTACAAATGCTTGTTCCAGGTGACTAAAATTTAAGATTAGTAGAAAAGTGGTTCAGATGAGGAAAAGTATCCCAGGCTGGGTACACCCGAGAGTCATGTGCCACTGCAAAACTCTCTTCTCTTCCTTCCCTGTTCTTTTCCTTCCCTTCTTTTTTCTTTTCATTTTCCTTTTCAGGTCCCCTTCTTTCCTATCTTATCTATCTGTCTGTTTTAATTTGTTTCCTTGGGAATGTCCCCAAAGCTCTTCATCACAACTTGTTTATGTACAAAATAAAAACAATTGATAGCTTCTTTTAAACTTAACTTAGTGATGTAAGAGGAAAGCACTGTGTGTTCTTGTAGAGTCATATAACTTTAAACTGTTTGTATGATTTTGCTAAATTAAAGACCCAGAAAGTCTTTGTAGTCTATTCTGATTACTTCAACAAAGAAGTGGCTTATATATTTTATAGGAGGAAACTCTAGCTATTATTTACATATGCTAATGAATTGCCAGTTAGAGTTAAAACTAATCAACCAATGCATTTATGTGGCCATTGGGCCAAGCTTTCTCCAGAATGACATTCATATGTGCTTTGGGCAGGGCCACCTCATCTTCTTGTTCAGGCTGAGAGAAACGTGACTCCACATTTTTTTTGTCACAGGGGCTGAATCACAAGCTGCTTGTTCCTCTGAGCACAGAGCACAGCTCAGTTATAGAGATGCAGAATATGACTTTCTCTTCGTTCTTTCGTTCCTTCCTTCCTTCCTTTCTTCCTTCCTTCCTTTCTTTTTCTTTCTTTCCTTCTTCCTTGTGTGTGTTCTGAGAACAGGTCAATGTTGTGTGTCTTCTTCTATCGTAGCCCACCTCACGTTTTGAGACAAGGTCTCTTACTGAACCTGAAGTTCACCGTTTTGGCTAGATGGGCTAAGCAACAAGCTCTCGGGATCCACCTGTCTCTGCCCCACCTCCCCTAAGCATTTGCTACTGCACCCATCTTTTCCTGAGGAAGCTAGGGATTGGAAGGTGGGTTTAAGCATTTTTCACACTGAGCCATTTCCTCAGCAATGCAGCACTTAAATTTTTATATCATGAGAGACATGGATGTGGTTTAAGTCTTTGTAATTAATGGGACAACCTCATACTGTATCTGTGTAAAGCATGTTTATTGGTTTCTGTTCGTTGGATATCTTGCTGTAAGGTTTGGGGGTGACTGTAATGTCTCTGTGCACTACAGAAAGTTCCAACCTTGCTTGATATCTCCCTAGGAAGTGCTTTTCCATACTGCCAAGACACCATCAGCAACCAGCTCCCCTACATTGACAGCACAGTGAATATTAGGAGTCAGACTGGAAACCCAAGTCTTCAGTGGAAGGTTAACAAGGAACCCAGGAGTTTGTGATGGATGAGAGGTAAGGGAGAACTTTAAATGACCGTAGAGCAATTAATGGATTTTCTCTATGCATTCATGATGCATGGGTGGATCTCTCTGTGCCCCGGAGACGAAGAAGCAAGCAGTGGTGAGTGAACACAGGCACTGCTTTTAAGCAATCGAGTTACTCTAATTACGTTGTGTAACCTTGTACTTGGGAGTGAGGTACTTAAAGGAGAGTCAGCAGCAATGCTGCCAAGTAGTTGGTACAGAGTATTTTGTGGCTTCACTAACTCCAGTGTGTCTAATTTTTATTAATAAGAACAAAAGTGAAATACCACAAAACATGTTCTACAAGCCTGATTATCAACTGGCGCCATTGGACAACATGGTGTGCGCTGAATAGCTAATTTCAAAGTAGTTCTTTGTCTTGTTTTGTTGGGACTCAAACCAGACTCCAGAGGAGCTTATGAATGAAGGACACATGGCTGAGAGAGAGAGAGAAAAAAAAAAGATCAGAATTCAACTGTAGTGAAAGTATTCACTGTTATTTAGGGCACACAAAATTCAGATATTTGTTCAAATTCATTGTTGTGTGGCTGGCCAAAAGAAGCTATTTACTTTGAAACCATAAAGGGGGAAAGCATATTCATATGGAAATAGAGAGGAGGAGTGTTTAGAATGGTGGGGGGATGCCATGCTGTGTGTTTTCCTTCTGATGTCTCATCATCACTGGTTTGAGATAGGGCAAGTGTCCCTGTGTACTTTGGGAAGTCCTGAAATGGAGAGGGGCTTCTGGGCCCAGGCTTAGGGTTGTGCTTCTTGGTGTGTGCTCTTTGTTTCTGCCTTATTAAAAATAAAAGCCTGTCACCCTGTAATGACAGAAAGGGGAGGGGGCAGCTTCCACGTGGCTTTCCACTTCTGTGTTATCACTGCCAAAGGCTGCCAAGTTGGTTTTAGAAGTAAAACATGAACAAAACTACACAACTAAGTAGCTTTAAAGTCATCAGAAGTTTCACCAAAGAGTCATTAAAAGTACAGCTGTTTTCATGACAGCATTATTTGTGATAGTCAAATGGAAGCTGTCCATCTGTTATCAAATATACACAACTCTTCCCTGATGTGTGTGTTCATGCATGTGTGTGTGTGTTTAGGGAGGGCAAAGTGCATGTGTATGGGAGGAAGGCAGGGGAGGAGGTCAGGGTGTATGACTGTGTATGTGTGTGTGTGTCTGTGTGTGTGTGTCTGTGTGTGTATCTGTTCTCTCTCTGTGTACGGGTGTATGTCTGTGGGTGGTGGGGAAGGCAGGCCACACGTCCCTGTCCACACCTTCACTGCAGACTTTTCCCTCCAGCACTATCAGTAGTTACATTTCTACCAGAAGCTACCACGCCTGTGGTGATTTGTTAGAGCAGCCCCAAGAAACAAATACAGATATCCTTGGAGACAGTGGGACCTTGTCACACCAGAGTCACCCCTTTGAGCAGAGGCAACATTTCTCGGTGCCAGTGGAATGAGCCAGGGCTGGAATGGTGGCTTACATCATCCGTATGAAGATGAAGACATTGAGGCCTAACAGCTAGCTCTTGGTGACCGTGTGTGGAGCCGGGAGAGGCTGGAGGATGGGGGTGAGCACACAGGTGAGTTTGGGGTCTTGTTTGGGGTTGAACTGCAGCCTCGTGTGTGTGTGTGTGTGTGTGTGTGTGTGTGTGTGTGTGTGATTCACTCTGAGTAAATTAGCCATTCCTTCCCTAAGTTTCTTCAGCTGGTGACATAACGTCATGCCCACATCTGCTAGGAAGATTAGAAAGAACGCAGTGCTTTGAGCAGAAAGGTTAAGCCGTATTAGCTAGTACCTACACTATACTAGAATACCCTCACAACCAGGCAAAGAATGAAAGGAGCTGGCACTACCTTTCAGCAGTGTGAAGTCCTTCACAATCATCAGCTCCCTTCCCAAGATGAAGGACCCAAGGCTCCAGGATTTATGCATTGCTTATTTGGGAGTCCAGCCAGAACTGGTCCTGGGGTTCGGCCTGGGATACTGAAGTATGACAGCTCCTGTCACAACATGCTGTCTCCTACGGTAATTAATGCTATCTGAACATCTGAAAAGGAAGTCTGGAACTGAAGAAACCTATACTCATTATCAATAGACTTAAAGTAATTGTGAAGTTTCTTAAAAGTATTTTGAAATGAAGAAACTGCCGCCAGCTACACCAGAACTATAAGTCTCCTGAAACACTGCGGACCGGAAACTCAAGAAGGCTGTAGATGTTCACAAGACACATGGCTAGGTATCTTTCACCCACAGTTTAATGCAAACTTTTATAGGAATTTGAATAGGAGTAGTCAGGCTAGATTTCCTTTTAGGCTGCTTCCTTTTCTTCCTAACAATAATAATTATTATTAAATAAAATAAATAATTTTAAAACCTAAAATAAAATGAATGCCCTTCTGTGAACATTGAACATTTTTACCTTCACTGTGAATATTTCTTATTTTGGAAGACAGTGTCTTCATTTTTCCATATTTGTTATTTTAATTTATCCCACCTGGCTAGCTAAAGGTTTTATTAAAAAGCATTCTTCTCATACCAAAGGCCTTCCAGGATAAACTAGTGCCTCGTATAAATTAAAGATGAAGGACACAGAAACAGAAGCAGTCTTCAACCAGAGACCCATAAATAAGGCAGGAGCTAGTGCTAGGCTACTGTTCCCTTGGCCCTTACCCAGCTACTGGCTTTTTCTAGGTCAGGGGTTTGTAAACTACAGTGAAAGGTTGATGGAGGGCGACATCTGTGTAACCCTTACAATGCATGCAAAATTTTCACAGATGGAACATTTTGCTGTGTACATCCCAAAGGTGTCCCTAATGTCTTTCAGCCAAGAATTGCTGTTTTGAGATGTAATAAAGCTAATTGCCACAGTTTGCTCCTTTGTCTCATCTGTGATCTTAATACAATGCTTGTATATTATACATGTTGATATGTTTGGCATAAATGTTTGGTATGTTATAAATTTTATTTTAGTAAAGATGTAATGTTGCCATGAGAGCCCAAGATGTGAGCAGAGAAACGCACCTGTCCAGAGGGATCCAGGCCTGGAGCTCAGCTGTACCTCTCCTCTACCCAGTCTGATGTAGATGATGTCTCTTCCCTGGGCTCTATTTCTTCATCTGGGGAAATAAAGATTTCAGGGATAAAGCCAGAAGATGCCTTCAAAATTTAAAACAATTCTATGCCCTGTGAAATGGCATTCAACCATTCAGACTCTTTCCCATGGATTCTAGGATATATTGTGAAAAACAAGGCGTGTGCTAAGTTATTTTAAAAATTATTTGGGGGAAGTTAGAATTTAAGAACATGCCACTGGCCGGAAGCTTTGCAATTGTACCCTGAGAACTAGACGGTGCCACAGGTATGAGGGTGGACAGTGTAGGGCAATGGATGACTCTTCCCCAACCTCTGCTAAAGCAGCTTGCTCTGATCTGTTCTAAGCGCTGGAGTTCTGCGCTTAGTTGTTTGTTTGTTTGTGAGAAATGTTTTTTGATTTCAAATAGTGTGTTAATATCACGTAGGGAGTAAGGAGAGGAAAAGGAAATTGTTTTAATCTTTGAGTTTAAATATCTGCCCTTGGCTGTAGTGATAGACTGAGTGTGATAAACAATTCGATATTCTTACATCTCTACAAAGTACGACACCACGGTTCAATAAAAGGGGCGGTGGCTCTTCTGGCTCTTAGAAATGGCCGTGACAGTCATCTGAGCATGTCCACAAGGTCTAGAAAAATCTCAGGATGGGAAGGAGTTAGTGGTGTAGTCCTAGAATGGCTGATGTTAACTGATGCTACAAGCTGCCACAGAGAAACTTTAGAACTACATCTCAGAAGACAATTGACAGAGCGAGCTGTCTATAGCAGAAGAGGTGGGGCTGGAGGCAAGGTTAGCAAAATATGTATATAAAAAACAAAACAGAACAAAAAACAAACGGGAATGGGTTTCTGGGTGCTAAGGACTCCATTAGAAAAAAATGGTTCAGGCAGAGACTGCTCAATGCTTTCTGCAGGCTGCCATGAGCTGGGAGGGAGGATTTAAGGTGAGGTTGCAATAGTGGGCATGGTGCCACATGCCTACAATCTCAGCATCTGAGAGCTGGGGGTTTGAGTCATTCATGGCTGAATCATGAGCTCGAGGTCAGCTGTCTCAGAGAACCATGAGGGAGAAGACAGAGACAAGAGTTAACAAAATCTCACCAGTTCTAAGGTCCGATCTCTAAAGAAGAGCAAATGTCATAGGAAAATGTGTTAATCTGTTAGTAGGTTGTACATCTTGAAGTGTTTTGTCATGTTTTGGGCATGTTCTAGCACCTTCCTAAAGCTGAGGCCCTTAAACACAGTTCCTCATGTTGTGATGAATCCAATCATAAAATTATTTGGTTGCTACTTCATAACTGTAATTTTGTACTGTTGTGAATTGTGATGTAAATGCATGTTAGGCAGCACATTTGATATGCAAGCCCCAGGGGTCTCGACCCACACGTTGAGGACCCCTGCTCCAGCAGTTGCTAACCCTTTCTGAGCATCTTCTCCTCGGATAATCTGTATGATTTGTGACCCCTGCATATTGTAGAGATTTTCCCACTCTCCTTTCTGTTCACTCTCTTGAACTGTTCAGAGACAAGGCAGACAGACAGGTAAGGGGACGGCCCTGTGAAGTGAGGATTCACCAGCAGCAAGGCGCAGGGGCGGCACTGCATGTGTCTATGTGCAGCCTGGTCTGTGTGCGCCTCAGAGGAGGAAACTGTGGAACAGCTTCATCTTTGCTTTCCTTTTGTCCTAAATTATAATCTGACTTTTCTGTCAGCCAAATCCAGTGAGGCCAACCTGACTGCTTTTTTTGTTGTTGTTTGTTTAGACTTTTAGGCAATGAAATAATTTATTAAGACATAAAGGCTACCTGGGTGTGGTGGCATAAGCCTTGACATGCCTTTAATCCCAACACTCAAGCGGCAGAAGCTGGTGGATCTCTGCGAGTTAGAGGCCAGCTTAGTCTACATATAGTGAGCTCTAGGCCAGCCAGGAAGAACTACTACATGATGAGACCCTGTCTCAAAAAAAAAAAAAGTTTTGCAAAGAGACAGGATTTATCTGTGTAGTCCTGGCTGTTCTGGAATTCACTGTGTAGACCAGGCTGGCTTCACCCTCGCAAAGATCCACTTGCCTCTGCCTCCAGCGTGCTGGGATCAAAGGTGTGTGACACCACCGCCCGACTTTTGTTGTTGCTGCTGTTAAATAAAATAAGTTAAAATAAGTAAGTACACCACGGCTCAGCCTTCTCAGTATGGGATTTGCTGTTTGCAGCTTTATCTTTCATCTCTGCCTCATCTGACCAGTACCAGAGCTACCCTCAAACAACCAAACTCATGTTCCAATTGAGTTGAAAAGTGAGTGGTTTGCTATTCTTACCGGAACAAATGCACACAATGCTATTCCTCAGGCGTCCGCCCGGTGCCTGTGGGAATGAAGCCGCACCCGCCACCCCTCCACTCCACACCGGCTTCACATCAAATTCTAGGCATTGTGCTCCCCTTCTGTTACCATTTTCTGCTTTCCCCCCGAAAACTCCAGTTTGTTTTCTGTAGCATCAGCTGCTCAAAGATAAGACTCTTTCCAAGAACTCCCCCTTATTAGAATGGATTCTTAAGTAATTGTGTAAACAGGAAACAAACAGACTGCAACTAGTCAGACTGACATGTTCACGAGTAGAGGATCAACACAGCGGTGGTTCTCAGAGTGTAACAAGTTGTCATGCCAATGGACATGGATGGCAAGCAGGTTACATGACCTGCTTGTGAGACAATCCATTAAAGTCTCCTAAGGAAAACTGGTAGTTTAACATGTGTCATTCACAAGGTCTATGGCAACTGGACAATCACTTGCTGTAGCAGAGAGTTTAACGACTTGTAGTGATTATCAAATTTAGAATTTGAGACATGTTTATAAGAAGTTAAATTTTTATACATATTATGATACTAACAGATTGCACATCTTTCTATCTCTACATACATCTTTGTTATTGACACACACATGCACTGATAGTATATACTTCGGATATGCTAGATGTCAATCTAAAAGTCACAGAATTAATTTATGAGTTTTGCAAAGGGGATTATTTATGAATGTTTCTTAGTATTTATCATTGCTAAATACTATGAATGATTTTTATTTCTAAATTTTATGCTCGTTATGTTTATGGACAGCATGTTTATATTTAAAAGTTTTTAGATAGAACAAATGCCACAGAGAGAACATGTAAATGTTTCAGAAAAATGTCATTGGATCATCTAAGTGGGCTAAAGACACACAAATCTCCATTATGTGACAGCTTCTCCTTCAGTTGTGTATTATTTAAAATAGCTCAGCAGTATTCTCTCAGTGTCACAAACACTGATTTTTGTGCACAAGTTCAGTTTTAGAGAAGGCAGATGGTGTCTAGTTTAGCAAGTTTATAACTTTAAGGGAAACGTTGTGTTGTGGCTTTGCAAATAGTCCTTGGTTCTAAAACTTCTATTCCTTTTCAGTGACAGCCTTGGGTACTTAGGGCAAGCTAGTCTCACACCCACAGTCCTGTGTCAGCCTTTTGAGCTGAAATCATAGATGTGAGTCACAGAAAAATTTCTTTGTCAACAATTTTGATGACTGTGAAACCTACACTAGCTGTGAAAAAAATATAATGCTGAAATGTAACAATAAGAATTTCA
>CM053766.1:13860292-13876126 GCA_028658305.1 Pachyuromys duprasi | reverse complement strand
CACAGGAAGACTTTAATCCATACAGCTTAGTGCACAGTTTGATTCAGCATGCTCATAAGTGCCCTGGCAACCCACGCTGCTGCTTTCTTCCCCACAGGATTCCAAGACACACCAACTTTATACTCAGTCTGGACAAAGCATTGCCACCCCATCCCATGGTTCTTAGCACAGACAGGCTCAGGAAGCTGTGGGAACTCAAAACACAAGAGACAAATAGAGGAATGAATTAATTATTTAGGAGCCTGTGCACCGGGGATTGGCATAGTTACAGTCGAAGCTTTCTAGCAAGAACCTATCATTGTGCTGGGGGGACTGCAGTGGCTGCTTCCCAGCTCTTCCATGCCTCTGGCCTTCGGAGCTGGTCTAGGGTACATGCTTTAAGCTGAGTTAAAAATCCACTTTCTGCTGAGATCCAGGTACCTTCCTCTCTAAGCCAGCATGGGACATAGTAAATTTAAATTAACCTCAAGAGCTGAGTCTCACCAGGTCCTGGGTTAATATAATGGATGGTGAGTCCAAACAGATTCTGTATTGGAAGCAAATCCCCTATGAGGAGGATTTAATGGCATCTGATTTATTTCTGAATAGAAGAAAAGTCCAGGCAGGTATGCAAACTTACGCAAAGCATACAGCTGTCCGACTCCTGTGTCCCCCTTAATTATTTCATACATTTCCATATGGCCACTGGGCAAACACACACACACACACACAACTTCAAGCTGGTTTAGTGGCACATGGGAATTTATGAACTCAAAAGTTTTAAATTCATTTGTTCTTTCAATGCTTCACATAGTTTTTTTTTTCTGGTCCTGGGGCTTGATCCCAGGGTTGTGTACCCACTAGACAAATGCTCTAAGATTGAGCCACACCTTTAGTCCTTTGTATCTTTTTTTTTAAGATTTATTTATTTTTTATGTGATGTGTGCGTTTTGTCTGCATGTATGTATGTGCATCACATGTGTGTCTGGTGTCTACAGAGGCCAAAAGAGGGTGTCTGATTCCCTGGAACTGTGGTTACAGACAGTTCTGAGTCCCCAGGTGGGAGCTGCGGCCTAAACCTGGGTCCTCTGGAAGAGCAGCCAGTGCTCGTGAGTGCCAAGCTATCTTTTCAGACTTTTCTTCTTCTTTTTCCTCCTCCTCCTCTTTTTCTTCCTCCTCTTCTTCTTCCCTTTGAGACAGAGTGTCTCTGTATAGTCCTGGCTGTCTGGAACTCAGAGATCCACTTGCCTCTGCTTCTTAAATGCTGGGATCAGAGGTGTGCACCATCACTACCCAGTTTGCCCTTTGTGTTTTAAGATAGTGTCTTGTTAAATTTTTTTCTGGCGAATCCCAAAACTTGCAATTCTTTTTCATCAGCTTCCCACATGCTGGGGTTACAGGTGAGAGCCACAATACCTGCTTACATTGGGTAGGCTTTTAATAATATGCCTCACTGAGCTGTAATTTATGTATCATACAATTAACCTAGTTTAAGTATACGGTTCTATGCTCTTCAGTAGTGCAATATCCATATCTACAAACCATTCCCATGGTCTAAAATTCTGCCATCTCTCAAAGACACTCTGTACCCTTAACAGTCACTTTCCATCTCTCCCCACCTCATCTCCCACACCAGCCCTCAGCAACAGCTGATCTGATTTATGTCTCTATAGATTTGCTGGTTTGAAGTGCATTATATAAAGGGGATCACACAATGTGTGCTCTTGTTTCATTTAACATCATCTTTTCAATGTTCAGCCATGCAGAAGCATGTTGAATAATATCCCCTGTTCTGCCCCAGACTTTACTTACTCACTCATCATTCAATAGACACTAGCATTGTTTCTGGAGGTTTTGTTTGTTTTTCCCTGTTACACATGCTACTGTGATGAAGATTTGAGTACTGGTTCTTTTGTGGACATGCACTTTCAGTCCAGAATATATGTCTAAAAGTGGAATTGTATTATTTGGTAACTCTAGGTATAACTTTCTGAGGAATTAGCAAACTATTTTCCACTACATCATTTTACATTCTAACTGGTACTACATGACAGATCTAACTATTCCTCTTTCTTCTCACTTTTTTTTGTGGGGCTAGGAATCAAACCCAGGGTCTTGAGTAAACCTAGGCAAGTACTTTGTCATTGAGTTGCGCTCACAGCCCCTGCTATCTGCATTATCTTCCAACCCCCAAATTATTTATTTGAGCATGGCTTGGGCTGGAATGCCAATATGGATCATTTTGTTTATAGCCATTGTGGTTGGTGTGAAGTGATACTTCATTACAATGTCGATTTTCCTAGTAGGCAAAGACAAACACCTTTCTTATGCACATCGTTGTTTGGAGAAATGTCTACTCAAACCTTTGCCCACTTTAAAATGGAGCTGTTTGTCTTTTGGTGATTGAGCCTTTCAGCTTTGGTTGTGCATGAATTGGCTAGAGGAAGAATGACTTCTCTCTTGATTCGTCCAGAAAGAAAGCTTCTGTTACACAAAGCCGAGAGAGACAAGGAAGGTGGTGGCTATTTCTCTTTCTAATAGGATGTAGCTATGGGCTGGATCCTAGGCTGAGAGGGAACTCTGTGTATTACCTACTGTGAAGCACCAGCCAGCCAGAGTAGCCCACCACCAGCTGGAGGAGGGCCGGGGAGATGAACTGTGTTCTTACTACAGTGTTGCAGATTATTTTGCACAAACACCTCTTCATTGGCTGTATTCCCTTGGGTTAATATCCGTATTGTTCTGTCAGGATTGTGTTCACAGACATAATTCTAGAAGCTGAGTCTTTTTGGATGCATGTATGTGTTTGTGTGTTGGGTCGTGTATGTGTCCATAGTTGTGCAGGGGTGTGCAAGTCAGAAGTCAATATTTGGTGTCTCTTTCTATGTTTCTGTATTTGACTTTTTGAGAATGGTCTCTCATTGAGCCAGGAGCTTGCACATTTGGCTAGAATGGCTTGCAGGGGAATACTCCAGGATTCTCCTGTCTCTACCTCCTAATTCTGGGATTGCAGGCATGTTCTGCTGTGCCTTTTCAGGTAGGTGCTAGGAATTTGAATTTGGGTCCCCCTGCTTGCATGTACTCTACTCTTTGAACCATCTTTTCAGCCCCCACCCTTATTTGGGTAACCCCTATTTGAAATGAAGACCCTGCTTCTTGCGGATTTGGCTGCAAAAGTTTCCCCTGTCTTTGTTAGATAAAATTGCTCATGGACTTATAAAGGATAGTTTTTATTTTAACTTATACACAGTAAGGAGTTGAAGACCGGTTGAATTTCTGCTTGACACACAGTAAAATTCCAAATATCTGTGCACTTCCCTTAACTAGCCACTTTTAGTTTATTACATTTAAATGGTTGTTTAGAAAGATTTGAAAATACGGTTGTGTGTCCAACATGAAAGTTTGCTGTTCTAAGTCAGCAGTTCTCAACATGTGGTTCGCAACCCCTTTGCAAAATCCAGAAGGGCCTTTTCACAGGGGTTGTTCAAAACCATCTGCATAGCACATATTTGCATTATGATTCAGAACAGTAGCAAAACTGCAGTTATGAAATAGCAACAAAAATAATTTTATGGTTCGGGTCACCACAACCCAAGGAGCTGTATTAAAGGGTCACAGCTTCAGAAAGGTCGAGAACAACCGGTCTAAGTGATCCATGTACAAAGTGAGCCCAACAATTAAAAATTCACGAAAATGATGGCCACATCAAGAAGCATAGGAATAAATCAGATATGAAAATCAAGTGAGTAAGCTTTTCCCAGTTTTCTGCATACATCATTTTAAAAGTTCTCTAGCCAAAATGGCTATGTATCTTCATGTCTTTTGATTGAAACTAACTACTGCTCCCATAGTCTTTTACAAAAGCAAATGCCCCAATTTCCCTGAAGCATTTATTCGGACTTTGGGGGCTCAAATTTAGCTTTAACAATACCTTGAATTCTATATTGGAGCATGGGCTGAGCTGATGTGTAGGCTGGCAACTAGTTGAATGCCCTTCCGATTGAAACAAGTCAGGACTAACACTTGGATCTAAACACCTCCCCATCTGTTCTCCCCTGCTCCCCGTGGACACCATCACACACATTCCTCCATGGGCTGAAGATTTTGACTGCCGTGACACTCACATCCTTGAGAAAACACTGAGCCCAATCAAGAGAAAGTACTGAACACATTCTTTGCTGGACTTGTCTTACCTGCTGACAGCTGATTCAGTGTGCCACTACCTAACCCATAGGCAAAAAAAAAGTAGAGGAGCAGAGAACTAGATAAATATTACCACTTAGGGAAGGAAGTGAAGCACATCCCAAGATACTTCCCTGAGTATTAAAAGCTGCACAAAGATGAATAATGAAAATAATTTAAAATAATTTTCTTCTGGCTAGAAAAGTTCCAATGATAAAGTTTGGCTTCTGTCGAGTGAAACATCTTAGTTTCCAAAACAGTAAATGACAAGAGGACCCATTTAATTCTTAAAGTTGTAATGTGGTCAACTAATAAGCAGATACATTGCATTAAAGTTCAGTCTAGTCCCCTCACGAAGACAGAAACTGTGTTATGAAAGCTTCTTTGGATTGGACGTATAGGTATTTTGGAAGATGCTTACCTCCTGCCTTTGAGTGAGCTTGGATGCTCTGGCTTCTCCCCAGCAGCTGTTAGCTTGCTACTGCGTTGGGCGCAGCCTAGGCTCCCAGAGTTAGGTGTTCGGGCCCCGCCCTCCGCACTACTGCTAAAACTCCAGTTCTGCCAAACTGATTCCGGTGATTAATAATTGACAAAGGGAAAACACTCTTACGCAAACTTGTGTCCAACCGCAGGTCTTGCAACGACTCCTTCCAGAAGAGAATGCGGGCTGCACCACTCCCCTCCCCCTTCGCTCTAAGGTCCCAACTTCCAATGCGCTGACAGTCAGTCCTGGGAGATAGGGCTGTCCTCCGAGGAATGCAGCTCAGTGACTTCTACATTTTTAAAATTCGCTTTTCTGTAGCTCGTTGGCACTTCTCCGGAGATTCGCCTCTCAGGAGGGGGCGCTTTCCCCGACACTGGAGAGAGGGGGCTGAGCAGGGGCTCCGAGAGGTACCGAGGAGACCGAGGTGGCGCTGTCACCTCCGATTGCTGCAGTAAAACCCGGAGTGTAGGCAGAGATGGGAGGGGGGATGGGTGCCACCCTCCCCCTCTCTTCGGCGGGGAGCTTCGATTCTACCAAGGGGGCACGTATTTCGGTGGTGGTGCAAACGATAGCAGAGCGAGGGTGGGAAGAGATAGAGAGGGGAGGGGAGGGGGGGGGAGGAGAAAGAGGAGGAGGAGGCGGCGGCAGCGACCGCAGATAAACAGGAGGTGCAAAGGTGAGCACTCTAGGGCTTTAACCATCGCTCAGGGGAAGCTGTCAGCATCCATCAGCCTGCAGACTTGGACGAGGGTGAAGGGGCCCGGGTGTTCGCGGAGCAAGGCTGCAGTTTGAAACTCAGCGCCCGGCTGCGAAGTGAGCCCTGGGGTCGCGCCCCGGTAGCCGTCCGCCCACCGACCGTTTGTCAAAAGGCGAAAGAAGAAAATAAACCACTTTAGCACCGGCATCTAATTGCGGTGTCCTTGAACCTGTAAAACAACCCTCCTCTTCCCAAACAGTCACCTTCTCCCGGGTAGCAGGGAGGTTAAGGTTGAAAAGCTACCCCCACCCTTCCCTGGGGGAAAGAGGTAGGAGAATCGTGCCTGGGGAACTTGTGTGGGCTCACTCACAAGTGCAGGGAATTCATTTGCAGACGCCTGCGGCCGGAGGGCAAACTGGGAAAGGGGGTCGGCAGGCTGCTGGGTGCCGCAGAGACGCACAGAGCCGCTCCTGGGCAGGCGTGCCCTGCGCGCGGCATCTTCGCTGGAAACCCGCAGCCAGCCAGACCGTGATCGATCTCTCTCTTCTTTATCCGGGGCAATGCTTGCCTTTGACTCCGTGGCTGGGTGCTAAGGGCGCAGAGCGTCTGGAGGCTCCTCATCCTGCATATCCAACCGAGACTGTTTTTTGTCCAAGATCCAGGGGCGTCCGGGGACGGAAGCCTCTCGATTAATGAACATTTGGGCAGCATCTGCCATTCAGCTTCCACTCCAGGAGGGGGAGGCATCCTAGGCTCGACTGAGCTGATCGTGCTGAAGCGCGAATTTCTGTTCTTTCTCACAGTACACTTCCAGCAGGATGAGAGCTCCAGCGCTCCGCAGGGGGAGCCTCACGCTATTGGGCGGCGGTGTCTCCATGCAGGAGGCAGGGTGTCCCCCAAAGCTGAGAGTGGTTGGGGGCTGGGAACGAGCCAGTAGAACACATGCCCGTGCTTGCTGTTGCTCTTGGCGGTCTTTCCTTTCAGCTCCTGTATATAGTTCTTTTATTTCTTAATCACTTTGGTTGGTCACATTTCTTTTCTGTTGGCTTCTCCTGAGACACCTTCCAATGTTTTCCGGGCAGACAGGATCACTTTAGAGGGGCAAGAGAAGCTCTGAGAGGAAAGACCAATATTCTTTGTATTCGTTTCTCCCACAAGATTGTGACACCGCCTCCCACGACACTGTGCATCTGTGGAAAAAGAGATGTAGATCTTCCTGCCAAAAGCTTGTGAAATGGGTGCTTTTTGCAACCACTTTACACAGAGGTTGGAGGAAACTCAAACTGCTGGCAGGAGTGTCCAGACCACTACATATGATACTTTAAAAACAGGCACACCGTCATGGTTATCTGGATACCTCCCAAGAAGAGAAAATATTGTCTATGTGTGCCATATGAACACAGCCCTGAGTCACAGGATAAAGGTCGTCACAACTTAAAGGCAGAAGTCATTCAAACTATATCACACTTTGAAATAGAATGAGTATAACATTAGCAAAATAGAATTTAGATTTGGAAATCTAAAGCTGTTTTAAATGTGGATTAAACTGTCTGAACAGTGGTACCTTCCTTTTCAGAAGTAGAGACAGAACAGTTAGGAGTTCAGGATCATCCTCAGGCACACAGTGAGTTCAAGGTCAGCCTGGGCTACATGAGACGCAGTCCCCCTCCCCAAACAAATAATAATAATAAACTAAATCTAGATTAAATACAAATGGAGTAACCACAAACTTTTAAAATATTATTTTACTTGTAAAAATTGAAATGGCACCGTATGGTAATATTTGATACACATGTGCAGTTTGTAAAGATCAAATCAGGACAGCTAAGACTTCCATTCCTTAAAATTAAGATCTTTTACTAATATGTAGTAATTGTAAATATTTATGGGGTACGATGTGTTAAGAAATAGTAAGTCTTTTAGGGAAGAGATGGTTCTGTCTGAAAAGTACTTGCTGTTCTAGATGATATTTAAAATTAACTATCATAGGCACCGACCCTACAAGAGTCAGCTAAGTCGAGACATCAAATATGAATTTCCTGAAGCTTCAGACCTGACCATGCTGCATGGTGAGGGTATCACAGACTTCTTTGGAACAAACCAGCTATGGGTTCAGGTACCCATCTTTCTAGTAACCAGATTTGTGGTCTGAGCAAATGAATCAGCCCAGTACCTCTTCGGTCTTCTCAGTTACCCAGTCCTGAAGCAGGAGTGATACTGTCTTCATAGGGCACGCCTGAGGGTGAAATAAAACACCTTTAAAAAGGCTGTGCAGACCCCACAGTGCCTCCATGCCTTGATTCGAGTTTCTCTGATATACTTATGCTTAGGCTGAGAGGCCTTTTAGCAGAGAAAAACCCCAAACCTTAAATCTTCTAGAATCTAGTATTAGAATAAAGATCACATTGATAAGAAGAGGCAGAAGTTTGTTCTGAAAATTGATAAGAAATAATTCCACCAATAGACCAATGTGGATATGATATCCTTATCAGTCATTGGCAAATGATTGATCTGAAAAGAGATTTGTCATCTGTCTGGGTTCTGGTTTTTACTGCTGCGTAGAGACAAAAATGACCACGGCAACTTTTTAAAAATTTTTATTTATTTTTGCCTTATACAATACATTCTGACAATATATCTCAACCACAGCCTCCCCTCCTCCCACGCCTCCCAGCACCCCCAACTCCAGATCTCCTCTCTCCTCCAGATACACTCCTGTTTTCCTTCAGATAATATCAGACCTCCCAATGATATGAGCCAAACACGGCATAACAAGATACAATAAAATTAGGCACAAACCTCTCATATCAAGGTTGGATGTAGTAAGAGGAAAAGGGTCTCAAGAGCATAAAAAGTCAGAGACACCCCAACTCCCACTGTTAGGAGTCTCACAAAAACTTCAAGCTAAACAACCACAACATATATACAGAGGACCTAGCAAAGTCCTGTGCAGGCTTTGTGATTGTTGGTTCCCTCTCTCTGAGCCACTATGAGCACTGCTTAGCTGATTCTCTTTGCCATGTTCTCCTGGTGACCTTGACCCTCTGGTCCCCCCTCCCTTCCATGGGGTTTCCTGGAGCACCTAATGTTTGGGTGTGGGTCTCTGCATCTGGTCCCATAAACTGCTGGAAGAAGCCTCTTCTGGTCAGTCCTGTTTGGGTCTACCCTAAGTATCTGACATATCCAGTTTCCGGTTTTTGGACATCCAGGCAGCGGCAGGCATTGGCTTCCTCTCATGGTGTGGGCCTCAAGTTAGACCAGTCATTGGTTGCGCATTCCCACAAGCTCTGAGCTACCATTGCCCGAGCACATCTTTCAGGCAGGACAAGTGTAGGTTGAGGGTTTTGTGGTTGGGTGGGTATCCCAGTCCCACCACTGGGAGCCTTGCCTTGTTATAGAAGATGGCCAGTTCAAATTCCATGTCTTCTGTTGCTAAGAGATCTCACTAGGTTCATTCTCATAAGATCCAGGAAGTTTCTGCCCCATTCTTGGTTTCATATCCCTCCTAAATGCCTCCGTATTCCAGTTGTCACTCTCTGTATTCTCTTCCTGTCTTTCTTCACTCCCCAGCCTGATCCCTTCCATTCCCATGCCCACCTGCTCACCCACAAAATCTATTCTACTGATCCTTCCCATGTGTCCCCAATATAGCCCTTCTTGTTACTTAGCCTCTCTGGGTCTGTGGATTGTAGTGTGAGTATCTTTTACTTAACTGCTAATATCCACTTATGAGTACATATCATATTTGGCTTTTTGGGTCTTGGTTGCCTTGCTCAGGATTATTTTTCCAGTTCCATCCATACGGCTGCAAATTTCATGATGTCACAGCTGAGTAAAAAAATATAGCATTTTTTTACATAAATAAAAAAGTGTGTAAATATACCATATTTTCTTTATCTATTCTTTAGTTGAGGGGCATCTAGGTTGTTTCCAGCTCCAGGCTATTATGAATAAAGACTTCACAAACACAGTTGAGCAAGTGTCCTTGTGGTAGGGTGGAGTATCTTTGGGTATATGCCCAAGAGTAGTAGAGCTGGGTCTTGAGGTGTTGTTTCCATGATTTCTTTCTGTTGGTCATTTGTGTATTAGGGCTACTGTTTTTGTTTTTGTTTTTTAGTTAATCTTATATCCAGTTACTTTGCAGAAGGTGTTTATCAGCTGTAGGTTGTCCCTGCTAAAATTTTTGTGACTGCATATGACTCCTATCATATCATCTGCAAATAGAGATACTTTGACTTCCTCCTTTCAAATTTGTATTCCCTTGGTCTCCTTTAGTTGTCTTATTGCTTTAGCTAGAACCTCAATTCAGTACTATATTGAAAAGATACCAAGAGAGTGGACAGCTTTGTCTTGTTTCTGATTTTAATGAATTTGTTTTGAGTTTCTCTTAATTTGATATTAGCTATCAGCTTGCTGTAAATTGACTTTATTATGTTTTGGTATGTCCCTTGTACCCTTGTACCCTCGCCAGGACCGCTGTTATGAAGGGGTGTTGAATTTTGTCAAAGGCCTTTTCAGTTTGTTTATATGGTAGATTACATTGACAGATTTTCATTTGTTGAACCATCCCTGCATCTCTGGAATGAAGCCTGCTTGATCATGGTAGATGATGTTTTTGATGTGCTCTTGGATTTGGTTTGTGAGTATTTTTGCATCAGTGTTCATGAGGGCAATTGGTCTGTAATTCTCTTTTTTGTGGAATCTTTATGTGGCTTTGGTAGTAGGATAGCTGTGGCCTCATAAAATAAATATGGCAATGTTCCTTCTGTTTATATTTTGTGGAATAATTGGAGACTATTGGTGTTAACTCTTTTTTGAAAGTCTGGTACAATTCTGTGTTAAAACTGTCTGGTTCTGAGCTTTTGTTGTTGGGAGAATTTTAATGACTGCCTCTATTCCCTACGGGATTATAGGTCTATTTAAGTTGTGTATATGATCTTGATTTAACTTGCTAAGTAGTATCTATTGAGAAAATTATCCACTTCTTTTAGATTTTTCCAATTTTGTAGAATATAGGTTTTAAAAGTTGAACCTAATAGGTTTCTCTGCTGATGAAACAAACCAATTCAAGCTGAATTAAAAGAAAAAGAAAAGGCAGAATTATTGGGGGCAGCTCTTGGGTGAATTCACCAGATCCAAGAAATGGGACCAAGGAAAACCCCATGCAGACAGGGAGAGGGGGTGAGGAAGAAAGAGAGAGCAAAATTCATGGATTGTATAGGGAAGAGCCTCATGGAGAGGGGAAGCCCAGCCCCTGGGCTTGAAGGTTCAGAGCAGAGATCTGGGTATGCCAGTTACACCTTGTAACAGGTAGGAATGGATGATTCTGGGAGAACCTGAAGACCAGGTCAGCTTTAATATGTTAAATAGGCACCTCAGTTGCTTGTCCAGGGTCTGAACCCCAACACTAATGATTCTTAGGATTTGTGTGTGTGTGTGTCTGTTGTTACGTCCCCCTTTTTGTTTCTCAGATTTTGTTAATTTGAATAGTCTCCTTTTCTCTTTTAGTTAGTTTGGGTCAGGGTTTGTCTATTTTGTTGATTTTTCTAAGAGAACCAACTCTTTGTTTCATTGATTCTTTGTTCTCTTTGTTTCTGTTTTATTGATTTCATGCCTTAGTTTGATTATTTCCTGCTGTCTACTCCTCCTTTGTGTGCTTGCTTCTTTTTGTTCTAGAGCTTTCAGGTGTGCTCCAGGCAACTCTTTAAAGGAAATATTTAATTGGTTTAGTCATTATCATCATGGTGGAAAACAGCTTATAGGCAGAGGTGGTACTGGAAAGGTAGCTGAGATTTCTACATCCAGATCTGCATCCCACATTCACAGGCACTGATTAATGATGTGCCTCTGTTGCAACCAACTGACTTCTGTCTTTGATTTATGTTGTTGTTGTGAGTAGTCCCTAATGTTTTATAATTTCTCCATGTGATCACACCTAAATGAAACTTTTTATAGTGTATGTAGTGGTGCTCATGGTTCTTCCAGGTAGTCTAAAATCATTTGCATTATACATATGCTTCGAAGCAGTTTATAGGATACTGTCAATCTTACCAAATGGTTTGGAGGTCGGGCTAAATTATATTCAGATGTCATTTTAATATTATGTTTATGTTGTACAGTTATAGATATATTATACTGTTATATTACAGTATAATAATAACATATAGTAATATACTAGTATACACTATAATATACTAGTATTTATTGCATTATTAGTCTTTATCACTCCTCTTTTGAGACAGAGTTTTATGTAGCTAAAGCTGGTCTTGAACTCCTGATCTTCCTCCATACACTGACCAAATGCTGGGATTACAGGCATATACCACCATGCCTATTGCCATTCATTGATTCTAGAAAAATTATCTATTCACCTTTTATGTACCAGGCATATTTCTAAATTCTTTGATAAAGTATAACTAACATAGTTTTCATGGAAACTTAGGACATGAAAACATCCTGAGCATGAGAAAACTGCTTCCCCATCCAGATGAAAGCATTTGATTAAATCAGTATAAATGCTGAAGGTAGGGTAGCATGGTTGTAGAATAGAAAAACATGTATTTTCCTCCTTTGGCATGAATTCTTCTTTTAATGTATTCAGAATACATTTTTGTGTCTGGATTTACCCTATAGATTAAGTTTCTATTTCATCTCATACATTCCTTAATGGTTGGGCACCTTGAGAAGATTTGTGGTTGAAGTTTTGAAGCTTGGAGATACAAATGGAACATTTGTCACTAACTCGAAATCTCTTTTCAAGAATTGATACATTGAAGAAATGGCCTTATAATACTGATCTTAGCAACAAAAAGTGTTACAATCATATTTTCATCCTCAATAATATTTCTTCTTTATTGGAACAGATAATATCAACATTTTATCATTTATTGTCAGTGAGTCTGAAAGGAATAATATCTCTGATTAGTAAAATAGCACACAGACATGAAAACATCAGAAATATTTTCAAATGTGAGTAATAATCACTTAAAACTTTACCAACCACTCTTAATGATCAAATAGATGACCTTGCACATAATTTAGACTGTTATCTACACAAAATTCTGTTTTGTTACTTCAGCATCAATTTAACATATGATATTATCCTACCAAAGTGTTATAATTTGCTTAATTATTTCCACGTGCTCATGTTCATTAACATTGTTGTCTCTATTGTGAAGGATGAAAATATAAATATTGTTGGATTTTTAAAATCTATTGGTGGCCATCCTTATGTCTAACTATTATTTTAAAAATTCTGTTTGTTTGTTATTCTGTTTGTTTGTTATTCTGTTTGTTGTTTGTTGTCCATCGAGGCCAGAAGAGAATTTAGCCTCCTCTGGGACTCGAGTCACAGATGGTTGTGAACCATCATTTGGGTGTTAGGAATCAACCTGCATTCTCTGGAAGAGCAGATGGTTACCGTAACTGCTAAGCCACCTCTCTAGCTCTTGTGTCAGATTATTTATATCAGGTGATCCCTTTTGTGTGATGTCATACCTTTTATTGTGATACACTTACATACCTCAAAATTTAACATCAAATATATTTAAAAATATGCAGCTGAGTAGTATTAAATCCCTTTTCATGTTGTGTAGCTAGCAGCACAATCTAGCCCTACAGGTTTGTTTTTTTTAATCTAATAAAGCTGAAATTTCATACTGATTAAACAACAGCTTCCTGTCCCTCTTCTTCAAGCTCTACACAACTCCCATTCTATTTTCAGTTGGCATGTTCTTGAGACTCCAGCTGCTTCATGGAAGTATAATTATTCAGCATTGCCTTTTTAATGGCTGGCTTATTTCACTGCACAATATTCCCTCTGCTTTCAGACACTTTAAAATATTTGCAAGAATTTCCTTCCTTTGAAAGGCTGAATAGTATTCTCCCTGTGTGTGCACACACTACACTGTGCTTATTCTTCCTCCTGTATCAGACACCAGGATGCACTTTTGTACACACTGATGTACCAGTAAATGGATCAGTTACTGCAGTTACAGAATGTTCCAGGTAGTTAAAAACTGAGTAATCATATCATGGTTGATCCAAGATCTTGGGTAAGTTACTGGAATAAATTACTTTGTCTTAATTTCCTTCTGGCTCCTATGAAAAAAGCGCTATTGTGATGACATATTTCTCTTGCCTTCTCAGGATAACTGAGTAATTTTGTTTTTCTGTAAGATATAAACATATCCCTTCATAGCTGTCTTGTTACAAAGATGAACCTGATACCTCTATTGGTGCTAACTATTTTCAGTTTCTATCAGCATAGAATTTTGGTGTCATTTATTACAAAATTCTGTTGGCTTAAGGAAAAAAAAACAAAAGAGGAAAATTCTAGTGGTTTAAACTTGCAGTGACCTTTTGGTCAAGCTCAAAGAAAAGAATGATACAGATGATGACGATGATGATGATGATGGTGCTACTGCTGATTACGATGACGTTGATTATGATGATGATGGTGGTGGCAACTAACAGTAACTTAGGCACCAAGAGGTGTACAAATCCTCTCATGAATTTTCAAGGAACATGATTTTATCTCGTATTCACAGACAATAACCAAAGAAGCAGAGAGCTGGACTCTGAAGCCCTTGTTTTCCATGCTCTGTTGAATCCTTCTAACGATGTTTCCATTTCATACATCAGTTTCCCGATATTTCTCTCTCAAAAACAATGGCTATGTTATGCTCACTAAAACAATAGGTGTTGCAGCCAAACTGCGAAAACAAAGAAAATGTAATATAAATATCCCTGTGGCTTCCTTGAGCCCGGTTTCCAAAAGACAAAAATAAAGATACAAAATGCATTAACTTCTTTACATGGACACACAGGAAGCTCATAGAAGAGCCTAGCGTTGGGCACCCCTCCCATAACTGCCCCTTACTGTTTTGAGAACTAGAGTGGACACACACGAAGCAGGCAGGGAAGCATCTGCCCTCAGTGTTCCACATCAGAGAGAGCACTGCATTCCCACCTCTTCAGAAGACATTTTAAAATGGTACCTGATTAAAAAAAACATCTTCAGGTTTTAAAGTTAATAGAAAAGAAATAGAATCCCTATTTAAAAATCTTTGTTTGCATTTTATTTGTGTGTGTGCGCATGGGATGCACATGTGCCACAGTATGTGTGGGCAGAGAACAACTGGTAGACCTCACCTCCCTCCTTCTACTGTGTGTGTGGGTGCAGAAGATTGGACTCAGCTTGTTAGGCTTGGCAGCCACCTTCACCACTTAGCCATCTTTCTGGGCCAGGATTCCTGATATGAAGGAAAAAGGTGGGGTATGGGGCCTGACAAAGGGAGAACAAAATCCTGAAATTCTGAAACTGAGTAAAAAAAAAAAAAAGAAAGAAAAGAAATTCAATCCTTCTGCTTTATGTATGTAAACAGGTCCCTTCCCAAACAGGCATACTTCACCCCTGCTTTGCAAGCAGACTGACAGCTTTGAAGACTTCGGTTTAACAGCAACTTCTCTAGGTAGTTTTCTCTTTTTAACAGGTTGGAATGAGACCCTGCTATAACTAGTATTTGTGTGAGACAGGGAAAAATCCAGTCCTATTAACTCACAGGTCCACCTAGTAAGCTGGCATTTGTGTTCCGTGAATCAGCTTCTCCAGCTCCCCGGTACCATGAAAATTCATAGCCATCCTGTTGCCACGACATTTTTCTATGAACACTTTGGCATTTAGTGTAAAGTCATTATTTCAATCCCTGTCAAATTAAACCTTCAGGTCAGTGTTAGTATTTGAGATGAAAAGAGCAAATGCAAAATAAAAAACAAGGCATCAAGAGAATTTAGCCTTGGGAACCCGCATTAAGTTACCAATCCAGAATATTTTTTATGATTACCCATTTCTATGTTCACTAGCTGACATATCCCATTCCTCCCCCATGCTCCCAACCATCGATCTACTTTTTTGTCTGTAAGGGTTTGTGTATTCCAGAAATGTTGCATGAATGGTCTTCTGTGGATACATTTTTCAGCTTAGTGTCAATTTTTAAGGTTCATCTCTGTGACAGTGCTTATCAGCACTTCGTTCCTTCCCGGGTTGCATAGTAGTCCATTCTTGGAGCTGGTTTCTATTCTGCTTATCCATTTCATTGTGGACAGGTTTACAGTTGCCACTTTCAGGCTTAATAAAAACATGAATAAAATTCTCAACTTCATATGGAGAAACAAAAAACCCAGAATTTCCAAACCAATCCTGTACAACAACAGATCATCTGGAGGTATCTCCATCCCTGACCTCAAACTGTACTACAGAGCAATAGTAATAAAAACTGCATAGTATTGGCATAGAAGCAGAAAGGTGGATCAATGGAACCGAATAGAAGACCCAGAAATAAACCCACACACCTATGGAAACTTGACTTTTGACAAAGAAGTCAAAACCATACAATGACAAAAAGACGGCATCTTCAACAAATGGTGCTGGTCCAACTGGATGTCTACATGCAGAAAAATGAAAATAGATCCATACTTCTCATCCTGCACA
>CM053766.1:13825585-13859792 GCA_028658305.1 Pachyuromys duprasi | reverse complement strand
CCTGGGATTCAAAGTACCCAACCTGTGATTGAGATAAAAATAAATAAATTAAAAAAAAAAAAACAAGTCCATTTCAAATTAGCTTTCATGGGGACTTAGAACAAACATATTTCAAGACTATTTAATTGTGAAACTTTGAAGTTTTAAATTTTAATTTAATTAATTAATTAATTTCCTTTTGAGGCTGGCTCTCACACATCTTCAGATGGCCTTGAACACACTAGGTAGCTAAGGATGACCCTGGACTTTCATTTCTCCTGTTCTTTTTATTTTTTCTCTCTTTCTTTTCTTCCTCTCTCCCTTCCTCCTTCCTTCCTTTTTGTTTGTTTTTCGAGATAGGGTTTTTCTGTGTAGTTTTGGCTATTCTTGAACCTGCTTTCTATGTAGACCAGGCTGGCCTTGAACTCACAGAGATCCACCTGCCTCTGCCTTAAAATGCTGGGATCAAAGGTGTGCACCACCACCACCTGGTCCGTTTCTCCTGGTCCCACACAACTCCTGGATTTTGCACTTCTGGCAATAATGCCAGCCAGGACTTTGTGCTGTCCATTTGAACACCCCATGCTTGAGTTACATCCTTATCTCATCTTAAAGCAAGACTTACACACACACACACACACACACACACACACACACGAAGGCATCACCTTTTAAAGAATTATACAAAGTTTTGATGAAGGACTGTAAAATTGAAGACACTTTTTCCCTGCTCATTCGCAGTCGTAGCGGAGGTGGGGAGACAGACCAGCTAGAAAATGAGACTGACGGGAGATGCTGGTGGCAGTCCGGCTCAGGTGGCTTGGCCTCTTACACACTGTGGCAAGCGCTGCATTTTGATTTGAGTTTTCCTGCAGCTTGGGAAAATTTCAGACCTCTGTGCAGAATGGGGTGGCCACCCTTACCTTCCTGTAGCCATTCAAAGGTCGCTTGCAGTCTTCCCGGCTGACATTTTGTCTATGAGGAGGTGATCGAGGTCTATTGACCGCAGAGATCAGTCTGTGTGCGGTAGCCCTGACTGGACTGCCCTGTGTTTCTTACTCTTGCCTGGTACAGTCAATATTTGATTCCTCCAGCTCTTGTCGTTCAACACAGCACAAAAGCTTGTGTTGGGACTCTGTCACTGACTCTGCATCTTTATAAATGCTATGACATCTAATCTAAATTTAACAGAGAAATCCCTTGGTTGGTGTCTTAGCCAGTGTGGTATGGCTGTGAGGAGCCACCATGACCGTGACAACTCTTAGAAAAGAAAGCATTTAATTGGGGCTTGCTGACGCTTTCAGAACTCTGCCCTGTGATTGTGGTGGTGGAAGGCATGGTGGTACACAGTGGACATGATGATGGAGAAGGAGCTGAGAGTTCTATATCCAGAGCTAGACACCGGGGCTGTGCTTGTGGCTGGAGGGACTCTAGCAGGTTTAGAAGGGATTAGAGGACAAGACTGTGCTTCTAAAACAGCTGGGCTCTGGGCCAGCACGGTCAGTCTCAGCTGGGAACGTCAGACAAATGCCCCTGCTCCAGGTAACTTTGACTCAATGCTAAAGTTCGAGAAGCTGTGATAGAAATATGAGACTTCGAGTCATAATTCTGCAGGAGGAGGGCTGTGAGCAATGCCAGTGCTGCTTTGACCAGCTCCCAGTCTTTCCCTCCTGGCCGATGTCCCTCATTTTTACTCTCAGTTTTCACCACGAGGCGGTGTGCTGGGACCTGACCCAGCCTTTGGAAGTATCCTGGTGAATCCCTAAACCAGTGGTTCTCAACTTGTGGGTTTGGACTCCTTTGGGGGCATTTAACCACCCTTTCACAGGGGTCACCTAAGACCATCAGAAAATAGATATTGACATTCCAAACCCTAACAGCAACGAAATTGCAGTTAGGAAGTAGCCATGAAATAATTTTATGGTTTGGGGCCACCACACCTTGAGGAACTGTATTAAAAGGTCACAGCATTAGGAAAGTGAAGAGCCACTGCTCTAGACTAAATGAAGGAAGCAAGATCATGGTATTGTAGCCTGACCTTGTAACCTTTTAACTAAACTTACTGATTCAAAGTTGTATCTGTCTGTTGTCTTTATATCTGGTTACATTGCTAGTCTTTTGAATCAGGGAGAAGGAGGAGGAGACTGTGTCACAATCCAGGGTCACTCAGTTTGTAGCACTTACCCAGGACATTTGAAAATGTTTCCATTCTGTTCTGGAAAAAATGTTTTAATCCTGTTGCATACACTTTGCATTTTAGGTTTTTCAGCAGCAACCTATCCTTTTACTCTGAAAAGAAGATGTAAAGGTGTCCTGGTCTTGTGGTCTATGAATTCAGGATGCAGACGTACAAACCCTGGCTTTGCTTACTACACATGGGAACTTGGGGAAATTCCTTTCTTTTCTCTCCTTTCCTTTTAAAACAAGCTTTAATTAAATACTGGCCAGGAAGATGGACTCGGCCAGGTCTACTCAGGGGTTCCCAGGAAATGGCCACAAGTCATGTTTTGCAGGGACTAAAAAAAAAAAAAAGCAAAACCATCCGGCCACTGTGTTTGTCATCAGGTCCAATCAGGGACAAGCATCCAATCATGGGGAAGCATACAACCTGACATATTTCCTGCCCTTGTACTTCCTGCCTACACGAGATCAAGTCCTTTTAGTGCACATCAGATGGATCAAACAAACATAGGACAAACAGGAACTTAATTTTAGCCGCAAACAGAACTCTTAGCCAGCAAGGTATATTTTTCCTGTTTTGGCTCACACTTCATCTCTAAATTCAAGCTGGTTGTATTAGCTAGGGTTCTCTTAAGTAACAGAAGTTATAGAATGCACCTCTATATGTATACAGAAAGCAGATGTATCGGAATGACTCAGTGGCTGGCTATTGTCCAGCTAATACAAGGACTGATTGTGAATGGTCAGTTTAGGAGTCCAGGGTTCAGTCCACAAGGATGGGTATGTTAGCCAGTCTTCAGGAGATGCTGGAGTCATGAAGAAGTAGACTCGACTGCCAGTGACAGAATGGATGTGCCAGCAAGGTGAGGGCAAGCAGGCAAAAAGCGAAAGCTTCCTTTTTCCATGTTCATATATATATATATATGTGTATATATATATGTTCATATATATATGTTCATATATATATATATATATATTCTTCCAATGGGGCCCAGATTAAAGATGTGTCTACCTTCCTCAAGATCTGGATTAAAGGCATGTCTTCCTCCCTCAAATTAGGTCCAGATTAGAAGTATATCTTCCTACTTCAAATTAAGCAAGAAATTCCTCACAGGCATGCCTTTCCTTTGGGTTTTTTTGTTCCATTTAGTTGGCTTTTAATCAAGTTGACAACCAAGAATTGCTTACAGGGCCTCTGAAAGACTCTACCTAGCATCTTATCAAAGCAGATGCTAAGACTCATAACCAAACCTTGGGCAGAGTGCAGGGAATCATATGATAAAAGGGGGAGTTAGTATGACCTGGAGAGGACAGGAGCTCCACAAGGACCAAATATATCAGGACATGGGTGTCCTCTATGAGACTCTTGCTCCAACCAAGGACCATATATGGATATAATCTAGAACCCCTGCTCGGATGTAGCCCATGGTAGCACAGTACCCAAGTGGGTTTCCCTAGTAAGGGGAACAGGAACCATTTCTGACATAAACTCAATGACTGGCTCCTTTACCTGCCCCTCCCCCCCCCATCCCGAGGGAGGAGCAGCCTTGCTAGGCCACAGAGGAGGACATTGCAGCCAATCCTGAAGATACCTGATAAGCTAGGGTCACATGGAAGGGGAGGAGGTCCTCCCCTATCAGTGGTCTTGGAAAGGGACAGAGAGCAGATGAGGGAGGGAAGGTGGGATTGGGAGGGAATGAGGGAGGGTCTATAGCTGGGATACAAAGTAAATAACATGTGATTAATATAAAAAAATTAAAAAAAAAAGAATTGCTCACAGAGTGTTGGCTTCGGCTTGTCCTGTGCATTAGTAAGTTAGTAGTGTTAAGTGTCTGAGTCTTGAGGTAGCCTGGAGCTCAGTGCTGGAACACTTGTCTGGCATGTTAGAGGTCCCTGGGTTGATTCACAGTGCTTAGATGGAAAACATGACCCTGGGTAAAATTCCAATAAGTGTTAGGCAATGCTATGACTGACACTTGTATAATGGGACTAAATCACCCAACAGTGTGAAGATAACTAATTTGAACACCAATCATACGCGGAAGCTATTGAGTTAGTCACTCACATGGTTGAATTCGTGGTATGGATCTTACCGCAAGTGCCTTGATTACCTTTGGGACTTGATTTTCTTGTCCTTGAAATGGAAACAATACTGCTTTACAGGGTTGTTGTGATAAGGAAAAGACCTTTTGGAAGGCTCTGGCATACCTAAGTCAAACAACCATTTCTCTTTTTATTCCTGCTTGTTTTTCTTGATCTAAATTTTAAATAGCAACTTCCTTTTCCTATGGAAATCTAGGGAGTCTAATTTAGAGGACGTGTATTTATGCTGAGGAACATCCCATATGCCACTTTGGTATTAGAACATGACTCATTATTTCTAAACTTAGTATTGCTTTCTTTGTGTGCTCCTTGCTTTACTCAGAAGTCCCCATATTCACATCCAGCCCCAAACTGGATAATAAAAGAAATAAAGCACACTTAAAAACTCGAGTGTTTTGCCTGCCCTGTATGTGTGTGTACCACATGCATACCTAGTTCAGAAGAGGGTGCTAGACACCCTTGATCTGGAGTTTCAGATGGTTGTGGGCTATCATGTGGGAGCTGGGAACCAAATTTGCAAGAGTAACAAATGATCTTGACCACTGATCCATTTTTGCATCCCCCTAAAGCATATTTTTTTGAGCTACTATAAGTCACTTGTGTGAGATAATTCAAGCAAGTATGTTGTACAAACATACTTATGAGCAACAGTGGCTTTTTCTGTGTGTCTGTTTTGAGACAGGGTCTCACTATTCAGCCCTGGCTGTCCTGGAACTCACTATGTAGACCATGCTGGTCAAACTCATAGAGCTGGGCCTGCCTCTGGCTCCTGAGCATTGGGATTAAAACTGCGTAAAGTTTAGTGTCTATAAAATGTTTTGAATTTCATTATCTTTTACTGAGGTACATTCTACACACAGTTTAAATGTGTTTCCAAAAGTGTTGGCAAGGATATACTTTTATTAAGATATACTGTTTGGGGAGGGGATTCATATTTATGTGGGTGTATATGTTTGTAAAGGCTATCAAGACTGATGACATAGCACAAAAGTAATAAATTTCTTAAAACAACAACAGAGTGTGCCATTGTGCTGGGATTAGCCGAATAGGCTAGCTTGGCTGGCCAGCAAGCCTCAGAGATCTGCCTCCTTCTGCCTCCCCAACACTGGAATTACAAGGCAGGGCATGTGTTTTGTTTACACGAGTTCTGGGATTGAATTCAGTTCCCCCACTTTATCATCTGAGCTATCTCCCAGCCCCAGGATATAAATTAATCTTGGCACCCCAGAAAGTGTCCTCATGGCCCTTCCCAGTTAATTCCTTACCCCCTTTCTCTGCATTCCTGATTCCCATCACTGATGGTTTGCTTGTTTTGCTATAGAGATTCATACAACTAAAACTAAAAGTGTCCTGTCTCTTCCACTTCATTAGCGCAGTACTTGTGATGGCTGCACGCACCCTGTTGTTTTCTGGCTAATATCCTACTATGTGATGACGGCTCACACTTTGTCTATTCAGGGTCCTGTTTAGAGGTTATTCTACTATTCTTTTGATTGCCATTGTCATGCTGTTAGATGTTGAGAAGGTTGTAGTATCTCCGTTTTCCAGATTTGAAAGCCAGGGCTCAGAGAAGTGAGGCAACACCATGTCCCTTTGTTGGCAAATGAGACACTGATAAGCAGGCCTGGTTCTGTGCCCAAGTCTCCTGCTTGCCTCAACGCTTGCCCATTCTCTGAAGCACATTTCTTGGGACCCTGCCCAGGAGTTTTGCCTTGCCTAAGAACAGGATTTGATCTGATTCTGACTTACTTTTGATGAAGTATCACCTAGGGTGATGGAATCCCACAGTTCACCCCTGCCGTAACCTTGGGCAAGCTTCCGTCTCTCTGAAGGAACAGGCTGCCTTCCGGGGCTGTCTCAGGATTGAAGCAGAGAGGATGAAGGGTTAGGTTACAGACCTCACAGGTATTTTAGAAAACAAGGCTTCTTCCTTAGCGAAAAAGGGGTTATAGGGTGGTTGTTAAAAGTAGGACAAACCTCTTTAAATCTAGTGTTTCTCAGATTGGCTGTGTGAGTGCAGGCATCCCGGCCTCTTGGAGTCTGCTTTTCCACCTGTGAGGAAGGGAGTGTGTCCTGGGAGTCCCTGACAGTCTGTCCTTTCTGAGCTCTATCAAGACTGGTTGAAGGGGGCATCACTATATGACGCTGATGCTGACCTTGCTGGGGAGTTTTTCTTGTATGGGAAAAATCAAATCGTCCTCTTTATTTCAAAAGGCCCCTGAATTATTTATAGAATCTGAATAAAACAGAAGCTTATTTGTCAGTAAAGCAGGGCTCTACAACAGGGAAAATGTAGAGATGAAAAATGTCTTCTCAGGGGCTCTTTCACACCTCAAAAAGACAAACACATGGAAGCTTCCTCCTCTTTAGAATGCAGATCAGGTTGTTTGGGTAAATCAGTCTTGCAGGTTTTGGAAGAGTTTTCTATATTTTTTCATAACCTTGCAACCATCCTGTTATAGGTTTAGTGATTTCACCAACTCTCAGCTTCTTTGTCACCAACCCAGAAACGGTTCTCTTTATCACACAGCATGTGATGGGAAACCTGATGAACTTAATTTTCAATGGTCTATATGAATAAGAGACGTGTTTAAGGTCTGTGTACACTATGTAATGTGAGGTAAAGTTTGCTGCCCAAGAAAACCTTTAACCCTTGAAAAAACTGTTATGTAAATGATAAATTTACCCAACTCCAGTCATTGAAAGACTTGGGAGGAGTTTGTGAAGCCCCTGAAGGTGTACTTAGTCAGTAAGAAGGTGGCTTAGTCAGTAAGAGCCTTTAAAGGAAATTGCTAAGAGTTCTTGGCATCGCTGACCTTTTCAACAAAGATAAAACTGGCTGATATCAAATGAATCATGGAACCTCCCATCACGAGGAAAAAAAAAAACTGCTGAACACACCATGCTTATGCCTGAAGAGGAAAGACATTTCTCTTAATCTGGAAATACTTGAAAAGTATGATGCAGGGAAATGAAGAGATGTGCCTCATTTGTGGCTTTTCATAACTGACTTTTAAGTACTGTCACTGCAGGCTCAGATTTTAATGCAACACGGCCTTCGTGTGTCCTGAAAAAAAAAAAGGATGAATGTGTCCGGGCACTCTCTAAAATTAAGACTACTCGAGGGAATGAAATGATCCCTAGGGAAAGACAAGTTAAACAAGGAAGCATGAGAGGCAGGGAGGGCGGAGGGGTGAAATGCTCCGTGAAACTGATGCTTCTGTGACAAATCACTTGATCTGGAATTTTTGTTGGAAAACATTCTTTTGGATTATTTTATGTTTTATCATTACTGTTGTTGTTATTATGGTGTGTATATTTATAAACGATATGTGGTTGTCCAGATGAACTCACTGTGGCACAAGTGCAGAGTCAGAAGACAGTTTTGAGGAACCTGTTTCCTCCTTACACCTTCACGTGGGTTCTGAGAATCAGAAGGAGGTCTCTAGGCTTACGTAGTGTCTTTACCCACCGAGCAATCTTGCTGGCACGTATGTACCACCACCAAATGCATTTCCATGTTTTATTTTTATTTGTCTATTTCCCTTTCCATGCATAAAGAGACACGTTGAGAATGCATTTTAGGCAGTTCTTTCCTTTGTTTTGTTAAAATTCTCTTGTATTCTTTTCCAATGTATTTTGGTTGTACTCACTCCACACTGGTCCTCTAGCTTCCCCCAGACCCACCTGAATTGTTCCACTCCCTCCCAGCTTCTCTCACGCACCTACAAATAACCCACTTAGTCCGATATCTGTTACCCACATACTCACTGGCGTCCCTCTTCCCCCATCACCTATGGGCATATCTTTCCATAGTGGTTTAAAACATTTTAAAGAAAGGTAACCGTATTGAGTGTGTTTTCATGTGTTAGGTTCTGCAATCATCACATATGTGTCACTGTATTTTACTTCATAACAACTGTAAGCTTAGCTGACATAGTGACACATGTCCGTTATTTCAGGACTCAAGAGGTTGAGGCAGGAGGATCATGAATTTTAGGGCATTCTGGGCTACATAAGTTCAGCCTTCCTCAACTCCAAAAGTTATAAGGTAACAGGTACCAGCAGTAGCCACTGTGTCAAAGCTAAGCCTTTGTACCACTGAGGATCTCAGTGTTCAGCGGGATTCTTTTTTTTTTAATGTAATTTATTTATTTTTATATTAATCACAGGTTAGGTACTTTGTATCCCAGTCATAGCCCCCTCCCTCATTCCCTCCCACTCTCTCCATCCCTCCCTCATCTCTTCCCTGCCCCCTCCAAGTCCACTGATGGGGGAGGACCTCCTCCCCTTCCATCTGACCTTAGCTTATCTTGTCTCTTCAGGGCTGGCTTCAATGTCCTCTTCTGGGATCTAGCTGGTCTGTTCTTCCCAGGTGTGTGTAGGGGAGGGTTGAAGAGCCAGCCATTGAGTTCATGACAGAAATAGTTCCTGTTCCCCTTACTAGGGTCTCCAGTTGGATACTGAGCTACCATGAGCCACATCTGAGCAGGGGTTCTAGGTTATATCCATACATGGTCCTTGGTTGGAGAGACAGTCTTGTAAAAAACCTCAGTGGGATTCTTGATCCTAATTCTTCATTCTCAGCAGGGAGTCCATAGCATAATGTTTATTGAATAAGCTACAAAACCTAAATATTTGTAAAAGGACTTTTGAAAAACTACTGGTCCCATTAAATCTCTCCATTTATGAACATAATCAGAGGTGGAAACTGGTAAGAAGAAAGTTATCTGAATCCCCCTCCCCTTGGACAAGTTAACCTTGATGTAAAAATGTGGATGTTGAGTAAGTAATTGTATTGATGTGTTCAGATCTTAGGAAAGAAATCAAGCCTAGAAATTAGATATATTATGATACTGCAACCAGCCACTACCCTTAGATACATAAATCCCTGCTTCAACATCGTGGTATAAAAAATGTGATAAAAATGTATTTATTAGCAATTTGGCTAAATTGGGAAGAGAAAGAACCTAATTTTTTCACACTGTGCCTGTGACAGTATATATATATATATATATATATATATATATATATATATATATATCACAAAACAAAACAAAAAACAGGAGATATGTAGACTTAGCTTTGGATTGAATTAATTAGCCCTTTCTTGGGAAAAGAATGACGCAAGCCCAAGTTATCTGAATTTTTATCAGGATGTTTTTGATCTCTGATAAACACTGTGATAATGAAAGAATCAGACTAACTTTGTAACCTATGTTTCTCTTAGTTGCCTTATAGCTTATATTTTCGAGTTTTAGGCCCATGATAATTAAAGCCTCTTAGTGCTTCTTCAGAGAACAGAGGAATGTAAAAATTCCTGACATTGCCATTTTTGGGGCAGAGATAAGAAAGAAAACAAGCAGAGGTCTCTACTAGGTAAGAAATCACCAGGCTGGCACCTGTGAGAGAAACTTTGTTTGAGAATTGGGCCAAATGGCTCCATCTTTCTCCTAAATGGCTCCTGACCTTTGACCAAAAGCTTATAGCCCCCACTCCTCAGAACAGACAATCACTCTCCCACCTTTAACTGCAGCTATATCTCAGATGGCAGGAAATTCCAAACTGACTTAAAGACATAAATATCCCCCAGATATTTATGACAGGACTGACCGGACCTAAGGGTGCCCAGAACCAACTAATTATTTTAAAAGAACAACTACCTCATCCAATCCTGAACTGCCAAGATTGTACCCTCCGAGAATTCCCGCGCCTTCCTCCTTAAAAACCCAGGGTCTTTGTCTCCCGGTGGCACTCTTTGTTAACTAACAGGAGTGTCCCCATCGCCCATTGGAATTAAAAACCTCTTGCAATTGCAGCGGTCCATCTCTGCCGAGCCTTTTTTCATGTGCCTCTTTCTGTAGTTGAGCCCCTGCTGAGCCTATTAGGATTCTGCTGGGCCTAACAATAAGTCACAGGTAGAGCTAGAAAAATGCTCAGGATCTTGTTTTGGAGTTCAATAGTTAGCAGCTGGACAGAAAACAAATAACAACTGGAATGCAGGAAATGAAGTCATGGGTGCTTCAAGATAAAATGATTTTTGAACACGACTGTGGGAAGCCAGGACTAGATGAAATGAGAGATAGATTTTAGGGACAGGCCTGAGCATTGACATTAGTGTGGCCAAAGTGTTTGATAAGAATGTAGGTTTGTTTGTTTATTTTAATGCCTTTTTTTTTTTCATTTTTTTGAGACAGCATTATTCTGTGTAGCCCTGGCTGTCCTGAAACTCATTCTGTAGACCAGGTTGGCCTCAAACTCACAGCAATCCACCTGCTTCTGCCTCCTGAGTGCTGGGATCAAAGGTGTGCGTTACCAATGCCCAGCTGGGTGTGTGAGTTTGTAACAGTTTGAAGTGTTAAAGAGCAAGTTAAGTTTTGCTGTGAAGGAGCCAAGAACGGGTCAGCAGCCAAATGGGCCCATGAGGCCCGTGAAAGGGATAACACGTGGTCTGTGTTAGAATACAGGCCGGACTGCTGCCCGGGCCGTGAGGCTGCAGTAATCTTCCTCTCTCCATCCAGCCTGGTCACAACTGGAAAACTCCCTCTGAACAGACTCCTCAGGGGCCTGGTTTCCAGGAGAATGCTGGGTGTCCGATTCAGGACGTCAAGGAGTTAGGGGAGCTAATGGTGGCAATACGTCCCCAGCCATATGGAGGATCTACCTTACATGCACGTGTTCCTGCTTCCTCCACACGCTCCCACCGCCGGGATTCCCTTCCCCACACTTCCCGGCCACCTTCTAAGTGTCATTTATGCAAATGATACTTTGATTTTCTTCCCTTTAGCAGTCTTTGTCATCTTGGTTTCATAACATTTGCTGTATTTCAAAAATGCAGCTAACAGCACGCAGGCCCTGTGTTTTCTCAGCTGATGAGATGGGTGTTTATTGAGCCCAGCCTTGCCTGGTTGCCTCAGAGCTCTCTGCTTTCCACGCCGCTGCTTTGCTCATTGAAGGCCGGTGCCCTCCAGCTTACTGGTGCTCACTCAGTCCCTGTGGAAGCCACCTGTCATCTGGCCGGGCGTTCACCACAGTTCCTGGCTGCTCAGTACCCTTTGAACTTGTCGGGCTCCATTTGGAGACTTTCCAGCCCATGAGTTCTCAGCCTCGCAGGCAGAACCCTAAAGACTCATCAGCTTCCTTTACAGCTTTCATTTTTCGCTGGAGCACTGGCTTCAGAAATGGGCACATCAGGACTGAATGAATGCATTTCACTGTCTGGGACTGTGGCCTTGGCTTTCTGTTTCTGGGGTGTCAGTGGTTGGGAGGTGACGCTCCTGCCACAGAAGCGGTTTTGAGGGGTTAGGGTGGCAGCAGGGGCAGTTTCCTCACTAGTTCTATGGTTTTGGCTTTGGGTCTTCTCCCTAGAAGATCAACCTTGAGCCTGCTTCTCCATCCTTCTGTTGCCTCTGTGAACTGCCCAATATCCTGAAAAACATAAGATCCTCAGCAGATAAGCCTTCAGTCTGCCTTCTGTAAAAAACAAACAAACAAACAAAAACCTTCTAGGATTACAAGGCCCTCAGCAGCTTTCAGTCATGTCTTTCTGATGTTTAGAGGATTCCTCATTTAATAAGACTCACATGGAGTCCTAATGTGTGTGTGTGTGAGAGAGAAAGAGAGACAGACAGACAGAAGCAGACAGAGGAACAGACAGACAGGCAGAGACAGAGAGGCCAGGGACAAGATTGTCTTCAAAAACACACCCATGTGACCTATATTCTCCAATTAGACTTCACATCTAGTAAGAGATTCAACTATGAACTCGTCAGTGGATTAACTCACAGAAGGAGTTAGGACCCTCATGATCCAGTCATCTCAACAGGACCACTGGCTGGGCACCAGGTCTTCAAAACACAAGACTCTGGGGACATTTTAAATCCTAACGGTCAGGTCCAAAAGAAATGGGACAGATGGCTAAATGTGGTGGCTATTAGCATATCAAAGTGTCTGCTGGGCTCCAGGCTCACTCAGCGCCTGGGCCTCCTCCCGCCTGCAACCTTAAACTTCTCCAGTTCATGGGCTTTGCTTTCCTTCCTCCAGCTTCTCATTTTTATATAACCCTGCCATTTCAGCCATGTGCCTTCTTGGTTCTCTTCTCTCTGTCTCTCTCCTTTTTCTCCCAAGACCAGACTGAGCTGTGCCATGTGAGGAGAGGGGGGAGGGGAAGGAAGAGGGAAGAGCAGGGAAACCAGGGGCAGCAGACAGGAGGCCCGAAGGTACAAAAACAAAACAAAACAAAGACAATCAAACAAACAAAAAACAGGTAACCAAAATGGCTGGATTCTATATGGAAGAGCAGCCCCGACCCTTGGGCTAGGGAGATCAGGTAGGAGCGAGATAGGGCAGCCAGGAGGGCCTTGTACCTTAGGGACAGAGGGATGCAGGGAGAACCTGGGGCCCAGTGGCAGCTTTGATATGTCAGCCACTTGTCCCAGTTTGAAACCTAATACCCATCTACTTACACTCAACAGAAAACCAGCCAGGTAGCGGGGGCACACGCCTTCAATTCCAGCATTCGGGAGGCAGAAGCAGGAGGATCTCTATGAGTTTGAGGCCAGCCTGGTCCACAGAGTGAGTTCCAGGACAGTCAAGGCTACACAGAGACACCCTGCCTTGGAAGACCAAAAGAAAAAGAAGTTCAACTGAAAACTAAGGTCAATGCAGCAGGAGAACCACTTTCCAGAACTGCTGCTCTTGTGGTCCCTGAGGGGGCAGTTGGTACAGGTGGAATTCTGGGTGTGTTTGTCTTGATGCTCTGTTTTTCTTGTTTATTTTTCTTGTTATTAGTGAGTGAATAGGGCAAAAGCAGTGGAACCTCCTATTACTATCAGAATAGTATAAAAGGCCTAAGGTTTGTGTACATAAAGAATGGAAAAGAATCAAAGGCCTCACCCAGAATATTCTGGTTGCAGATGTTTCCAGACTTACCTGTTTCGGGCGGAGGACTCAGAGATGCAGCCTGGCTCATATGGAGAATGCTTCTATCAGGAGTAAAAGCTTTATGTAGATGAAGGAGTACATTTTTTTTTTGGCTATATCCTTCTAAATTTGGAGGGTATAGCATTAATAGATGAAATTGTAGAATTTTCTTTTGGCCTAGAAGCACGGAAGGGATTTTTCAAAACCAATCTTCAAAATGACAAGTTGAATACAAAACTGAATAGGTAGAAGCAAAAGTTAAATATTTATCTTTAACGAAGGAAACTGGTATGACTCAGCAATACTCCTAGTGTGTGTGTGTTTACACAGGCCAAAAAAGGGCACATTCACCCAGCACTGGGATATTTCCATGTTTTTCTGTGCATTGAGAGCCATCAAAGGCTCCATGTTTGGGGTATATAAATTTGGCAAATTCACACAATGGAAAGTGAAAAGTAATACTTGAACATATGGATAGCAACATGAGTGGATCTTGAAATCCTATGGCTTGGAGAGAAAAAGTACAGAATAAAACAGAAAATTAAGTATCACTTAAATATGCAAATTAAAATCAAATATGCATATAAGAACATAAAATATCCATTTGTGAGAACAGATACAAATGAAAAGATACACATTACATATATCAGAACCAGCCAGTCCACAGATGAGCACTCAGAAGACTTAGTTACGGAGAACACTTGAGACGTTTGAGACCAGCCTGGGCAACACAGAGTCAATCTTTTTTTTGTTTGTTTTCATTTTTTCGAGACAGGGTTTTGTTTTTCTGTGTAGCCTTGGCTGTCCTGGCCTCGCTTTGTAGACCAGGCTGACCTGAAACTCACAGAGATCTGCCTGCCTCTGCCTCCCTGAGTGCTGGGATTACAGATGCGCGCCGCTGCACCTGGCTCATAGAGTCTATCTTAAAAGAAAAGAGAGGATAATGAGGAACACGAGTGAGTGCGCCCGTCACCCACGGAGGTGATGCTTCCGGGAGGATAGCGAGGGCGCAGGAGCATGGGATGCAGAAATCCGGGGCCCTTGGTTTCTCCGTCTGTCTTGTGGAGGTGAATTACTCTAACTCATCCTTGCAGGTGATAATTAGGCCATAAAAATGCAGTTAATTAGAAGCTGGAGGTATGGCTTTCTTCTTGAAAGCTCTTGCTCCTCCCCCAGAGGACTGAGGTTCAATTCCCGGCACCCACGTGGTGTCTCACAACTGCCTGTGACCGCAGTTCCAGGGATCTGACACCTGCTTCTTGTCCATGCTGGCACCAAGCACACACACGGAGCACATACGTACATGCAGGCAAACACTCATGTGCATAACATAAAAACAACTATTTTTAAAGCACAAATAAAATCCTCGGGTACTCCATTTCCGGTACTACCTCATGTGAAAATGCAGTCCCCACTGTGTTTCCAGTTTTCCCGTCTTCCTAACGTTCCTGTCAAGCCTGGCAGCTCTTTGGCAATGTAGATGCTTGCTACATTGTGAATAGCACCACAGACTATAACAGATAGGCTCAGATTCATACATTTGTATTGACAGCTAGGCAAGTCTCCGCTCCGTGTGCCGCCTAACTGGTGCCGCTCCCAGAGAGGAGCAAGGACATGCTCATCTTCAATATTCGTCTTGGAACTTTAAATTAGTTTAAATTTTTAAATTTTACATGTATGGGTGTGCTGCCTTTATGCATGTCTGTGCACTGTGTGTGTGACACAGGGTGTCAGGTTCTCTGGAACTGCAGCTTCTGATGGCTGTAAGCTGGAAACCAAACCCAGGGCCCCTCCTACACAGCCTGTACTAGCTGGGCCGTCTCCAGCCTCTAGCACTCACCTAGCCTCCAAGTTTTCAGAATCATCGAGACATCTTCCCCTTCTCAGAGTAGATCGTGTTTTCATTTTAATAGTGTGTATGTCTGTGTGTGTATGTCTGTGTGTGCTGACATGCCTTGGAAGGATTTTGAGAAGACCTTCCACTAGGAGTTACACGCATATGGGATTTGAGATATTGAAGTGGGAAAGGGGAAAGTAAACACTAGAAGTAAAAGTGTTATGGTTAGAAAACATCAACTGCACTTGAAAAATGCCATGCCCCACCCGGCCCCGTGTCTCCTTGCAAGCATGCTGCAGACTCCATATGAGGTAAGTGTCCACACAACAGGACAAGACAAACTTCCGGGAAGACTTTCCAAGCTGATGCTCTGCATTTAAGTGACTATTGATTTAAATAATTTCATGTATACTCTTTGAATCAATCATCTTTATAAAAAAATATTACACGGCCTAAATTGGTTTTTCCCCATTTTGGCCTAAGAGAGCCGAAGCTACCGTTATGTCTAGATTTATCTATGGTTACTATGGAGATGACTTACTTTGGTCTGGATCTACACAGACATTCTGGAAGGGAGGGGAAATTGGGCTATTGAGTTCTTTAAAGGCCTTGTGGGATGAGAGGAGCAAGAGCTGCTGACATTTTGCTTGAGATTCCTGAGCAGCATGAGGAGAAGGCCTGGGATGGGGAGGAATGCGTCGTAGTTTTAACCTTGAACACACCACTGTTACGGCTGAGGAGTCCTTCAGTTCACGATTCTTTGGCTTCAGAGAGCTGTTTTACTGCTGCTTATAACCTGTTTTTGGATGTTTATAACCTGTTCCAATGGATTCAACATTCTAAAGCACATATAAATTCTACTCAGAGTTAATGGAGAGAGGATGGAAAAGAATTTTTTTAAAAAAACTGATGCCTGGCAAGTCTGAGTTTGAGACCTCTTCTGTTCTAAGTAAGGTGCGTGAGGCATGAGGCTGGCCTGGTACTCTGCCAAGGTCTCATTCTCTTCCTGGCGTGCAGGCAAAAGCATGTGTATTTACCTTCTGTCCACATTTTATCCCTCCCCAGTTCACATGTTCCCTAGGTTTATTTCGAATCCCTGTTTAAAAGGGAAAGCGAATGCAACATTTGTGTTCTACTACCTCATGTGCCAGTGAAATGGCTTTACTGCAGAGTTGTAAAATTAATAAATAATCTCAGTATTAAGTAAATTATGGAGGAGGGCTGGAGAGATGGCTCAGAAGTTAATCTCTTCCAAAGGTCCTGAGTTCAATTTCCAGCAGCCCCATGATGGCCCACAACCATCTCTAATGAGATCTGGTGTCCTCTTCTGGTACACAGGCATACATTCAGAAGAACCCTATATACACAATAAATAAATAAATCTTTAAGTAAAGTATGTTCCAGAATAATGTGCCCTCTACCTGTGCCTCTGAATGCAGCCTAGCTTTGTCATCTTGAACTTCTGGTGGTATATAGAATTCTCTCTGGGAATAGTTGAGATGTAGGTTTTTAGTAGAGTTGAGAAAGAATGTTCCTCTGGTCTTCTGTGACACCCAAGACTTCACCATGTGACACTGTGTTCTTCATACTTTGTTTCCTTTGACAGACAGTTGGAAGAGGCAGCATTACACTGACCCCTTAGCAGTGGCTAGTGATGGTTCAAAGAGGGCATACATTTATATAATGGGTTAAGAACTGGTTATGGTGAAAATCACCAATAAAGACAGAGTGACCCTTTTTTATTTGGGACATGAAGAAGCTGGAATAATTACTCATAAGCCATGAAACCTGCTGATGAATTCCTGCAGCACCTGACCTTCTCTCATTGCACCTTGCATCCTAAATCCTAGTGTACTGAAAGCTCTAATCAAGTAACGTAGAATGAACCCTGGGGAAAGTGGGACTCACATCCCAAGCGACTTTGATTTCAGGTTGAGGAAACTGGATGTTCTCAGCACCTTTGTAACATCACATTGCATGAAAGGCTCTCTGCTCCTGCTCCTGATGTTGAATTTGGGGCGGTGCTTGAAGCCTCATATTTATCTTACTTGTCCATTCTATGTCCCATTTTTGTCTCTTCTTTTCAGAACTGTTCATATTTCAGAATTTCCTTTGTTTTCCTCTGCTTCAGGACTCCATGCCTTCTTCATTGAAGATTATACCAACAGAGCACCTTACTTTGAACTAAGTTATTTCATGAAACATCAATAAACCCTAGTCAGCAACAACGGAGTCACTTATACCAAGTGTCATTTAATCAAATTATACTTGAAAATGGGCACGCTTTTCAGAACAAAGGAGACTCATAGCACTAGTCCAAAGGGACCAAAACTGAGCCTGTGTGTTAAAGAAGTTTTTGCTTTTTGGACAGTCTAAGGAAACTAACTTTGCATTAGGCCATTCACTTGGCATCTCATTTCTGTACTCTTCAGCTTTTTATCTATACAACCCTCCCTTTATTTTAGGCTCATTTGTCAGACCATCATTCAATATTTAAATGGAAGGTTGCCTGATTCACTAAATGCTGCACACACAAAGTCTTTCCTATCTTTAAACTCAATGTGTTGACATTTTATGCTTTGCTACAGCCCATCACTTGGCTTTCAGACTCTTCCTGTTCCGATAGGATGGGTAAATCTCTTATCGCCTGCGATACCCCTCACACAGAGCACTAAGTTGATGATCTGTGACCTCTAGAATCCAGTTGAACTTCTTTTCTTGGCAGCGAAAAATTTTTTGTTGTCTCCTAACCAGCCTTCCTGAGCTTATCTACAAAAGCCACTGACATAAAGCCTACATTCTTAGCAATCTAGTTGTTTTATAATATTTCCCCATGCATGAGGAAATAGCATGAGGGAGTTTTAAGTTGGGAGATTACCTTCAGCAGTCAATCATTATCTCAAGGATAGAGCGGTAAAGGTGGTACATATTGTTATCCTCCAACACTGTCAGTTTCTTTTGGAGAAGCCCACCTAGGATGCCAATGAAGCTCCCCTGTGGAATCCTGTGGCAGGGGTGTAGCATGAAGGAATGGATGTGGACTTCCTCTGGGAGCAAGGGGTGGTGGTGTATGAAAGGATGATCAAGGATCTGAAAGTAGAGGGGAAGAGAAGGAGATCTGGTGCTTCTGGCCCATTGTGTCTGCTTAAACTTCCGGGAAAGGTCAGATGGCTCTAGGCAATCCTGGTGTTTGCTGGGCTGGTGATACAGCAGTCTTGTGATTGGCCTGAGATGAGAAAGACATGCTGACCAGGGTTCAATTGAATGTCAAGGAAAGGGAGGAGTCCAGTTGGTGGAACCCACTAAAAACTAGCACAGAGGTCACTAGGGCACAAGCCAGGAGGCATGAGCCAGGCTTATGACTACCCTTCTTGAAAGTGAAGTAGGCTGTTATGGTCTGACAGCTCCTCACAACTCATGTGTTGGAGTGAGATCCTCACTGTGGAAGTAATAAGAGACAGGGCTGTGGGAAGTCATTAAGTCAGGAGGGCTCTGCTTCGTGCTTCTGGTTTCATTCCTCAAGGAAGAGCAAGAGAGGAATCTAGCTCAGTTTTACATCTCTCTTCTGCCACATGGAGACAGAGTTCATACATTTCTTTCTTTCTCTGTTTGAGATAATGTCTCATGTAGCCCAGGCTGGCCTAGAACTTGTCATGCAGTCAAGAAGGATGAGATTTTCTTTGCCATCCCCACCCCGCCTTCCCAGTGCTGGGATTAGAGATGTCTAGCACCACACTCAGCTTCTGAGTTGCTACAGAGCCCCACGTGTTCCAGGCAAGCATTCCGCCAGCTAGGCTAAGGCTAGCTTTCTCCCTTTTCCCCTTCTCTCATGTCTGCCATGTGTGAATATTTAGAAGGCAACATCTCTGGAGAGTAGACTTTCACCAAACACAGTTCCTCTTGGTACCATGACCTTGAAATTCTGAGCCCCTAAAACTGTAAGGAAATAAATTTCTTTTCTCTACACATTACTCCTCAAATCTAGACATTTTGTTATAGTAGGACACAAAGACTAAGGCAGATACTTCATTAGAGTAAAGGTAGGATTGGCAGGAATTGCACCAGGCTGAGGCCTCATTTCAGGGCAAACACTAACCTGAAAATTCCATGATGGATTAAGCTAAAGAATATCCCAGTCCTGGGAAAGTATGGCTGCTGTTTGCTTGTACTAAATGACCCTTAAAAAAAGGATGCTTCCCCCTCAATTTTACTTTTATTTTCATGCCACCAGTATGTACATGATATTACGTACCTATAATGACTAGGCTCCCGAACTAAGACACTTAAAATCAGCCTTTCCAAGACTGACTTAATGGACTTAATATGATTCTCTCCGGTTACACCCACTTCCCTGAAAGCAACATAACCAATCCTCCTGGATGAAGGAACATCCGGCCGTGTGCCTACATCTCTTCGTCTTTGTCTGTTTTCGTGCTGTTGGCTGATCTGTTCACAGTAGCTTGGTTCTGGGACCAGCAGAGTTGATTCTCCTATACCAGCGCCATTGTGAAAATTTCTCTGAATACAACAAGGCCTTTTCCTTAGTCCTTTCTTCCCCCCAATCTCTCTACTTCTATCATTGGTTCTTAAGGACTTTCTTTTACTTTTTGATAGAGGGTCAGAATGAAATCAAAAGCGAAGTTTCCTGGAGGATGGTGGGACCCAAAGGCAGAATAATTCTCAGTTCTAAATCTAAGCTCCTTGGTGAAGTAGAAAGAACCCCTGGAGCTGTTTCTCTTGAGAAAATTTCATTTACTGGATGGAATGTCAAAAGATATCAAACGGGTGTCATTGAGAAAAAAATACTTCCCAGCTTCTAAATTCTTTTCAAAACAAATATGTACATTTGATACTGTGAGCTTTGAATGTGCAAATATTGACTCAGCAGATGGATGGTCCCTGGTCCAACCTAAGGGTTGGGACTATTATGACTCTGACTAAGGGTTATGTTCTTTTTCCTTCCCGGTTGGTAAATTTGTCTAGAATGAGATGGTTTCCCACCCAGGTTACCAGAATCCATTCCATCTGTGTGTAACAGGCTCCCTGTCCATACTCCTTATGATGGAGGCTCAACCTTGCAAATTCTTTACAGACCAGTCACTAGGAGATTTGATGATAGTCTCAGGTTGCTTTATTTTTTGAGTGTTAATATTTTCTATTTTAGGAACCCTGAGTGATGGAATTTTGAAATACTCTCAGATTTTGTTTTAGAGATTGAAAAAAAAAAGATGAACTTGAGCCCTAAGCTGTGAAATAATATATTTCATGAAATGATAGGCTCAAATGCAGCGTATTGTTGCATGCTCTTAGGTAGGGTGGACAAAGTAGGATTCTCATGGTCAAGTCCTCAGCATCATCAGGTATGACCAGAAGTGCTGTGACTTAGCAAGGTCTAAAGTTTCCACCTTTCAGGTGAAGTGTGAGCAAATCATTAGTACAGCGTAGTTCACAGAAGACCAGAAAAATCATCCTGAAAAAGTCAACCCGGAAGATTGTCATTTACTGTTTTCAGTATATGTACATGTGGGTGAATGAGTGCATTTGTGCGTGTGATTCTCAAGGGCCAGAGGAGGCTGTTAGGGTTCTCTGCTACTCTCTGCTTCATTCCTGTGAGGCAGGGTGTCTTTGCTGAACCCAAAACTTGTGTTTTTCAGGTAGGTATGAGGCCAAAAGGTCCCAGAAACCCTCTTGTGTTTCCCACCCCACTTTCCCACCCCAGCTTTTTCATGGGTGCTAGGGTGAGTCCTCAGACCTGCATGGCAAGCACCCTCAGCTGCGGGGCCATCTCTCCAGTCATGAGGTTGAGGCTTTAACTCGGTGCTCGCATACTTGTCAGTCAAGTACAAGCCCCAGGTTCAGTACCCGTGTGGGAAAAGGGTTGAGGTTGGTGGGGTAGGAGGGGTAGGAGGGAGTGAAGATAAGATCTCTCGGAGTAACTTAGAAGGACCTCAGGTTTCCTATCCTCTTGTCTCAGCCTCCCACGTGTTGGGATTACATTCGCACCTCCACTGTACATGGCTCATGTTAAGTCGTTGTTAAATGAACACGCTGATTGTGTTACTGAGACACACAGGAAACTGCCGGAGAGTTTTCTCATATAGGCTCCAGTCACTTTAAGGACTTCTTTAATCCCAGCACTCAGGGAGGCAGAGGCAGGTGGATCATTGTGAGTTCAAGGCCAGCCTGATCTACAAAGTGAGTCCAGGACTGCCAAGGCTGCACAGAAAAACCCTGTCTTGAACCTTTTCACACACACACACACACACACACACACACACAGAGAGAGAGAGAGAGAGAGAGAGAGAGAGAGAGAGAGAGAGAGGTGTCTCCATGTGTTCTCCAATTCCTTCTCAGAAGAGATTCTACAGAGTAAGAGGCCTGGATCTGAGGGCCGGATTTCCCCTCTTCTGTTTCATGGTTCTAAAACCCCTGTTGTCATGTAGCACTTGAAGAAGAAATAACCCAACAGTGCATTTAGAATGACTGTGGTTTGTCTAAAATCTTAAGCAACTCTGCATGCAGACACATTTTCTCTGGGACTCAGCTCTTGTCCTCTTTGGTGCAATGCAGGTAGTGTTAGCCCTGGATGGAAAGCCAAGGACGCTTCAAGGCCAGACTTGAGGACTTTCAGTCATTCCTCACCTGGTCCTTGGCTGTGGTGATCATGAGGAGGTTTCTCAGGAACAGAAGTTCCTGGCAGTAAGTCCTCAAATCAATTTCCCGAGCATTATTTTTGGAGTGAAGTGGGCCTCTGGGATTTTTGGAGGTTAAAGAGAAGAGCCCTAGAGTTCTGAAGCCTTGTCTCATCTGTGCACAGCCTCATGCTGCCCCCCTGTGGAGCGTTTGATATTTGCCAGCTTCTTTGCTGATTTAGGCTTTTAATAAACATAGACAAATAAGATTCTCTACTCTAGCCTTTCTTGGGAGAATATGTTATTTTTCTACTTTGGTCAGATTACAAATTTTTAAAACAAAAACTGGGTCATGAGGAAGCCCCCCAGAAACCTTCTCTGTGTTAATTTCTTGTTACAGTCCATGGCCATTCTAACCAACTGGTCTTCATGACTGATAAATTTACATGTTTGAAAAAATAAATTTACAAAGTAGAATAGGTGCTGATAATTCTTTCATTGTTTGTCTCAATCAATAATAGTGCTGTAATATGATTATATCAATCTTTTTAATTACAAATGCCAGATTTCCCTGCAGTGAACGTAGGGAGAGAAATTGTGGTATAAATGATGTGCACTTATGAATTTAATATGCTATTAAATTTGGAGAATGCAGCAGAGGCTTTCCTTAGTTTTATGTTTGTGCGACTCTGTGCTTGTTTGTTTGTTTTGAGACACGGTTTCACTTATCCAGCTGTCCTCAGACTCACTGTGTAGGGGAGGCTGCTTTGAGCCCATGTTTCTCATGCTTTCACTTCCCAAGTAATGAAATTGCCCAAATAGTTAAGTGTTAAAGTGGCTTTGGGCCCGGAGAGATGGCTCATCTGTTCAGAGTGACTTTTGTTCTTGCAGAGTATGGAAATTAAGTCTTCAGACCGCCATCAGTTTACAACCTCTCAGCTGCCTGTTCTGCCCTCTGTGGATATTCACACCCACTGTACATGCTCACAGGTAGGCAGGCATACAAACACACACACACACACACACACACACAGAGAGAGAGAGAGAGAGAGACATACACACATACAGAGACATACACAAAAGAGAGAGAAACATATATACACACAAATAAAAATAAATATATACCATTAACTAAATAACAAAGTAGTTTTGAGCCTGGTGTGGTGGTGAATGCCTGGAATTCTAGCACTTGGGAGGTGGGGGCAGGAAGATGAGGAATTTCAGGCCAGCCTCCTTTACATAGGGAGTTTGAGTCGAGTGGGGACTACATCATATCTTGTTTCAACTGCAGCCCCCTCTAAAAGAATCTACCAACCAATCAAACCCAAACCCAAAGAAAATGCTTTTTATTTTCTGCTCTACTATGTAATGGCTGCTAAATCTCAAGCAGGATTTAATTTCTTTGCATCTCAGTTTCTTTCTCCCTAAAATGGGGAGAACAATGCCATTTGTGAGACTTCTGGGACAATTTCTGTTGAAAAGAATGTTAGCAAAGGTATAAGTGGAAAACACACCTGAAACCCAGCCGCCTTGCAGTCTGAGGTAGGAAAACCACACTCTTGAGACTGGTCTGTTACCACCACCATCACCAGCACCATCATTACCACAAACATCACCACTATCACCAAGTAAGGAATAGACCACAAAAGAACACCAAAACCAACTACGGAAAAGCGATTGCACTCCAGGAGTGTCTCATCAACTTGTACATGAGGCTGCTCTCATGTGCTCTCCCTTTCTCCTGGACATGTCCTTCCCTCCCCACAGCACCTGGGAGGAGCAGAAACATAAGACCTTAGGTCTCTTAGGAGAACCGCTCCACCTACCAAAACCTTCTCTGGCATGTAAAACCAGTTTGCTCTAAGAACAGATGCAAGGACCACAACACAGAGGTGCTTAAACTTTGAAGTGCTTAAACTCGACGAGGAAGTGGCAGCTGGTGCTGGGCAGTGAAAACGTGTGGTTGTGGAGAGGCTAGAGTCTAGACACGAAGAAGGCGTGAAGAAACCCAGATCCAAGAAACTTACCTTTGTCAGTTAAAACAGTGAGAACAGGGCTGGGCAGATGGCTTAACAGTTAAGAGCACTTGCTGCTCCTGCAGAAGACCAGGGTTCGATTCCCAGTGTCCATGTGGTAGCTTACAACCATCTGTAATTCAGAGGATCCCAATAGGCATGTGTGTTGTGCACACATGTGTGCTGTGCAGACAAACACTCACAGTGTAAGTAAAGTAAGTTAAAAAAAATAGTGAAAACAGGGGCTGCAGAGATGACTCAGTGATTAGGATGCTTCATCGTCATGAGGACTGGGGTTCAGATCTCATTTACTCATTCACAAATATAAGTTTTTTTTTTTTATGGGACAGGTGTTCAAATCAGAGAGTCTAGGTGCCATTTGTATTGTTGTTTCATCTAAGTAGTTTTTCTGATATAAGACACATGCTGGTTTGTTTCTATACACTATGTAATTTAGCATAGCCCAGTAAATATTCAATTGAATTTCTCAAATATAATTGAGCAGCACACAAATAAAGAAAATCAAGGAAAATACTTTCAAACAGAGTCAAGTGGAGGCAGAAAAGAAAATGAGAGCATGTCTTTCTTTCTTAAGTTACAGCTTTGGGAAATTTGATTTGAAAAAAAATCACATATTAAAAATATAAGTTTGATGTTACCTATCAATTTTATCTCTAGAGAGGGCAAAGTCAAGCTACAGCTCTCCCTCACACAGATCATGTAGACTGTTTAAGCATTAGTGGACAGAATGTCCCTGAGAGGGAGGTACGCAGAGGTGCAGACTTTCTGTTCCGGAGCTGAAGTCCTGTGAACTCAGAGGAGGAAGCCAAAGGTGAGACTCCAGAAGACTGGACCAGGGGCCCAGAGCAGAAGACGAGGCATTAAGCAGCCTTCTGTGTGTACTTCCGAGGCAAGCGGATGGGAGGGGTTAGCAGCCTGGAACTCCACTCGGTTTGTGTCATGTACACATCCCTCTTCTAATGATGAACTTGGCAACCTGTGATCTTTTTCTGCCTGTGCTATGTATGAACACACACACACACACACACACACACACACACACACACACACACACCCTTTTTTAAACAGCATCTAGTAACCTGTTAGCAACTTAGGACCCCCAGCTACATTGAGCTATAGGCACACCCCACTGTGAAAGACAGAATACATTTCTCTTTCCTTTAACCACCATGAAACTCAGGGAGATTCTGTTCAATCATACTCCAGTTATGACCAGGCGTTAATGCGTGCGCCTGTGTGTGGAATCTGACTAGAACTAGTTTTGTGTGCATATGCAGTAAGGCAAACTCCGACCTCTAGATGAACTTTTTGGGAGGGTCCCCCATCTGCTGTTTTCCGTCTCTGCATAGTGAGTGTGCATACGATTACAACCAGGAGGGAAGGATGAGCCCAGGGAGCAGGGTTTATTAATCCAAGACTGTCAATCAAAATAGAGAACCACCCATGCCAAAATCCTCACACACCAAGTTCTCCCTTCTCAAAAGGAAACCCCCAGAGTAACCGAGGCCTTTGGTATCCCCATTCCTGTGGCCTTCTGTCATTCTTGACAGCCTATAGTTTTGATCTGCTTCTGGCTTGTACTGTTGCTTCCCCTTAAATATTTCCTGCCTGGTGTTGCCATCTGTGTGTACCCTTGTGCCCCTTCTGTGGGACCAAGAGCCTGGAAACACCTGGACCAGACTGCTGCCACCCAGCAACTATGCCATGCACATGGCGGCTGCACGCTTTGTCTGACAGAACAAGGAACTTGATATCTAAAAAAGTTGCATCCTTACTGACTTTTGAGTTTTGGAGGAAGAAACTAAAATTCACCCTCTTTACCAAGCTAAGTTTTAGTTTCTTTTATATTTTTGCAGACTTCTAAAATATTTGTTGTTTGCTTCCAGGGCTCACAGCGTGTGGGATTTTAAAGGAGGATATTAAAATTACTTTCCCCCCCTCTGTGTCTGATCTCATATGGCTGAAAATCATATTCTCTTTTAAACCGATTTAGCTTGTACCTGAAGTCTAAGAATAGGTACAAAGGGCTGGTATGGCTTTTGGCAGCTAGACTCTGCCAACCCTGTGGCAAATGGAGGGGGTGGTTCCCGGATGGCAGGACCTCCTGGAAGGAGGCCAGGCTGCTGCTGGCGCAGTCGTGATGTCCTCTGCTGAGGTGTCAGTGTGGGGCTTCTACTGATGCTTTCTCTGTCATTGTTTCTAAAAGGCCAAGGTCGGCTGAGGGTCAGTGCTGGAGCAGGACTGGTGTTGGAAGCCGTGTGGCAACGGGCTGCTTTTACAAAGATACGTACAGCAGCCTTTCCCCGGAAGCCGCACCAGCCTTTTCCCGGAAGCCACGCCTCTATTGCAGTGGTACTTTGTTGGTACTTTGTTGTGATTTTTGCCCCAGAGGGCAAGACCAGCAGTATGAGGAGACACTTTTGACTCCCATGATGAGGGGAGGGTTCACTGTTCGCATCGGATGGGCAGGGTTGCTGCGCACAGGACAGCTCCTCTCCACAGGGGATCGGTTGGTCCGTAATGCCACTAGTGCCAAGAACGTGAAGCACAGTTTTGTGTCTGAAGACAAGAAAGCTTAGTGCGCCAACTAGCATTGTCCTAGAACCCAGCACCACTTTCGAGGCCAATGAAAGGCTCTGCCAGACTTGGGGTGTGTGTGTGTCAGAATCTTCACTTCTGTGAGGCCTTCCTATGTGTATGTGTCTTCGAGAGAGAGAGAGAGAGAGAGAGAGAGAGAGAGAGATCCATTTTGAGAAGTAAAACTGACATCTGTGACAGCTTCAAAGAACGAGGTGGTGTAGCCTTAGGCTGACGCATCATAAAGAGGGTCCGGGCAGATGTAGTGTCATTTTAGACTCTACTTCCTTGCTCCCCTTTTCTCCCTTTCTCTCCCCCACTTCCCATCCTCCTTTCTCCTTTCTCTGTCTTCTTTCCTCTTCTGGGTACTCTGCTTCATCAAAGCTGGACCCATTCACTTCACCTCATCCATGGACCACTTTCCCTAGACCTTTAATTTAAAGTCTTTCCCGGTCGTTCTTTGTCCAGCAGAACTCTGGGATGCAACTGTCGACTTCTGGACAAAGAACGGAAGGAGCCCGTCTTTCAGGGATGGCTAGAACACTTCAGGGAGAGGCCCTTGCACTAGGCTGGGGCTCCGGATCTCACCAGGGGATTGCTGATGTCAGAGGCAGTGGACATTTGGGAGTTCCAGAAGCCTGTGATGATACCAAAGTGTTACAGCTCTTGGTTAAGCTGCTGTGCTGAGCACGGCAGAGGTGCAGGCGAAAGCCCATGCTTGGTCGGCTTGCAGCGGAGACACAGGCCTGGTGAGGCCTGGGCCAGGCGGACCGGAGGGCAGGTCTGGCAAGACGAGGCATGGAAGGGGTGCAGGTCAATGGTGGCTGGGGCACTTCCGTTCACCAGTGAACGTGGGAAGCTGGAAGCTAGCAGTGGCCAGCAGTATGTGACCGGCCATGGTGAAAAGCTGATGGTATCATGAAGCATGCGGTACCCAGCGCCCAGCACATTTATTTCATGTGAAATCGGGGACTTAGAAACCTTGGGCAGTGGGAGAGTTTCTGACGGTGAGTGTGTTTGATTGGCTGCCTTCAGGGGGTCAGGGGTACTGGATTTACTTGTAGTGGTTCAGTACTTCATTAACATGTAGTAGCAGGGCATCCTAAGAAGGAAAATTTAGGACTTACTTATCCTGTGTGTGTGGGAAGAACCAAGACACCAAGGCATCTTATTAGCATAGAGTAGGTATCTCCAGGGATGCCCAGGTGGCTGCTAAACAGGTTCTCTTATCAGGAAAGGGTCAGGCCTGTGACCTTTTCCTCTACAGAATATGGGGTTACCAGATCAGGTGGAGAGAACCTGGCTGAGGGAAGGAAGTTCTGTTGCAATAGTCTGAACTCAGCTGTCTAGATATGTCAGGGCTTTGACCTTGTAACAGCAGAGTTCCACAATCCCTGATACTGGGCTGGGAGGAGGAGTAACAGGGACCTTCTAAGTCAAGGGACATCATCCTGAAGGCACTTTCTAAAACATGATAAGATAACTAAATTTTACCTTCCCCTGCACCAAATGGAAAGTCAACAGGATCTTCCAATACTAAATTAATCAAAAGCCAGTGTACCACTATTCTTTACATGCCTTTGCTCAACATAGCTTCCTGTTTGAATAGGCAATCTAAAACTCTGACAGTGTATTACACTGACATATAATAATAGATGAAGAAGTTTACAGTTCCTAAAAGGCTGTGGTTTTCTCAGTAACATTTAATGTCTTGGCCAACAATTAAAACGTTTGTTTTCATGAACTTTTAGTTTAGATAAACCTCAGAATCTGGAACATTTCACTTCTGTATACTTGTTATCCTGGGAACTTCCTTACACCTACATTTTGAACACATTTTGTCATTTATGTTAATTCTTTGCTCTTTTCCTCTTTAAAAAACCTGGACTTGTTCCAAAGCTGAGATGTATTGAATGTAGATCTAAGTCATCTTTGAAAGACAATGAAATTGTTATATGGTGTTGAAAAGAACACTCTGGAAGCAAAAATCCAATAGGCATTTTATCAATTTGATCGAATAAAACCTGTCCTTTTTAGAAATGACCTTTAAAATAAGACTTGTGCTTTCCACTGTGGTAGCCATCTTGCAGTAACTCGCCAAGATGACCAACACAAGGGGGTGGGGGGACACGCTCAAATGCCCCATAAGTGTTACCACGGCAAACCTGAAGAGTCTACAACATACCCAGCATGTCATGGGCCTCACTGTGAACAGCAAGTTAAGAGTCAGATCCTGGCCAAGAGAACCAACATCCTCACTGAGCACATCAAGTGCTCTAAAGGCAGGGACAGCGTCCCGAAGTGTGGGAAGGAGAAGAAGAAGGAGGCCAAAGAGAAGGGCATCTGGGTTCCCCTGAAGCACCGGGCTGGGCCCCCCAGAGAAGCGCGCTGTGTGAGGGCCGACGGGAAGGAGCCCATTCAAAAATAAAATAACATTGTGGTAATGGTCCTGCAGATTTCTCCACCTGGCATTTCTTGGGGCCTCAGTAGGGCTCTAGCAATACCCTCCAGGTTCCCCCCTCATCAATATGCTAATGGAGAAAAGCTACCTGGAATGACAGGCTGAGGGAGAATCACTCTCTTGTGCTCAGAGCCCATCACTGTGAGCACGGAGATTTGTGCCAAGATTTAAGTCAGTATTTGGCCAAATTCCTGAAGAAATTAAAAGGAGATAGAGTCAGAAGAAAGCTTTATTCAGTTAGGCAATTGCATTTCAAGGTTCGTTTTTAAAATAAGGTAGATGAAGCTGGTTTTATGTGAGAGTTTCAAGGACAAGACTTGACTTTAAGTGGAGGGTGCCTTCATCATGTAATACGGACAATCCTTAAAGTAATTATGAATTTACGCTCAGTACCACATTAAGTAAGTCTCCTTCACCAATAATACCTTTGAAAATACAGATATAAAGGAAACATATTTTAGAAGACACCGAAGAGATGTATTCTTATTTTTCTAGGGATCCTTATTCCCCTTTATTTTCCTTCTTGCTTGAACTTAAAGTCACATGTTTCAAGGAGGGAAGGTAGTTTCTGTTGGAAATAAGAAAATCAGTTGTGTCTGCCTGACTTGGTGTGTCACCAATGTTCTGTCAGGATATCTTAGTCCTAAAGGAATGTAAAGTCGGAGGCCACCCTGCTGGAGAAAGACGGTAACAGAGGCAGAGGTTGCCAATGGCACAGTGTCTTCAGGTCTCCCTCTAGGCCGAAATACCGAGAGGGCCCACAGAGAGTATGGAAGCTGGGGAAAGACTATGGCACCAGCCCTATTCCGCTCACCCTGACCCAACCCTCGCCCACAGTGCAGGATGCTGAACCCAGTATTTCATGCAATCAGGGTGCTAAATACTCAAACTCTGTGGATGAGAGTTAGCACCATCAACAGCTACTACAAAACACATTTTGCAATAAGATACATAATAAGGACCATAAGAGTAATATAGATCTCTTAACCTTTCTTTCTTTCTTTCTTTCTTTCTTTCTTTCTTTCTTTCTTTCTTTCTTTCTTTCTTTCTTTCTTTCTTTCTTCCTTGATGTCAAAACATCATTCTCTTGCTTAATTTAAAAAGATGTACAGAAAAAGTTAATACATCTGTGAAATTAGCAAAAATGCTTAAAAATATTAATATGCAATGCAGGTGAGCATTGTTGAGAAAGACCGTGATGGGAGCTTAATTTTTTTCTTATTTATTCTTTCAGAAGGTACATATGTATATTTTGGTGCACAGCATGGTGTTTTAAACATACATACACAAACATGTATACATGTATAAACACATGCATATACACGTAAACATGTATACATGTAAACAGACATAAACACAAACATATATATAGGTATATACACATAATACAAGTATAAACATGTATACTGGCATGTACACACATAAACATATATAGATATATACACACATACACACAAATATGTACACATGTATACATGCAAACGTGAATATACATACTCAGAGACATAAGCACACATATATTTATACACATATATACATAAATATATGCATGCATACACACATGCACACATAAACATATACATAAATACACTTGTAGATACATGCAAACATATGTACACAGTTATACACATAAGGACACATATATGTATAAATATACACATAAATACATATTCATATATACACACACTCATTCACATAGACATATATACATGTATATACACCACAAACATGTATACATACATGCATACACACAAACATGTAGACATGTATACACACAAGTGTACACACATAGCTCACATACATGTATACATGCATGGATAAACACACCCTTTGGAGTGGCTGCACTGAGTTAGTGCATGTATTATTTGTGGTAAGAACATTTAAAGCCTATTTTCCTAGCGATTTTTAAGCGGTTAGTCATCACTATTAACATAGTTGTGCCCTTATTCTTGGCTGAAGTGTTCCCTGTCTTGGCCTATGTTCTTGGCCAAGTACTAGAAAGGCTAACTCCACCTTCTACAGTTCCCCAGCCAATGGGACAGAATACTTGGAATCCGAGATTACACTGATTGCTAGAGCCAGGCGCTTTCCTTTCGTTTGTGTTATAGGTGAGTGTCTATTATAAATTGTTCTGTAAACAGCATTCTACAAATAGTGATGATCTGAGTAAATTAATGGCATAAGGAATGCTAATAAATCCATAGTTCTCATTTGAAGTGCTGATTATGAACATATGCCCGAAAGTCCATTTTGTATTTTCCTATGCTGGAAGAAATTAAAATCTAATATTGCAATGTTTTAAATGTAATACTATGTATCGTATACCTACTTTTTTTTAACCACACCCTTTTCAAGCATATTTTAGAGACAGCCAAGTGAAAATTAATTGATCATGGTTGAGGAAAACCAAAGTATAGGTGAGAGAATACTGCTCTCTAGTGGAAAAACTTAGGTATCGCATATTGAACTTTTTTTTTTTCTTTGAAGACTGTAGCCTAGCGAGCACAGAGGAAGTGGTTGCTTCCATTTTACCATCTGAAAATGATGTGTTGATGTTTATTAAGTACTAAAACTTGAGTATCAACTGATAAAAATTAAAGTTTCCTCACAGCAAAGGAGCTGTCAGCAGAGCGCACAGACGGCCCACAGCGGAGGCGATCCTCTTTACCAGCTGCGCTCCAGACGAGGAGCAAGAACGCAAAATTGCAGAGGATTGCAGAAATCAAAGAGCACGAAAAGAAAGCTGCTAACCAACACATGGGCTAATGAATTGGGTGGGTAGTTTTAAACACGAAACACCAATAGCCATTTTTAAAAAGTACTCCATATCTCTAGCCATGAGGGAAATGCAAATTAAAACTGTTGAGATGCCGCCTCACCTCAGTCAGAATGGCGACCCGGGAAGTCCCGCAAGGAATGCTGTAGAGGATGCCCTCATTCACTCCTGGTGGGGGTGCAAATTAATGCTGCCATTGTGGAAATCAGTTTGGATGTTCATCAAAACCAAAAATAGCTGGATGTAGTGGCACACACCTTTAATCCCTGCTCTTGAGAGGCAGAGACAGAAGGATCTATGTGAGTTTGAAGTTAGGTCGGTCTAGAGAGTGACCTCTACATAGTGAGACCGTGTCTCAAGCAAACAAACACATTAAACATAGGACCATGGCATGACCCAGATATTTCACTCCTGGACATATACCCAGAGAACTCCATGTCCTACCATAGAGGTATTTGCACTCACATATTTGTTAATCCTTTATTCACTATAGCAAGAAATGGAACCAGCCTAGATGTCTATCAACAGAGAACTGGATAATAAAACCCTGGTTTGTAAAAAGAATGGAATACTATGTGGCTCTAAAGAAAAATGAAACCACAAAGTCTGCAAGAAAATAAACGGACTTAGAATGTATAATATTAATCAAGGTCATGCAATCTCAGAAAGGAAAAACCATAGGACCTACCTCGTATGTGAATATCATCGTAGAATACCTGAATGTATGTATGTAAACAAATGTGTACATGGGTATAGTTTGGCACGTGGAAAGTAAAACAAGAAATGTAAGTATTAAGTGACAAAAAGGGGAGAATGCCAGTCATTGAAATGTGAATCATGAACAAGATTCAAAGCTAGTATTTTTCTAGATTTAACTGTTGTGGATTTTTTTTTCTTGAAACCGACAGTGAAAGTGTAAAATCCAAGGGGAAGCCCCACAGCTTCAGAATGTATATTCTAACACTATAGATGTTCAGTGAGATGTACAGACTTTGGGTCTGGCTAATCTCAGTGTGTGGTGACTTTTATTTGCAAATTCAAATTCTTTACAGTAAAATTTTAATTTATTTTTATAAAAATCTTAAAAAATATAAATAATTATGTAAAATCTTTGAATAAACAAAGTACAAGAAAATGGCCTATCATGTCCAGAAAAAAAATATCCAAATTTCATTAGCAATAAAAAACCTGAATTAAGAAAAAAGTTACATTTCAAAAACATTTTCACATTAAAGTATTTGTTTATGTGGTTATACAGTGTTCTGAAAATATCTCCTGACTCCTAAAAGACTGAGCTCTTCCCAGACGCACAGGAAAGCTAATGATAGTTCTTGAGCTCATTTAACCGACTGGGGAGGAAAGCTCAGTGGTTAAGAGGCTTCACTGAGGGCTCTTGCAGAGGACCTGAGGTCAGCATGCACACCAGGCAGCTCACAATGACTTGCAGTTCCAGTGCCCCTGAACTCTGAGGGGGCCCGCACTCATGTGCCTATAGACACACACACAACAGTAAAATAAAACAAAATAAAAAACAAGACTGTGTACTCAAGATGCTGTCCTACTATGTACTCAGCCCATTTAAGTTTAGCTTGCCTTTAGAAGAACATTGTACCCACCATTTTGGTACCCTTGAGGTTATTGTTAATGCATTAATTGATGAAATTTATTGTTGCTGCTGTTGTTGTTGTGTGTGTGCATGCAGAGGACAATTTTGTGGAGTTGCTTCTCCCCTTTCACCCTGCACTCAGCTCGTCAGGCTTGCGCAGAGAGTTTACCTGCTGGAATATCTTACTGGTCTTAATTTTTTTTAATTAAAAAAACTTTTTATTGATTCCTTGTGAGTTTCACATCATGCTCCCCAGTCCCGCTCATCTCCGCATCCCCTCCACCCTTTGAACCCCCCTCCCCAAATAAACACACACACACACACACAAACAACAACACAATAATATAAGGTGTAAGAAACATCTCATTGTGGAAGCTGTAGTAGGTCACAGTGTGTCCCACAGTGTACCCTATTCTTATAGTTACAACTCAGTTAAAAGTCTCAGGACAGTCTCACAAAAGACCCCTGTGCCCTGATCTATTTGGTCCTTGAGGAGCTCCTGTCCTCTCCAGGTCATACTAACTCACCCTTCTTTCATATGGTTCCGTGCACTCTGTCAAAGGGTTGGTTATGTGTCTTAATATTTGCTTTGATACACTGCTAGGTAGAGTCTTTCCGAGGTCCTCTGTGGTAGGCTCTTGCCCTGCTACTTGTTTTCTCCTACATCCAATGTCCATCCCATTTGTCTTTCTAAGTGAGGATTGATCATCTTACCCCAGGTCCTCTTTCTTGTTTATCTTTATGAGACTGTTTCTCCAACCAGGGACCATGTATGGATATAACCTAGAACCCCTGCTTGAATGTAGCAAATGGTAGCTCAACATCCAAGTAGTTACCCTAGTAAGGGGAACAGGGACTATTTCAGACATGAACTCAGTGGCTGAGTCTTTGACCCCCCCCCCCTCGTGGGAGGAGCAGCCTTGCTAGGCCACAGAAGAGGACATTGCAGCCATTCCTGAAGAGACCTGATAAGCTAGAGTTAGATGGAAGGGGAGGAGGTCCTCCCCTATCAGTGGACCTGGAAAGGGGCAGGGAGAAGATGAGGGTGGGTTGGGTGGGATAGGAAGGGAATGCGGGAGGGGGCTACGGCTGGGATA
>CM053766.1:13797010-13825485 GCA_028658305.1 Pachyuromys duprasi | reverse complement strand
TTGAAGTAGTGTGCAAACACTGAGCACATATGAACTAACACAGCTTCTTCTATACGCCCTTGCTGTGACCTGACTTTATTAAAGCATGAATCATCAATCAGTCATGTGCACAGGAAAAGATCTGAGCGTGTGCCTGATAAAACAAAACGCTACAGCTAATCACAGGCAAAGAACTGGAGTGGCTGTCTTTTTTTTTCTTTTTTTTAAGAATCTATAAATGTTGCTTTTGTAATAAAATATAATAAGTATTCTAGAAAAGAATTAGGTTTTTTTTTTTTGATGTTAAAGTATTGGACACAGGAGTTTCCCTAACTCTTGCACAACCCTCTGAACTGAATAGGTACAAATTTTGGGGGGCCTGAAAGGGCTAGAACAATAACCACACAGTAGCCCGCAAACCTGCTGCCGTTTGCCACACGCATTTCTAAACATTGTAAAGACCCTTTAGAAATCTGTGACTTTCCAAGCAACTATAAAAATCTGGGCTATTCAGCACTTTGCAAGACACTGGGACCCTTGCATGGCTGTAAGTTATGACTAATGTAAAAAGGCAGAGTAGAGTAGCACAGAACGAAGTAACTTTGAAAAGAGCGTTAGAAGAAGGCTAACGCAGATAAAATCCTGCGCCCCCTTTTCAGTGGCAACCAGTGATTGCAGTTTGAATTTCCACACAAGTTTAATTTCATTTTTCTTTCTTCTTTTCTTTCTGTGATTTTTAGAGGAAAAAAAAAAAGCTAACACTTTTTTTTTTTTTTTTAGCGTGTAGACTAGATTTTCCGGTGTAGGAACTGGGCCGCGAGGCTGGGGAGGAGAGCAGCAACTCCTGACCCTTGCAGTGGGGCCCTTCCGCATCTTTTCCTCCCGTCCCCATCCCCGTCCCCCACTCCACCCCAACAGAGCAGCAGTCACATAATCCCAGTGCCCCGAGGGGAGCATATTGTAGGCAGCACAATATATTATGTAGATAGTTGCTACCAGAGGGGATACAATGAATGCCCCTTTGCCCCTGGAGAGGAAATGAGACCGTTCCTGAATTGGAGATCTTCAAGACACAAGGGTCAGCGTGGTCCCAGCTGTGTGTCTTTGTGTGACTTCCCACGCTTCAGTTTGTTTAAATGCCCACGAGGAGGGGAACTGGGTGTCTGGGAGACACGGAGAAAAGCAGACAGCCCTTTCTCTTCACTTTTGTGAATCTTGCCTTCCCAGTTCAAAGAAAGGTCATGTCTAGATCATTTCTTCCAGTATCAGAAAAGGAAGTTGCAATTAAATAAAAATTTTTATCTTCATCATTTAAACTTTTTTATTGTGCAGGTCTTTCAGCCCCTCGGTTTGGTTTATTCTTAGTGATTGAGATTGTTTTTCCGATTTCTGTTTTAGGAAGTTCATTGTTGATGTGTTGAAAAGCTTTATCATTATCTAAATTCTTTTGGCATATATTCATTGTCTATGGTACTGTGTTACCTAAGGACATTTTCATGTACAGTGATCATGTTCACCTCTGCATCCCCCCACTCTTCCCTTGCTTTTTCTCCTGTTAGTCCCCTTTGTTCTCCAAGACAGCTGTGCTTCAACCTTCATGGCATACACACACACATGAGTTCACGTATGCATATAAAATGGAGAAATCACATACGTGGTTCTGAGATGTGTTTAATTTTCCCTAATGTGATTGTATCCAGTTGCACACATGTTCTCACAGATATGACTTTATTTTTTATCTCACTGAGTACAGATTGCCACAATAACTTAGCTGTAGTGAATAGTGCTGCAATAAACATTGATGAACAAGTATTTTCGTTATTAGTTGACGTGCTGTTTGGGAAAATGCTTACGAGTAGCCGAGCTGAGCCATCAGGCAGATCTGTTTGTAATCTTCTGATTTCCATATCAGCTTGGCTAGCTTACATCTGCACAAGCAGTGTGTAAGGGTTCCCTTTGTTCACATCTTCACAAGCATTGGTTATTATTTGTTTCCTAGTGACTCTCATTTACTGAGTTATGGAATCCCAACGGAGTTTTGATTTACATTTCTCTGATGGACAGCAAGCTGCACATTTTAAAAAGATTGTTGGTTATATGCACTTAATATTTTGAAAAGCATCTATTTATTTCATTAGTCTGTTTGTAGTGTGATTCTCTAGTGCTTAGGTGTTTGTGTATTCAGATGCATAGCTAGCAAGTATTTTCTCCCATTCTGCAGGCTATCTCTTCACTTGATTAATTCTTTTCTCTAGTGTGAAAAAGCCTTTTGCTTTCATGGGGTCTTGCTTGTTAATTGTTGTTATTACTTTCCTCGTAGGACTGCCTTTGCTATGTAGCAAAGGTGCTGGCATATTTTCATTATTGATTTCATTTTATTAATTGATTCTAGTAATTTACAAATGTTTTCCATGGCAGACTGGTCATCCAAGAGCGTATCATTCAGAATCCATGTGCTTATTTAGTTTATCTTTCAATTTACTTCTAGTTTTATCTCATTATGATCTGATGAGAGGTGAGAAATCATTTAAAAAATTTCATTTGTTGACTTTGGAGGCTAGATTGCATTGAAGTACAATGAAGTACGTAGGGAATGTGGGCATTTTCCCTTTCACCTAGCCAGGGTCATGGCAGGCAAGGCTGGCCGTGTACTGACGCCAGGGCTTCTGGGGGCTGTAGTCCAGGAAGTGGCACTTAAAATTCCCCTGTATGTATGTGATCAAATATTCCAAACCCAGGGATGTGAAATGCTTTGTTTGCCATCCCAGGGTGTACCCAGATGAAGGGGGAGCCTGAGATGTCTTGAGCTCTCTGTGATTCTGTCAGATGCTCCTACTGACTTGTCTTCTGTGTGCAGGGAATAGGGAGCTGAGCTGCTAATAAACTAGCTGGCCAGGGTCATCAGCCTTTACAGCTCTGACTCTTTCCTTCTGTTACCTTTCTATTTCTTTTTCATTCCCAGTCTTCCCCCGGCGACCCAGTCCAGAACCCTTGTCCGGGTCAGTTAACAATTGATTCCTGGTGTAGAATGTGATTTACTGTACAGGGCAGTTTAACTCAGAAGTCAGTTTGTTTGTTTGTTTGTGTATTTATTTATTTATTTATTTATTTATTGCATATTTACTATCATTATATCTGCTTGGTGTATTTTCTTTCTCTGTTTTTTTTTTGTATGTGTGTTTTGTTTTGTTTCAAGAAATGAGAAAAAACTAGAAGTATATTGAAAGAGAAACTATATAAACACATGGATTCTGAATAATATGTTCTCAGGTGACCAGTCTGCCATGGAAAACATTTTTAAATTACTTGGTAGCATTGGCTGTCCTCAACTTGCTTTGTAGAGTAGGCTGGCCTTGAACTCACAGCCATCTGTCTGCCTCTGCCTCCCTAAGTGCTGGTATTAAAGGTGTGTGCCATCACACCTGGATTATTTCCTCATCATTAACATCTAGTGACCTTCTTTGTATTGTCTGATCCACTTTGATATAAAAAATGGCCGCTCTGGCTTTTAAACCTGCTTCCACTTGCATAGTGTTTGGTTTTCCATGCCTTAACTTTTAGTCTCTCTGTGTGTCTGTGCTACCAATAGGCACCTTTCTTCCTACTTCTTTTAGCTAACAAGCAATTAGAAGTTTTAAATTCAGTTGGCTCATCTGAATAAGGTTTTTTATTTTGTTTAGGAGTTAGAATCTCAAACTATAGCCCATGCTGGATTGGCACTCATTATGTAGTATAAGTTGGTCTTGAAGTTACGGCAAGCTTCCCGCTTCATCCTCCTGGGTGCTGACTCTATGTGTTGGCCATCGTTCTCACCTAGTCTCCGTTTCTTCATTAAGCAATCTAGGCCATTTACAGTTAAGGTTTTTAAAAAATTGTTGGCTGGCTTTCATGTTTGTTCAAACACTATTCTGAATTCATCTTTAGGAGTTTGTTGGGTTACATTGTACATGTTTTGATTCCTAGTTTTCATTTATCTATTCCTTTAATTTCCCCTCAGTTTTTGTATTTGTAAGTGATTTCATTTCTTAATATAAACATATATCATAACATATAAAATATGTTATTCCTTTAAGTGTCTTCTGAAATGCTACCTTAATGTTATGAATTGCTTAAGTTTGAGTTTGTCGTGGAATTTCTCCATCAGTTTTGAAACATCACTGGATATATAAACCTTGGTTGGGAGTTATTAGTTCTCACAGCTTGGAGCATAACATTCTATACTTTTCTGATGTTATTCACTTGAGTTTGGCTTTGTGAGTTGGTGTTTTGCAGCTTTTACTATATATTTTTTTCTTCTGTAGTCTTAGTCTTTTAACTGTAATATTAGATGCATTGAGTCTTCTTCAGTTGTGTCCACTACGTGCTCTAAATGCCCCCAATGTTTGTATGTCCACATCTTCCCCCAGTGTGAAATTCTCTGCTTTAATTTCATTGAGTGTGTTTCCTATGCATTTAGCTTGAATCTCAGCTCCTTCTGTCATATGGATTGTCAGTCTTAATAACCCACTGAGTCCAAAATTAGTGCTACCCAAATGTGTGTGGCTGCAAAGCTTTCCTCTGGAGTGTGGTCGCCCAGCAGAGGCCATACTCCTAAAGAAAATGGAGTCTACCTCTCCCAGCAGCCATCAGCTGCCAACTGCCTACAGGTATGGGTGAGGACTCCTAAGACCCTCCCTCATCTGTGCAGGAATGTTGACTAGCTTGAACTTGTACAGGTCTTATGCAGGTAACCATAGCTTCTGTGAACTCATGAATAAAGTAGCTCTGCTCTGTCCAGAAGACACTGCTTTGCAGATGTCCTCCCTTACCTCAGGCCATCTTTAATGTGCCTTCTTCCATATTTCTAGAGCCTTGGGTCCAGCATGGCCTAGTGCTTTGTACTAATTATTAATACAAACAATCCCTCATACACCCCAAAATGATGTTTGTGTTACTTTGCCTCCTGATTGGCTAAATAAAACTTCCTACGCCTGAGCAGGACAAAGGTGCAGTGGACAGGGCTTTGGTTCATGAGCTTTGAGAGCAGAGGATCATGGAGAGGAGCAAGCTGGAGGAGAAAGGAAAAGCAGAGTTACCATGAGATAGGAAGGAACCGCCTGGGTCAGGAGGAAAGACTTCGAGAATGGTATGGAAAGGAACAGCTGAGATAAAGAATATAAGCAAGTATCTTGGGATTGTGGGTGGAAAGTAGTCCAGATAAAAATGGTTAAAGCATTTGGCATGGATGGGGGCTGGGGAGATAATGGGATAGTGTAGGGAGAAATAATCTGCTCAGCCCAAGGTGGAGTAAGTTAAATCTGAAATCTAATAGGTGTCTGTGTCTTTTATTGGTTTAGTAACAAGCTAGATAATACCACCCTAATAATTATAGAGCTAATACTAAAACATTATTAGCCCGATACCATTTCTTTACAACAACACTTGGGAGAAGAAGGTATGGACATAGGCTGTATTTTAAGGTCAAATTTAACTGAAATGAAAAACACTGTTATTTAAAAACTGTATTACATTTGTGTAGTGTGTGTGTATGTGTGTGTGCTCACTTTCATACCACCAGTGTGTATGTGCAAGTCAGGATACACCTATCAGGAGTCAGGTTCTTCTTCCACTTATAGATGGGAAATTGAACTTAGGTACTCAGGCTTGATGGCAGCCTACTGAGCCATCTTGCTGGACCCATCATTGTTGTTTTAAACACTAAGTGAAATCTCATTTGCTTTCATCCCTCCTAACATCTCGAATTTAAATTTGTAACTCATTGGCTAATTTTCATTTTGTAAGTGGGGAGTATAGAAAAGATTATTTACTTAAACATTCATCACTTTCATAAAGTCTGGCAAATTTGTTGCCCATTAACACTTACAGTTTTGTATTTACTTGTAACCTTCTCTCATATGTTTTGACAGTTTTATTTTCTCCCTAAGAACATGACTTGGGAGTACTGTTTTTCCTTATTTCTGTTTATAAAGGCACATGTGAATAAGCACAAGAAGCCACTAATAGCTTTCTCCTTAGAGAGTGAGCCTTTCTTTAGACCACCATTACAATAGCATTTACTGACCCATTTCTTTCAGGTGTGTGATTCCTAACTCACTGATTTCAGTTCTCTGAGGAGATGTCTGCGGCCTATAATTTTGTTCTCATCTTTGGCACTGGAGAGTAGCAAGATGTTTTAAACATGCTCTCTCTTTTCACCCAGATTCCCTTAAAGGGCTTGAAAGCAACTGAGGCACAGATGAGTGCATCTGACCATCATGTGAATGAAGCTTGTTCTACCGCCATTACCGTTTTCCACAGTCATGGAGATGGACTGGAAAGTAATATCAGCCTTCAAGTGCAGAATTCATTCACTATTGAACCTTAAGAACCAGTCAGGTAAAGACTGCTTATCACCAGAAATAAGGTTTCATTTGGAGTCACATGACATAAACCGGAAGACATCTATTTCTAAGGATGCTGCAGGCTTTTGGGATGATCTACACAGATGTGATGGTTCGAATGAAAATGGCCGCATAGGCTCAGGGAGTAGCACTAGTGGAGGTGTGGAGTAGATGTGGAGTAGAGTAGGCGTGGCCTTATTTGAGGAAGTGTGTCACAGGGGGTGGGCTTTGAGGGTTTAGAAGCTCAAGACAGACCCAATGTTGTTCTTTCTTCCTGCTGCCTGTTTATGCAGATGTTGAACTCCCAGCTTCCTCTCCCTCCAGCAGCATGTCTGCCTACAGGACACTATGTTTCCCACTGTGACAACATTGGACTAAACCTCCGATTTGTAAGCTTGAGCCAATTAAATGTTTTCTTTTATAAGAGTTGCTGTGGTCATGGTGTCTCTACATAGCATTAGAAACCTTAGCTAAGACAGAAGTGGGCACCAGGGACTGGGGTCCTGCTGTGATAGGCCAGATCATGCTTTTGTGTGGAGGAGTGTGGGCTTTGGGACTTTGGACTAGAAAAGCAGTTGAACACGTGCATTCAGTGGGGCTCAATGGGCCATCCTCTTAGGAGCGTGGAGGACAGTGGTGCTGAGGTGACATGAACTGTGGGGGGACTGGGTCAAGGGGTTTCAGAGTAGAAAAATATTAGAATGTGGCCATTCTTGTGATATTTTGGTGAAGAACGTGGCTGCTTTCTGTCCTTGTCAAACACAAACACAAAAACAAAACAAAACAAAAAAAACCCACCAAAATCTGGCTGAGGCTAAATTGAAGAGTTTTGAGTTAACAGCTTTAGCAAAGGGGATTTTATAACAGCCTAATGTTGACTGTGTAGCATGGTTATTAGTGGCCAGTCTTATGCAGATATACAATGAAAAGGAGCAAGCTAAGGCAAAATACAAAACCTATACAGTTGGGGAGAAAGGGGGACCCCAGGATGTGTAAACAGATTAAAGAAAAGCCTGATGCTAAGCAGGATACAGGGAGCGCTGACCGCAGAGCAAGACAATTCATCTAAGCTTCCAAGCTGTGAAAAAGGAATTAAAGAAAATCTTAGGGCTGGGAGGGTGATGTACACTTTACAAAAATCAAAATAATATCTTTATTGATTCTTTGGGGATTTCACACTAACTTCCCAGTCCTTCCATGTTATGCCCAGTGAGAAAGCTGAGTCCTTCCCCACCTGCACCCCTGCCAGAAGCCAACACTTGTGGAAATCCACATTTCAGCATCCTCATCACAATTTTTAACAGTTCTCTTTGATGGCTTCCTGTCTGGGCTGTTACTTTTTGGTGGGGCCGGCAGAGAGAGGGTGGTATAGGTTGTTACATAAGCCTTCCATGCCCCTCAACCATGTGTCTGCAGTCATCAATATCACTGCCAAGGTAGCTTCCTTGCTCTTTACAGTCAGCAGGAGCACAGGTCATGGGCTTCCACACGGTTTCTGGCCACAACACAGGCCACAAGCACGGCTCTCCCCTGCTGCAGTGGGACCTCATATCCAGACAAGGCTGTTGGAGGCAGCCTGGACCACGGTCATCAACACAGATCTTAGCAGCAGTAGGACTTCTGACCCAGTCATGGCCCTCAGTAGCAGTCAACCCCAAAAATCACGATGGCCTTGGGTGGCAGTGTATGGTACTCACAGCAACATGGTCACCGGTGGCAGCACAGACCACAGACCTCCACATGGCCCTCTGTGGTAATACGAGCCACGGGCATCAACACAGATCCTGGCTGCAGTAGGACCTCACACACAGAAACGGCTCTCAGTGGCTGCATGTACCCAGATATCACCATGGCCTCAAGTGTCAGCGCACAGGCTGCTCACATCAACATAAGCCCCTGTGGCAGCCCGGCTCATGGATGTCAACATGGCTTCAGGCCAGGGCATAAAGCATGGACATCCTCATGGTGTTGAGTGGTAACATGGACATCAACCTGGCCCCTAGCCTCATCAGGACCACTGAGCCACACATGGGTGTCAGCGGCATCATGGGCCATGGTGGTCCTTCAAGAAGGTCCAGTCCAAAAAGTGAACCATTCCTCATCTCAACCTGTTGTTGCCCACGGAGATAGTATGGCTGGGTGGAGCTTTTGGGGGCTGAGTCTGCATCTTTGTAAGCTCCAGGTTGCTGCACCCCACCCTGCTGACCCCACCAGGTAACAACTTGTTTTCCTGTCAACATCAGCTCTCTCTCACACCTGCCACCAGTGTCCCCTCTCTCCACAGCACACGTACTGCTCCACGCTTCCAAATTTCCTACCTCTCCATCCCACATTAATCCTAACACTGGGAAGACAGAGACAAGCAAATCTCTGAGTTTGAGGCCAGCCTGATCGAGTTTCTGCTTAGCTAGGCTTAGGCAGTAAAAGAAACCATCAGAAACAGAAAGCTGATGAAAATGTGTTTGACTAGGGGGCCATATTCCAGCCCCAGCAACCAGCAGGACTTTGCAGCTTTAGCCACATGGTTCTGACTTTAGAGTCAAAGAGACAGGAAAGGGGTTATGGAATCTCCCTCCTTGACTAGGGAAAGCTGCCATTGTTGGGTGTCCCTGAATGGAGGCCGAGGGAGGCCACTGTGTTAAGCTGTGAAGGTGAAGTCTGGATTGCCTTAGAGACCAAGATGTTGGAGATGCCAGATTTGTGGGATGCCTGCTGAGGAGAGCTGCTAACAGGGAGAGAAATGTGTTGCAGTCAACAGAGCTGGAAGGAGTGATGAAAATCAAATCTGAAGATTACTTTCACATCAGACAGGGAGATGCAGAACTTGGAGTTTGTCCTGATGGTTTGCAGTCTTCCTTTGGTCCCCTTCCTTCCTGTGGAATGGCAATGTGTACTCTGTGCTACTGTATGCTGGAAATATGTGATATTTTTTGATTCTGATTATATAGGGGAATTGCAGTTAAGAGATTGCTACAGGTCTCAGGAGAGACTTTGAACTTTGCTCTTTTAAACAGGGTTGAGACTGATAGACTATGGGGCCTTTTGAAGTTGGAGTGAATGCTTTCTTGCATTATGGTATGACTACCAGCCTATGGGGGCCTGGGAGTGGAATGTGGTTTGAATGAAAATGGCCCCTGTAGGCTCATAGGGAGGTATAGTCTTGTTGGAGTAGGTATGGCCTTGTTGGAGGAAGTGTGACACAGGGCGTGTGTGGGCTTTAAGGCTTCAGAAGCTCAAGATAGGCTCAGTGACATTCTCTTTTCCTGCTGCCTGCCAATCCAGGTACAGAATTCTCGGCTCCTTCTCCAGCACCATGTCTGCCTGCACGCTGCCATGCTTCCTGGACTTGAACTGTAGCCAGCCCCAACTAAATCTTTCCCTTCATAACAGTTGCTGTGGTCATGCTGTCTCTTCCCAGCAATGGAAACCCCAACTAAGACAACAGGGCTGTTCTGAGGAATGCATAAGGCTATTGATTTGCCTGCCCGTTAGAGGTAGCATCTGCTTGTACAAACAGTAGGCAATAACAGAGAGACAAGGGTCAGGATCCCTTTCTGTTTTGATGGTCATTGTTTACTGCCTTATAACCCCCCCCCCCCACCAACAAAGCATGCTACTCTTATTGAACTGTGAATTCCAAGAACAATGACAACTGATTATGAATTATGAAATCAATTCGGTGGATAAAAATTTAATTTCCTATTACTGATGATGAAAGGAAGACATAGCCAGCACCCCTGTAAACCAGCCTCATTTAGGTTGTCGTCATAAAATGCTATAGATTCTGTGGCTTTCCAGTAATTAGTTATTTCAGCCAGTTCTGTCGTTTGGGAAGACATAAGTGTTCTAGCAGGGTTCTGTGTGTGCTGTGTGGGCTGTTTTCTGTCGGCCTATCCTTATGTGGCAGGGGCCCTGAGTTTCCTGGTTAGGAGAAAGGGGAGAGAGCCATCTGCTGTTGTAACAGTTGAGGAAGAGAGAAGCCTCGGGACAAAAGATGAAGTTCCCAGCAAAACCTCATCCACTGCTGAGGATCAAATCAGGATGGAGAGACAGCCCAGTGGTTAAGAGAGCCTGTGGTTCTTCCAGAGGACTCACGTGGCTGGTAACACTGTAATTCCATTTCACAGAATCTGACTCCCTCTTCTGGTCTCTGTTGGCACTGCATGTGATGCACATGCATGCATGCATACATATAAAATAAAGTAAATAAATTAAACAATGGTTACTGTTATATAAGTGAAGAAAGAGGATTATTAAAATCAATAGTGTTATGTGCAGTTTGATTTAGAATTAAAATTGTTTTTGTTTGCTTCCTCTGAGACAGGGTCTCAGTGTGTAGCCTTGGATGGTCTGAAACTTGCTATGTAGACCAGGCTGGCTTTGAATTTACATAGATCTCTTCTAACTCCTGAATGCTGGAATTAAGAGCATGCACCACCATTCCTGGCTGGGAGTTTAATTTTTAATTTGTGTTATTTTTCACTTCTTTAGTATCTAGAAGATGCTTGACAGATGCTAAAACAAATTATTTCCAACATAATATTTTTATTGATTATTTGGGAACTACAGACAATGTACCCCATCATACTTCATTACCGTTCCTCCCAGGTCCCCCACTCACCCTTATGCTCCCCACAAGAAAGGTAAAAAAGACAAGGACAAAAATTACACCAAGTCCAATCTGTGTTGCTCACATACTCACTGGAGCATGGTCAAACTCCCAGTGGTCAGCCCCTAAAGTCCTTCCCCTCTCCTGCCAGAAGCCATCAACTGTGAAGAGCTGCACTTTAGCATCTTTATCACATTTTTTAAGGACTCACTTCAATGGATTCTTTTTTTTTTTTTTTTGGAGGGTGGGTAGACATGGGGGAGGCCATTACAGAATCTTGCAGTGTCTCTTATTCTCAACTATGAGTCTTCTGTCATTGATGCCATAGCAAAAGAAGCTTCCTTGCCTGTCACAGCCAGCAGCAGCATGGAACATGGACTTCAAGATTGTCCTTGGTGGCAGCCTGGATTCAGACATCAACGTGGCCACTGGCAGCAGCATGGACCACAGATGTGAGGGGGTAGGGATGGGGTAGGGTGAACTGAGGAGTTCGGCACAGTAGCAGAGCATCCCAAGTTCTACTACTGTAGTTCCTTGCTTCTCCCCAGCACCAAAATAAAAGAAAAAAGAAATCCATTTGGTTAAATTAGTAAACAAATGACAACTGGTATATTTATGCAATTATAATGTAATTGTAATGCATTATAAATGTAGACAGGGATTTAAAGAAACCCGGAGCAGTAAGAAATTGCTAGAGAGATTCTAAGATCGTTTGTCTGGTCACAGACCATTTTCAAATTAAGCAAACATTTTATTTATGTCTAGAAATGTTTTGCTCTTCCCCATTAATTATCTGCTAATGATTTAAAGAAGATGGAATAGCAAACCTCTGGCAGTCTGTATTCATGTCCACCCCATCCCCATCTCATTTGGCCAGTGGTGTGGGAGGCTACTTCCTCGCTAAAAAGCAGCACGCTAGTGTTTAATAGTTTCACTTGTGTGTCTCCAAATATTTGCTCAGCAATGTTTGCATAACAAACAATCTGGAAAGAGCAACATCTGAGGCAGAAAATAGGTTTTTTCTTTCCCCAACTCATAAGGCATATTGATTCCTGTATGTTGCTTTTTTCTTTTCTTTTCTTTTCCTTTTTTTCTTTTTTTTTGGAGACAGCCTCTCACTGTATAAAATGGGCTGTCCTTGAACTCAAGATCTTACCTCAGCCTTCAGAGTGCTGGGATTACAGACATATGATACTGCCTGCTGTTGCATCCATTCTAGCTTTATAGTCACACCTGCATTTTGGATTTCCATCACCACATTATTCAGGCAACTATAATGCTTTCAGAAACCTCTTGTGTTCAAATTAGCGTTTTTTTTTTTTTTCAGAATCACCTGGAGATCTGTGACAGCAGATCTTAGGCCCCATCTCCTGTTATCTGATTCATTCAGTTTAGGGTGGTGCTCAGGAGCCAGCAAGTTGAGAAATTCCTCCCTAGCAGGTGGTTCATGGCCTCACTTACCATGCAGCTCCTTCTTTGTCAGACATAGTCTCTCACAGGCCTGAAACTCTCCAAGTAAGTGATGCCATGTGCCTAACAAGTCCAGGGATCTGCCTGTCTCTGTTCATCTGTGTCCTTTGAGATTAAAACCTTCAGTATTGCTCTAAGCTTGTTAAGACACAGAATACTAAAAGGGAAAGTGAAACAACAGGATGCTCTAAGAGGAGGAGAAAAATTTCTTCCTTGAAGTCTTTTTGGCTTGGGAAGTAAACAACTGAAAACTTCAGGAAGTCCCTGAATCTAACAAGATTGACTGTCTCTCCCAGCACATATAAATTGTATGCACTGCTGAGAGACACTATAAGCCAAGCTGTCTAGAAGAGGTTAAGGCAGACTGAGCCACGAGTTCCTATTAGCTTTGTATCCAGAGTCAGAGGCATTTACTAAATTAAAGAGATGAGTGCGGGGATGGGAGAGGACTAAGCCAACAAAGTGCTTGTCATGTCAGCAAAAGGATCTGAGGTCAATCCCCAGAGCCCAACACAAAAGCCTGGCATGTACTTGTGTTCCCAGCCTAGGGCAGGGTTGTTGTATGACACCATTCCAGGGGTACATAAACAAATATCTATTCATCCCAGACAGCAAACTCACAAGAGCCGAAAGTGCAGCTACCACCAAAGTCCAGTTTGGTGAACCAATGAGTTTTGTTGGGGTTTCTTACAGGAATGCAGACAAGGGGATACTTATGTGGACAGAATTGACTCAAAGACAGTTCCATCACCAAAAGCACACCCCAGGATGGGTGCCCCCTTATGAAAGCTGGCAACCTAGAGAGCATTGTACAACCTCATATTTTTAATGTGTCTTACTACGTAGCCCCAACTGAACTGGGATTCACTGTGTAGCCAGGCTACCCTTGAACTTGATATTCTCCCCCCCCACCCCGTCTAAAAACATGTAGTATGACCTAGAGGCCAGAGGAAGGCATAGGGTCCCCTGGAGCTAGGGTTGTAGGCAGTTGAGAACCACCAACGTGGACACTGGGAAAAGAACTTGTGACCGTGTGTCCTTCTAAGAGGAGCAAGTACTCTTAACTGCTGAGCCATACTCCACGTTCAGTCTTGAGATTCTGTTGCCTGACCCTTTCAGGTGCTGACGCCATTACAGGTATGAATTACAATCTTGTCTTCATTAGGGTTTCTATTGCTGTGATCAACACCATAAGTAAGGCAAAATGGCAAGGAAAGGATTTATTTCATCTTCTACTTCCAGGTGACAGTCCATCTTTAAGGGAAATCAGGGCAGGAACTAAGAGTAGAAATCTCCAGGCAGGAACTGAATAAGATGCCATGGAGGAGTGCTGCTTACTAGCTTGCTCTCCAAGGTTTGCTCAGCCTGCTTTCTTATACTATTCAGGACCACCAGCCCTGAGGTGGCACCAATTCTTGTGTTTTCATCTTAAAAAATGACTCTAGCCTGTGTGAAGTTGACATAAAGACCAGCTAGAGCCTATGCTCATAAAATGTTCTTAGTTTATTTCTTTCTACTTTGGATGGCATTTATTATCTTAATTTACTCAAATTTTCCACGCCTCTCTGTTATCCAATAATGTTTAAAGCAATGTCAGACTGAACTTTGGCCCCCAATCTAGCTAGGACGAGACTGCCAAGGCCTTTTATTTGAGTGACTACAGGCCATTTTGAATGTTAGATCTACATAAAACTGTATAGATGGACATCAACCCGCAAAAGCTGACTTTTAAACAATCGACCCAAAGTTCTGGATTCTTTATACTGATTTGTGGTCTGAAAGTAGATGGCAGACCCATGGATATAGTGCAGTAGAACAAAGAAGGCCAGCAGAGGGAGGCCAAGACCATCAACAGGACTGAAGTGCTCTTGCTGCACTGAACAGCCTGTGAGCCAGGTGTGTGCAGCCAGAAGATGATAGAATGGCAGTGCCTGTAGTCCCGAGCCCTGGGAAGGTCAGGATAATGCCCTGTCCCCCCTGGGGAAACCCAGAGCTTAGCCCTCAGCATCCTATGACATGTCCTGTGACATACGTGTTCCTCAGCTTTCTTGTTCTTCATTCTCTGCTCCGATACTTCTAATCTAACTCCTTTCTGAAACTCAGTTCTTTGTTCTCTTTTAAAAGCCCACTGACTGTGTGTGGATGGAGAAGCTGGCTTAGTGCCACATTTACATCATGTAGAATATCAGGCTTCCCATTCTTAAAATTCCTTTGGCTAGCTCTGCTTTACTTTTCTCCTGCAGCCTCTGAGAAGAAAAAGAAATAATACCTGACCCTCACTCCCAGTAAACTGTCAGCTCAGCCCACCCCATTTCTAATGAGTATTAACTCTCTCAGTGGTCACTATTTCCTTTTATTGAAAATAGATTTTTAAATATATGATATAAAAATATTTTTGAATAATAGTATAATAAAGGGATGTTTCCCCTCTGTTTATTCTTCCCATTTCTTCCCCACTTCCCTTCCCATCTGGATCCATCCCCTTCGTCTCTCATTAGAAAACAGCCTTCTAAGAGATAATAATGAATATAATATAATATGATATAATACAGTATAAAATATAACATAATTTAAAACAAAAACATTGGAATGGGAAAAAACAAACAAACAGAAGAAAAATAGCCCAAGAAAAGCTACAAGAACCAGAGGCTCACTTGCTTGCACACTCAGGAATCCCATAAGAACACTAAACTGGAAGCCATAATATATATGTAAAGGACCTATGGAGCAAAAAAAAAGAAAAGAACAAAATGTATAAATAAAAGAAAAATAAAAATAAGATAAAATAATGATAATAAAAAGAAGTAAAAGTCCTAACAGGACACTATGAGACAAAGAACCTTCAAAGATGCCATTGGATTCATTTTCTATTGGCTGGGCATGCGGCCTACTCTAAGAACAATCTGCTTCCCTTGTAGACTTTCTTAGAGAAAACTAAATTTTCATTTCCAGTGGTCATCAACTGGAGATTGCTTCTGGATTGCAGATGGGAGCATGCGTCCACTTCTCCTTTCAGTTCTAGGACCCCATCTGGTGCAGACCCAATACTCAGGCCTTCTTCAGCACAGAACCCGGCAATAACTTAGAAACCTCCCAGTTACTGAAGGCCCACCAACTTACTCTCTTAGGTTTAGTCATGGGAGATTGTTTGGGTAGTTTACTAAGATGTGTGCCCACATGTATGTGTTTACACAAAAGCAATACATTCCTTTTCTTTGACAAGTAGTTGAAGTAGCCTTTGGTGAATACACAATAAATATTAATGACTTAGGTAGGGTCTGGTGTCCAAATTTCACTCTCATCCCACCTTTATTATGGAGTTCTGATTGAGATCCAGGCACAAGAATAGAGATCTGAAAAAAACAAAACACAACATACTTATTGATTAAATGTGCATACTTTTTCAGCGTGCTAGTTGTCTGAGGTTAAGGAGTCTCATACCTACCTTCTGTCATTGAGGCACAAAGCATGAGGACTACATTATCCGGACTCTGGCTTAAAGGTAGGTTTTTCTAATGGGAAGACAAGAATCCACGCTGTACAACCAAGAAAGTGTGGAAGACGGTGGTGCCCTTCAACTTTTGGCTCTAGCTGCAGCAGTGGCGTGCACTTGTGAATGTCAGTAGCACCGGGACTCAAAATCCACCACCACTTGTGGTTTACAGGAGACACAGAAACATGGAATTATACTGAAGAGACAAGAGAGAAGTGGCGCTCGGGAAAACGGCAGGCTGTTAAGGAAAAGCAGCCTCAACAGTGTAGGCCAACCACCGGACCTGTGTTCATCCTCCCCTCCTCACAGAAGAGAAGAATGAGGAGAGCAGATTGATACCCAACTTGCAAGGGAAGAGCCAGCTATGTCCACCTGCCTTGAGTTGTACTAGAAATGCAAGACTCATGTTGTGCAATTGGAAGGGTCTTTAAGGGTCTTTTTGTAGACCACATGAGTCTCGAAAGCCTTATTCTCCCTCTTTAATCTGGTGTGTATACATTCCTGTGTGTGTGTGCCCGCGCATGTATGTATGCTCCTGTGTGCAGGATGGAAGTTGATGTCATAAATCGTCTTCAGTTGATCTTCCACCTTACTCACTGAGGCAAGACTTCTCAATAAAACCCAGAGTTCTCTGATATGGTCAGGCTTTCCAGCCAGCATACTTTGGGGGCTGTTTTCCAAGGTTAGACTTACAGGCATGCTCCCCCGCCCACCCAGCATTTACATGGGCTCTGGAGAGCTGGACTGCAGGCCTCACGTGTGTGTGGCAATTGTTTTAAACTATTGGCCCAGCTTTGTCCCAGTCCCAGAAGGGGATGTTAATAGGGCTCCATCTATTGAGGATCTTGTGGGTAGCTTCGAGACAGTGATGGTCAGGTCCAATCAGTCGATACTGTCTTTATTTACATATGTTTGGAAGTTGGATGTCAACATTGGATGTCTTCCTCAATAATTCTCTACCTTATTTTTGAGACAAGGTCTCTCAGCGGGCCTGGAATTTACCGTTTCAGCTAACTGGCTGGTCAGTGGTACCCTCTTTGATGCTCTGGTCATGCAATTTCAGATGTGTGTCTCCACACTCAGCTTTTATGTAACTGTTGGAGACTTGAATTTGGGTCCTTGTGCTTGAATGTTAAGTCCCTTACCTTCTGAGCTATCTCCCCAAGAGAGATCTGGAAACACTTTTCACTGAGTACATCAAATTGGAAGTTGCTTAGAGCCAGGGGAGATAATTGACATAACGCCTCTCCTGAGAGATGAGCTTTTCTGTATAACTCTTGACATCTCCCCCACATGTCACTGCAGTTCCTGGAGCTGCCTCGTGTGTGGCGCTTCCCAGCACAGACAGCCCCCAGTGTTTGTTGACATGTGCCGACACCATCAGAGAAAGTACCATTTCAGAACCTCTTTTGGAGAGTAACCAGTGCAAAAAGCTTCAAAAGGGTGCTGTATTTCTTAGCCTGGGAAGACTCTAGATGGTGTGCAGATGGATCCCCTGCAAGGCTTGGCATCACGCTTGACTCTGCTGCTTGCGACATGTCAAAACGACTCATTGTTTCCACAGGCACGTGTGGGCATCAAAAGGCATGTCAAAAATCTTAACAGAAGTTGTGCTTAGCGTTTCAAAAAGTGTTAAATTCCGAACGGTGACATTTTAAAAGAGGTTTTGTTGAGAAGTGGGAGCCAGAATCAAAGTGGTCCTCGGGCTCTGCCAAGAGCAGATCTTGTAACAAGTGCTTGCATGTCACAGATGTGCTTCCTCTGCTTCGAGAGACAGAGAAATTCTACCTTCACAGTAACTTTGGCACAAGAGTAACTCATTAGTGGCTTAATTCACTTGACAGGGTTGAACACCTGCTTAGGTAAATTTATTGACGGAAGGCCCTGTGGTAACTGTGTGGGTACTAGCGAACGATCTGCTTTCTGTTTTACTTGCTAAAACACAGAATTTATTTCACATGTATATTTTCGTGTCCCTGCCATTTCCACAACTGGCACCACTACTTACTCTGTTCTATCATAACAGTCTGGGTATGCTTAAAACCAAGTAAAGAGTGGAGTTTGATCCTTGAAAACCAAACGGGCAGTTTAGGCAACACATTCCTGGCAATGGAAGCTGGATAGCATTTATCAAACATGTTAGGCAGAGTTCTTACTTTACATTATAAAGAGAACAGCCAGATTTCAGCTGCTACAGAAATAAGATGGACTATTTCAAACTGTTTAAACCATTTTCTTAAGAAGACTTTATCAGCTGCCAGAGACCTTAACTAGTCTCCTGGTCAGCCACCTGGAAGCAGGTCCTTACATTACTAATGACCTTGGCTTCCACTTTGGGAAGAGAACCACCCTTTCCCATACTTGCTTTATTTTTGCCTTAATGTCTTCTTCTTTCTTTTTTAAGGATTCCTGACTTTTTATTTTAGTGTTGATGGTTTTAAAACTTTTCCTTTTGGTTTGATTTTGTCCATTTATGGTTGGGATATCTCATTCAGGCTTCTGCAGAGGAGCTTTTTCTTCTGTTTCCTCCTCTTCATCATCTTCTTTATCATTGCCACCATCATCATCATCTTCATCAAGACTTACTTTTTCTGTGAAGCCTTGTTGCCACTTCCAGGACAGATTACTTAAGAGTTTTGCATCTTCTTCATCTTCTCCTGACTCTGCCTCTTCCTCTGCAGCTTCTGGGGCTTTTCACTGACACATTCAGGCTCTGAACCACACTTCAACCTTAAGACGACAGGTGCTGTAATCTCAAAGTCCCCAAGGGAAACTGTTGGTTGGACAGATGTTTTCAAGGTTGCCGGGGTTACTGTAACTGGACTCCCCTCATAATTCACTGCCTCGGTGATGTGTAGTTCATCTTTTTCCCCAACCACCAACCTTAATGTTTTAAATAAGAACTGGTGCTTATTTTCATCAGTATCCACCTTAAAGTGATAACTTTTGTTGGCCTTTAGTCCACAAGAGAAAGATAGTTCTTAGACCCCAGAGGGCTCCCATCCGTGCCCACTTAGTCTTCTATGAGGTAGAAACATCCACTTTGGTATGTGAGAGAAGTGGATAGAGGTAACTGCCTACTTCTCCTTAGAACAGCTGTACAGCTTTTTTTTTTTTTTTTTTTACAAGACTGAGGCTAGGACTGGCAGCGTACTCAACCTTTCCAATGCTACGGAAATAGAAAAGCCAATGGTCATACCAATTTCTGGTAACGTGGCAGAGTTCTTTAGAGTTACCCATGAATCCTGAAAGAGAGGTCAGGGTTTAGAAATTCCTTTCTTGTTAACAAAAATAGTAGCAATGAAAAAGTCTTTGTTAAAGACACCCTGACTGATGTGGAGACATTTTTGATTCTAATTATCACAGGGGAATTGCAATAGCTAACAACTAACAACTGAATGAAAATGCCTTCTGGAACTGTCTTTGTTAGGAATCATATTTTGGTAAGTGTTGAAACAAATTGGACTTTTCAGGTTTACCATATGTGGGCTTGGTGACTTGGCCTCTGTACTTTCAACTCCCTCATTGGTGTTAAGGATCTCTCTGTCCAGGGGATGTTTGCCAGTCCTAGCCGTCTTTACAAAGGGCAACACTGTGGCTGGAAATTTGGCTTAGTGGGTGAAGCACTTACCACTAAGCCTGATGACCTGAGCCCAATCCTCTGGAACCCATGTGGAAGAACTAGAGGTCTCTTAATTTCCACACACACCGTCAATCTCCTGTCTCTGTCTGTCTGTCTGTCTGTCTGTTTCTGTCACTTTCTCTTTCTCATGCATGTACATGTATAAGCAGAATAAATAAATAAATAAATAAATAAATAAATAAATAAATAAAAAAAAAGCAAAGGGCAGTATCTACAGGCACATTTTGAGTGAAATGTTCTCCGAATGTTCTCCTTAACTTTCTTGCTGACCTTGAGTGACAAGCTTCCTTTCCTTTAGCAAGGAGAAGGAACCAACATAGTCCTTTGGTGTAGTCAGAATGTCTCCTGGCTCTCACTGGAATGGCCATGGATAGATGGGCTCCCTGTGGGATGAGCTTCAGAGACTTAGCTTCTCCCCATTATGACTCCAGCCCTTTACTTGATGTCTGCCTCACTCACCAGGTTTATGTCTTCTTCCTACATCCTTTAAGGTCCAGTTACTCTCTGTGCCTTCCTTCTCAGGTAACATTCATTATGTCATTTAGTCCTTTTGTTAGATATTAAACTGAGGAACACCTGCCTTTTCTTCAGTTTTCTTAAGTTTGACATCCTACGGCCTTCAAAGCCTGTCTGTTTTGGTACATGAAAGATTTTAGGTCTACTGCAGAAATTAAAAGATAAAAAAACCAAACAAACCTAAACCCTCAAAGAGCAAAACCACAAACCTTGCACCAGTTCTTGCAGCCGCCTTTCTAATTCTACCTCTTTTCAAGGCAGTGGGGGCATCAGCACCAAGAAATGCTACAGGAGCAACAGAAATAAGGCATTGCAGGGTTCCAAAGGAGATGATTTGATTGTGAGGACCATGGCCAAAGCTTCACACAATGAACACTTCTTTATTTAGTAGAAAGAGGAAAGTGAGAGTCAACAAAACGGTCGACCTTTGACCTTCAAGGACATTGCGTAAGCTAAGAATGTAGTTTGGTGGTTGAGTACATGCTTAGCTGGGATTCATGTACCTGTACCTGAGCACCAAACACAGCCAAGCCAAGGCACCCAAAAGCCTTCCCTTCTGCAAATACAACAAAATGAAACACAGCACAACAGAGCATCATTTCATGTGACTTCCTGCCACTCATGCTCCATCACAAAAATGTGGCCAGAGACTCAGGTGCATCTATTAGGCTTTCAAAACCTTGGCATATGGCCAGGGGTTAAAAGAAAGCCAGCGCTGGGTGGGATGGAGTAGAATGCAAGGGCCTCCGAGCATCGAGTTGGAGGGAGGCCAAGCAGATCCAGCGGCTGAAGAATTAGCAGAAATCCTGAGGAACAGCTTTCCATGGGATGTGAAATTAAGTGCAGTAGAATTATACATTAAAAGGACGGAAACAGGGAGGTTGTCAAGGTTATAATAATGCATGGCTTTGTGATTAAGTACTTATTAGAAACAAGAAATAGAAATAAATTGGGCATTAAAGCTGACAGTGTGTTATGTCAAAGATCATTGCAATTTAAACTTCTTTTTCTTGCCAAATAACTTGAGAATTCTCATTTCTGAGTAGTCATCAAACTAATTTACATTTCATTGTAATAATTTTGATTTATATGAAAGCGTTTCAGGAAGTTGTCATTAATTTCTACCAGAGAAAAATGAAGATGTGTCAGTCTGGGTCGATAAAATGATCAGGATTTTCAATAAAACAAAAAAAGGATTTTATTGAAAGAGTATGAAATGTGCCTGGAGTTTCCAGGAAAGCTGAGGAACAAGCCTATTGATGTGAGAAGGCATGACAACAGACAAGGCAGTTAGGATCACAGCTAATAGAGTATAGCATGTGCCATTGGATCATTCCATAGGGCATCTCTCTCAGAATTAGGTTGCATAACATATAGTAAAGGTCAACGAATATTTAGATGTAATTAAATCTCTCATCAATTGACTTTAAATTAATGAAAATGTATAGTATGCTAGGCATACGAGGCTTGATGGGTGAGCCCTTCGGGGAGTCTCTTAAGAACTTCAGAGAAATAGAGTTCTAGAATATCCCCAGTAACACAAGATGTCGAGCTGTAATGACCTGAACGGGAAGATCTTCTAGGACTGAGCCAGTTGACTTCACTTTATAACTACTGGGAACCAAACTGACAGCAACCTAAAGACCTGGCTGAGTTTACAGACTTGGTTGATAGCTTGGTTTGACCCCAGTGAGATGTCAAGCAAGGACTTTGCCCACTTGGGCCCCAATTTCTGATTCACAGAAGCTCTGAGATAAATTTGTATTGTTTGTTTATTATTTTGTAACTGTATATGCCTGTGTACTACATGCTTGATTGGTTCCTTTGGAACCTAGATGAGGGCTGGAAGATTTCCTGGAACTGGAGTTCCAAGTAGTTGAGAACTAAACAATTGACTATTCCTCCAAAGTGAGATGTGTATATGTGTGTGTGTGTATGTGTGTGTGTGTGTGTGTATACGTATATATAAATATATATGCCCTAGACAACCACTCAACAGGCTGGAAGAAGGATGCATACAAAGAGTTTCATACCCAGGAACTTCATACAAAGAGGCCGAAAAACTAAGACAAAGAGAAACAATATTCAAAGAAGTGAGAAAGAGGGGACCATTCAAAAATTAACTTGTAATAGACCTAGATATACATGCATGATGTAATATGAAAAACTTGTAGAAGATCTATGTGACCTAGGATAAAATAGCGATTTCTCAGGTTTGAAGCCCAAACCTTACACAACAACAAAGTGATTATTTGGATTTTATCAAAATTAAAAACTTGTGTATTCCAAAGGACACACTCAAGCAAATAAAAAGAAAATCAACAGAATAAAAGAGCATTTACAAAGTTTGTATCTGAGAATAGCTTGTATCTAAAATATACCACAAACTTTCATAATGCCACAATGAGACAGTTCACCTTCAAAATAGGAAGACATCTGGATAGATGACTCCTTACAGGAGATGTGAAAACAGTCAAAAAGATGTCCAGCCTCACTTTCCCTCAGATCTATGTGCATAAGCATTACAATGATGTATCACTTTAAATGAAATACGATTGAAAAAGAAATGGCAATCTCAGGTCCTGCAGGCATACAGAAAGAACATAGAACAGTGCAGCCTCCTTGGAAAAACAGTTTGGCAGTTCTGAAAAGGATTAAATAAAATGAAAATAAGACCAGTAATTCTCTTTCCAGTTGTACACCAAAACACGAGAACAAATCTTCAGGAATACAAATGTTCATAACAGCCTTACTCCTAATAGCTCCAAATTGGAATCGGTCTAAGTGTCCATCAACAGAAGAATGGATGAACGAAACATGGCATCCTCACAAAATAAATATTCAGTCACTGAAAGTAATAAAATACATTATCAACAGAGGCTTTAATGGAGATGAACTGTGAAAATATGCAAAACAAAGATAGAAAACCCAGATGTTTATATGTTGCTTGAGGCTTTCTATACAAGATGCCTATTACAGGCTACCAAGAAGTAGATTAGTGAGTGCTGAAGGCAGGAGATGGAATGGAAACTGGGAGAAATAGCAAAAATGTTTTGGTGAACAAATAGTTTTTATGGGATGCGGTAAGGAAGATGCGCTAAGCCTCATTGTGGTGATGATCACAGAACTTCATGACTATAAATGATTGGTGTACATATTTCATGTGACTTGTATTACGTGTGATAAATCTCAAGAAAGCAATGATAGAAAAGTGTCTAATGAGTCACAAAGAATGGCACAGCCGATGGTAAAGGAGTTCCTAGCAGATGTGGTGTTTAAGCATTGAAAGGGTGAACTGGACTGAAAAGCAGTACATAGTTAGGGAGACAGCGCAGGAATTGTCTCCCATTCCATCCATTCACCAGGAGGTTGCCACAGGGCCAGCCAGTGTCCTGAAAACCCAAAGAGAAGATTCAGGTTCATTCTGTGGACATCGTACACTGTTGGACTCAAATAGTTGAGAGGGGAATTCTTTATAAAGGAAATACAGCTGGTAGGGGCAGACATGCTCGTAGAATTAGAGCCACTACTTGCTGATTTTTAATGAAACACAGGCAGCAATAATAAAAGAAAGAGGGAAAATGTCGACGGGAGAATTTTATAATGACTGAAACAACCAGAATCTCTTGACCTTGTCTTTAAGAAAAGTAACAGCTTGGTTGAGAAATAATTAACATGTAATGAAAATGTGCCTCTTAAAGTGTGTGACACAGAGAGAGTCTTTGAGGATGCTCGCTGAGAAGTGCAACAAGGACCACTCGGTCTAAAGGAAAAAAAAATCACAGCACATTTGCTGAAAGATCCTAACTGGCTTCCCCCTTGTGCTGGGGGTTGAAATTAACTGACTCTTTTTGCAGTTCTTGAACTGCACGCCATTCAGCGCACACCACTCAGATGAACTGTGCAGGCAAGGCTGGCTTCCTAGGCAGGGGAAGGCTGAACTCCACCACCACGAAACATGGAAAACAGTGGTTTCAAAGTTATCTTCCCTGTTAGGACTAAAGTGAAGAGCTTTCCCTCCAAATGCCAATTAAAACCGGGGCTTTGGGTGATATCTTTTTCTTCCCGATATCCTGGAAGATTGGATGACTTAGTGCAGTGGGCGCCATGATGTTTTGGCACGAGTCACTCCAGTCTGGTCCACAGGACTTAGTGTAGGAGCTCAGTCTAGACCAATGGTCTTCTGTAACCCTTAGTTAGCAGCTCCCTCATTCCAGAATACTTAGTTTTAAAAATTGTTTTTATACTTGATGTTTTGTTACTATTTACTTTTTGTTAGCTTGGTATCTTTTTAAATCAGCATATAATGTAATGGGTTTCATTATGACATTTTCATAATACCCTGTTTTTATAGATTCCTCTCCTCAAGTCCCACCCTCTCTTTACTTCTCCATGATGCCCTTCCTCTGACCCAAATAGTTCCCTTTCTACTTTCATGTCGCATGTACTCTATTACCCTTGCTCCTCCCGTAAGGTAGCCCCCAACTGAAATCTAGGCTGTACATGAGATAAACCGTCAATATTTGATTCTGGCCTAAGCTTCTTGGTGTATGATTTTCTATTACTCTTCTTTAAGGCTGAGTAAAATTCCATTGTGCACACGTCTTTCTTGTCCATCTACCAGTTGATGGCATCAACAGTGGTTCTGTTTCTTGGCTGTTGTGAGTGGCACAGAATTAACCATGGATGTGTAAGTATCTCAGTGATAGTACATAGAGTTCTTCATGTATACATCAAGGGGTCACTGGGTCATATGCCACTGGGCCATATGGTAGCTTCATGTTTAGTTTTAAAAGAAACCTTTCTGCTGATTTCCATAGTGGCTATGCCAATTTACATTAACCATCAGCAGTAGCTAGGGGTCTTCTTCCCTAAGGGGTCAGGCAGCAAATATTTTAGGCTTTGGGAATCAAACAATCATTGTCACAACTTCTGCACTCTGCTGTTGGGCCATGAAAGGTAATATACAAAACCAGGCAACTGTATGGCCTTCACCATAATTAAATTTTATTCACAGATCTGGCAGTGGGTCAGATCTGGCCTTGGGCCATGTTTGTGTCAAACTAGTTGTAACCCTACCATCATTTTGTAGGGAACGTGGAGTTGGCTGAGAAAGACAGCTCCACAGTTTTGGTTTGGAATGCCCCTTCAAGTTTCTTGTGTTAAAGGGTTTGTTGCCAGTCTGAGGTGCTTTTTGGAGGTGGTGGAACCTGTAAGAAGTAAGGCTTACTGAGAGGAAGTATTGTGACTGGGGAAGTGGCCTTGAAGGGTGAACTGAGACCCAGCCTCTTTCCAACTCTTGGCTTCTCTGCCAGCAAAAGGTTCCTCTACACCAACCACCACAGGTCGAGAGACATGGCTCAGACACGCGTGGAGACCTCCAAAACCATGAGGCTGCATGAAGATTTCTTGCTCTTATTTAAGTATCTTGTCACAGTGACAGAAAGCTGACCAACATACATGTTAGCTCTTCCAGATCCATCATTTGAGAAAACGATTTGTTTTTCCACAAATTATTAAAGTATTATCAATTATAAGTGCATTTTCAGTGGCCTTACTCAGATATCCCTTCTCCTTGTCGAAGAGTCCCTCCACTGGAGCATATGCTATTTGTTACACTGGTAACCACGCCCCCTCTCCAATGCAGACACCGGAGCTGAGGCTTGTCATATGAACTGATACGTTAGAGGGTTCAGTGTCTGTCTCCAGAGGGGTCTTCCCATGTAATGTAAGTTGGTCTCCAGTTTGTGAGCTGCCTATTTCAGCCTTCTGAGTGTTGGCATTGCAAGTATGTCCCACCATTCCTGACTAGATATAAAAAATATATTAAGCAAGGAGAAAACATTTGTTTTTCTTCTCCGATTATGAGCATAAACACAGAAGTTTCAAGATGGATCACATTGGAGCTTGGGGTTTGTTTCACCACTGAGAGAAAGTGAATCTATTCTGATAGAAAGGGAAAGGCAAGGAGAAAGCGAGAGAGAGAAGAGAGGACAGAGAAAAGGAGAGATATCACTTGCAATTAAAGAATTGTAATTTTCCCATTCTAAATAATTTTTGATGGGATTAGACATGTATAGAATTCCTTCACATAATAGATTTTAACAAATGGTGTTATTTCATAAGTCATAAATACCTTCTATCCTGTTATTTAATTATTTTATGTTTCTCTGTCTTCTTTTACAACTAGATTGTCAACATGGAGGGAGAAGATATGCATGTTTTTACTCTTTTGGTTTCAAGGGTATTTAACATGAACATAGTTAAGTTGTATGAAAAAAATACTCCTTAGCAAATAAGAATATGAGGAATTATTAGTTTGACATCAGAATAAATGTTAATATTGTCTCATGAGTGTAAGATTTGAGTGTAGATGTGAAAGTTTTACAATACCTTGTGTAAGTGCGTGTGTATGATGTGTGCGTGCGTGTACGTTCATGTGAGCGTGGTTGTGTACAGGCCACAGGGTCAGAGGTCAGCTTGGGGTATTGGCCTTTGTCATCTTGCTTTAGAAGGGTCTCTTCTTGCTTGTCACAGCACATGCCAGGCTTATGGGCTTCTCCTGCCTCCACTTCCTGGTTTACCACAGGGAGTTCTGGGATTACAGGTGTGTACACTGTGTCCAGTTTTATGTGGGTTTTAGAGTGCCATTAAAATTCAGGTCTTACAGTTGCACGGCACATGCTTAATCCACAGAGCCCCTTGCCAGCCTCAGGATGTTAATGGAATTCTCTTCCCAGGAGTATTACTATTGTCTCAGCTAATACAAATGTGGTTACTCTATTAAATCCTAAAAACATTTTCGTGTAATCTCACGGGTGAAGTGTTATTGTTCACATAATTTAGGTTCTAGTGTTGAATATTTAAGACAGATTTTTAGCTTAATTGCCAGAAAGCAATCTCATCAGAAGTGGAAATAGTTTTAAAATAGAGGAGGACAAAATTACAGTGAATATGTCATTTGGAAAATTGGCATTCTAATCAAAGTCTGAAAGAAGTCATTAGAGGTTTTTAAAGTAATTATCTAATGGTTCTTAAAAGACCTGTACAGTTTGAATTTATTTACTGCATATATTTAAGGGCTTTAGACATGTAATCCTAAAATTGCTGTTCTGGTTTTTAAGGCAGTTAAAAATTTAAATTCATTTTTAAAATCCAAGTTGTTCTGAATGAGGTCTACTTATCAAATTTGATGGCAAACTCATATTTAAAATGCTTAAGTAAATTTGAGTATGTCCTAATTATAACAACTGGGTAAGGCGTACTTTGTATATCCTTCTTATAGCTAACACTAGTTTACATTTTTTTATTTTTGTAAAAAATAAAGTATAATTTCATAGTAATTCTAATTTTAATAGCTTTTTATTCTCATGAATACCACAATGAAAAGTTTGATATTTAATAGCTATTTAAAAATATTGTGTGTGTTTTACAATTAAAAAAACTCTTAAGAGCATCTTTTATTAATGTGTCTCATGTAACTTACAAACAATCTTACTCATATAAATTATAGGAAGATAATGAGTGATGATAAGCTTAAATTAACACTCAATTTTATGTGATCATTAAAATAATCAACTTCCATTTTTGTTGGGTATCAGCTGGGAGAGACAGCATTTATCTTAAGCAACCAACTAATCAGACAAAATCTTTGGAACACTGTTTTTATGACATTAAATATTTCTGGGAACAAGGAACACAAAATCTTTGGAACACTGTTTTTATGACATTAAATATTTCTGGGAACAAGGAACAGATAAAAAGAGCTTTCCAATGTCTCAGGCTTGCCCGGCACAGAGCTGGCGGGAGTTGGTAAACCCATCAGTCCACCGCACTGGAGGAAAAAACAGTCGGAGGCTGCTGTTCGGCAGTGCAGTGGGAGAGGAGAGTACCAGGCGGGAGAGAGCTGCTCACCGAGGATCTGCCAACCGGGATCTCAGATGTCTATTCAGCAAGAAGAGTCAGGCAGAGCAGCAGACGAAACTCATGCAGCGCAAAGAGTAGTCTACACTTCCATGCGCCAGAGTGGAAAGGTCTTTCTGCTATCATCAAATGGAGAGTAAAGTAACCCAAGATCAGAGTGGAAAAATTGCATCGTGCAAGTCAAATATGGTGTTTAGGGGTATACATTCAAAACCAATAATGGTTTTTATGTTTCTGAACAGCAACAAAGCACGTCTGCTGACCTAGCCTTAGGAAGCACTCGCGGAGGAGATGGTGTGTATGTGAGCATTTAAGGACTCCAGAAAACAGCTGGGCAGTGCTGCGCTCTCCTGGTAATTGTGAATCAGCCAGATGGCTTGCCCATTTAAACTCAGCTCCAAGAGACACCCCAAAGGCTCCCCCATGCATCTTTAGTAGCTTGGAACACAAAGGTCCAGAGAA
>CM053766.1:13762075-13796910 GCA_028658305.1 Pachyuromys duprasi | reverse complement strand
GGTTTGTCCTGATGCAGTGTGACAGGCCAGCATCACTGCCATAACCAGGCCAAGGAAGTATTCTGGGTGTCATGAGTTAATTGTACTTTTTCTTTAATTTCATTGTTTATTTTATTTTTCATTTATTTTAGATTTTACCTGTTTATTGAGATAAATACAGTGTGGAGATATAGCCAATGGCTGGATGCAGCATGCATGGAGGAAAGTCTGGAAAAGAGCAGGTTGTGGCTACAGAAGTGGGAGAGTAGCCCCGAACTGAGATTCTCACTGAGAGATAGTTACCAGAGGAGGCGCTGTTCGCTTCTATTGCCAGGATGAACTACGGGGGTCACTGTTGGTGGGCTGCAGAAAGCAGCTGTTGGGCCAGGCTGGGGACAAGCTCTGCAGATCACACAGGTAACGGGTGGGCCTGTTGGACTTCATCAGAGCTGCGGCCACAGAAAGACCCAAGTTCAGCGAGAGTGATCCCCAGTGCAGCAGAGGTGTGTCCCAGCATCCCTTCTTTAAAATATCAACTTTTAGAAACCCAGGACTAGATACTGAGACCTGTAGCAAAAGAAAGAAAATCAGAGATAAAAGGAGGAAATTACAGCTGGTAAAACAAAAATACTAAGAATCACTTGGAACTATTGTAAACTACTACTTGAAAAAAAAATGAACATGCGTACCAACAGCAAGCTACCAAACTGAACCAGCAATGAACGTTTCTTCCAATAAACAGGAGTGGAGGACTGGGGGGCCTCACCGTTACATTTTTACCAAGATATTAAAGAAAAACGAATTAATGTTAATTCTTTTAAAATTATTTTAAAGAAAAGAAAGAGTGAATTATCCTAAACTCATTCTGTGAGGACATATTTCTCCAACATCCAACAGAAAAAAAGCACAGGTCAGTATCCCTGATATGTACATATGCAAAGTTTCTCAACAAAATATTTATGAAACAAATCCAATAATACATCAAGAAGATAACACATCATGGCCAAGAATAATTTATCCCAGGATGTAAAGATAGTTCAGCCTACATAAATTATAAACATAAAGCCTCACATCAAAAGAATGAAAGCCGTAGCCATATTACCATCTCAATAGATATTGAAAAGAATTTAATAACACAAAATCTTTGGAGGAAAGAAACGTGGAAAGTTTTGTAAAGACTGCACATCAACAGTGAGTGGAGGATAGGTGAGGTCACGTCTCAGGCACAAAGAAGAAGAGAGTGCTCTCATTTTGTCAGCCTTTTTCAATATATCCCTGGGTCTTTTCCAGAGCTAGGAGAAGTAAAGATCATTGAGCTAGGAAGACAGGAGCCATAGCCTCCATTTTCAGATGACATGATTTCATATAGAGAGAAGCAAAAGAATATAAGAAGTACTCAAACTGACAAACTCAGAATTAGTTGCAGGATAAAAAACTAAACCTACAAAAAATCAGTAGCACCAGTAATGAAATTACCAAGAATGCAGTTCAGAAATGAGGAAAGAAAGTACAAATTTTTCTAACAAATTGAATTAGGGATGTGAATAACCTCTACCATGAAAAAATTATAAAAACATTATTTTTAAGACAGAGGAAGAGACAGAAAAAATATAAAAAGACATTCTATGCTCATGGATAGGATTAATGCTAACCATCTATCAAATCAGTACAATTCCTATAAAAATATCAGTGACTTGTTTGCATACTTGCAAAATATGGTAATGAAACTTACACAGAGACACAGAAAACTCCAACTAGTCAAAACAATATTGAACAAGTTTGGAGACATTTTATTACCTGATTCAAAATATACTCTGAAGTCATGGCAACAAGAACCAGTATACAACACACATTGAAAAGTGGAATAAATTGAGAAATAAATCCTCATATATATGCCTAACCAATTTTCCACAAAGGCAAAAACAATATACAAGAGAGAATGAAAAGTGTCTTCAATAATGGATGATGGGGAAAGTGGGTAATAATTGTATGTGGAGAATAAAGAAACCAGACCTTTATTTCTTTTAAGTACATAAAACCCAAATCAAAATTGATCAGACTCTCAAATTAAGATTCTAAACTATGAAACTAGTAGAAGAAACACAAAACTATTAGAGCATTTATTTGGACAAAGATTTTTGAATACACTCATAAAAGCCCAGTTCTAAATAAGCTCACATTGAAATAAGGATTTCTGCACATCAACGCAAATAACCAACTGTGGGAAGGAGTAGCCTGTGGAATGGGCACTGCTATTCTCTCTGTGTAGTCTCTTATAGGCTCTTAACGAGGTAGGAATGGGTAGAGGGTGTGGTATAGGTGTCCCTTGCGTTCTGTGCATACTCCATAGAATTAAGGCACAGGGGCAGGCTGTCTTAGTCTGCATTGCTGTGAAGAGACACCATGGTCCTGGCAACTCTTATAAAGGAAAGCTGTTGGTGGTTGGTCTGATGCTTGCATTTTGATGCTACTTACTGGCCCTCAAAATCTGGCTACTGTCCTATCCTTGTTGTATAAACCTGCCTAAGACATTATTCCTGCTTGGTTAATTAAAAAAGGCTTGTAGCTGGGGAGGGCAGAAGGAGGTAGGTGTGGCTAAGGTTCCTGTGCTTTTAGGACAGGAGAATCATGAGAAGGAGACAGACAGACATGAAGAAAGGAGGAAGAAGGACACTGTGATAATTTAGCGTGGAGAAAGAACCATGTGGGCCAGGAGAAGAGCTCCAAGAATGGTGTAAAAAGAAACACTAAGATGAAAAGTATAAGCAAGTATTTATAAGATTACAGATGGAAGGTAGCCCAGATAGGAATGGTCAAGGCAGATGGCATAGGATTTGGGCTGGGAGGTTATTGAGATAGTGTAAGTGGACATATAGGCCCAGGCCAAGGTGTTATAAAGCAATTAAAAAAATCTAACAGGTGTTTGTGTCTTACTGATTGTGAAAGTGGGTTAAATAATATCACCATCATAGTCATAGGGCTAATAATAAATATTATTTAGCCGGACACCCATTTATTTCAACAACAGAAAGAATTTAATTGGGGATTGCTTACAGTTTCAGAGGTTTAGTCCGTTATCATGGGAAGTATTGTGGCACAGAGGCAGACATGGTGCTGGTAAAGTAGCTGAGGGTTCTACATCTAGATCCACTGCCAGCAGGAAGAGAGAGCCACTGGGTGAGGTTTGGGGGTCTTGAAACTTCAAAACCTACCCCAGGGATACACTTTCTCCAACAAGGTCACACCTCCTAATCCTTTTAAATGTGCTGCTCCCTGGTGGCCAAGCATTCAAATCTAAAAGCCTATGGGGGTCATTCTCATTCAAATCACCACACAGGTCTTGCCTCCCTAGTGTGGGTGGGACACAGGGACACTTCCACGGGCACCAATGCTGTTTTTATGTGAATCTCTTAACTGTGGTTCAGATCGGATTTTCCCCTTGCAGAACACAACACGGTTTCGATTCTGTTTTTCCTCTCTATCAAGTGATATCATGCAGGCCAGATTGCACTCAGACTTTAGGTCCTTAACACTTTCTGTATGTTCCCAGAGCACCACGGATCTGCTGAGTCAGGGCTCTTTCATGAGATGGTCTCTTGTTGGTAGCGTAGATATCCCAGCGCAGAGAAAAGGGGACTTTTCAGCACCTTCTCCCTGTGCCACCGTTGCTTCTGTGCCCATGTTTTCTCTTTGCCTGCCCCCCCCCCTTCTCGGTGTGTCTGTCCCTGTCCTTCTGTCTCTGTTTCCCTCTCTCCCCAATAGTCTGTTACTAAGGACACTGCAAATTTTCTGAGGTCTTCCTTGTCTTAAACCACGGTTTTGACCCTCTTCAGTTGCAAACGCACACACTATGTGAGGTTTCCCAACTGAGACATCTATAATGGATTCTGTCCACGCTGTCAACTTTTCTTTCTTTCTTTCGGTTGTTACCGAAACTAATTTTTCACACACTCACTTCTTAGGAAAACTGCCCCTCAACATATTCTCTTTATTATCCAGATCTAATGCCTTCTCTCCTCACCTTTCTTCCTGAATTACCTTGAATTCCAGGGAGAGCAAAACCTTTCAGGACAGACTTCCCTCCACAGATGAAGACAATTATCCCTGAAGATGTGGCTGAACTGTGGACCAGAGGTAGTGATCTCCTAGAAATCAAAATGATCCTCTGTCCTGATGACAGTGATTACCAGCTTAACAATTTACAGACCACTTTGCAGGATTATTTTGCAAGACTTGGTCTGAGGCAGGGGTGGCTCGGGATGGGTAAGATTACATCCTGATGGGGCTGCTTAGTTACGAGTGCAATTGTCCTTGCTTAATCCTAGCCCATGTCTGCATCCCAAAGACAGACTCATGGTCACTGGACTCCTTTCTTCTTCAATAGCGAACCATACTGAATAAATCTCTGTTTTCTGTGTTTTTCACTGTTATTCATCCCTTTAATTGGTCTTCAGGGACCAGTGGCTGAGCGTAGCTTCTTCTGGATGCTGGAGCCCAGGACTTTATGATAAAAACTCAGGGAACAAGATCACACTTTGAGCATGATTGCTTAACTATGCATTCCTCTTGCCCTGTGTCCCAATTCCGCCTCTATTTAAACTCAAAGCTTATGTTAACACCCCAAAGAAGGACTTGGCATCACTAACTCTTTAATCTGTTCTTCCTCACATGGCCATGTTCATTAAATCTCTTTTCTCTGCCTTTCACCACTGTGCTCACTTTAATTGGCATATTGTGGATGGGTGGCTGAGCATAGTCTGTGGGGACCCCTGGGCCTGTGGCTTGTGCACCAAAACCCAAGCAACTAAAAGACAAATAAGCTGTGGAATATGTATGCAGGGGAATACTACTCAGCCCAAATAGTAATGAATTATTGATACTGGTATTAACATAAATACATATAGAAATGTATGCTACTGAAAGAAGTAATATTAGAAATTGTACATACTGTATACTCCACTTAGTTATACTTTTATACAGTGAAAGTGTATGCATGTTGACATGATGCAAATCATTGGGAGTGGTTGGGGGGAAATAGTTGCAGGTAGGTACTTGAAAGCTTTTGGGTGTTAGCATCCATCAGCTTGGTTGTGGTGCTGGCTTTATGAATATATCTGCATATTAAAACACCTCAAACGGTATTCTTTAGATATGTACAGTTAATACATATTTCAAAAGGTGTAAAACAGAAGAAAATAAACAATGAGAATTAAAAATTTATACCCTCTTGCCTAAAGTACTTCTAAAAAGTTGGTATTATATAAAGTGTTTATGCATTATATATGAATTTGCAGGGTAGTTGTTTTCTTCATCCTGAAAATTTTATTGCACAGTGGTAAAAATATATTTAGCTACCAGTAATTTATTACACAACACAACTCATCAAAATCTGCGTAAGTAAACGGTTTTACTTTAAGTCAGAAAGCAATCAAATGGAGAAATTTTTAGTTTATCATTTATTATCACTGAGCAGTAGTTAATTTCATAACTGAGATTTTTACATTTCTGAATTTCAGCCATCCAGTTTCTACTTTTTCCTATTATGAAAAGAGAGCCCCAGGAAGCCGGTCATAGGCAGAGAATTAGTCTGTTTTGTGTGAAATAAATTGGAGCCCGAAGCTTTAGTGTACTGACTCTTCACTAACACGGTTACCAGTAAAAGATTAATACAGTTATTAGAATATGAATAATATGGGAATATTCCAGTTATTGGAAAATGACACAGCATCTCCTGGTGGCAAAAATCAACAACATGGATTGTCTTAGTCATGGCTTCTGTTGCTGTGGTGAAATATCATGACCAAAAACAAATTGAGGAAGAAAGGATTTATTTGGCTTACGCTTCCACATCAGAGGACAGAAATTCAAACAGGGCAGGAACAGGGAGGCAGGAGCTGATGCAGAGGCCACGGAGGGTGCTGCATACTGGCTTGCTCCTCATGGCTTGCTCAGCCTGCTTTCCTATCGAACCCAGGACCACCAGCCCAGAGATGGCACCACCCACAATGGTCTGGGCCCTCCCTCCATCAATTACTAACTAAGAAAATGTCCCACTGCCTACAGCCCAGTCGTATGAAGGCATTTTCTCAGTTGAGGCTCCCTTCTCTCAGAGACTCTAGTTTGCATGAAGTTGAAATAAAACTATCCAGCCCATGGGTCAACTATTGTAGTAGGCAAAATAGCTAATGCTTATCTTTCCATGACAGAAATTCCTCCATGTGCACTATTTCCCTTAGTGCGTAGGTTATGATCTTTGGAATAAAGTAGGTAAGCAAGTAAAGCTGATTGCAGGAAGATTTTGGAAATCTTATCAGAGTTTAGTACACTGTAAGTACTGCATGTTTGGAGAACTGCATTGATATTTCACATTTCTGAATTTTTTTTGTAAATATATTTTTTCTCACATAATATATCTTGATTATGTTTTCCCCTCTCTCTACTTTTCCCAGTTCCTACCCATTCCCTCCCTTCTGGACCTATCCTCTTTCTGTCTCTCATTACAAAAGAAACAGACTTCTAAGGGGCAATAACAAAATAAAATAAGTATAATGAAAACTAACATATTGGAATAGGACAAAACAAGCACAGAAGGAAAAGAGCCAAAGAGAAGGTTCCAGAAACACAGACCTATGTATTTGAACACTTAGAAATACCATACAAACACTAAACTGGAGGCTATAATAAGCTTGTAGGGAAAAAAGAGGGAAGAGATGAATATATACACACATACGTATACATGGATAGAGGTTTATATATGTATATGTAATGTATATATGTATATATATATAATGAAAATTTAAAAATAAGATAAAAAAACATTTTGAGACAAGAAGCCTCCTAGAAGCTGTTGAGTTCATTTTCTGTTGGCCATTTCCTTCTGGTCATGTGGCCTACCCTTAAGAGTAGCTTGTTTCCCCAGTGGGACTCTCTGGAGGAAACTCAGTTATCACTTACCAGTGATCATCAGCTAGAGATAGCTTCTTGGTTAGTGCTGGGGGCATGAGTCTACTTCTCCTTTTAGATCTAGGACCCCCATTTGGTGAAGAACCATGAAGGCCATGGGGCCACAGTCTCTGTCAGTTCATTGCGCACTGTCATTGATTTAGAGGGTCTTGTTGGTGTCCTCCATCTCCTCTGGCTCTCATGCTCTTTATTTCCTCTTTGAAGGGGTTTCCTGACCCCTGAAAGGAAGAAATTGATGAATACGTTGTATTTAGGGCTGAGCATTTCAAGGTTTCTCATTCTTTGCATAAGTCTGGCTATGGGTCTCTGCATTTGTTCCTATTTGCTGCAAGAGGAAGCTTCTCTGATGTTGGCTGGGCAAGGCCCTGGTAGTAATCATATGTAGGGATTTTTTTTTCTATTTTATTGGGTTTTATACCTCTATCTCCCTTCCAACCCTTTTGCACCCTAATCCCTTCCAACCTTTCAATGAAAGGTGGGAGAGAAAGAAGGTTAGAGGGGAAGGAGCCATAGACCACTGTAGGCTACTCCCTGCTAGATAGGGATGCAGTTCTTTGGGGCAAGTCCAGTTTTTGTTGGCAGGATATCTAGCAGTTTAGCAAACCCGCAAACCAGCAATAGCAGACACAGCAGCAGGACGTACCAGCGGAAGTGGGGGCAGTAACAGGAGGAGCAGCAGTTGCCATAGACCTTCTAGAAGATTACCCATTTACACCCTCTCAAAAGTTTCTACAAAGTTACTTGTAGCTGGCACAAGTCATGCCACGGCCAGAGCAAGAGACACATAGTTAGCTGCCGTGGACAGTCTGAAGCAGCTCCATATCCTGCACCTGTGATTAAAACAAAAACATGTTCACAAAACATAACTGGGGTTTTAAAGACACCAAAATTCTCACTACATTTCCCCCTTTTAATCCCCCAAATGGTTTTTTCTATAATGTAAATAAACTATATACAATAAGAACAATTAGGAAAACTTATCAGGTAAGAATTACATTCACAATGTCCAGTCCAGATGTATTTGGCAACCATTGAGAATATATTCCACTATCTACTTTATCTCAGTGAGTCCAAACTTCTGTACTTAAATCACTTTCTTACCATATCATTGCATTTATTAACCTAAGAATATCTTTTTAGACCCTAAAACATTTTCTTAGATCCTAAACAACTTAAGCTTTTATAAGTCTTTAACCTTAATAAGGAAAACTATAAGACTATACCTATCTAGACTTCAACCCCATCAGAGACCTGAGAAGGATAAATATTACCTGAGAAAACAGGAAGTACAGAGCAAGCAACTTCCAAAAGTATAGACATGACAGAAGTTGCTGTCTACCTGGACAGTCACCAAGAGTTTTCTGTGCTCTTGGGGCCTCCAATATTCAGCCTACAGGCCCAGTATACCTGACAAGTTTTTCTGTGAGAAGGGAATATTGAAGGACTGGCCTACCTTATCTCTGCAAAGTTGGGCATCCGACTTTTCAGTGTCCTGCTTATCACTTGCTTTCAGCAGTTGAGGTAAGAGCAGTATTTTGCCCAGTGGCTAGCTTTGAAGCAGACTCCACACAGAGGTTCTTCAGTGCCCATCAGCTTCTTTGAAGTAGATTGGGGGTGCTGCCAGAAGCAGATATGTCTCTCTGTCAGAAAAACCTATTATTAAAACATCTTAAAAACCATATTCTGTAAATCTCTGTGTTTGAAGGGTTTGAAGACCACCTATCTATCTCAGCATATCTAAATGGACAAACATTGCTTGTTTCTAGTTACCTACTATCTGCTCAACTTTGGAAACATAGACAAGAGACTAAACAAAGCTTATTTCTGTAATTCACTAAACTAATATCTAATAAGCTACAAGATTATTTATAGGTGGCTCACTAGTAACTTGCATTTCTAAGTATCCTGAACAGTATGCAATGGCAGCTTTCATAAGACTAGAACTTTACATTACATTTTTAAATGAGTTGCTTAATGAACAATACATTAAGCAAGAGTTGAACACTGATAGGGGAGGTCCTCCTCACCTTCTATCTGACCCTAGCCTATCAGGTCTCATCAGAAGGGGCATAGGGTGAAGAGCGACAGAGCGTGGGGTTGGGAGGAGATGAGGGAGGAGGCTACAGTGGGGATACAATGTGAATAAATTATAATAAATGATAATAATAATAAATATATATAATTATTAAAAGCTATAAAACACAAGAGTTGATCAAAATAACCTTACATATCCATCAATATACAATAATCTAAAACAATGTAAACTATTTGAGACTCATAGGTTCAGTAAATTACCACTTTCCTATCATCCTATATCCCCCCCTTTAAAAATACTTTTATCATCCCTTTTCCCCTTCCTTCTCCCCCTAACACAAGATAGGAGAAACATATGAGAGAAAGACAGATAAGGGGAAAAGAGATACCTGATTCCAACCTCTTTTACTTTGTTTCCTTCCTAATTATGACCAATAACAACTTGTAACCAAACCCCTAAATGACAACAAACATCCATAACCCACTGAATGACCCCAAACTATCCAACCCACCTCTTGGAAATGGGGGTGAAATGTCTTAAATTATTTTCTGCTCTCTGGGGGGGGGGCAAAGACATCTTATGGGGACACTAAGAAAATAGGAATATTGGCCAAGTCCTGGAGACCTAGCTGTATATTTTGCTGTCAAGTCTTTGTGGGAGACATATTATTGCTACATTAAAAAAATTTTTAGACCAGTATTATTTGGATTTTCTCTAATGTCCCTGGCCCATGTATTCTCAGGTTTTTGGCTATTTAAGAAGTGTCAGGAATGGGTTCCATATAGTACAGTGGTATAACGTGAGCAAAGTGAAATTTTGTTTGTGTGTATGTGTGTGTTTGGTGTGTGTGTAATGAGCATGATAAAATGCCTTTTAGACATGTAAAATTAGTTTAGTCAGATTCCACACCACACCAAAGGCTGTACCTGAGAACCAGAACTCAGTGACATCACTCACTTAAGATAACCAGACAAAGTCCTAGTGCTCCACGGCTCCCACTGGACAGTATATAAGCAGAGACCAAGATAATGCACTGCTCTGCTCATCTGGTGAAATGTCACCTTGATTTGTCCTACTGCTGGAGAGCCTCCCCAAGGACCTTGACTCTCAAATCAGAGACTTCTCTTAGAGACTGGATTTGACCTTTGGCTAAGATACATCACAGGTGAGCTTTGGAGAGACAGGCTTAGGACCCGAGTTAGAAATTTAGAACCTTGTGCGATGACCTCAGTATAACAAAATATAACTTCTGTTAAACTAACTACACACTTCTACCTTCTTGCTTGTGACAAGGCCACAGTTTCAAGACAGGGTTTTGAAGCTGGCCTTAACCTTCAGAGATCTTCCTGCCTCTGCCTTCTGAGTGCTGAGATTAAAGGCATATGTTTTTAAAACAGAATTTACAATTCAAAGAGAAGAATAAGCCTGGAAAGATTTGAAAATTCCACAGCTGGGCCACGTGTAGAGGGAACTGGCGTTTAGGAAAGAAAATTGGATTAATATTGACAATCATTGCACGATTGCCTTCAGGACAATGGAGAAAAGACCCTGACATCTCAGGCTGCCTGTCAAATGACAGACTCAGTGTGGGCCTTGAGAGCAATGTTTCCACACAGACTTTCATCATTCCAGCACACGATGTCTGTTATATCCAGTTTGCAAGACCCCAAAGTGGAGTCACACCAGGAGTCAGAAATCATATGCAAAAGCAAAGAGCCTTTATTTTGGGCTTAAGCTTGGACTCCCAGCATGAATTGTCACAATAGTCAGAGCTAGGAGCTCTAAACCTAGAAAGAAGCTAGGTTTTAGAGGGTTTTTAGCAAGGGGAAGGGGCTTCCAGACTTGGCAGTTATAGGACTGGGTTATATTTAGCAAGAGCAAGCTTGTTACATAGTGATTGCCTAGAGGCAAGCTGTAACCATCGGGAGTAACTATTTTGGTAACATAATGATAACATGTAATTGTGTTAGAAACCTCAAGGACAACGGTCATTTTGACCTGTTTTCTGATCAGCCAGTTTCAGGGTTGGTACATTGTGTGGTCATTTTCAGAAATGTTGTAGTTTTCTGCAAGTATAAACATGAGACTCATAGCTAAACTTTGGGCAGAGTGCCAGAAACCTTACGGAAGAAGAGGGAGATAGAAAGACCTGGAGGGGACAGGAACTCTACAAGGAGAACAACAGAGCCAAAAATCCTGGGCCCAGGGGTCCTGCAGAGACCAATACTTAATCAAAGACTTGCATGGAGAGGACCTAGACCCCCTGTTCAGAGAAGCCCACAGACTGCTCAGTTTCCAAGTGTGTTTCCTAGTAAGGGGTACAGGGGCTGTCTCTGACATGAACTCAGTGGCTGGCTCTTTGATCATCTCCCCCTGGGAGAGGGTGCAGCCTTGCTAGGCAACAGGGGAAGATGTTGCAGTAGCCTTGATGAGACCTGATAGGCTAGGGTCAGATGGAAGTGGAGGAGGACCTCCCCTATCAGTGGACTAGAGAAAGGGCATAGGGGGAGAAGAGGGAGGGTGGGTGGAACTGGTTGGAGATGAGGGAGGGGGCTGCAGTGGGGATACAAAGTGAATAAATTGTAATAAATAAATAAATAAATAAATAAAAATTTTAAAAAGAGTTAAAAAAAAAAACCATGTTTTTCTGAAGCAAGGGTAAGTTTTAAGTCATGTATAAGATGGAGGCCAGTGACAAAATGCAGTCTGTTATGCTCAGGCTCTTCATGTCCAGATAAAACTGGTAGTGTCCAGAAAACACAGAAGATGAGTTTAGGAACTATATCCGAGGAAGGCCTTGGAGTACCAAAGTAACTTCCTGACTTTGTTCTTTTTAGCTTCTTGCTCCTCCTTCCTGTTGGAACTAGGGGAGGACTCATTGGCCCTCCTACCCCCCACAGGCTTTTCTGTAGGTCTTTTCACTTGACCCATCAACCAATGAAAATTCCTATCTTCATTCAAATTAACCAACCAGGTTCACCCCAACTTGCTGCAGGCTGTTGTGATTCTACTATTCAGTAAACTTGGCTTGTTTATCTATTCTCTTTGAACTGAGACAGCAAAATCTGCTCTGACTCAAGACAGGCAACAAGGACATGGGTTCTAGCACTGGCATCAGAATGCCACAGTGTGAATGCGGCCCTTAGTTTACATGTTAGAAGTACACCGTTCCCCCCCCCCCCCAGATAAGCAGTGGCTCTGCCTTTAAGAAGTGATTAGCTCATGGGGGTCCTTCTAACAGAATGTTTTTGGGGAGGGAGCAGCTTGCTGATGCGCAGGGTGAGTTCAGCCCTTCTCAGCTTCATTCTCTAGAGTTCTTTTGCATCCTTTGCCCTGGTGCCACCAGATGGTTTAGCAAGAAAGGCCTGCCACAGACATGAGCCCACCCAAGTCTAAGTTGGTGAAATACAGAGTTTATTTGGCTTACTTATAGGAGTATGAGTGGCTCATAAACAGCTACATCATCGAAGCATATTTTAGGGTCCTGTTTTCAGTTAACCCTCTATGCCCTAAACAGCCTAGCATTTCTCATGACAGAGTTTAGCTAGGAGGGAAAGGGGAGCTGTGAACTCAGAGATGCTCTCTCTCCTGCTTCCATTTAGGAGTGCCAAAACCCCATTGCCATTGTGGTAGACCCAGGACTCTGTGTACTGTTCTTACTGTGTCATTGCTCAGGCTGTGGGGGCGAGGTTATCTCCTCCACGATGGCATGGGATGGTCACGTTGTGTCTGCAGGAAAAACCTCTACTACAGCAGCTGCGGATGCGAGATGGGGGATGCGGGATGCGGGATGCGGGATGCAGGATGCGGGATGCGGCGGAAACCATCCAGGTCACTTGCAGTTCTCCCTTCAGGAGCTCAAGTGTGAGACACTCTTGTGCCCTTAAGAAGCCTCCTGAAATGGCTCAGAGATCGACTAAACTCAAGCCCTTCGACTTCCCCAAGGCACAGCTGAAAGCAAGCTTTTCTAATAAAACATCCCGGATTCTTAAACTCTTCTTTCTGAAGCAGACTCGAGAGGAGAATGCCAATTGTCCTGATTGAATGTCTTTTGGAAAGATTTCTGCCCCCTCTTCCAGTCGCGTAATACGCATATGTGATTGACATCACTGAAAAGAACACAAGGCTGGCTTTCAGACTCAAGGTAGCTTCATTCTTCCGTCAGAAAGCAGGAGAAAGGCATCTTACATAACTGGAATGAAAGAGCTAATTTGCAAGAATCTCTCTACCAGAGGAAAGATGAGAAAGGAACAGGTCTGCTCTCGTAAAACTGCAGCTACTCCCGGAAGAAACAATGTCTTCAGTGAATCTTTTATAAAGACATTAATAAACTATTTTCTTACTTTAAAAATCACTCAATGGTTTTCATTGAATAAATTTATTTTTAAAATATATACTGTCTGCACAGAACTCAAAGTGTACCAAGAAGACCACTGTCCCATCATGTTCTCAGGAACCTCTCTTACTGCTGGTTTGTTCTTTCAGGAGCTCACGGAGGAATCCAGGCCAGCAGGTAGTGGCACTTGTCTTTAGAAGATTCTAGATCAACTTCTTCCCCTGAAGACTAAAGTTAACCCCTCACACGTTAGACCTCTCTGCTGGTCCCTCCCCCAGCTGTGCCTGCAATCTCAGTATCAGTCAGGTTGCTTTCTCTCTGCAAGGTGGCATTCATCTTACCTCTAAACTGTAGCTTTGTCCTACAAAAATGTATTTTTTATTATATTTTATTGCTTTTTCTTGTCTGGTATATTTGTTCATTTATTCTAAGTTTTAAAGTTTTGCTAAGATGAGGCACTCTATTTAAAAAAAAAAAACAGTACAGAAAATCAAGAGCTGTAAAGGGTTTGAGATCTTAACCTACTTGCAAAGCAACACATTAGCCTCCCACAGTCTAATGGATTCTGGTAGAAGAAATGAGACTCCAGGGTCAAAGTCGAAACACAATTGATTGCTCAGAGCCGCAGCAGTAATCAGGGCGTCAGCGGTTGCGCCACTTTCCCCAGCGCTGGTTCCTACAGAGTGACATCAAAGCGAAAATGATACTTCTCCTGTGGTATAGTGCACAGGGGAGTAAGCACACATGGACTTTACCTGCGAGGACTCTCCTTATTGTCCTGAGTAGTAAGCACGCTTGCCCATTACTCTGGAGGAAACACTGTTCTTCTTCCAACGCTGCTTACATAAACATTCTTGAAATCGTAGTTCATAACACGGAAGGCCTGTAAGATTTCAGATATGTTCCTTCTATCCAGTCACCGTCTCATGTTGACCCATAATTATCTATCCTTTTCCCCCCTTTACTAGGCAGATCTATCTGCCCCACTGCAGTCCTTACTCGATACCTCTGTGGGTCCATAGATTGTAGCTTGGATATCATTGCCTTGACTGCTAATATCCACATATAAATGAACACATGCCATATGTATCTTTCTGGGTCTGAGACCAAAACAGGAGCCAAAACAATAGCCTTTGTAAGTTAATGGGAGAACGAAACAGGAAAAATATACCTAGTAGGTTAAGGGTTCTGTTTGCAGTTAAGACAGTTAAGAATAAGTTTCTGTTTGTCCTGTTTGCTTCACACATCTGCACCAGATGTGCTTGATCACACAGATGGGAGGGACACCGGCTGGAAACGCATCAGGATTTATGCTCCTCCTAATTGGATGTAGGTGGGAGGTATAGGCAGGAAATACATACATCAGGATGTACGCTTGTCCCTGATTGGACCTGATGGGAAATGTGGTGAATTGTGGGACTTGCTTCTTTAAGCCCCTGAAAAATGGACTTGTGACCATTTTCTGGGAACCCAGAGGTGGACTTGAGTAGAGTCCATCCTTCCTGGTCAATATTTAATTAAAGCTTGCTTCAAATCTGGCTTTAAATTGTTTCATCTCTTATTCCTTGCTCTTTTTTCCTCTGGGGCAAACAAATCTCCTTTGTGCTAAGAACTTGGTTTGGGGGTGTTTTGTGTGGATACTGGGCCTTTCAATCCACATACATAAAATAAATTAAAAGCAGTTCTGCTTTCCATGATGCTTTGGTTGCAGATATAATTTAGCCAGGATCTTTGCCACTTCACAACAGATGACCTTACTGTACTTTACAGAGCTTTGTTCCCCACTTCTTAGTACCAGCTTTCTGCCTTAGCCTATGTGTGGCTATAACAGAGTAATAGCACAGGCTGTGTAAACTATAAATCACACAACTTTACTAATATTTCTCACTGTTCTGGAAGTCCAAGAGCCAGGGGTTCACATGTGGTGATGGCCTTATTGCTGTGTTATATCATGAGCAAGGAAGAAGAGCACACAAAGAACAGGGACACACAAACACTACAAATACTTGAATTATGTATGTGCACATTTGTGTCTGGGGATACATGTGTTTGAATGTGCATGCAGAAGTTTGAGTGATGCATGGAAAATCAGGGGAAAACTGTCTCTGGTAAGAAAATAGAATCTTTGGCTCATGTAGAGGTCCTTAGTCTCATTAATGAAAAAAAATACCTAAGAATGGACTAAAATTGGCAATTTTATTAGTGTATAAAAAAAGCAACCCAAGGAAAGCAAATCTATAAACTCCAACAGTTGTGCAGAGGAGAGGAAGAGACATTTAATCTAGGGTGGAGGTCAGACACATAGTGGACGAATAGCACATGATGGGAAAAAGGAAATGTAGGTCTGGCAAGCACCTGAAAGAAAGAGAAAGGAAAGAGAGGAAGGAGAAGTACTTTTCTAATTCAGATCTTGGAAGGCAAGCAGACTCAGCTGAACCTTACAGTGGCTCAGAGGAAGTGTACTGGCATTCTGGGAAGAAAAAGTACTGTATCTCATTAAACTAAAACCTCATTCCTTCTGTCTTTTTTGTTTGACTAAACTGAGCCTCCCTCAGCAGGGGTGGCCTCCTGGCCAGTTGACTGACTGGTCTACCTGGAGTATTAGGTCTCTACAGAGGCTAGAGATTCCATTCTTTTACCAGAGAGTCTTTATTGTTAGTATAACAAGAGGAAGGCCTTGGGTATAATTTCTTAGGTGTAGTCCATCTTTTTTTTTTTTTTTTTTTTTGAGGCAGAGTCTCTCATCAGCCTGGAAATTGTCAACAAAGCTAGGCTGGCAGGTCAGTGAAGCCCAGGGACCTGTCTGACTTCATCTCCACAGTAATGGATAGGTGTATGCCATTACGCCTGCCATACTTACAGAAGTTCTGGGGGTTGATGTCAGGTCCTTGTACTTGCAAGAGCAGCACTTGATTGGCTGAGTTATTTCTGGGACGGTATATGTCAACAAACTGGGATATCTTCAAACCATAGCGCTGTTTATTTTTTAATTTTCAAAATAGTGAGCCTAAAATAATCAACCGGGGATAGATATAGTTTGGAGCGGCATGTTTTGCACCCCTTCAGTCATATCTTTGAGTGTTGTTTCCTGAGTCCCATCATGTGGAAACGGCCTTAACGGAGTGAAGCTGTGAAGTATAAGTGCAGGGAACAATCTGCAAGAAGGACTCATCTTTGGGCTCGGAGTTGCTTACTAGAAACGCTACCTCTAATATAACTTGTTCCCGATGATGCACTGTCAAGCTAGCTCTCTTCTCGTGTTTGAACTCTGCATAGACCAGGAGAGAGAAATTGAAAGTCTTTTTTGCGGGGGGGGGGAGCTGGGGAGCTCATTTTTCTTTTTAAGCAAGGCAATGAGCACTTTATATGTAAGGTCTTTCAGATGATCTAAAAACAAAGGGCAGAAGCATTTTTGCAGTTTATGACACACCTCATCCTCTATTTCTGGAGAAGCAGAGGGAGGAACTTGGGAAGGGATGGAGCTCAGTGGGCCACAGGGAGCCTGCGTAGCTGCTTGGTCTGACGTACTTAGGAGAGGGTCTTAGGCCGGAGAGGTAAAAGCAAGCAAAACTTAAGTGATTACTCTTAACGATATCCAGAATGAAAAACAAATCAGTATATGGACACGTTCCATGTTGTTTTAAAGACTTACTTTACTTTTATGAGTGTAGTAGGCCATGTGTGCACAGCTGCCCTCGGAGGCCAGAAGAGGCTGTCAGGTCTCTTGGACCTGGAGCGCTTGTGAACTGCCCAGTGTGGGTGCTGGGAACTGAACTCCAGTCTTTTGGGAGAGATGCCAGTGCTCTTAACCTCTGAATCATTTCTGCAGCACCAATAAAATGTTTCTTTGAGCCCGATTGTAATATAGCAACATAGGATGATTTCCATATATACAACGTCAGTCTCTGATTGATTTTGAATAACTGAAAAGGGCTTTAAGTAAGATTTACCATATATTTTAAACACTTAGATATTAATAATATTAGTGATAGATGCACATTAGCAAATATTAATTGATTTTATAGAAGGATGTGTGAATCTGCCAGATTTTAGAAGAATGTATGGTATAAAAGAAGCTTTTTTTAGTGTTTAAATTGAGTCACTGCTATATTGCAATATTTCAAAGGTCCCTTGTGGGAGATTTGCCTATATTCTGGAACTCCACTTTATTGAAAATAAAATCCTTGCTGTTATAAAAGTTGAATATTTTCAGGAAGCAAAAAGCATTTTCAAATATAAGTGGTTCAAGGAACATTGGGTCTCTTATTGCTTGGATCAATGGGAAGAGAGCTAAATGGCTTTAAGAAAAGGTCTAATGCAACCAAAAAGATAATCTTTCTTCCCTTTGTGCAGTCAGCTTGAATGATGAACAGCTGCACAGAGGTGGCTAGCTGCTACACGTTGACTTTATTTACACATTCGGTTGTTAAATATAAGGAGTTGTAAATTATAAGGAGGAAACTCATTGCCGTTTAAATTTTCCACTCTATGCCTTACAGGTTTCTCGGAGTTGGAAACAAATGAGTATTTTTGCAATAAGATTTTTAATAAGAGGGAGAATAAAACAATTTCACAGCAATTAAAACCTGATCCAGGGTAAAATTAATTTCAAACAGTTTCAGAACTCCATGTCACCAACTTTTTAATAGGTAATTGTAACAGAAAATCACATTCTTCAAAACAAAAGACCGAGCAAGGAAGGTCTGTTCTCTGATTCCTTTCTCTTTGAGTTTGATCAAAGCAGTCAGGGTCAGGTGTGCACACCTGTTACATGAGCTACATATCGGGGGTGGGGAAAGCTCATGGAAAGATAAAGCAGACAAGAGCTGACAGACTAGACTGCAGCCCTGCAGACTGAGCTGCTCAGAAGGAAAGAAAGCAGACACGCTCCTTTGGTTCAGGGTCAGGAATATGATCTGCTTGGGGATGTAGCCATTTCTGAAAGAGACTGTCACTGTTTCCCTTCTAATTATGTTGGAGTACAAGTGATACCCTGAGGAGGCACATACACAGCATACAAAGCCATCGGGAAATAATTGTATATATCGTATGTATGATCTGCTTGCTGCTCAAGGTTGTAATTTTGCCTTGACACATTTTCTTTTTTGTAAAGAGCAATTTTACTTTTTCTTTTAAATGTGTATATGTGTCTTATGTGAGTGTGAGTCTGTGCGCATGTCCTTGGGTGCCTGAGGAAGGAGTTACAAGTGCTGTGAGACGTTTCCTCTGACTCCTGAGTACTGAATCTGCTCAGCAGCTCTTAGCCACTGAGCCATTGCTCCGGCCTGCTACCACTTCTGTTTAAAATTTTAATTCCTGTAGGGCTGGGGGTGTAGTTTAGGGGTTCTTCACTTGCCTTCTTACTAGCTTGGGAAACAATACCCACTTCTCCAAACAAACCAAATCTCTCTGATGAAATAAAGCCCCAAACATGGAAGTCTCCTGGGTGGTCACTGTCATGTTAGAGAAAATATACTATGTAGAGATTATTGCTGCAAAGATGCCAGTTTTTAGGCTAAGAGTTTTCCATCATAGAGAGAGTGTAGCTTATTACAAGGACAATATAAGTGAGCTAGATGCACAGCTCAGGGTTGAGTGTTGTTCTGGAGTTCCCTGATGCAAATCCCAGTGTGGGGATGGTGAATTAAGGTGTCTGAGACCCATAGTGGCCTGGAAAGCTGGTGGTATTGAATGAAGTAGCTTCTTACTAAAACTGCTCACTAAGAGAGAGCTGCACAGACACAGAATTAGAGAGAGAGAAAGAGAGAGACAGACTGACAGAGACAGAGACATGGACACACAGACAGACAGACAGACAGACAGACACACACACAGAATCATCTCTCATGTGTTCTTTTAAGGGCAGCACGCTGTCCACAGGAACAGCATCCTCATTATGTAGAGTTTCCTAGAAGTTGTCTCCAAATACAATCACCCTGGGAATGAAGTTTCAGTGTATGAAGTGTTAGGGACACAGCCAATCAATAGAAAGGACCTTCTTCTTCTCTTCCTCCTCCTTCTCCTCCTTCTCCTTTTTCTTTCTTCAAGACAGGCTTTCTCTGTGTAATAACCCAGGCTATCCTGGAACTCTCTCTGTAGACCAGGCTGGCCTTGGACTCACAGAGATCTGCCTGCCTCTGCCTCCCAAGTGCTGTGATTAAAGGCATGTGGCACCATGCCCAGCTAGGTCATTCTTCATACAACTAAATTTGAACAGGCTTCTAAGTGTTAAAAATTTCAACTTAAAAGAAATACATGAAAACCACCTAAACAAAGTGATCTATTTCACACAGGGTGTTCACAATGTGAAGATACATGTTGTAAAAAGCAAGCGTTTGCCTGTACACAGTGAGTTGAAACTGTCCAGCAACTTCTTGGAAAACATTATTTTCAATTTCATTAAATGTAAGTAGAGATAATGATTTATAAGTACAGCCACATATATTTTATCAGCATTACCAAGGGCTCAGGCAATGAGGTGTCTTAAGCTATCTAAGTTTAGTGGTCCATAAATCCATCCGCTGCCGGCATGCCACGGAGTGTAAAGAATTACAGGCTGGCATGCATTTCTAATGTGACTCAGCCCTGCGCGTGGCACTTGCTGAGCACTCTCAAGTGAATTGATGAAGATTTTTTTGAAACACCTGCCCAGGGTTGTTACTTGTACCTCCGCAAAGAGTACATACTCAGAAAGTAAATACCCAGAAAGAAGGAAAGGTAAAAGCCCCGACAAACCGGGAAACAGAAGGAAGCCATGTGAGCTCAGATTTTGGACCAGCCGCTTCTGAGTTTGAATGTTAGATGTTGGATCTAATCTTCCCTGACCAGTTAGCGAGCGTGAGAAAATAAAAACGAAAAAGAAAATTAACCACGTTTGTGTTCTTATGAAGTGGGGAAAGTGTTTGCCACACAAGGTTTCATTAACTAGGCCGCTATTAATAGAACGTAGTTATTACTGTGTTTATATTTAACAGTCCCATGTAGCCTTTCAGGTCTACAGATAGACGCGGACCTTTGCTCATTTAGTTTCTCTTTTTCTCTCTTTGAGCGCAAAGGCTGTTCAGGTGGGATAAGAACTACCAGAGCTGCTGGTCAATTTCTCTCCAGCAGGGGGCGGCATGCACTAGGGAGACAGCTCAGCAGGAGCCTTTCGCAGCAGAGAGCTGGTGAGGGCGACAAGGGCCGGGTGGCAGGGTACTAGAGGACTCTCCTGGGGGGTGAGAGCTGCCCTTAAATGTCTTGAGAAGCACAGGTTGGGCTGGATTCCAGGCTGAATCGCACAGCAGAACCTTTTCTGGTTCCGGACTATGAAAATGACAGTTCCATAGGCGACACGTGTAAGGTCTGGTCTCAGGGCAGTGTCTTGCACATTAGTACGTCCTTAAGAGACGAAGTCACCCTGGAGCCAGCCACCTACACTGTTTCTCAACCTTAAGTCTGAAAAGCACCCCAGGAGCTTTGGGCAGCCACATCTGTGGATGCTGGCTCAGATTTCAAGTTGAAACCAAGGAAGCTGTCTTTTCCCTTATACTTCTGTTCTTTCCTTCCAATAAAAGACTTGGTTACTTTTATTCTGTGTGTAGGAGTGTTTGTTAGTATGTATGTGTACCACGTTTGTACCTGATCCCCAAGGAGGCAAAACCAAACCAAAACAAAGAAACAAACCAAAAAACAAAGAAACAAACATATCAAAACAGCCTCCCAACAGTTGTGTACCCACACGTGGGTGCTGGGAACCAACTTAGGTCGTCTGCAAAAGCAACACATGCTCTTAGTTGCTGAGTCATCTCTCCAGCCCCTTGTTAAAAAGATACGTCTGCAATTGTTATTTAAGGGATCTCACTATAAGGCGAGATAAGCCTAAATCCAGATAGCTCAAAGCTCATAGCAGTTCCAAAGAGGCTCTTTGTGTGCACAGGAATGAATGCAGGAAAATAGTCATGTCAACATTTTCCTGAGCTTAAAAACTGGAAAGAGACTAAATAGCCCTCACTTGAAGGACAGCCAATGGAAAGCATAACACATTCACTTAATAGAATTCTGTGCAACAATTAAAGAGATGAAGGCAGATGTTCTATTTGCATTTTCTAAGGCTTAACGTTCTGTTGTGGAGAAAGAAGTCTCTAAGACATGCAGCTTAGTGAAAGCAAGTCACAGAACAGGACGACCATTGAATTGTTTAGTAAATGCTCGGTGATCAACAGCACCTCCTTCGAACGGGTAGATGTAGGTATGTAGACGTGGCATAAATACATTAAGAGGGGTTGGAAGGATTCATAAGTGATAACAGTGTTCATTCCGAATGGAGCAAGGAAACAGTGATTGAGACACTCTTGTAATATTTTATGTGTTCACAGAGAAAATGCATCTTTTTATTACCTGTATAATAAAAAATGAGAAAAGATGTAGCTCAAATCCATCCCATTTATAGGTGAAGAAATTGTCTGACAAGAGTCTCAGACTCAGTGGTGGAACTCTTGGCCCTGGTCAGGTATTTTACAAGAAGCCGCAGCAGAATTGCCCCTACCTTCAGCACTAGGAGGCCGTAGGTGCTAAAAGGGAATGAGAAGCACAAGCTGGGCTAGGCAGGACTCTTCTGGGTAGCTTGATTAATCTGGAGCTGTCGGTTTAGGCATGAATGCTCAGCTCCCCAGCAACAATAAAACAGGAAGGGGATAGATAGCTTTCACAAAACTCATTAATGTACTCTAACCACGAGGGCTGCTGCAGTTTGATCAGCATAGCCACGGAATTCCCTCCAAGTGGATAAACCGTCAGGGAAACCGAATGATAATTAGAAACTCACTCCGTCACTTGCTGTGAGTAATCAGTCTATCAAATTAGTGCAAGTCTTGTAGGCACAATTTCTCAAAGGACATGATTGGAAATTGTTCTTGAGTAGAGGATGGGAAGGAGAGAATTTACATAAAGAAAAATGGGTCACGGCGTCTGGTTAAACTAGCTGGTGGCATCCATCTCACAATCAGGAGTCCACCTGCCCAGGGGGTCAGAGCTCCCTCTGGCTCAGGCTCCTGGGGACCCCCTGAACGGGTAGATGTAGGTATGTAGATATGTAGGTATGTATCCATCATTCTATGGATGCTTTGCATCCTCCTCTTGTGTGTTTTGATGACTGCCTCATTCTCTTTTTCTGTTCAAATACTAGATGTGTTGATACATCCAATTAAATAGTCTGGGGCTTATTTTTTCCTAATAATCATTTTCTGTCTCTCTTACAGTCCAATGCTTATTGCCATCTCAGGGTTTCTACAATTGGTTCTTTTTTTTTTTTAATTTTTTCATCAGTTTTTTTTCCTCACTTGGATTCTTTGCTATTTAGACTGTCACATTTTAAGGGTGAACTTTTGAAAAGGGCTCCATCTGAGCATCCAACCTATGAAAGCCTGTTCACTTTATTTTATCGTGTATGTGCTGCTTCTTAGTCTCTTAGTATCTGGTCTTCACTATTTCCTTTTTCTTTATTTTTTTGTTTGTATTTCTCGCAAGGATGTAAACTCTAAGGATTCAGGAACCATGTGGATTTTCTTTCTATGACCAGCACCTAGAGCAGGCTTTGTCGCTTGGGAGGTTCCATAAGCACTATCAAATACATACAGAAGTGAATTTGTCCAAGAAAGACCCAGAGCCCCATGCCTCCCATTACACAGGTTACGACCATTGGTCTTGGTTGACCACTGGAATGAGGTGACGAGACTCTGTTGCTGATGATAACACACACCTCTATTGCAGGACACAGAGAAATCATACCAGAACTTCACTGAAAGTTTCCTCTATGCTGGAGAGCTTGCATAGCGGCAGAGGTTGCTGCAGGCCGCTGGGGACAAAAGTTATCGATGATCTTTCTCAACTTTAGACTTTGCATGCTTCAGCACTAACTTGCCAGGCAAGAAGTGCCCACTGGCGTAAAAGTGGCACAACTATTATCAGGAAAACCAACTGAGTTTTGATTGGTTGAGTGCCCCTCCACAGAAGCCAGGGAATTAATAACCAGTGCAGGGCTTCTGGTTGAAGTTCCATGGCTGGGGAGGTCATGGGCACTAGGGATGAACCTACCACATTTGTTTTTCTAAACTGACGTGCTGTACACCAGCAAATATTTATGCGTATACCGAGAGACCAGCGTTGTCCTCAGCCTTTACCAAAGAGGCTTCTCTCTACGGTAATGCAGAGGCTTATGGTTGATCCAAGTACTAAAAACAAGTGACTTTTGAGCAGTCAGCCTTAAATGTCACACCCCTACGTCCCCCTCCGGGACTCCGGGCACACTGTAGACGGAGTGGTAGGAGAGGAGGGAAGAATGTGAGATCTGGGCATCGGGACAAGGATTATTAACACTGTCTTGTGGGTATGACGTGGCCATGGCGTTTATGACCTCTTAGAAGCTGCAGCTGCTGGCATACGGTCTGCACAAAACTAAGCCAGTAAACATGCAGAGATTAGGGAGGGACCCACGAAGCCCATCAGCACCCAGGGGGGCTACCAGGAGTCTCAGTTTGCTGAGGGAGAAGGCTTAATGAGGGAGTCACGGCTGAGCTACTCATGCTACCGTGAAGAACTCTGCACTGACAGCTCCGAGGCCAGTCCTGCCGAAGCCCAGGGTGCGTCTCAAAGCAAAAGCAAAACCAGAAAATGACCAAGAGTTAGATGGTGGGAGGAGCGAGTGGTTTGTCGAGCATGCGAGGGGGAGGAGAGAGCGCAAAGGGAAGAGTGTGACCAGAATACATTATATATGTGTACGAAACTGTCAAAAAGACATTAATAAAAAATGAAGTAAACTTGGCCAGGAGTTGCTGCTTCTCAGTGGGTGTCAGGCTGACCCTGCACAGGGGAGGAGTGGGGACCCCTGCAAGTTTGAATGTGTGTCCTGCATGGCTGCTCTCCTGAAGGAGAGTCTCCTTGAACAGTGGAAAAGGATGTCTCAGAACACCCATATGTCACACAAGTAACCGAGAGGCCAGTTATCACGTACGGCAAGCACACTTTACACAAAATGGAGCTTCTTGCATGAAAGATAACATGTATTGTAAGTCAAGAAGAATGGTCAACAAAGTCAGAGCTAAGACTCCAGTATTCTCAAGACACTTGATTTTGATCAGATTTCAGTCTTTCTCTTGATTCAGAAGTTACCCCTCCCCTTATCACCAGGCACTCACCTGTTATTGGTTACGGACAGACCTTGGAAGGAAGAAATCAGACCCCTGTCTAATGACAAATGAAATTGAAATTGTGTGTGTGCTGCCCAGGAGAAGGATTGCCGATAAGGGAACACCCATAAGGTATGGGATGATTACAAATATTGATTTATTTTACCTTTCATCAGGCCCTCTGCAATATGATCTCAGACTTAAAAAGTTTCCATTAATATTATTTGCCTCAAGGAAATAAAAATATGAATAGAAATGGTAAGAGTATGCAATTAATAAAAGGCACCTTCCCTCTCTGGTATTAAGTGTATTTTTCTCTATTGATTTTTGAAATGCAAAAGTCTGTGCATTAGAGTATAGAATCATTCTTAATTCTAAAGTTACGGAATCTGTGTCTGTGAGGAAAGCAGACAAAGAAAATTCTACAGGAAGAACAGTGGAGCCGTATATGGCCCTGGGAGCACGCAATGATTAATTCTATTTTGGAGTTGATGTTCACTGTAGATCTTAAGGATCAACTTTTGTTAAGTCATAATAGTTTAGATCAGCTTCATTTACCAAGACATAGATCAATACATAGGTGTGTTAAAAGTGTGGTTTCCTTCATAACAACTATCATTGAATGAGGGAAATATTTTTCTTTCAAGTATGTTATGCTTGTGATGTTTTACAGAAAAATTCTGAATAATTCCAAAGATGTAATATGCATTGCTACCTATGATAGAATTAATGGGATATTATATTTTTTAGGTATATTGGTCATTCATTTTCATTCTATGTTGCAAAGGATTTATGATTCACGAATAAAAATCAACTGTACTTGAGTATGGTTAAGACAGAAACCGATTTTTATGTGTCATGCTCTTCCTACTGTCTTCAGCAAAGATTGTTAGGCTCTTTTCTTTGGATGCTTACATCTATTTGCATTTTGGAAGTTCACAAAGGACACCGTCACTTATTTTATAGTTTGACAAAGTAAGTCTTTCTAACTGGGTATGCAGTAACTAAGGACACATTCAGCGTCCATGAGAATAAATTCAGAATGTTGTTAACAGAAAGGCCCTCATCTTACAGTTTTTTCTAAGACACATTTTTTTTTCTTCTGAAATTCATATTTTATTAGCTATTCTCCCTTATTCTTCAAGTATCTTGGCAGAAGTCCAAGATAAAACTAACATGTATATTTTAAAGTGTTAAAAAAACAATTAGCTAAAAAACATGCTGTATTAATTAGGCTAAAGGGAGGGAAGATTATACTCAATACAATTTATCCCATTGTTTTTTAAATTGTGGAATAAAGCCCAAACACTTGGCTGCTCTTCTCAATTTCTGGGATTTATGAGACATTAGGCAGAGGTCCCTATTAGGGAAGAAACTTTATTTTCATTTACCTATCGTAGTGATATGACATTTGTTATAATTTAGTCCTACCAGGGCAGCTTATAAGATTTGAAGCCTAAGTGCTGGGCATAATCTCCTTCCGAGTGTTTTAATTGACATTCTGCTATAATGAACCCACAGACCATTACCTGGCTAATTGCTTGAGTTACAGTGCTTATACAATGCCATTCTTTGTCCTTGGTCTTTGGGGGTATTAAATAGCATGGCTGTCCTGAAGAGGAAGAGATGCTGTTTTTCATGTGATGCATTAGCCTCTTGGTAGCTTTTCAGGGACAGGCTCCCTTCTGTTCTTCTCTGGGCTGATACCAAATCTGATACTTATCAGGTATTTGCTAATCTGAGATTCTCAACTCCTTTCCGGAGAGCCCTTGACCTCCTAAAGGCCAGTGCCACAAGCACAGTTTTCTGGGAGTTGACTCTGAGGTCCTGGAACAGGCCCCAAGTGAAGTGACAAAAGAAGGTTGTAGAGTATTAATTTCCCAGCACCAAGGGAGACTAGGCAGGACTTACTGGGCGAGTATCTTAATTATTTAGAATTAGAAAAGGCACAGAGCTAGCTCATCTAGTTCCATCTCTTTGTTTTTAGCACGTCACTCGGATTTGGAGGGTGAGAATGAATGCCAGGTTCATGAGACAGGCGTTGACCCAGGCTCAGGGGTCATTGCGAATCCATGTTCATGGGACCAGAGGGATGGCTCAGTGGATAAAAGCACTGACTGCTCTTCCAGAGCACCTGTGTTAGATTCCCAGATCCGCACGGCAGCTCACAACTGTCTGCAAACACCCTCACACAGACATACATGCAGGCAAAACATTACTGCACATAAAATAAAAACAAGTGAATTGTTTAATGGAGTCCAGTAATAGTAGAACAAGAGAGGCAAGCGGGGACGAGTGTGCCAGGACAGTGCACAGGATGGCTCTGTGGGTTTTTCACGACTTTCACCTACATGATGGTGACACAGGTTAGGGATATGGATAGCTTTATGAGTCGCAGTGACTATTACAGGCTTCTAAGGAGCATTTTGAGACTTAGAGACAGGAAGACCCACTCTGCTGCTTACAGGCCTAGAGAAGCTTCTCATTCACCTGCTCTTCCACACCTCCTCCCATCTGGGCAAACGGCCCTGAAATGATCACGAGGTGCCAGTGAGTAAGGAGGGAGCTGATAGGGTTTGGGATTATAGATAATATTTTATTAATTTATATTAATATTTTTATATATTATGCACAATCACATGCTTTCTTGCCATTTTTAAACTTTTGACTACCCTAATGTTTATGTTTCTGAGGACTAGAATAGCTTTAAATCACTCTGGACTTAAAAAAAAAAAACCGAAGGTATGTGTTTATCTCTCTGTGTGCCAGTTCTGTGTCTCTCTCCCCTCCTCTTTTTAGCAAATAGAAGTTTGGTGACTGGAATGTGTAGAACAAAGCATTAATTGCATGCCATCTCTTTAGTAGTTACACTTCACATTTGAGTTACACACACATGGGCCAGTGGTAACTGTATAGAAGAAATCAAGACAGGTCTTCTAACGCTCAAAAGCTAGGCTAGCAAGACGTTAGTGCCCAAAATTCCAACCCTATCACCATGTCCCAGCACCATCTTCTGCTTCAAGGACAAACTTAACAAAAAGTGTCTTTGTTTTCTAACTTCGGCGTCCTCATCAGGTCCCCGCTAGCAAACCTTTCCCATAGTGTCCCAGCGAGGAGTACTGCACAACAGGCATTCTGTTGGGTCTCCAGAAAGGGAAGCTGTTTGCTCAGACACAGCCAGATTCACTTTAATGAGTGTTCAAATATTTCTGATCAAAGACATAGAAAAGATTCACTGAAATCGACTTCATATAGAAACTTTCTTATGTGAATTTTCTTTTAATATGCCAAAACTCAGTTATAAAAACAAACAAACAAACAAACAAACCAAAAACCAAAAACCATCATTATGGATAGGTTACTAACTGATATTTGGATCAATTGATAGACAAACAAAGGAACAAAGCAGCCGGCATGTTCTCATTCTGTCACTTTGTCTTTTCAAAATCAGTGAGCTTCGAATTTTAGAGCTGCTTAAAGTCTACAGAAGAAGCAGGAAGAACAAAGAGTTCTCACATGCCCTCAGCTGTCACCCTTAGCTTTTACAACCAGGGAACTATTTGCTGGGAAATTTTACTTCAGTTTCATTATCCAGGTGTACAGTCACAAGTTCATCCTGTCCCTTTCCCCAACCTTCTGTTTGCTGAACAAATGGAAAATGAAACTGCTACGTCAGCCATGGCCAGAAACACTGTGAGTGAAAACTCATGAGATCAAGTAATGAGAATTTTGTTTTCCTTTTTAAAGTTTTTCTTTTGAAAAGTTATTTATTTATTCATATTTCAGTTTTGGAGATATGGGACCAGGACTTATCTTTCTGCCTAAATTTCTTCTACATTTTTATCCGTGTACCTTCAGTACGGGTAACTTCATTTCTCCATCTTCATTTCACCTCTTGGTCCTGCCCTAGTTTGGCAGCCTTTTCTCTACACAGTCCTAGTTTGTGTGTCTTGACTGCCATGTGTTATTTATTTAAAAGTTCTGGTCCAGAACTTTTACTTTGATTCAAAGCAGGGTAGGAAGTGAAGAGGAGGAACTGAAAAAAAGCAGCCCATATAGAGGAAAAGAAGTATCCACATCTGCAGCTGGATTCTGTGATGTTACACTCTGAACCAAAGGCAATCTCTTCCCATCTGACAAAGAATGCTGAGAATACGCTTCCATTTTACTGCACGCTTATAAGGCACAAAAAGCATTTAACTTGGGAGAATGTAATGTTACATTCAATGTGCTTAATAAACTTATGATGGATTCATTTATTTAGACAGTGGGAGAAACAGGCTCCCACTGGACAGTAGAAATTATAGGGCTTTTGCTGCTTCTGTCAGCACAAAGAGATGTGCCGTGCCTGTCAGAGATGATTACAATCACTCTGCAATTGCACTTAAAAAATAAAACAGGAAACAGAAATCCGTGCTGACAGTCTTTCCTCTTTCTTTTGGGACATCATGCATTTGAGAATAAAGTTGGGATATGGGACCCAAAAGACCCTTGTACTAAAAGAATTGAGGCAAGAGGAAACAGCCTATCAGAAACTGTCTCTTATATTTTAAAAGGGCCGAGCACCATAGCTAAACTTTTGGCAGAGTGAATGGAATTTTATGAAAGAACGGGGAAATAGAAATACCTGGAGGGGACAGGAGCTCCAAAAGGAGACCAACAGAGCCAAAAATATCTGGGTCCTGGGAACCCTGAAGAGACTGTTACTCCAACCAAGGACCATGCATGGAGAGGACCTGAAACTCCTGCTCAGATGTAGCCCGTAGACCCAGTCTCCAAGTGGGTACCTTAGTAAGGGGAACAGGGACTATTTCTGACATGAACTCAATGGCTGGCTATTTGACTCCCCCCTTCCTGGAGGGGGAAGCAGCCTTGCCAGGCCACAGAGGAAGACAATGCAGCCAGTCCTGAAGAGACCTGATAAACCAGGGTCGGATGAAAGGGGAGGAGGACCTCTCCTATCAATGGACTAGGGGAGGGGAATAAGAGGAGAAGAGGAAGAGGGGGAGGGATTGGGAGGAGGAGGAGGAGAGAGGGCCTCAGCTGGGATACAAAGTGAATAAATTGTAATAAATAATTAACAAAATATTTTAAAAATTGGAACCATTTAAAAAAAAGTCCCGAGCACAACAGCAGGTACCCCAACAAGGAAAGAGGACTGTGTGATGGCCATAGCGCTTAGGAGGAAAGAGGTGAACATGGCAGTGTTTAGAGAGGTGGTTCAGAAGTTAAGAGTGTTTTCTGCTCTGAGCTCAGTTCCTAGCACCCACATGGGGTGGCTCATGACAGCCTGTGCCTGCAGACTGCAGCTCCTAGGAACCTGATGTCCTCTCCTGGCCTGTGTGGGCACAGATGCATGTGCATGTACACACACACACACACACACACACACACACACACACACAGAGAGAGAGAGAGAGAGAGAGAGAGAGAGAGAGAGAGAGAGAGAGAGAGAGGAAGAGAAAGAGAGAGTTCAATAGATCAATAGTTGCAATCACTCCTTCCCATTTTCCTTCCCATGGAATACGTTCTTGTGGGCCTTCTCCCTTAGGGTGCACATATCTGCAATGGATGTGGGGTTAATGATTTAGTGATCCTCTTGGCAGCTGCTCACATCGCTGTTGATTAGCTATTTGAATGAGAAATCACAGAGGCCTGGTAGCATCCTCAGCAGAAGCCACGAGTCATCCCATTTCTCCAGTTGCTCTAATATATCTTCTAATGCTTTCCCCTTCCTTCCACTTCTCAACACAAAGGCAAGCTCTTCAGTCCCACCAGGCTTTCCTCCCTCAAGCTGCTTTATCAGGTCTTGCTGAACTCCCAAAATCCACAGGGAGAATGTACAGTCTCTGGTGTTGGATGCTTTCAGTAGAATAACTTCTGTGCAAACACTGCCATGTCTATATTGTCCTACTTCCAACAGTTATATCTGGTTCATTTTGTGTTTTAAAGTGAAGCTCAACAGCTACCTAAACCTCAACCTTCATTTTCAAAAAGAAAAAAAAAAGATGAGCCATTCTCTTCAGGAAATCCCCCACATACAGACTTATTTGAATGGGATCTTTAATGCCATCCTCAGTTTCTCAAGTTGATAGTAAGTAAAATCACAATTCTAACAATTCTCCTTGAGTGAAAATATAAGGCTAAACTTCATTAGGCTGCAGCCGTCCTTTCCAGATGGAGAATAAAATCATGATATGTTTTGAGAATGAGTTGATCTTATAATCTGTATTATCATGTTAATGCTTGTTCTAAGACCCCATCCCCTCTCGCCTGGCCTAGCACACACAAGCCACCATCTCCTCTTGCCTAGCTAGCACGCACAATCTACCTTCTTGCCTGGCATGATAGCCTTCACATTACTGTTTTTGCTTAGTTTCACCTGTGTCTATGCTTCTCAGGCTTTCACTGGTGGAGTTAAAGCGACATGTCATACCAAGGTTCTCCTGGCTTCGACTTTCAGTGATTTTTATTTATTTATTTATTTTTGTTGCTTGTGGAATGAATGTCAAGTCCTGTGGTGGTCACCTCCATGATATGACCTGGGTGTCTGCACTGGCCCCTCTTCTTCCCACTCCACACAGGCAGAGTGTGCTGGTCTCATTTCCCGCTCTCGGGAAGACAATCTGCTCCTGATGTTTGAAAAGTTCTAGGCTCCTTTCTCGGATCTTCCCAATTCTGATCCATCAGTGACTTTCAGGCTTTTCCTGTAAGCTAAGTGCTGCTTCCTCATACAGGCTGTCCTTGCCACTCCCTACGAAGTACCCCTGCATGGTACCTGTTACAGTCTGAGACGCTCATCATCTGCTATTTGTTTTTCCTACTGTAATAGAACCTCTATACATGTTTTTGTCCTGTGACTCCTGTGTGTGATGTAGAACCTGGAAGAGGAGATTTTTAGTGACTATATAGACTAAATAAAAGAAAGAAAGGAAGAACAAAGGACAAGAGAAGAGGAGACAGAGAGAGAGAGTAAATGAGTGTGTGTGAGAGAGAGACAGCTCATGGAAACACAAAGGTTTTAAGGAACATTTTATAAGATACTGGTCTAAATGAAACATTGCAAGTAATTAAAGTTAAAATAGGAAACTTATGTCAAAAACATACAAGTTCATCTTATAATTTTGCGTAGTTATTTAGGGTTGGAGGATGTCCTATGTAAGATCAGGAAAGGTCACCATTGCTGCAACTCACACAGCATATGCACACATATTCTGGCAACTGAAAGTATTTCATTTCTTTATATTTGTCAACACCAAGAACACAGCTGGAACACAAAGCTGGCGTGGATGATACATTTGCAGGTTCGGAATCTTGCTGGAGGGTCTTGTGATAGCGAGACAGCTGTTGTTGTAAGCTGCCGAGTCACCCAGCAGCAGATTTCTGGGACGTGTGTGTGGGACAGGAGGCAGCTGTGTGATCTCAGCTGGTTCCAGCCGGCACTAAATCGGATCATCCGTAAGTACTAAGGTTGGTTGGGGACTCCAGTCTAGGCTGTTTGACAGGGCAGTTTGTCTGGGCAAGTGTAACTCTGTGTGTCCCCTCTGATCCTCCTGTGGCATTAAGCTGGCCTATTCACATTCTGACAAAAGGGCAAATAAAACAAAAACCAAAAAAGAAAAATTGTGAAAACACATATGTGTCTCTCAGGAGTTGGCTTGTGACTGGTACCTTTCACTCTTAACCTCATTTTATTGGCTGCAATCACATGGTGGAACCCAGACTGAGGATCAGGAGAGGGATGCTGCTTCTATGTAAATGCAAAACTCTCACTGCAAAGGACATGAGAACAGGAGGGGAGAAAGCTGAGGGTGGCAATGCAGTGTCTATACTTCATTCCAGCTCCGCAAACACTCATTTTAAATCAGCCCGCAATGAGTTTCATTATAACGTCTTCATATATGCACATGCTTGTGCCCTATCATATTGTATTTACTCTCTTTACCCCTTCTTGTTTCTCCTTGCTGTTCAGAAAGCATCTTTGGTGAAGTTATCACTTCTCAATCACTGTGCTTGGCTCTGGAAGCACAGAAACTGGTCTAACTTTACATCCTTTATGTTTTTATGCATCAGACAACATTCAGGATAAGAAAACGACTCAGAGCATTTAGGTTTCTGTTTGGAAATTTCAACCTCCTTCTGTCTCTGTTTCAGTCTCTGTCTGTCTCTGTGTGTTGTATGTACGTGTGAAAGTGTACATGCATGTGTGTGCATATGCTTGTGGTGGCTAATGGCCAACATCAGCTATCATCTTTAGTCACTTCCTGTTGTTATAAACAAAATGAAAATCCCAACCATTCTATTTCACTAATAAAAACTTAGGAGCTGGATGCTGGGGTGAAAACTTGCTAGTTCAGAGAGGTAGAGAAAGCACCCAGTTGACCTTTCTTTTCAGCTCAGGTTCGGATGGAAAAACCCCCAAAAGGTTCACTAGCTCAACTAACAGCCCAGGAGGAAAAGGGCAATCCCCCCTTTCCCAAGGCCAAAGACTTGCTAGCTCAAAGCCCCAAAAGCCAGGGAGTTGAGGAGCTGAAGCCAGAGCTTAAAGTGAAAAGCTCTTTTTCTCCTTCCCCATACTGTCTTAAATACCCCTCAACTCAAAGTCCCTCCTGCTCTTTAATCCCTGTCAGCTGGTGTCTTGCTCTGCCTCTTGACCTAGGGTTACCTTTATTAAATCTGGTGTACAGAAAGCTCTTGGATTAAAGGTGTGTGCTAGGGCTGGCTGAACATCACCACAATCACCTGTTTACAATAAACAGAAAGTTGTTGGATTAAAGGTGTGTGATAGGGCTCAACTACACCAAACAAGAAACAGGGTTGTACAGTTCACAATTGGAGTTCACAATGGGATCAAATATCCTGCAACAACTTTTCACCTTATTCTTAAGATGAGGTCTCTCACTGGTCTTTGCTCTTGGCTAGGTGGGGCTGGTCAGTGAGCTGTAGGCATCCACTTGTCTCCAGCTAGCTCTCCAGTGCCGGGCTGACAAATATGTGGCTTCCAGCCTTTATGCTTATAGGGCAAGTACTTTACTAAGCCTTCTCCCACCCTCTTTCTCTAATCTTTACTATTAAATGACCTACATTAAACCTTATGCTTCAGGCTTTGTTTCCCCCCCCCCCCCCAGATTGTTCTAGTGACTGCAAATTTTGTCTAATTTTGTCTCACTTATTTGAATCATTGTGTCAGGTGTTGTTTGGAGGGCTATGTTTTTAATAAAGTATATTTTTAGGCTTTGACTTTAGTTGAAATAAAATTATATTACTCTTCCTAGCCCTTTACACTAAGCCTTTTTGTGGTCCTCTATTTTAAAAACCTATAAAATGGATGCAGGGGATCTTATCCTGTATGGTTCTTTTGTGGTATAATTATAACTGTTAAACACACACACACACACACAATTGTTATAGCTATATAACGTTGGCATAACATAACAGTTATAAAGTGCCTGAACAGTGCTAGATAGAGTCAGTGCTGACTCCTTTCTTCTGTATTGGACCCTCCAGCTATGTCTTCTTTGTCCCCACATGACTGGTTTCCTAAGACTCTATTACAAAATGTTTACAGGATTAAAAACAAATACCATGTGCACACGGAAGATTGGCAGATGTGCCCCCAGTAAGGAAAAAGAAAGGCTATTTCCTGATGACTTTATTTTAAAATGGATTTCTTTATTTTTTAATTTGTGGGTGTTTTGTGTCTGTGTGCGTGTCTCTGTGGAGGCCATAAGGGGACATCAGGGACCCTGCAGCTGGAGTTAGAGGTGGTTGTAAGCCTCCCAGTGTAGGTGCTGGGAACTGAACTCAGGTCCTCTGCAAGAGCAGCAAGTACTCTTCTGAACCATCTTTCCAACTGTGAGACTGTACTTTTTAAAAGATAATGTGAAATGCCCTAGATGCCAGGACCCGGGGTGGCTGCCCTCAGTGCGCTGGAAACTTCTTTTATTTTTGGTCTTTCCTTTTCTTCTCCTGTTTCCATCTCTCCCTCCCTCCTTCCTTTTCCCTCTGTTTTTGCCTCCATGTTGTACAAGCCAGCTTCACTTCCATAGTGCTGAGACTATGTGGTTCTTAGAATAAAACTGTAGACGAATTAAACACTATTAATATCTCCCTTGGCTTCCCATCAGTGTTTGGTTTCTTTACGGTTTGAAGGCATAGGCCAGTTTGTATTTTCAGGGTGTGGAGACAGGTTTGAATATTTACCAATTTGAGGAACTTTCATAGGGATTTTTAGATGTCTAAATAAATGATGGTTGAACAAAGGGTCATTTTATGGAATGCAATTGTACAAACAGTGAAAATTTAGTTATTTTATAGTCAATAATAGCTGGTTGTTAAACCAAGGATGTTGACGCAC
>CM053766.1:13716215-13761575 GCA_028658305.1 Pachyuromys duprasi | reverse complement strand
ACACACACACACACACACACACACACAACTGTTTTGAAAGAAATAATCTTGTTAAATACAGAGGTCTCTTAAACTTTTTCCACTTCTGACCTCCTTTTGTCTGAAAACTTTTTATACGTACTTAACATATAGGTCCACATATAGGTATTTATATATAAAACAGGTATCTAGATCAAAAACTGACTGATAATAAATCATAACAAATTTATTTCAAAACAATTATTTGTATTAGACATGGCTTTTAATATTTATAACAGACAAAAACAAATGAGCATGCCAATGCGCAGGGCCTGTTTATTTTTGCGTCAATATTGGGAGTTAAAACATGGCTGAATGTTTAGCATTGCTGAATGTAGAGCATCTTGAACATTTTTATCAGAGTTGAGCAACACTCCAGTATTGTAATTGTCAGTGCTATGAATGCTGTTTTATTTAAATACAAAGTACAAAATGTTTAGGGCCAATATAGAAATTGGTGGAAATTCTGTCCTACCACCAACCCAAATTTTATTGATTAAAAAAAAAAAAAGAAACTCAAGACAGCAACTCAAAAAGCATGTAAAAACCAAGCATTCCAACACAATACAATTCAAAGGCACACTAATTTGATGATTAACATGAGAGTAGGAAACAATTGTCTTTGTTTCCCATAATTAAGCAATTATGTTTCTGTAAGCTCAGTGTGCACAGCAGAACACTGTATTTCATAACACACAGTCATCTGGAACTCGAGCTGACCTGTTTCAGGCAGTTTAAATTGGCACTGTGTGGCATGATGGCACACACAGTGCCAAGTTTACGTATTTTGTAGTAGGGCCAAGGCTTCAATAGAGTCACGTGACACAACATGGCCGAGGGTGGCTAGAGATACTTCAGACACATTGGGAGTTTGGGTTTGAATTAATTTTTTTTGTGTTCAAAGAGTTATTACTGTTAGGGTCCAAGAATTGCTGAGGTATTGCACACTCAGGTAGTATTGCAAGAACAAAGAGTGTTAATTTCGCAGAAGTTATCAGCATGCTGGGATCATCATTAGGGCAAAATGGTGACCCAGAAGTGAGTTCATAGGCTCAATTTATAGACAGTTAGGGGCTTGGTGTGTTAACTCTTAAACTAATTGGTCATAAATGACATAAGTGCACAGGTGGACTTGGATTGGCTGATTGCTTAGGGATTTCCCCTAGTTACTGAGGGCTTTGTTGACTCATTGATGTTTGGTTTTTACTCATGCGTTGACCTTTAATTTGATTGGTTAGGGCCAGCTGCGTTTATTTTGGGAACAGTAAAGCCTTGTCGTCACAAACATAGATTTTGGTCAACTTGACCTGTAAGCTGATTGGTTATTTTTAGGTTGTGGCTTTTCCAAGAATTCTTTGAACTCTGAGAAACAGATGCTCAGGGCTAGTCAGACAAAGTAGAAAAAGGAAGCCTGTCATGGCAACAGATTAGCCAAACAGACACTAAATCTGTTCCAATTTATTAAAATATCAACCAGGCCCAATCAGAATAGATCAGGGCTGTCTGTGATGGTATGCCAGTAGACTCCAGACTCCCTCAGCTATTGGACCTTGATTGGGATTAGCTAGTGTTCATGGAGGCTACATGACTCTGATTAGAATTGGCTAGCCCCTTGGGATTAAGTCTTCTCATTAGCAAAATTTTAATGATGTTCATTACCTGTGGCTTCATATAGGGTCCACAGGTTAAGATGCTGGGCGTGGGTGGGAGTAACTGGTTGATGCATGCCAGCCATGGTTATGGGTAGAAGGGTGAGTAGGGGCGTGCACACATTTAGAGTGATGCTAAGTGCCTTTCACATTTTCGTTACCTTTGCTGTCTTTCATCTCTTCTTACTAAACATAACTCCCTGAAGACAGGGCCATGTCTGTTGTCATTAAAATAATTCCCCATCCTTTGTGGCATTACCGATGTCACCCAATAATAGTTGAGTCATGAATACAGCAACAAAGACAACAAGAAGGAATGTTAGCGTTTTTGGATTGTTATAGTTTTGAAAAGTGAAGCCCCGCATCTTCATCTCTTCTCCTCTGTGTTGACTCATGTCTGTTCTCCGTAGTTCTACTCCACTGAGCTAATCTTGGACTTACTGTTCTTTAACCCATCCTTACAAATGCTACCTGATTTGTGGAAGGAGTTTAGGTTTTGAAATGAAACAGAACTGCATTTGAGCCCTACATCCAAACTTTACTGGTTTTATGACTTTGGACAAGGGATATAACCTCTCAGTGCCTGCTTCTTCGTTTGTGATGGCGATAGTTCTGTCCCATCTGCCTGGCATAGATATTTTGAGATCTGGTTGGATTGATAGTGTGAAGCTATGTGTAGGGGTTCCACACGTAGCAGGTTATTTTTTTACTCTTTATTTGACTCTCTTACTATTTGTCTCTGTTATTTTTTTCACCTCCTCTTAGAGAACATGCATATGTATCCCGGTTGGCAGTTAGCAGCCCACTTGCATTTGATGGGGAATGGGTTGGTAAACCATTACAATTTTACTTCACTGGAAACATTTTATCATGCTTTTGTGGATGTTGGTATGAAAACATTAATAAGAATAACCACACTTGCCTAACTGAAATAACTCAAAGATAAATGTGAATTTTCAGAAAAACTCTCCAAATTATACAGCAAAGAATCTCAGAGTAAAGTGGCATGTGAAAAATCTAAGGGCACAGCATATATTTAAAATTATGATCTTTTTTATTGTCTGCTTCTCTATTTATTATAATAGATTCCAAAAGAGTACTCTTACAACAGGGCCATTATCCCTAGTAGATTTAAAGACTGTTTTACCAGTATTTTTCTGAAATAATTGAGTTTGCTGGAATAAACTATTCAGCTCAATATTTTTCATCTCCCTCTAATACAAACGTATTTGATTCCTATAAATCTGAGTGAGGTCAGGGAGGAAATCACACATATTTGTTTTCCACAGGGTATATGAGCTATTAAGGCATGCTGCATTTATTATAGATCATATTTGCTATTTGGCAAGATAATTTGAATGATTGAGAGCACCATTTGAGAATGTGTAACACCAGGAAACAACCAGAAGGGAAAACTGAAAGCAAAGTGCTCCTTATAATAAATACTTAAAATAAAATGCCGTGTGGTGACTCATATATACACTTACACGTAAAAGAGACCAACAGTATGTCATTCTAAATCACACATGCTGATTGTTCTTATGCCTCAGAGATGCATTTACTTTTTTCATGTAAGGATAAATCGTGTTACTTAGTGCTTTTATTTGGACCACATACAATTTGTGCATGTTTTATGTTTTTCTTATAGCCTCAAGAATGTGGAAATTTTCTGTGCTTTGTGCTGTTTTAATTATTTTGGCTATGGCTGATGTGGATACAGGAGCAAAGACCACACCACACACCAAATTTACGAAGAAATCTGAGGCAAAAGAGATGATGAAGGGCCTAAAGCCATCCAATGGCTTCCCTCTGGATGAAGATAAAACTCTCCTTACAGAAATGGCTGCCATGGCAGAGCCCACCGCCGGCTCCCCTGCCTCGTCCATGGCCGAGCCTACCACTGGCCCCTCTGCCTCGGCCACTGCCAATCTCTTTTCTTTCGAAAGCTTCTCTCTGGACACAGCTGATTTCTTTTTGAATTGCTGCCATTGTTGTTCACTTGTTCCTGGGCAGAAAGGAGAACCCGGAAAGATGGGAAAACAAGGTACTTGAAAATGCCCCACTGAACGCCCGCAGCGAGGAAGGGTTGGGGTGTAGAGCAAGCAGCAGTGATAGGCTAGTTGTAAGACTATGACAAATGCAAACTGAAGTGTGGTTATTGACACATACTTAAATTAAGGATGAAAACAAAGTTCAACAAACCACAGCTGTATTTCTTTAAAAAAAGAGTTGTCTTCTTTTACTGTACAAGAATGGGTGCTTTGCCTGCATGTATGTCTGTGGGTCACGTGAGTGCCTGGTGCCCAAAAAAGTCAGAAGGTATCATGTCCCCTGGCCCCAGAGCCAGCCGCCTTGTGGGTGTCGGGGATAACCACTGAGCAACTTCTTCACCTCCCATTACAGCCCTGTTTCAAGAGTTCTTCTCATTAACTGCACCTGGCCAGTGCCAACTGGATTGAGTAAAACCTCCTGTTGCCTTTGATAGTGCTGGTTTGACCTGAGTCAGGGACTTTCCAGCTGCAGCCCCGGGGCTGAGATTTTCTAGGCAGCTCAGGCTCTGACCATTGGGATTTTTAGTGACTGATTTTACAAAACGGTACGTGAAAATTGTATTGCATGGCAAAAAGTGTGGCAACTGATGGACTGTTTGAGTGCTTTTTGTAGTTAGGAAGGGCTGGGTGTGGAGAGGGCAGTCCAGAATTCGGTTTGGTCCTCATTGAAATGCAGAAGCAACACTGTCATTGCCCAGCAATTTTCTCCATTGAACACTGTGGTTTCTCTTTTAAAATCTCAGATGCTGTTAATATACACACAATGAATATGTGCTGTTTTACTGTGATGCATTCTGGCTTTTATGTAGTATAGACAACTTAAGATAAAATTAAGATCACAATATCCATTTTAAATATAATATTCCTTGAAAAAAATTTCATGTAATGTTTGTTGCATCTATCCTGAAGAATAAAAACCTGTAAAATCAGTATTTATGCATCCCCATGGAGCTTTTGATTGATTTGTCTTGTAGTAAGGGGTTTTGGAAAGATGGGCTGTTTATGCTGAGCTGGATTAAGGGGTAAAGAAAATGAGATTAGACCCCAAGGTTTGAAAATGTAATGAGGATGAGAAAGTCATGTTTACCAGAACTCTTCATGGCTTATTTGGCGAGCAAGCTGCTTATGGAGGGAAGGCCCAAAGTCAGGCAGGGCCAGGGAGACACAGCAGGTCACAATACTGCCTCCTAAGAAGACTGTGAGCTCCCTGTGCTCCACTCAATGTTTGGTTGTGGGTCTCTTGTGGAAGAGTGGGGGTAGAGGGGGGAAGAATAGAAGGACATGGAGGGGACAGAAACTTCACAGGAAGACTAACAGAGCCAACTAACCAGAGTCCAGGGGTGCTGTGGAGACTGAAGCATCAATCAAGGACCATGCATGGACTAGACCTAGGCCCCCTACACAGATGTAACCGATGGGCAGCTCTGTCTTCATATAGGTTCCCTAGTAAGGGGAATAGGGGCCGACTCTGATATGAATTCTGTTGCCTGATCTTTGATAATTTCCCCCTGGTGGGGCTATCTCACCAGGCCACAGGGGAAGAGAATGTGCTCAGTCCTGATGTGACTTGATATGCTGGGGTGGGTGGGTAGGTTGGGCTCCATTCTCTGAGGATTAGGGGGATGGGGGATAGGAGAAACAGGGAGGAAGGATGGGCGCAGGAGGAGAGGAGGAAGGGGGCTACAACTGGGATGTGAAATGAATAAGTAAAAATTAAAAAATATTAAATTAAGAGTATCAGATTCATAGCATGAGGGCTTTTGTTTCACCTGATGACAGATTTGACTAGACTTTTCTTGGACTTCAGCCCCTCTTCTAATTTTTGTGACATATATTTTGTAGATGTGCCAAGTTTCTTGCCTGTCTGAGTAGCTCATATGTCGTAGTCTAACTGGTTATGTCACCTGGCTCAGAATGTTATGCACTTCTTTATGCTGAGGACTGAACACCGATGGGGCTTTGTGCTTGCTAGTTTATTGCTTTACCGTTTTTTATTTTTAGCTGTCTGTTAGGGTTTTTAGTTGCCCTGCTCATCACTCTGTAGCCCAGGCAAATGATGAATTTGACTAACTCCTATGTCAGCCTTTCAAGTACTTGCAGTTACAGACCCAAATTATCAGGCTGGGCTCAAGCTCAGAAGTTTGAATCTACCACAACTCTTTCCTAAAAAGGTTTCATTACTTTCTTAAGTCTCAGTTTAAACCATGTATGGATATAACCTAGAACCCCTGCTTGAATGTAGCAAATGGTAGCTCAACATCCAAGTGGGTACCCTAGTAAGGGGAACAGGGACTATTTCAGACATGAACACAATGGCTGGCTCTTTGACCCCCTTGCCCACTGGGGAGGAGCAGCCTTGCTAGGCCACAGAAAAGGACATTGCAGCCAGTCCTGAAGAGACCTGATAAGCTAGAGTTAGATGGAAGGGGAGGAGGACCTGCCCTATCAGTGGACTTGGAAAGGGGCAGGGAAGAGATGAGGGAGGGATGGAAGGGAGACTACAGATGGGATACAAAGTACATAACCTGTGATTAATAAAAAATAAAAAATGTAAAAAAATAAAAAAGTCTCAGTTTAAGCAATGGAAAATGGGGTTAAATGATAACACAATCAGTATGAATGGTGTGATGCCTGAAATGGAATGAATACTCCATAAATTATTTTTATCACTCAGTTGATATGGAAGGAGGGTGGTTCCATTTTGTGATTTCTCTGGTCCTGATATGAGAGCATCCTAATTTCTGAGGTTCAAACAGGAATACAGCTTAGATGTGTATCCCATGTAGATGGGAAGGCAGCCAGTCTTCCTTTGGACCCTGTGTGCAGTTGCAGGGTGTTCCTGTGCCAACTCAGGAGGGTGCTTTGCTGTTTCCCTCAACTCTAGAACCATACTTCTGCAGGAGACACTGCACAGCAAACTGTGATTGGCTTTCTTGTGTACTCTCTCTTCCTCTGCTTAGCCTGTCTCTATTTTTCTCCTGCTTGCAATTCTTCTTCAAATAGAGGGGCCAGCCTTCAACCCTAACCTCTACTGCAAGTGATTTGCCAAAGGGTTTCTTTTTAAAATGTATAGTTTTCTTTCAAAGAAGAATTCTACAGAATATGATTTTTCATTTACGTTTTTTGTGTTTTAAAAATTTCTATTTCACTCTACCCCATTAGCCTTAATTATAACTGAAAGGAAAATTTGTAGTCTCATTGAGTGTGGTTATCTATATGGTATACTTTTGAAGAGATTAGACTTGAATAATTCCAAGTAAAAAGTAATTTTTACTCTACAAATAGGACTGAACTTGCAGGAAGAATAACTAATCTAGAGTTGGGTTCTAGGCAAAGTGGTATGCTGGATGAATAGGCCTGTCTGTGGCGGTTTGATGGAGAAAGGCCTTCATAGGCGCCTATGTTTGCAAGCTTAGCTCCCAGTGGATGAACTGCATAGGAAGGGTTAGGAAGTATAGCTGTGTTGGAGGAGTATTTCGGGGGGTGGGCTTTGAGGTTTAAGAAGCCCAAACCCGGTCCAGTCTGTCTCTCTCTCTGCCTGCTGCCTGTGGATCAGAATGTAAGGCTCTCAGCTATTGCTTCGGTGCCATGCCTGTCGGCCTCCCATTACGATAGTCACGTAGTTTACTACCCTCTGTGACTGTGCATCCTGGGTTAAGTGCTTTCTTTCATGAAGGTTGTCTTGGTCATGGTGACCCTCCACAATAATCGAGCAGCAACTAAGATGCTGTCCAGTGATGCCGGCTCCCATTCTCGGTCATTACCTTTATGCACACTGCAATTTTTTTTCTCAGTTGTTTAAAAACAACACTCCAGGAAAAAAAAAAAAGATACTCCAGGAAATTCTGATTCCTCCATTGAGTCTTTGCTTAATGCTATTTTCTCAGAGAATTCTCTTCTGGTCCCATAAATATAGCTCATTTTGTTTTTAACTGTAACATTTAATGGAACCTTCCTATTTTACTTTATATCAACTATAGTGGGACAATTTCTGTTTCTCTTTGTGCTTATCTGTTTAATGTTTACCATGCACAGATTCTTATTCCTATCAGGAGTGGGGTAAGGGCTCTTGGCTCATTGATGGCATTTCTAGCATTTAATAAGACACTTTGGCGTACAGGAAACCACACACATAGTTCCTAATCAATGAGTAAGTGGATGAATGGGTATCTCAAAGTATTTGATATTAGGTTTTTACTTTCAGTTTAAAAGCATGGTCTGTATGAGGTTAAGTGTCAGATAATCATTTTGTTTTTGCCATTTGATATAGTGCTGCTTCCCTGAATCATTTGATCACTGCCACGAATATAGTGACAAGGACTAATGGGCTCAATTTATCTATTCAGGTAGTACAAAATTGCAAATCAGACAAAAGTATTGCCCTTACAATTCTGTAATGGCTTATTCTCACCAGATTTTATCATTAGAATGTTGACAGTTTCTGGTTTCAATATAATAACTGTTTTTCCCTTGAATTAATGAATTTCAAAATATAGTTTTTCTGGTATGATGATTCTTAAACTTCATTTCTAGGTCCTAAAGGAGATACTGGTAGCATTGGCAGCCCAGGGCTCCCAGGAACCACTGGTCCTCAAGGCCTTAAAGGCCAGAAAGGAGAGAAAGGTAGGTAACTTCTTCATTTTTGACCAAATTCAGTGAGACTCTGCATCATTTTAAAGAAGAACAGTTTGCTAAATAAATGCTCGACTATTGAAAATGGGTTTTTTAAAGTTCAAGCACTAGATAAAGCATCTCATGTATAAATCTGACATAAAATATTAACTTTACGCATGGCTAACTGAAAAACTTTAAAGTATATGATAATGTCACACACACATGCCATATATATATACACACAAACAAGCAGGGGGGGATAAATAGGGGAGGAGACAATTTTTTTTAGTTATTCTATTTCTTTTAAAATTTATTCAGACAATTTGTTTGACTATGTTTTTTCCTCTTCCAACTCCTCCTAGATACCACTTCTTCTCTATCTGTCCAACCTCATGTTCTCTCTGTCATATGCTCTCCCAAACCAAAACAAAGAACAAAAGTCAAAACTAACCAACCAACCAACCAGCCAGCCAGACAGCCAGCTAGCCAACCAACAAACCAAAAATGCCAAGAGAAACTCTTTAACAAATAGCTTACTGGCCACCAGTATGACTCAGAGACTAGAAGTCACAAATTGTAGCCTCTGGGGAAGGGTCCTTTCTTTCTGGTGAGATCTTTCTCCCTTCTCTTTTTCCCATCTAGCACTGGGGAGTGAGACTGTGCACACTAGGTAAGGCCTCTTTAATTGAGATATACACAATGAGTTAAGGTGGATTTTTTTCTGATAATACAGTTCATTTAACACTAAATAGCGCTAATCTAGGCAAGCTAGTAGAAAGCTGCCTGTTAAGGAGAGTTTGATACTGTTTTTGGCTCACTCTGAAATCAGAGGCAGTATCAATGATGAGCAGATGAATAAACCAAATTTTATCTCAAAAAAGAAATAATTAAAATGTAGCAGTGTCTTTACATAGTCTGACAGAAATGGACTTTTATTTACTTATAACTTGTTTATCAAAGAAGATGCGTAGGTATGAGCTCTTTCATTGATCTCTTCCTGCCCAAGGAGTCTGAAAGTCTATGAATGAGCATAGAAGGCTTTCCATCTCAGAAATGCCTGGCTCTTCGGGTACTTTAAACTAGTATAAAGTTACAGATTGGGATATTCAGATATACAGATATCCGGATCTTTGGGAATTCCTCAGTGAGTACTGGTACCCTGTGGAAACATCGTCTATCCACCAGGTTTAGTATGTCAGTGTCACATGTCATAAAGTTTAACATCATCTATACACTCCTCTCCACATGGCTCAGGGACTGCCTAACTCGTTCCTGCTAGAACAGTCAGTGAAGTAATTACTCTAAAAATATGCTAAGGTAAGAGAAGGCTACTTCACACTTGTCAGTTAGGCGATTTTCATTCTTGGAAGCATTTAATCCTTTTGTGGTTGAATTATATTAGCAGGGAACCTGTGAAATAAGAATGAGTGATGAACCTCCCTGATGATTCACACATTTTGGAAGCTAGACTTCTGGAAGTAGAGGAAGGTCCAGGGAGGTACCGTAAGATACAGATCTTAAGAAGATACTTTGATGAATGATCAAAGCAGAATTTCGTTCAGGCAGTCTCTATAAAGTGGCAACTCCAGATTTCTTTTACTTCCAGACTTAGTGTGGACTCCTAGTTAAGACTGAAAGTTAAAAAAAAAATCTGAAACCTTGCTTGAATGGCTTCATGCTAGCAGTCACCATCTGACGGAATAATTCCAAAGCAGGTAATTTATCTCCTTAAATAGTTTTAAGAATGCCAGCAATGCTGAGCACGGTGATACACACCTTTAATCCTAATGCTTGGGAGGCAGAGGCGAGTAGATTTCTCTGAGTTCAAAGCCAGCTAGGTCTACATAGTGAATTCCAGGGCAGCCATGGCTATACAGTGAAACTGGGTCAAAGCAGCAGCAGCAGCAGTAGCAGCAGCAGCAGCAGCAGCAGCAGCAGCAGCAGCGGCAGCAGCAACAACAACAACAACAATGCCAATAATGCAGGATGGAGGAGGCTGGTGTCCATTCCTGAAAAGGAGGGGAAGAGGCTAGGTCTGTCGCTTCCATTAAACATAAGAATCTGTCAGAATACATCCAGATATTTTTTTGGTATTCTATGGATTACATTTCCACATTTGGTTTTATGTGGTACAATATGAGAGAAGCCAGCTCCTCAGGAAACTAGAATGTGCTGTAATATGGCAATTATCTGAATGCCTAAGTCTTTTATTATAAAAAAATGTTTTTCATAGCTTTGTAAGAGTGTAGAGAAGTTATTCGAAATGTCATGAAAACAGTGTGTTTTGACCATGTATGTTAAGGATAGTTTTCACTCCTGGTTTGGTTTTCTGAGTAGTTTTAGCTGATGGAAGAGTGTTGTGCAATCTCTGTTTAAACTTCTATGGTGGGCGACAGACAAAGAAGACATTTTGACTGTCATTCAGAATTTGCAACAGGCAAAACACCAGCACACGCGTACACAATATTTGCAGGGTATTAGGAGTGTCAAAAGGAGTTTGAAGAATCTTGTGACTGTCATGAAAAAGCAGTTCTGCTTGAAGGGCTTAGTCCTCCTCATTCGGCTTACCACTAACTAAAGTTCAGTACTCCTAACGTCCTTCAACACATTCTTTTTCCATACTGTTTCATTTTCAAGCACTTTTTATGAAGAAACCTTGGAATGTAGTGCAGCACATCTGAACGACATGTTAGCATTGCCCCAAAGGACATAGTCGAGTCGAAACTAATTCCTGTTCTATTTTAGGACTAAAGGGAGATCGCGGGGAACAAGGGGTAGCTGGCATTCCCGGATACCCAGGAAAGCCGGGAGAGCAAGGTACAGTTCAATCGGCTGGGGAAGGACCCGAGTACAGCAAGCCCGTCTCTCTTCCTGTTTGTAAAAGCAGAGGGTTCCAGTACACCACACCTGTAATCCTAGCACCCTGGGAGGCAGAGGGAAGAGGATCTCTGTGAGTTCGAGGCCAGCCTGCTCTGCAAAGTGAGTCTAAGACAGCCAAGGGAACACAGAGAAGCCATGTCTCAAAAAAACAAACCAAACAAACAAACACCACAGGAATTTGCAAGGCTTATACCCAGATTCTCATTGTTTTAATAGCTCATTGTACTCATTGGATGAGGTGAGTCTAAGAGTTGAGACATTAGGCAAATATCTACTCCTTTTCTTGAGCTTTCATCAGAAAAAGGAATTTCTGCATTTCTGTTTCTATGCCTGTGAGACTTTGGGTGTCCAAGGGTAAAACAGAGATTGAAGCGGTTACTTGGGTTGCTCCAAATGCAAAAGCTAGGAAGAAAACAATTCCTTATTATCTTAAAAGATGAGACATTATTGTTTCTTGGAAGCCTTAGTTATTCCCCTTGTGGGAACATGACATGGTAATTATGGCTCACTGCATTTAATGACTCCTAGGCTTTCCCAGGCAAGAAGCAGGTTTACAGGTCCCATTAATTGCTCTTATTTTAGTATTTTAGGTCTATGGTAATAGCATTCTGTCATAGCTTATTTGATTCTTAAGCATTATTTTATTTTTCCATTTCAGGTGGACTCGGTCCCAAGGGAGATAAAGGAAACATTGGCCTGTCAGGAACGAAAGGACAGAAAGGCTCCAAGGGGGACCTGTGTGGGAATGGCACCAAAGGCGAGAAAGGGGACCCTGGGGCCTCTGGGGCTCATGGCTTCCTTGGAGAGCCTGGGGCCAAGGGCGAGAAGGGGGGTGTCGGGGAGAAAGGGTACCGTGGAGATTCCGGGGAAAAAGGAGAAAAGGGTCAGAAAGGCGAGGCTGGGGTGGAGGGAGAGAAAGGTAGCAGAGGAGATGTTGGGGCTGAAGGCAACGCGGGCTCAAATGGTCCACGGGGACCCCCGGGCAATCCCGGCCTGAAAGGAGAAAAAGGAGAGGTTGGCCCTGCTGGTTTCATCGGACCTGCTGGGCCAAAGGGTGAGCTTGGGAGCAAAGGTGTTAGAGGGCCTACTGGGAAAAAAGGCTCCCGGGGCGTCAAGGGTTCCAAAGGCGAGGCCTCTCAGGTCCCACAGTCGGCTTTCAGTGCCCTTTTGTCCAAGCCTTTCCCTCCCCCTAATATTCCCATCAAATTTGACAAGATTCTTTCCAATGACCAAGGGGATTATAGCCCTGTCACTGGGAAATTTAACTGCAGCATCCCCGGGACGTATATTTTTTCTTACCACGTCACTGTGCGGGGTCGACCTGCTCGCATCAGCCTCGTGGCACGTAACAGGAAGCAGTTCAAATCCAGAGAGACGCTCTACGGTCAACAAGTAGACCAAGCCTCCCTCCTCCTCATTCTGAAATTGAGTGCAGGAGACCAAGTGTGGCTGGAAGTGTCAAAGGACTGGAACGGACTGTATGTCGGCCCTGAGGATGACAGCATTTTTAGTGGGTTCCTTCTGTACCCAGAAGAAACTCTTAGAAAGTTGCCGTAAATTTGGGTTTTGGACACTGCACTTTGATTTACTCTATTAACCTTGAGTAGGGCTCTAAACATCTTTGAGTTTTCATCATTATATATGCAATACAGAAACATTAAAAAAGTACAGCAAGAAATCTTTGGAAGATTTCCATGTATTTGAGAACATGTCTGCTAAATTGGTAGCTATCATTTTTCGTTTAGCATTAAAGTGATGTTACTGATGCCATTAAAGGAACTGATTACGGCATCATTCAAAACTGTGAGTGAGACTTGTAATTAATAAGTATCTATGTGGTGGTTTGCATAAGAATGGCCCCCATAGGTTCATATGTATTTGAATGTTTGGTCACAGGGAGCAGAACTGTTTGGAAGAATTTGGAGGTATGGCCTTGTTGGAACAGTAGTGATTTTGTTGAAGGAAGTGTGTCAGTAGGGGTGGACTTTGAGGTTTTAAAAGCTCCGGCCTGGCTTGCCCTCGCGGGGCTCGCCCTCGCCCTCACTCTCTCCCTGCTGCCTGTAGATGAGCAATGTAAGGATCTCAGCTGTTGCTCATTCGTCATTCCTGTCTGCTTCCTACTGTGACGGTCATGGACTCTGTGTTACCCTCTGGAACCCCAAGCCCCAAGTTAAACACTCTTATAAGAATTGTCTTGGTCATAGTGTCTCTTCACTATGACTAGAACACTGGCTAAGACAATACCCTTCTAAATACTTTATCTCGTGTAATGAAGTGATACTCCGTTCTGTGTGAATGTGAGGCCAACAGCTGACAGACCACGATGACAGCTCTTTCTCAAAGTCCCTGATTCTCTTGGAAAGGTCGCTTTTCAATACAACACAGGAATTCTCCTTTCAGTTTCATTCAGAAAAATACACAAGCAGTGTGGGAAAGAGTTGGCTAACATCTTTAAAATTTATCCATGTGTAAAGATTTGCACATAAACCTATATATGCAGGCTAAGGTTAAATGTAAAAAAGAAAGTTGATAAAGATGTCACCCAATTAACTATTCATCAAATTATTGTGCATAGAACTAAATGTCCTCAGGAGACTCAAGACCAAAATTAAATTAATATTGATCAAAATGTCAGCTCTTTCTTCCTGATAGAACATTTGATTCTGATACGTTCTTTGGCATCATTATCATCATCTCTATAATATTAATTCTAGTTATTCAGTGATAACACTTTGGGAGCAGGTGGGAGTAAAATTCATTTGCAAAGTGAATGTTTAATTGCGGTGAATATTGGATAATTCAGCAGTTTTGCACTTTTATAAAATGAAACTTATTGAATCCAAATGGAATTTGGTTTTGCAGTGGTATAGTTATACAGATTTGCAAATCTTTGAGTGCCAAGTCAGGAAATGGGTGCCGGGGAATTTTCTGGTCATGTTCTGCCAACTTGTGCAGGCATTTGCTTTTGAAAGTCTCATCCATATGTATGTTAACAGAGTGTTTCCCAAGCCATTCAGAGGAGTGCCATTTCTAGATGTTATTGTGAATCACTAGAAAAAAGTAGCTCCCATGTTAAACAAATGTTCAAAGTTCTATGATCATATATATATATCATATGAAGATTCATAAAGCCCATTAATGTAGTCTCTGACATTTGCATAGAAAATAAATTAGTTTAATTTTGTTTTATTCAATGAACCTGAGTTTATTGTTGGTTTTGAATTCATTCCATGATCAATGTTCTTTAGGATGTTAATTTTGGAAATGTTTCATTAATTTCTTATCCAATGATTTTTCTTCTGTGTAGACCAGAATGTGACTTTAATCATGGCTGTGCTTATATATATATATATATATATATATATATATATATTTTTTTTTTTTAGAGGAAGAATGATATAGCTTGTGAATAAGCCACACCTCATTTGAAATCTTTCTTTCCTAAATCGTGTATTAAATAGTGAAATGATTCAAGACCTTGGAGTTTTATGTCTTGTATTTTGATTCCCATTTTTTCCCTTAAATTTATGTTATTTTATTTTGTGTGTATGAGTTATTTACATGCACACATGTTTGTGCACCATGTGTGTTTCTGGAACATGAGGAAGCCAGAAGAATCTGTTAGATCCCGGGGAACAGGAGTTGCAGATGGTTGTAGGCTGGGGATTAGACTTTGGTTCACTGGAAGAGCGCTGGGTGCTCTTAACCACTGAGCCATTTCTCTAGCCCCTTTTCTGTTTCTTTATATCACTTCCAACACTAAGCTTAAAGCTGTGAACCAACTAGCACAGGAAGATAGAATAATTAAAACATACACCACACACACACACACACACATACAAATGCATCAAGGTATTAGATATGAAGACAACCAGGCAAAGGGCCAGCAAGGAAACAATTCACATGTAAGTTTTATGGTACCCGGCAGTGTCTTACATCTGCTTGTGATGGACACTTTATAGGAAGTCTGAAATAGTCAGGATTACTTTCTAAGGTTGCTGGTAGCTATGAACATTTTACAAGGGATCAAACCAAAAGCAGTCACTGGCTAATGGAAATTTGTTTTGGAAGGTGAGTTGTAGACTCTTTGTGATACTTTATACTATGAGGGTATATGTTCAGACAAATGTTCCCTTCTTTCAATACTTGATGTGTACTCTTTAGCAAACTCAAACATGGGTCTTTTCTATCCTAAAGATTTAGGTTCAATATCTGCCCTACCCCTACCCTAATGGCTACCAATAGCTCCACGTGGATGTCAGTCCTGAGCACCAAACTACTCAGATTGCCTCATACCTTAAGCTTAGCATAGCCAAGTCAAGCTTCTGGGATTCTCATACCTGCCAACTCATATAATGGTGACTGCTACCATTTGTCTGGAAGAGAAACCTGAAGTACTTGAAGTTTTTATTCTTACTTAAGCACATTTGATGCTTCTGGGTCTATCCAGAGGTTGATGACTTACTTTCTCATGTCTTCACTGGCACAGCTCTTGTCAAGTTATCTTATAACCTAGTATATCAAAATAATCTTTGAACTGTTTTCCCCTAACATCTAAAGAAAATGGGTCTGACAGACTACATGCTTAAATATTTAAAATAAAAAAGGTAACAAACAGTTCTTTAAAGTAGTCTGTAGCTCTACTTTGGAGAATGTGCCATTTTATTGAAATATATTTTGAAAGCTATAGTTTTATTAATATGATTTGTAGTAAGCAAGACAGATAAAGTGTGTGAATTAATATTTACACTGGCATGCTAGGATTGAATGAATAATAAGATAAAGTTGTTAATGAATTATACATTTCCTCATAGATGTCATTTTTCAAAGCTTAATTTCATAAAAATCAGATATATTTTTGTAAACAATTCTTCCATTGATAATTTTGTTATGTTAATCATTCTGTTGGGTCATTCTATTTTCGAGCAATTAAAAAATTATATCAACCTAGAAAAACTTCACTTAGTTGAATTTGTAACAAAACTTAAAAGTGAGCTGGGTATTTATGTATTACATTCAAATATTGCAAGAGAAGCTAGATAAATGCATTATCGCCGTTATCCACAATTTGCAAAATATTTAAAGTTCACCACATAAATCCATGCTTGCTTGTATTACCATTTCACTATCTCTTAAAATTATATTTCAGAACCTAGATCCACTGTGAATTTTCTCTTTGAACTTATGCAAATACAAATTTGAGTAATATGAAGAGTTAAATATTGGATTATGTCCTTTAACTATTAAATGTTTCACCCTTGTGATTACCATGTAGTTCATAAATATGTCAAGAATGGCGACACAGTCATCTTGTAAGATGCCTGCCCTTTCCTCTCATTTGAACTTTTACTTAGATACCAATATTTTCAGTGAATCTTTTTTCAAATCATTCAATTTTCAGTTGTAAAAATCATGCCCTGACCCATCTCTTCACTCTCTACCTGATATATGCCTCACTTATGAATTTTCTTATTTTCTTTCTTGTTCCAGAAAGTACATTCCATGAAGTCAAGGATTTCCAACTGTTTCTTCTTTTTTACTGAAAATATTTTTCCATACAGTATATTCTAATCATGGTTTCCCCTTCCCTATCTCTTCCCAGATCCTCTCCACATCTCTACCTATCCAATTCCATAATTCTTTCTTTCTATCTCTTTAGAAACTACATGGGCAACTAAAACATGATCAAATAAACAATTTAAATAAATATATAACCCCTACTGAAATAAAAGTATTAATTAAAAATCTCCCAAACAAGAAATCCCAGGGCTGGATGGAGTTAGTGCCGAATTTTACCAGACCTTGAAAGAAAATTAATGCCAACACTCCTCAAATTACTCTATGAAAATAGAAACAAAAGTAATATTGCCTAATTCTTTTTAGGAGGTATCAATTTCCCTGGTACCTAACAATAAAAAAGACCCAACAATAAAAAGAAAATTTCTTTTATGAACATAAAATACTCGCAAACAGATCTGAAGAACATATAAAAAAAGATAGTCCACCTTAATCAAGTCATCTTCATCCCAGAGATGCAGGGGTAGTTTAACACATGTAAATTAATAAATGTCATCAACCAGATAAACAGAATCAAAGAAAAACCCCCACATATAATTTCATCAGATGCAGAAAAGACAATTGACAAAACCCCAACATTTCTTCATGGTAAAAGTTCTGGAGAGACTAGGGATACAAGGGACCTATCTCAGTATAATAAAGGCAATTTACAGAAAGCCCACAGTCAACTTCAACCTAAACAGGGAGAAACTCAAAGGATTTCCACTACAATCTGGAACAAGACAAAGATGTAAACTCTGTGCCTATTCTATATGGTGCCTGAAGTCTTAGCTAGAGCAATAAGGCAACTGCAGTAGACCAAGGGAATACAAATGGGACAGGAAGAAGTCAAAGTATCTTTGTTTGTAGATGCTATAAATTTATACATAAAAATCCCTAAAAATGTCACGAAGAATTTTCTACAGTCAGTAAAAACTTTTAACAAAGTAACAGGATACAAAATAGACACAGAAACGTAATAGCCTTCATATATACACAGGACAAATGACTGAGAAAGAAAACTTAGGGAAACAACACACTTTACAACAGCCTCAAAAAAAGTCTTGGCTGTAACTATAACTGAGCAAATGAAAAAAAAAAGTATAATAAAATCGAAAGACAGTGAAGAAAGAAATTGAAGCTGTCAGAAGATGGAAGTATCTCCCATGCTCATAGACCAATTAATATAGAGAAAATGGCCATCCTACTAAAAGCAAACTACAGATTTAATGCAAACCTCATCAAAGTTCCAACATGATTCTTCACAGAAATTGAAAGGACAATTTTCAGCTTCTTCGGAAACACACATGTAAATGTAACTTTTATTCACCAGATGTAACTGTCATGTCAGAGGCTTACTGCTGAATAAACTCATCCTTTCTAGTTCTTTCTGATCTATGGCTGGCATGTTCAATTCAGTTGTTCTGGCTCAAACTCCTCTCCAAGCTGACAGATTCATTTATGCAATGGAATATTATTCAGCTGTTAAAATGTGAACTCATGCAATTTGCAGATATGTGGATGGACCTAAAACAAAACAAAACAAAACAACAAACAAACAAAAACACCAAAAAGAAACAAACAAAGAAACAAAACCCAAACAAAGCAAAAACCATACCAAGTGAGGTAATCCAGATCCAAAAAGCCAAATATGGAAATTTGGTATCTATTGTATTCCCTTATATGTAGATGATAATGTTTAGGACTTCAGAGGCATGGTGCAATCCATAAAACCACGTAGGTTAAGGACTAGTGGGGAGGGGGAGGGAAGGGAGGATCTCCCAAGGAAGGAGAAATAGAATATAGAGTGATGGGGAGGGAGGTTGGAAGTAGGGGTTACATGGAGGGAGGTAGGAAAGAAGGCTGTAAAGGGGATTTGAAAAAGGCCAGCTAACACTAGAAGCCACTTGTGGGGTCATATGGAAACCTACTAGAGCAGTAGCTTCTTAAAAATATATATACATATATGAAATAAATCTAAATGGAGTCACCGAATAGTGGAGGAGACAAAGCCACAAGTAGAATTTTTTTTTTTTAACCACCAAGTAAAACCTCCAATGCCACGATTGGGTTCTATATAATTGAGCTGTTAGCTAAAGGGGCTCCATGCACCCCCCTGCCCGAAACATCTCAGGGTATTGCCAAGGCTATTGGTTGCTCTCCACAAGGTGAGATCCACTGATAACAGAGAAGTCATGCTGGTGCCCAGCTACAGCCTTCACCCTTATGTACTGGTGTCCACGGCACCAGAAAGTACTTTTCATGCTCCCAGAGGCAGCTCTGCTACCAAGTCCTCGATCGTAATGCTGACTGTCTGCATGATACTCTGCTACCACAGAAGCCATGGCAGCAAACACCCAGTATCTGATCAAATACAAGGCCCTCTCCATGAGATGACACCCATGCCTGACACTGCTTGGGGTCCATGGACCTGAGAGTGGCTCTGTCATGGACTGAGGGGAAAAGCAAATACTAGTGTTCTGCCAACGGAATGAATCAACAAAATGACTCCCAACAGTATTCTGCTGTACCCATAGATCAGTGTCATCACCAGAGACGCCCTCCTGCAGTGCATGGGAACAAATACAGAGATCATAACTGTGCAGGGAACAGAAGGGCAGAGTCCTTGGAACACTCAGTCCTCAACGGATGTCTTTATCAAACCACTCCCCAAAGAGCACTCTGGAAGAGGAGACAGACATATCGTAAGGGCCAGTCAGATTGGATGACACCAAGAAAGCAGTGTCTTCCAGACACAACGGGATTAATGTACATATTAACTTAGGGAGAAGGTGACAGAATGCACTGAGCCTGCCCAGGTCCAAGCCAGGTGGGGTTCCAGCACCGAGGAGGGGATGGACCTGTGTTTCCATCCCTAACCTATAAGCTATCTTCAAGTGTCAACCACTTGCAAAGGAAAAACTACTTTTCTCCAATGAAGACTCAGTGGGTACACAGATCACACTTAAGGGCAGACTCCATGCCCAGCAGTAAATGGCAGATACAAAATGAACTCAATGGTAGTTTTTGGATATTATTTTGTTTCACAATGCTTTGTTTGGGCATTTTCTACCGTACCTGTCTTTTGATTATCTATGATGGTTTTTGATTCTGTGTTTTTACGTTTGTGTGTGTGTGTGCTTCTTGTGCTCTTTTCCTTTTTTTCTGTTTGCTGTTCTTTCTTTAGTGTCAACATGACCAATGAAGGTGGAGAGGCCAAACCATAAGGCAGCAGATCTTGCCACAAGGTGGCGCTCACAGACTGTCTTTACTTAGTGTCCATTTTTATCTTCTAAGGAAAACCCTCAAACCTCTCCCTAAATACATATTTTGTAAGGCAGGTAAGATGACGAAGGCTTTACTACCAAGGAACTGTTTTTATATTTCGTTGTGTTTCAGAACGCCACATGATTCTCTCCCTCTGTTGAGATGTAAGGATCGGGCCGATCTCTGTAGCTGCTGCGAGGGATTTACAACTAAAGGAAGGACGCCGCTGTTCTGCGAGAAAGCCCTTCTTATCTCCACTCTGGCAACCAATAGGTCATTCTGAGTCCTAGGCTATGATATACACTATAGTGAAAACCCACCCACAAAAAGCTTTTAAATGGGGGTGAGTAGGCTAGAGGATAAGGATGTTGTAAGCCTGAAAGGATTTTTGGAGAGGGTAAACCTGAAAGCGATGCACAGTGCACAATAAAAGCGAGAAAGAAGGACACTGGACATGATGGAGTAATGCTCGCTAGTACTTCTTGGGCATTCTCGTTGTGCCTTGGAGAGGGCTTTACATGTGTGCGGTATCCCGAGGGATGATGGTCGCTTAAGCGGACTGAAGCACACAGTGGTTAAGCAATATGCCGACAGCCCCTCCCGGGAGGTGGGGACCTTGGGCCCTGCTTACTGAATCCAGAAATCACACATACTCTCAGGCAGCAGAGTGGCACGTGATTATTTCAAAGTCTGGCAGTTTAAACTCCCGCAGAATGGAAAGGGAACTGCTGTACCCTGTTCTCAAGGCTAGCACTGCCGCCAGGGGGAAGGCACGATACATCAGCCTGGGACAACAAGAAGAGGACATGTAAAATGGAAGATGATTCCAACAGTCCCAACTCTAGGGTGCTCTCACCAAGTTAGTCCTGTGTAACAGTGCTACTCAAGCTTCCTCATGCTGTGGTGACCACCTAACCATAAAAATTATTATTATTATTACCTCATAACTGTAATCTTGCAACTGTTATGAATCAGAATGTAAATATCTGGCATGCAGGATATCTGATATGTGAGCCCTGAGAAAGGGTTGTTTGACCACTGACGGGGATGAGACTTGCTGGTTGAGAACCACTGGTCTGTAAGTTATTTTGGTGGATCAGTTAAAAGGATTATTTGTTTCTTTTAGTAACCAGGATAAAAACATATTTATTGTTTGAAATCTCACAATAAAATTGACTCTAATAGAGATCACATGAGAGATTAGGCTTTTCACGGTCTTTCCCTTTGAGATAAGAAATCTATTTAATAACATCTCACTTAAGAGAGCTTAAGAAAGATGTGGAGAATATTGGACACTCAGTTTGTTTTTTGCTGCTTGCATATTCATCAATTTATTTAGGGTTAAGGCATATTAGGCTCTTGGTGCTTGGTACTTACTGAGGATGAATCACAAGGCAACACATATGAAGGAAAACCTCTATTTTCATAGAGCTCAAGCAAAGAAAGAAAACAGCTAGCTGGGAGTGTTTTGCTGCATAGCATCCTTAGAGGATGATAAATGCTTTGAGGAAAAATGAAGAGGTTAGAGGGACTGAGTGGAAGGTGATAAGAAGGGGAGAAGGAAAGGCATCACTGAGAAGGGAATATTTGAGCCAGGCTGTGGAGGAGGCAGGAGAACGAGTCTACCTGGGAAAGGAGGATGGACATTAAGACGACATTCCTGATGGAGAAGCCTGCCTAGCAGAGAGGCCAGTTAGTCCGTGGTGGCAGTATGGGCAAGATCATAGAAAGTGGGGTGAGGTCTAAAGGGCAACAAGGTCCCAGACTGTGTAAGGCTTTTAGGCTCTTGTAACTTGAGATTGTACCCTGAGTTTGTGGCTATGTGATGTGCTCCCTCCTCTCTTCAAGGAGAAAGTAGAGGCCCCACCATGGGACTGTTCTTGACAGACAGGCTCCAACTGTCAGTCCTTTCAGGGCTTACCACAGATGCAGTGCTAACTCTCTTGAGGCTATATCTTTCCCAGAGAAATCTTGATCTTGCAACTCAGCAGGCTCAGTATAAAGGTCTGCCCATTCTGCTCTTCCGAGGCCACTCTGATAGACAGCATTCAGGTCAGTCCTTTGCCTGTTGGTCACAGATTTGGCTCAGGACCATTCTCTGCCTAAGCTTAGCTTTGCTTCTGTTCTCTCTCAGTGGCTTATTTTCACTGAACATCTTGTTTGCACATCTGCTTCTGGAGACTGAACAAGCGGCAATGGGATATAAAAACGAGAGACAGTTCTGGATGGAACAGGCTTGTGGACTTCTTGCTTACTCTGTCATTCTCTGCTTTCTGTTTGTTCTGGGATGGTGCACAAAGAATAAATGTATGAGAAAACTAAGACCAGGATAGCACTGGAAATTTTGGACTGATGCTTAGCTCCGAGGAACAGTCATCATTCGACTGTGGTAGGTAACTTCAGGAAGCTTAAGTACCGAGCTAATCTTTGACCTGCCTAGTAAGAGCAAGGTCTATTAGTATCTTGCTTTGCCTCAGTATCTTAATATGTGAAATGGTTTTATTACTATAAATGAGTTTATGTTTACAAAGCTCTGTTTGACATATAATATGTGCCTAACAGTTGGTTGTTTGATAAACAAAAAAGCCAAATGTATTTATCCAAATATGACAGACATTGCATTTTGTTTGTGGATGAGTCTCCATTTCACAAGCTGGTACACATGATATTTTCAGTTGTTGGATTTCTGTGAGGATGGTGAGGTAAAGCCAGGACAGGCTTGAGCTCAGAGTAGAATCAGCAAGGGTGGTGTTGGGGGAACCGGATCTATGCATTTAATCAAGGCTGTTCTCTACTGAACATGTAAATCTAGTATAATGTGGCTTATAGAGGATACAGAAATGTTACTATTCTGAAATGAGGCTGTGATTCACCCTTCAGTACCTTCAAAATAGAGTTAATATATCAAAGAGCATGCTGTTACCATCATATGTAGTCCCCTCAGGGTGACTGTACTTGATCGCCACACTGACAATGTGTTCCTTATACACCTGAACAAAGCACTGAATGAGGGCCCACTTCAAGATGGATGTTTTGCTGATCTGAAAGGTAATGACAATGACAAATGAGACCTCCCAGTGGACCATAGCGAGGGATAGCAGTGGGAAATTGCATCGGCTCAGTGATTAAGGCAACATCAGCAGTTGGAAGACAGGAACAGAGCAGGTGGCCTTGGTCCTGTTGCTGCCTCATCTAATCCCGTCTCTCTGGGTGATGAGCATGAGATGCGTCTGCCTCCCTTGTGAACATGAGCCTCTCCCGCTTCCCTTTTTCTCCCCTGAGGATAAATGAGCACCAAGAAATTTGGAACATCCAGATTATTCAATGTCACAGCTATCACCAAAGTAGCACACCCACTCTCCTTGGATGGTGAATGCAAGTTAAAATTGCTTTTGGCCAAAAGGTTTTGTGAAGGTCTTCCTCATTTATTTTAATTCAAGAGAAATTAATGAGCATCTACTATGTACAAGGCACCAGGCCTGATGCCAGGGACACAAAGATGAATGAGATAATTTCTTGTCTTCAAGGAAGTCACAGTCGAATGGAAGAATCAGCTAAGTGAAAGCAATGTTTCCACTCTTTCTCTGTGTGTGTCTCTGGGGTCGCCAAAGACTTAAACACCACAGCTGTTATTGGAGAAACTTAGAAACCTTTAATCCAGAAAGCTGGCTGATTGATGTTCTTATTAACTACCCCAAAGAGTACTAGGTGAGCAATTTATTTCAAAAGGTTCAGCCTCAGCAAGAGAAAAATATTAAATAAAAAAATCCAAGAACAACATTTTCACAATTGGGTATTACCTTGTGGGACCCTAAATCTTGTTTCTGAGACCATGGATTGATGAGGTGAGAGAAGACTGGGGAACTCTAGAGGGAAATCAGAAACTGAGCCCTGAGTGAATCAAGGGCAAAGAGAGGAACCATTAGTGTTGTTCTCATCTGAGCCTGAAAAGATGATGATGATCATCTCACCAGATCCTCCTGAGAGGAATGAACTCAAACCCCTCCTGCTCCACAGTGTCTGGTATGTGACTCCCATGGTCATACTCTCACACTCACATTCTAATCAAGATTACCGAGTTAAAGGACTTATTGGAATATGATGCACCGATAGGAATAGTTCACAAATATCTCGTATATAGTATTTTAACTTTTTCTTTTGGTGCCTGGATGTGTATTCTGTGTGTGCATGTAGGTGTGCGTGTGTGTGTGTGTGCATGATGTGGCGGGCAAAATTTCAAGTCAGCTTTTGTTTTGCCTGTGCCATTTACTTTGATTTTCTGAGACAGGGTCTTTTATTAGTCTGTAGTTAAAACAAGTAGGTTAAGCTGGCTCACCATTGAGCTTCAAGGATCTTCCTGTCTCTGCCTCTCCAGTGCTTGGGATACAAGCACATGCCTGATGTTTTTTAAGTTTACCACCACGTGGAACATTTTAGTACTCAGAAGTCTTCCTTGGGTTGTCTTCAGGTCAAATCACTCCACCCACCACTCCCGATTGTTGTTACAGATTAATTTCACATGGACTTTGAGTAACTGGGATCGTGAAGCTGTATACCCTTCTACATCTCTTTTCTTTCTTGACGTCCTTCCTAGGAAACCACCCCTTCTGTTTGCATTGGTCATTATTCAAATCTGAACATCTGATTGGCTTGGGTGATTTCTCTTTTGCATCTTCTCTTCTGTAAAGTGTTCATTGCTGCCTGTTTGTTTGCTTGTTTTGCTCAATTTTGTCTGTTGCTTCTGTCTTTTCCTCCCCCCCCCCTTTTCCCTTTTCTTTTCTTTACTTGAAGACAATGTCTTGCTATGTAGCCCTAGGCTGGGCTGGAACTTACAGACATACACCTGCCATTGCCTCCCAGGTGCTGAATTAAAGGTATGTGTCCAATTTCTGGCCATCTGTTGTTCCCCTGTGAACTTCTAAGGCTTCTTTAGATGGTCTGCACACAAGACTCCTAGGCTTTAATCCATTTCACTACTATTTTTCTCTCCAAATAGTTCATTTGATTTCTGAGCCCTCTCTTTCATTCCTTTCTCTTAGATGTCCCAAACCCTCAAACTCCAGCTCTCCTGCTGCCTTCTTGGCTTTGTTGGTCTAAAAGTTGTTTTCACAGAAGTGATACCGTACTGAGATTCCTTTGTTACACTGTGTCAGAGCTGTTTGTCTTTAAAAAAAAACTTAAGAGCAACAAAGTATCTAGTGGTGGAATTTTAACAACCAGAAAAGTGACTGGGAGTAGTTTTATAGGGAAATTCCTGGACAAGAATGGCCAATGAATGATCTAAGGAGCTGGCTTAGCAGATACGAGCTCTTGCTCTGCAAGCACAAGGCTGTGAGTTCAAATCTCCAGGGCCCATATTAAAATAACCTGCGCATAGTCATGGGTGTTGTTAACCCCAAAGCTGTGGGAATTGGACTATGAAGACAGGAGAATCACCAGGGCTTGCTGGTTGTTGGTCTAGGTCCAGGTACAACAAGAGAGCCTGTTTCACTGGAATTAGGTATGAAGCAATAGAGCAGAGTGCTCAGTGTTTTCCTCTGGTCTCCACATGTGCGTACAGGTGCACTTCTCAGCATATACATACATGTACACTTATACACACACACTCTCCCAAACTGGCATGCACACAAACATTTACTAAAACAAACAATAAGACTCAAAAAGAATGGCCAATAAAAGGCAGTTTTTTATATCTGTGAAACTCAAGTGTACCATTACTGCTCATATTTTTCTCCTTGAATGTGAGACAAAGCTTTGATAGACAGTGGGATAGGAAACAAATTTATTCGTCAGGAAGTGATCGCTTCATTTACAAAAAATAAGGACCGAGAAGTGTAAGGCTTGATATCCGACCTCAGAACATTTCAAATGACTAACAACAGCGGCTTACTTCCAGCCCAAGAGTCGTACGCTGTAATGTTCTAGGGAGGATTTTACCCTAGACACTGAGTCCCACACTGCAATAATAATTATGAGGAAGACCACACATGCTTCAGAAGTTAGTGAGAAATCTGAAGCTTGGGGGTAGAGTCTCAGTCTACAGACAGGAGTACGGAAGATGCCCTTGCAAATGCTGTCAAGAACAGGGACTAAGAGAAAACAATGTGGCCAATGTTTGTGGTGAAAGGAGTGACGTAATTCATGAAACTGAGAGGAAGGTACACGCATCCGGATCAGAAAGTGTCCTGAGTATCTCTCTGCACTGAAGTGTGAAAACAAAGCACAATTTTGCAATGCCTGACCTAAGTGGAGTGCACTATCTGAGCAGATAAGATTTGTTAATTCTGACTTTTCCCCCCCTTGCCATAAAAGCTCCTTACACCAGCAATATTTGGTGTTCACTTTCCATTGACTCTAGAGTGGGACAGACAATCATGTCACTTTTAAAGTGAATCAAATTATTTGTTAATTAGAATAGAATAAAAGAGAGATTGAGGACAACTTGTTTGAATTAGGGAAGCTTTTAGATTAATTAATTTACTTACTTATTAAGTATTTCTTGAGCAACTGCCTTATATCAGACATCACACTGGATGATTTGACTTCAACATTGAACCAGAAAAAATATGGTTTTGCCTTCATGGAACTGGAAGCTCTGTGAGAAAGAAAGGAATCGACTCTAAACTGTTTTGGAAAGAACCACTAAGTACTTGCCACGTGAAAATGTGAGGAAAGCTGTTTCCAGAAGAGGGTCCAACATAAAGCATTTTAGATTTTGGAAAGAGGTTGGCAGACTTAGAGATGCAGAGTAGAAACAGACTGAGGGGTCTGGACGGCATCTGATGCGGCTCTGGTAAAGTAGATCCTTCTGAAAAAGCTGTAGCCCAAGTCCTCCACCATTGGCCAGATTATCTAGTGACCCCTCTTTCTTTCTCTCTCCTCCTCCTCTTCTTTTCCCCCATCTTTCCTTCATTCCTATCTTTCTCTTCCCCTTATGTAGCTGGAACTGATGAACACTAGGGGAATTCATACAGAGATGAATATGATGGGGCCTTTGTCCTCAAAGATGCCTGTAACAGAATGTAGGAATATCACATTTGAACTATATGAAGGTGAGAGAAGTTGAGAGGTGATCTGAAATGGAAGGAGCTCACCCATAATAAAAAGTCCCTAAAATATTGGAGATGCATGTCTTTATTCAGGGCATGCCTTGTCACTCTTTGTGAAGACTGATTTCTAATTTTTAAATGCAGCTATTTCCCCTGCACAAGTTCAAAGACACAGACAACAGTTTCAGGACCTTCAGCTTTACCAAGAAGAGTCAGATTGACAAAAAAAAGTCTTATTAAAGAGTCAAAAATGGCTTTTCAAACTTCCAATGAACTACTTTTTGACTGTCAGAATCCCAGTGAGGGTGAAATGAAAAGGGGACAGACACTGAGGAAATCCAAACAATCATTAGGTCTTACTAAAAAACCTATATACCACACAATTTGAAAATCTAAATGAAATAAACAATTTTCTTGATAGATTCCATTTACCAAAATTAAATCAAGATCAGGTAAATAGATTGAATAGTCCTATATCCCCCAAGGAAATAGAAGCAGTCATCAACAGCCTCCCTTAAAAAAAAAGCCCAGGGCCAGATGGATTCAGTACAGAATTCTACCAGACCTTCAAAGATCTAACTCCAATTCTTTTCAAACTATTCCACAAAATAGAAACAGAAGAAACATTACCAAACTCATTCTATGAAGCTACAGTCACCTTGATACCTAAACCACACAAAGACCCAACAACAAAAAAGAGAACTTCAGACCTATCTCTCTTATGATCATTGATGCAAAAATACTCAATAAAATACTTGCAAACAGAATCCAAAAACACATAAAAGATATCATTCACCATGACCAAGTAGGCTTCATCTCAGGCATGCAAGGATGGTTCAGTATACGGAAATCCATCAATGTAATCCACCATATAAACAAACTGAAGGAGAAAAACCACATGATCATCTCTTTAGATGCCGAAAAAGCATTTGACAAAATCCAACACCCATTCATCTTTAAAGTCTTGGAGAGATCAGGGATACAAGGCACATACCTGAACATAATAAAGGCAATAAACAGCAAGCCTATAGCCAATACCAAACTCAATGGAGAGAAACTTAAATCCATCCCACTGAAATCAGGGACAAGGCAAGGCTGTCCATTGTCTCCATATGTCTTCAACATAGTACTTGAAGTCCTAGCTAGAGCAATAAGACAACTAAAGGAGATCAAGGGGATATGAATCAGAAAGGAAGAAGTCAAAGTATCACTTTATTATACCCTTTTATATCCCTTTCAGAAGCATTTAGGTAAATACTCATCAGCTTTTTCTGTGTTGATAGACAACCCTAAACATTTTATGGTTGACAAGAGGACATATGTTTTCAGTCACATGTTCACAGATTGGCCGTGGTTATGCTTGACTTTTCTTGCCTGTTTTGGATTGGGCTCCGGGAAGTGAGTTCTAGGCTATTCCTTTCATTCTTTTATCCTTGGACCCAGGTAGGCCAGAGAGCTGCCATCTAGACTATTTCAAATAGATGGCAGAAACATACAAGGCCTCTAAAAGTGTAGATTTAATCATCGCCACTCTAATACTGTTTCCAAAGTGAGCCTTTTGGTTAAACCTTGATGAAACTAAGAAGCACCAGCAGTCTGCTGTATCACCCATTCATGATGTCAGTCAAGCCTGACTGAAGATATAGAAAGTATCTGGTATGCAGTATATATGTCTTTCTTATTAGTCCTTAAGTAATATAGAATTATAATTATATAGAATTTATATTTTATTAGTGACTATAGCTAATTTAGAGTCACGTGAACATATGGCTTTGTGCTTGCTAGTACTCTACCCCTGGGCTACATTCCCAGTCCCCTTTTCACTTGAAGTGATTTTTCCAAGCACAAGGTCTTATAAAGTCACAAGTGTGGCTCTCTGGTAGGTCTTAAACTTTCGATTCTCCTGCCTTGGCCTATTGCGTAGCTCCGATTATAGGAAAGTTGCATGTGTTTGCCAACTAACATAATATGCTCTGAAACAGAAATGTATTTATGTTTATAAAATCGCTTTAACAGATAAACTAAACACACTTCTCAGCAGTGTTATCAGAGGCCATTAATGGATGCCCTATTTCAAAAGAAGTGCTCTTTCTATGATAGTCTTTCAGGGCATATGAACAGACTTAGCATTCAAAATGGATACATAGCAATGATTGAGCAAAATTGTTGTGGGAGAAATTCAAATTCAAACAGTGATCATTTAGAGGTATCCAAGTAGCCACTCAGACGGGATCAGAGTGACCCACAGTGCATTAAATATAGGAACACAGTTGGCAGGGGGTTGATGAGTGTTTTCCAGTGTGGATATGTTTAATTGCTATGTTGCTGACACACTTCATGTTTGTTTGGTTGAACAGCATGTGTTCCTTACACCCAGTTTTACCTTGCAAATTCAGGTGGTGTGTGGCTAGGATTTCTACTCCAAGTGACAGAAGTAGTCATTTTCTCTGCATGTGGGAAAAGCATAAATCAGCCTTTGCAATGGGAAGGTAAATATAGTTCGGTCTGAAGCACAAACTTGTAAGTTCAAGTTGGTTATAGAATTATGGCTTATACTTAGAAAAGCTTTACATGCAGTGTTTTGATCAAGAGTTGAGACAGTACGGGACTTTACAGCACAGTGAAAGCACACTGTCTTCTGCTCTTTCTTGTAGCTTCATACTTCATGCTGATCTGGGGGACCTGTTCTTGGTGAGCAATGATGATTACTGAAGAATATTACTCACCATCTGCAGCTCCAGGGACACTCCTTAAACTGAAGCCACAGAGCAGCATTGATGGACTCATAGCTCACACAGAACTTCTCTAAATAGCATTGTCATTGTGGCCCATGCTTAGAGAGATTTGTAAGTCATCACATGCTTAGTCAGACCAGTAAGCCCATGCTGTTATGTGCATCGGATTAGCTGTTCCCTCCCACAGACATGGAGAAGCATTTCTGAAGAAAGCTGCCTGTCAATATTCCTCTTGAGTGGTTAGAGTCAAAACAGAAAGAGGAATTTGATCTATTTAGTGAAAGAAATAAAGCCCTCTTTACTGAGGTTGGTGAGGTAGTGTGGAGGTTTCCACAGTCTCAGGCATCTGAACAATGGTGGTGGCCAAGGCAGTGTGGTCTTGCTAGAGGAACTATAACACTAGGAGTGGACTTTGAGATTTAAATCTTCCAGCCACTTCCAATTTATTCTCTCTTCTTCCTGCTTGCAGTTCAAGATGTACTTCCTGTTCCTGTCATCATGCCTGCTGCCTGTTGCCATACTGCCCTTCCTCGATGGACTTCTGCCCCTCTGGAACCAGAAGCTCCAACAAACCCTCTTCTGTACGTTGTCTTTATCTTGATTTATCACAACAACACTGAAGTAATTGATACACGTGCCTCAGTGGATAAAGTCACTGCTGCACAAACCTAAAGATTGAAGCTTGTTTCCTGAAACCGCCATATGAAGAGAGAACCAATTCTCCAAAGTTGTCCTCTGGTCTCCGTACAGATACAACATTCTCACCATTTCTTTCTACTCCCTTGAGAGAGAGAGAGAGAGAGAGAGAGAGAGAGAGAGAGAGATATTATGTGTTTTTCAGGCTGTGCTCATACCTTCCACCCTCACCTTTTGAAATCTCATTTCTGAGTAGACAAAGTGTTAATAGCTTTCTATATACATATAGAGGCTGGAGAGGTTGAAAGGGACTTTGCTAATGAACCAGTTGATTTCACTCCAACACTGTATAAAGACTACTGTTTTCTGAAAATCAAATTCAACTCTCATGATCACGGTGAGCTCTGTCTTATTGGTGGTCTCTAATTAGAGGTAGGTAGTCACTAAATAGGGTGAGATTGAGAGGTTCATGCACAGGCCAAAGACCTGGACTTGGTAACTGCTTGGAATCCGCCTTTTTCTGAGATGTTCTAACTATGTCTTTAACTCTTATTCTTGTCAGTGTACTCATAGCATCATTTGAATTTGTTCTATCAACAAGGTATTGCAACCCTTCACTTGGTGAGTTGTGAATGCCAATCAGAACATGAAAAGTCAGCCATTAAAACTACTCATTCAAAGACAAAAGCTTAATCACCTTGAAACTCTATTTATTGAAATAGTCATTGAAAAGGACCGTAATATGACAGTAAAAAGCAAATAAAAATTGATGAGGCCAGGTGAAAGATAAACACAGTCTTTTGGAGAGAATTAAAAATTTCACAGGCTTACTTTTACTCACTGCAAAACAAGGCGATTATAAGACTTTTGACTTTTTAATTATACTGTTGCCACATAGTTTAACTTTAACGGTTTGAAGAGTCTTGGATAAAATTGTTTTAATTGAGGCCAACTCAATTTTTGGTTATTATTTGTAATTAGGTAGAATTTTCCCTTAATGCAATTTTGTTGAAGGCTTCAAAACACCTAAAGGAAAAGCCAGCTGTATAGGTGATGAACGGTTATTTATACAACTCTATTTCCTCATCTAATGACTTTGCAATAAGAAAATCAAAGAGAGGGAGGAGCTAATGTTTACCAGGAGACCACTCTAAACTAGGTGCCTTGTACTAAGAATCTTATTTAATTTTTAAGTTACATGGTGAAATAGGCCTTTATACATTTCACCCTCTGAGTCTTTTAGAGTTTCAGAAATATATGATTGACCATGTCACTATTATGATGACCTGACATAGAAACTGACCAGGCGGTATTAGGGTAGGGACCCCTAAAAACAAGCATTTTTCCTGACTAACAGCCAGGCATGTACTGTGCTCCGCCAACATGTCTGTCTTTGCTGGAGGCCAACAGTGCCAGACGTTTTTAAGCCAAAATGTTATTGGTTCTGCCCAGTCCATTGGCCAGGAATGCTGAAGGGAGGTCTGTCTCCTTGTTTTCTTTCTTCTTTAAAGAGAGTACTCCTGCTTGGAAGATGTATGTTAGAACATTTTTACCATCAGCCTTATAAAAAACATAAGACTGACAATTCTATGGTACTCCGTTTCCTTGGGCCCATCCCTGCTGTATGGGGGTGCTGTATTCTTTCCCTTAATAAACTTCCTTCTAAAGCTCACCTTGAGTGGTCCTTGCATTTCATTCTTTAAATTGGCTAGGCAAGAAGCTCGAGCCACTGAAGTAAAAGGAAATATTTTGTGACTTTGGGCATCAGGCTCTCTAACTCCTGAGCTAAAGCCCACCTGAGGTGAGACAGAAAGCCTTCATTAAATTCTGAGTCTCCCGCTTCTCTTCATTTCAACAGGACCAGCACATGCTGGTGTCAGGATTTTGACTGATTTTGAATCCAAATAGATTACTGTTCTGTGAAGACCTTCCTTCCCCGTTCAAATTTCAATGCCACTGATCTATGAGGCAAGAAAGGAAAGAACTGATCCTGAAGGAAAGTGTGTTAGGTGAACATTTTGCCTAAATTCAACGGAAAAAAATGTTTTGTGTAATAGAACCAGGGGGTGAGATTTTTAGCTAACAAAACATATTTTTTTTTCAGTATTTTAAGGCTGACAACTTGACATGTTAAATTCTCATGACTTCATAATGCCAATTGAACAAACGATTTGAGAGCTGCCAGATTCGAGAGAACCCAAAAGACCACCAGGAGTAGAGTTTGTTGCAAAACACATGAGGATCTTTTTATTACAAGCTGTAGCTCAGGTTTACACACCCTCACTGCAGGAGTGGTTGAAAGCAGAGAGCCTCATGCTCAGGTTAGGTGGTTGATTTAAAGAGTCCAGTCCCTCCCAGCATGCCCAAAGCAGGGGAATTCCTGCCTGGCAAGTGTCTATTGGTTGAAACACAAAAGGGGATGCTGCATTTTGAACTGATTGGCTCTAGGAAGGCCCCCAAACCATTAATATTCTGGCTTCCCTTGTTTGGCTGTCCTAGGGAAGAGGGGTGAAGTGGGCTGGTTTCCTAGCAAGTGAATCTCTAGTGGGCAGGATAAAAATGCAATAAGGCTGGTTCTTCCCAGCGGGTGGCTGGACATGATTCCACCTGTCTGGCCTTTGTTCAAGCCTGTGCTTTAAACCAATAACTCAAAAACTAATTTTTAATTCTTTGGCCTCTCAGTTTCAGTTAGTGAAAGATGCATTTCTTCATCCATAGGATTCAATACATGGGCGCATTCAGTGGAGTTTTCTATTTACAAGTAAGTGAAAGATAGACCCAGAATTTAAGTCACAGACACTTTCAGTTTAGATATTGGGTGTGGTGGTGGTCTATATCTTTAATACAAGCACTCAGGTGACAGAGACAGGCAAATCTCTGACTGAGACCAGCCTGTGTGTAGACTGAGTTCCAGGACAGACCAGTCTCCACAGAGAAACCCTAAAAAAAAAGTTTGAGTTTTGTTTCAGTCAACCTGAGTTATCATCTTTCCCTGTGTCCCCTATAGCGCAAGGCACTGTCGTTTTGTTATATTTTGCCCCTGCCCACAACCCGCAAAACTCACAGTTTTTTGGTAGGTTTGACTGGGTGAAAAACGGGAGAGGGGAGAACCTAGGGAGTTGAAGTTCCTGCTTGTGTCCTGTTGTGGGCTGGCTCAGGTAGATGGTTCAGGTTCAGTCGAGCGATGACCCCAGGAGATGAAGACTGGACAGGCAGCTCAGAGCAGGGACCCAAACAGCAGCAGTTCCAAGTTCATCTCCTTGGTCTTCTAGCTAGAAATGTCAGGAGGGAGCTGTGGTGTCCTAACTCTTTCTGAATGGGCAGACACCTGGGAAGCTGTATTTGAGGACGCAATGCTGGTCTCCTCACTACTCCCTGCCTTCCGGCGAACAGCTTTGGAACTAGATCTCTAGATTTTCATGATGAAATGGGCTGTATTCGTCCACCAACTTCAGCCCATTTTAAAAATTTACTTTAGGATTATTTCTTCAGAGGGCATGTCTTACAGCAGCATCAAAGCCAAGGCTCTGTCGATTACTTTGAAGGAAAGTGATTTCTTCCTGGGGGCAGGTGTCCTGTGCACCTGTCCATAGAGAGGCTCCATTCGCTCTTCTCCTAGAAGTTAATTTAGCTGAGGTTTTTGTGTTTATCTCTCTCTCTTTCTTTCTTTCTTTCTTTCTTTCTTTCTTTCTTTCTTTCTTTCTTTCTTTCTTTCTTTCTTTCTTTCTTTCTTTCTTTCTTTCTTTTTGTGGCACCTCCTGGGTGGTCAGCTATGTCAAGATGAAGCTGAGTACCTCCTTCCCAGCCAGTATCTGTCAGAAATTCACTGACAGAGATGCTGAATGCAAACTTCATGCTTTCTATGAGAAGCTCACAGCCACAGAAGTAGCTGCTGTTGCTCATGGTGAGGAGTGGAAGGGTTGTGTGGTCTGAATTAGTGGTGGGCAAGACAAACATGGTTTTCCCACGGAGTAAGATGTCTTGACTCATGGTAGAGTGTGTCTGCTGTTGAGTAAGGGGCATTCTTGTTATAGACCAAGGAGAACTGGAGAGCCGAAGTGAAAGTTTGTTCACAGATGCATTGTGGGTGCCAATCTGAGTGTTCTCAAGTTGGTTATTGCAAGAAATGGAGAGAAGGATAATTCTGGACTGACAGATACTACTGTCTTAGTGGGCTGGGACCCGAAGGAGCTAGCAGAATCACAAAGCCTTTTAATCTCCCCAAAGAAGATATGTCTACCCTTCCCTACACTTTGCCACAAGACTCCCCATGCTTCACCCAATTTTTGGCTGTGACTCTCAGGATCTGTTTCGATCCGTTTCTGAGTGGCGCCTCTCAGAGGACTGCAAGCACAGCAGAGTTTCAGGGGTTGGCTCTCTCCCAGGGGCTGGGTCACAGGGTAGGTGAGGCATTGGTTAGACATTCCCTCAATCGCTGCTTTATGTTTGGCCCTATACATCTTTTAGGCAGCGTAATGTTTGGGTCAAATTTTTTGTGGGTGGGTTGGTATTTCTCTCCTTCTGCTAGCCATCCTGTTAGAGAGTATTCTCTTCAGTCTCTATGACCCCTGTTCCTAGGAGTCTCAGCTAGAGTCACCCTCATATCCTCCCAGGAGCCTACCCTGACTTAGATCTCAAGCTTGTCACAGAGATGCCCCCACTCATGGTTTCTCTTCTCTCTGCAGCCCTTCTGTCCTCTCATTCCCGCACTCCCCAGGTATGTTCTCCATCTCTCTGAGCTCCTTCTCTTACCTTCCCTTCAAGCTCTTCAACTGTCTAGTCTATTTCCTCTTCTGTGTGAGATTTAAGCATCTTCCCTTGGGTAAAGGGAGTAGGGACTATCTCTGAAATGGACTCTGTTGCCTGCTTTTTGATCACTTCCTCCTGGTGGGGCTGCCTTGCCAGGCCCACAGGGGAAGAGGATGCTCCCAGTCCTTGATGTGCTGGGGTGGTTTGGTGGGGATGGGGATGGGCTCCCCTTTTCTGAGGAATGGGGAAAGGGGGAAGAGGGAGGGAGGGTGAGACTGGTAGGAGAGGAAGAAGAGGGCTATGATTAGGATGTAAAGTGAATAAATAAATGAATTAATTAAAAACAACAAAAGAAAATAATATCTGCCAATATGTTGTTAGTGTTCCAGAGCCTGGATCCTGCCTCTTCCCTTTGGAGAATCCAGGCACCAGTGCATATGGGCTTATGGATGCTCAATTTACAGAAGCTTAGTGGGGTGTGTAGGTTAGCAGAATCTTAGTCTAGCAGTAAATGCCCAGATGGGAGAAAGCCTTCTCTGATGTGGCACGTTCAGTGATACAGTCTGTTCAATGATGCAGCTCTTTTTTATTGGGGGCAGATAAGGGGTACATAAACCTTGGGGAAGTGGGTAGGAGTTTTGTGGGTCAAGGTGCATCATTGGCTGGAGCTGAGGTGCTAGAAATGCTTCATTTGCATGGAGAGAAATTCCAGGTGCTGGCTAGACATGTCCTCATAAGGAAACCTGAAAACTGGTCATCAGGTTATGTGACTACCTCAAGGGTGGCTGAGGTGAGGGTCACATGACTGGGTGCAGTATGACAAGCAGGTCCAGAATAGGGAGGGCACAATCTTTACTCCTATTGATCTCAAGATGAGGTTTTTGGGGTTTGGACATGTCTCAACCTCACTCTTGCTTCAGGCTGGTTTCCCCAGTTTTATGGTTCATGTGCCCCACATGTTGTCAGAAAGCCTTTAAACAAAGGTGACAAGCTGAAGACCAAACCGCCCAACATTCAGTGCCTGTTACTCCACATGTCCTGCAACGTAAATGCTGACATACTGCTTCGAAGAAACAGCACACTAGGAAAAAACAAGGAGGAGGCCTCAGGAGATGTTAAACTTTTGGCCAAGAGGAAGCAAAAGAAAAACACCAGAAACAGATTACAAGAGACACAGGCTGTACTCACTGAGAGCTGCTACTTCTAAGTCTGAGTCCAGGAAAAAAAATAAACCTACAAATAACACAAAAATAATCAGATCTTGACAAAAAAAATCCTAATCCAGTTGGGTTGGTTAGTCTCCTGGCTAAGAGACCAGCCCTTAGGAAGGCTGATTCACCTTAAGCCGTGCCAAAGAGATGGGAGGAATAACTATTCCCTTAATGAGACAATGTGCTTTTTGTCAGGATCTCTACCCTCCACGCAGTTGCTTATGCAGTGCAGCCATGTTGCTTTTTTTTTTTTTTTTAATCTTCCCCACCATCCATGCAGTTGTTAACAGAATACAAGCTGTGTAGGGTTTTTTTTTCTTTTCTTTTTACCTTTCCTAAACATGCTTTTCTTGACACTTTGGGTTTCCTTAGTATTTCCTCTGAAGCTCGACCCCTTTGCCATGCTGCTGTTCATCTGCCATGAGGTTGCTCGGTGACCTCCACGTCTAACTCAGAAGGCATGGCTTTCTCTTTTCCTCTTCATCTTTCTTCTCTGGTGTCTGCTGAGATTTAACAGCTTGTCCGCCCTGGAGTTCTACTTTGAAACTCTGATAAAATTGCTCTTGAGTTTCCTTCTGTGTCTTTTCTTAGATTCTTTTATTAATGAGACTAAGAACAGTGAGAAAGGACTCCAATTTCCCCAGCAAATGTGGCAACTCAGGTGAGTCTCCCAAAAATTCCCAGCAGCTTTTTTAGTGATTCCCAATACTGGAAATTTCTCATTTACAGTGACCTTGGTAATATGAGGAATTTATGGTGTTTGTGGGTTTGATGGAGATTTCTCTGCTCCTGCAGAGTTCAACTTGGGGAGAGACTAGGATCTTAGAGAACAGTTACCAATGCTGCCTGGTGACATTGGCTTTTTGGGTCTTGTCTCTCACACTTGAACAATGAGTTTGTAGGTCACAGAAGGTGAGTTTTAGAGAAAAGTATTATAGATTCATATGTCAGAGTAAGAGAAAGTGGTGGGGTTTGGCAGAGCTCCAGTATTTCAGGGGCAGGTTTTGGAAACTGTGCCATTAAGCTGCTAGTTTGGAAGCTTTTTAAAAGACTGTGCTAGAAACTGAGGTGGGGCCTGGAGGGGGCTGAACTGGCTCATCTGTGAAATGTCCAAGTAGACCTCTCAGTTTTGGCCCTAATCTTTTGTACTGATAACTTCCAGACAAGGGTAAGAGATAATGAAGGACCAGGAATCAGAACTCTCATCCAGCATTCCTGGGCTCCAGCTAGAACATTCTCAGACCTGCTGTTTTGGTGTTCCAGCACTGCCTGACCAGTTTCTACTTTCTAGTCTCATCACTGGAAGAAAGCAGGGACACTGCTGATCAATTTTAGGGGACAATTGGGACATCACCACGCTGTAGGATTTGTAAACTCCATCTTCAGTCTTTGGTTTTTGTCTTGGTTAGTGATCCCCACTTGCCCTAATCACACTGACCCATACTTGTGTCCACTCATGCACTCCCATATCCTGTCCTCTGATAACTTTTGGGAATGCAAGACAGTTCTATTGAGTAGTCTAGATATCTCTGCCTCTTTGGATTCCCAGGTAGGAGTCGGCTCAGCTTTACTCCACAATTTGTTATGGAGAGTGAAAACCACGCATCCAGTCTCTCCCAGTGTCCACTGTAGCACCTGACCACTGCTTACCAGATATAGGGTGAAGGAAGGGATGGGGTTAATAGTTGGGGGAAGGGTTGTAGTTTTGTCCAAGGTACAAATGCTTCTCTTCATCTGCCCCCTCTTTAAATAGTTTTTAACCTAGACGACTGGTTCCAATTTTCATCATTTTCTGTGTAATTTCTTCGTTGTGATCAAGTATTGATTGTATCTTAGCTTTTTCAGGTGAAATTACAGTTTCAATGCGATGGCACATAGCTGTCATTCTAGGTTACACTGAGACAGCATTGAAAAAGAAAGAGAAAAAAAAACCTTCATAACTTGTCTGGCTCAGGGTTTGTTAATGTCTTAAAACCTTTGAACCCCAAATCTAGAAGGGACTCCACAAAGGGCTTGGGATGGACATTGAGGACCCCTGTAAACTTCCTACAATGACTAGCAGTATGCCAGTGTGTTGCCTGAATGAGAACAGGTGGGGGCCAGTCAGGGATTCTGACAGATTAGAAGTCTCTATAAAGAAATCAGCTTGTCAATATAAAAATTATTTTTTATTTTGAGAATATAGTCATACATGAGCACTAATGAATTTATCTTGTTGACTCAAGTTATGCATTTCCTGGTGAAATCAAAGAGAACACAGATATCATTCACTTTCAACCTCGTTTCTAGAAAACTTACGACTTTTTTGGATTTTATGAGTGCCATGGTTAAAACTGTCCTCAAATAATTTCCATTAGTTTTTTTTTTCAGTATGTTTAAACAAACCAAACCAAACCAAAACAAAGCAAAACAAAACTGTGTATTTTTTCAGACAATATGGCAGCAACATGTCTGGGGAAGTTAAACTGTAATTTTGACCCAAATGTCCTTATCTCTTATGTATATATTTGTAGTTAGATCCATTCTTTTAGTTATTTTATTCCCAAAGTGATACTAAAAAATTTACAACTATAGAATCTTTTAATGCAGTTTGGGGTTGAAACTATTAAGGTGGTGAAAATAGAATTAGGAAAAGAATCCACATCAAGAAATGGAGTGTTAAGATGTTCTAATTAGAGTTATAATTGTAAATTGAATGTATGAAGATAACAGTTTTTTTCTCATCTGGGCAAGTTTTAGTTTAAGTTTTAGTTTGTTATTCCTTGTCTGACTGACTGTAGGCTGAACCCTAAGTACATTAAAAAAGAATGAAGCTCTTCAGAAATACCAATCATAATGATAACAATGAAGGTATTATTTTTGTATGGGTTCCTCTGTGCTGTCACTTCAAATCACTTCTGAAATTCTTCCCAAGCATAGCTTCTCATGTGAGACAGATGGTAACAATTTCATCATATTTCAGAACCCATTTTGGCTATCCACACTTATCTTCCTCTCATAGAATTCTATCTCTCAGATTCTCTCTTCCTTTGTTCTGTCTTCATTTCGCTTTCTTCATGCTTAGCAGACAATGTTCTCAACATTGGGCCTTAGAAGCCAGAGATGGTTCGCAACTATTATTACCCTCTGGCTTTTCAACGCTGAACACACATGCTGCTTCACTTCTTTCCCTCTCTCCTCTTAGCTGAGTGCCAATTTGGCACTTACCTTCTCTTGCCTCTTCTTGCTGAGTTTATACTATACCTTCCCTTTCTTTGGGAAATGTCTCACATTCTTCATGCTCTAAAGCACTGATTGGACATCCTAATGTCTTCTCCCCCACCCCCCAGTTCTGCCCCTTTGCTTTCACTCAATTCCCCCAGTTTTTCATTTCTATTCATAACTACAACCTGAGCATGCTGCCATTATAAAAAAAAATGCTTCCAAGGTGAAAACATACACAACCTTTGTCCTTGTGTTGACTGTGGGTCACCAACTCTTATGACCTTGGAGGAGCTCTTAAGTTGACAGATCATCTGGAACAGCTTTCCACCAGCTAAACTGGGGAGAGTTAGCTCTACTCCACATACCACAGCCCCACAGGCTAGCCTAGTTATCCTCATAGCGTGCTAGCAGATGTGTAGAACTCATTTTTACACTACTTTTGTTATACTCAGTGACATTTCTTTGTCTAAGGAAAGCCCTATTACTGAATTTAGAGTCAAGGAACAGAGAAATAGATGCACACCTTTGCTGAGAGGAAGAACAAATTTTCATGAAACAGAGTAAATGTAGGAAAAGGTGTAAGAACAACGTGGGTCATGAATATAATCAAATCTACCACATGTAAGATCTTCAGATTGATAACTGAAGTCTTATTCTTTTTTTAAACATTTTTATTTTATATTAATCACAGGTTATATACTTTGTATCCTGTCCGTAGCCCCTCCCCCATTCCCTTCCTATCCTGCCCTTCCCTCCCTCATCTCTTCCCTGCCCCTTTTCAGGTCCACTGATAGGGGAGGACCTCTTCCCCTTCCGTCTAACTCTAGCTTACCAGGTCTCTTCAGGAATGGCTGCAATGTCCTCTTCTGTGGCCTAGCAAGGCTGCTCCTCCCTTGGGGGACAGGGAGGTCGAAGAGCCAGCCATTGAGTTCATGTCCAAAATAGTCCCTGTTCCCCTTACTGGTGTACCCACTTGGGTATTGAGCTACCATTTGCTACATACAAGCAGGGGTTCTAGGTTATAACCATACTTGGTCCTTGGTTGGAGAGACAGTCTCATAAAAGACCCCTGTGCCCTGATATATTTGGTCCTTGCGGAGCTCCTGTCCTCTCCAGGTCATACTAACTCCCCCTTCTTTCATATGATTCCTTGCACTCTGCCAAAGGGTTGGTTATGTTTCTTAATATTTGCTTTGATACCCTGCTAGGTAGAGTCTTTCCTGTGGTAGGCTCTAGTCCTGTTACTTGTTTTCTCCTACGTCCAATGTCCATCCAATTTGTGGAAGTCTTATTCTCATGCACCATTTTTTCTTAAATATCTCTATTATTAGATATTAGTCCAGTTCACTTTTTAACGCTTATAAAAGTAAGTCCTGGTACAAATCACCATACGCTGCTCTCCTGCTCACCTTGCATTCATTCTTTTGTGAATCAGTAAGTGGCTAAAATAAGCAGAGTTTGTTTTCCATACATAGGAAGCTTTGAGGTTATGTGTTTAGTATTGACATTCATTCAATGGTTCACTGATTCAAGATCGGTGTCTTCAGAATATTTTTGGTTTCTCTCTTACATCTAGAAAATGGCTGCTGTAGTTATAACTCCCACTTTCCTATTTGAGGTGGTAAGAATGAAAAGCAGAAGATGCATTCAGTGAACTGAGTATTTTTCTCCTTGATTAGAGCTGTGATGGGGCTGTATGTGGCCAGATGTTAGCTCTGGAGGAAAGAGTTGGGTTGGGGATGAGTGTCAGAAACCTCAGTGTCTTCTACAACTAGGATGGAGTCCCAGGAGTGGCATGATCAGGTGGAATTGCCATGCATTCCTTTATTTCCTTATTATGGATTTGCATGTTCTTTTCAAATGAACCCTGTATTGCTATCAGCATTGTGTTTATGACTCTTTACCCTAAATGTGTCCACATTCATGAAATATGATGTTGAATATTTTCCAGGTACTTTAAAATAATGTGTGTGTGTTTATGGGGGTTGTTAATCACTTATAGTCTTTTCTTATACATCAAAAAGACTTTAAAATTAGAGCTACTCTTTTTCATTATATCTGTTGCCTACTTTGCTTTTTAATAATAAAAGTTTCCAATTTGAATATATTTAAAAATTAATTTAATTTTTGATTGGTTAATTATTCTATAGGTATTTATTTCTATACGGTTACTGTTAATTTGCTGCATATTTACAGTAAGTGAAAGATAAGCTATCCTTCCCATCATCATGACTTTGGTGGAGAGAGTCATTTGCCTTTCATCTCTGGGAAACTTCTTAGTAAACACAGCTCTGTTGGTGTTTCTATAGAGTGCCTGAAGATGTGATGTGGGGTCCCCTGAAGCTACCTGTTCAAACTTCTTCCATGGATTATACCTACTACCCAGTCTCTAAAAAGTCAGAGACGATTCATGCTAATAGTTAAGTTGCACAAAAAGACGATTATTAAGAAGCTGGCTCTGTGGGAGACTAAAAATAGGGCATAATTGGCTCCGGAATCAATTAAAGTCATTAAAAAGGTGTCTTTTAAAAGATTTCCTACCCTGAATTATTTAAAGATAAATTTAAGAGTATAATGCAGTTGCTAACAAATAACGCCCAGTCGGGTTATCAAACTGAAGTTTAAAGGAGAGATGAATGATGCTTGCTGTAAACTTTTCTATTTTACAGGTACCTTGTTTCAATTAGAAAACTATTTAACTATACGTTTGGAAGCTGGCCCGAGACAGTGGCAGGGCAGTTGGGCTTGACAGCACATTTGCCGAAGAAAGCTTGCTATGAAAAAGAAGAACAACCAATAGGAGTTATCGTCTGAGCCCTCTTAATATGTTTATTAAAATAGGCCATAGACATAATGAAAAAGAGTTAGTAGCTCTAACTTTAAAGTCTTTTTGATGTATAAGGAAAGAAAATGAAGACTGTAAATGATTAGCATCCCCAACATCAAACACACACATTACTAGAGTACCTAGAAAATATTCATCATATTTAAGATATTTAAAATCACTTAAATTTGTTCCTAAAACAAGAAGCATAAACTCTAGTACCAAATATGCCTCTGATTGGATTTTTTCACTTAGGTTTTAGTTACTCTGTAAAATGGTATTGCTTGTGACAGTTTGGATTGTAAGCAAGAACAGCTTTTGCTGGCTGCACAGAGAAAGCTTGGGAAAAAAATCCTTAGCAGTCATCCTCTGAGATTTTTCTAGGCAGAGATAGTCATTCCATAATGGGTTTCTTCAGGGCAACTTTTAGGCTTGTTTGTGAGTCTTCTAAGGGGAAATAATGATCTTTTGGTAACATTTTTATCTTTAATTTTTAGGAGAAATGCTTTCTTTCCTTTTTTTGAGAAATGATTTTAATAAACACATATGTTGCAGTGGTTGAGAGTATAGATTGCTTCATTGATTTTTATTTTCTGTGTGTGTTTGCTTGAATGTATATATATGTACTAACTATGTGCCTGGTGCCTGTGGAGGCCAGAAGAGAGTGTCACGTTTCGGTTTCCTGTAACTGAAGTTACAGATGGTTGTGAGCTACCATGTGGGTGCTGGGAACCAAATGTGGACCCTCTGCAAGAACAGTAAGTGCTTTTAACCACATCTCAATTTCTCCAGCCCAGAAGTGGTTCCTTTAATATCTATCTTTTCCAATCTTTTACATATTTTCTTAGCCTCAAGAAAGGATCCACATTGTCCCACTAGACTCAGGAACACCAAAAAAAAAAAATGGTGGAGGTCAGTATTGGGAAAAAAAGCTTCTGGAGGAATAAAACTAGAAAGCAAAAGTAACTGACAGAATCTTGCTTTTAAAGGCTTTTATTTTTATATTGGTTGCTTTTAGTTAAAATTATGCATAAAAGATTAACTACAATTCTGGGTCGAACAGTAATAGTCAGCATTGTAGGTATATATTCTAAGCTGATAAATCATGTTCACAAAACAATAGAATGTAATTCATTATCTAGAATCAAACGCAGTATGATAATGTAATATTTTAGATTTAGTGACAGTGCAGTGAAGATTTATTGGTGTGGGGTATTGTTTATTCTCTTAGTGCTGTTTTTCTCTGCCTATTAGTCAACTTTTTTACTTATAGCAGAAAAGAGTAGAAGTCAATTTTCACGAAATTAAACCCAAATCCTGTAAATTTATTGCATGTACTAAGGCCATGGCAAGGCTTCAATATAGCCAACTAAATGCCAGGTAAATGGGAAACTATACCAGAAAATTTGATTTAATTATGAGAAAGAGCTAATAAAAGAAGGTCGGTTTTTATTTTAGATGGTTTGGGACTTAATTTGGAATTATGAAGTTTTATTGTGTCTTTGGAGTACTATTTTGACATTTCTAGTGATCTCCATAAACTTTCACTGCCCTATATCACTTTATGAAGCTACAGAGTCTTCATAAATATGCAAACTAGCTTAATAAGAGTGTCTGCCATGATCGCTCATCACTGTGGTATTGAAAGGGCACCAACCCAGCCGATAAAAATGTCTGCTGGTGGGGTAGTCGGTGGCAGTCCAACTCAGTGCTGTGTCCCTTAAAGTGTCAAAATAATAGAACAATACTATTTGTATGAGAGGGATGGCTATTGTGTTCATTAGGTTTTACAAGTTTAGCTACATTTAATAGACCTGTGAACAATCTGTATAGGCAGAAAGTTACCTCCCGGTGATTTTACTTCCTTATAATTTTATTTCCTTATGTTTGGGAAATAAGCTATTGGAAAATTAAATTGACAAAACATTGACTTTAAAGAGGAAAAAAGAAAAAAAGACATGCTTTTTTGTTCTTTTTTATTTATGTTTTGAGAAAGAGTTTCAATATTTAGCCCTGATTTGTCTCTTTGTACAGTTTAAGCTGTCTTTAAACTCATGGCCGTTCTGCCTCTGCCTCCCAAGTCCTGGTAGAACAGGTATCATGCCTGACTGACAAGACCTGTCTGTAGGATAAACTATAGGGTGAAGAGCTCTTTCAGAATATGTCCTAATGTTCTACCAGGAGACAGTCTGTATTCATGTTTTCAAAACAAAATGCTTCATTAGTGTTTTTAATATAAAATAATTTAATATTAATGACAAGTATTGAAAAGATACAAAGAAGTCCCAGCAGCCGTTTGCAGACCTCTGATGCTAGTAGTTTTTCAAAACCTAAAAACCCCATTAAACATCAAAATGTGACAATTGAACAGTCTCCGGTTTCTCCAGATTTCACAAGTTATGCACTCATATCATCTGTGTGTCTGTGTGCGGGTATACACAAGTCGGCCACATGTGTAACTTAGTGCAAAAAGCAACAGAATCAGTTAAGTAGTAACGTAACTGAAATCAGAAAGTAGTGATTTCTTGGGCTCTGGTGAGCAGGAAAAGGTACTTGCCACCAAGCCTGACAAGCTGCGTTTCATCTCTTGAACTGACACAGGAGAGAGAACCACGACACATGGACTGTCCTCCAACCTCCAGACGGACCATGGCCTGTGCTGCTTTTTATTGACTGGGTGTGTATTTAGACATAGAATTGCTGGGCCACGCTTTAGTTCTTTAGATTTAGGTTTTGAGGAACCACAACCACTGTGGGCATACCATTTTACAGCCCCCACCGGCAGCGCACAAAGATTCCAGCTTCTACACTGCCCCCCCCCCTACTCTTTTCATTTTCCTTGAGAACTTTTGTTTTCCAATTTTTTTATTAATTAATTTATTTTTATATCAATCACAGGTTAGGTACTTTGCATCCC
>CM053766.1:13692072-13715715 GCA_028658305.1 Pachyuromys duprasi | reverse complement strand
AAAAAATTATACACAGTGTTTTTTGATCATATTCTTTCCCTTCTCCCAGTTCCTCCCTGATTCTTCCTACCTCTCAACCTCATTCCCTCTCTCCAAAAACGAAAACACAAAAACAAAAAATGCTAGTAAGGCAAAACAAAACAAAAAAAAAAAAACAAACAAAAGAAAAACCACAGCAAAACATGGAGTCTGTGCTGCTGCTGCTGCTGCTGCTGCTGCTGCTGCTGCTGCTGCTGCTGCTGCTGCTGCTGCTGTGCATGTCCTGCCCTGAAGAGCCCTTCATATACCCAGCGATACTCAACTGGGGAAAACTGATTTTTTTTTCTTTCCTAGCAGGTACTAATTGCAAATAGCTTCTTGGCTGGGGGTAAGACTTTGTGTCCATTTCCCACGCTCCGAGTAGGTCTATTATTTTCCAGTTGAGGGTCTCTATATTAGTTACCTTCTATGACAAGGAAAAGGCTTCTGGGATGAATGTTGAGCTATATGTACAGCATATCGTTAGGAGTCATTTTATTGCTCTATTCCTTTAGCTAAATAATAGTGGTGAGGTCCCCCTAAGGAAGACAACCTTTGGTCTCTTCTTTCTACTGCTTATTTTGCTGTGTAGAAGCTTTTAAATTTCATTCCATCGGTTTTGTCCGTTTTTATTGTTGTTTCCTGAACTATTAAGGTCCTTGACAGAAATGCTTTACCTTGCCAATATCTTCATATGCTTTCTTTGTGTTTCACTCAAGTTACTTGTGTTTTGAGTTTCACAGTAAGGTCTCTAAGACATTTTGAACTGATTTTTGGGGGGATGCAAGAAAGTTGAATGAATCTATTTTCATTCTCTGTGTGAACGTCCAGCTTTCATGGTACTTTTCCTTGAAGAGGATTTTCCCCAATGTATATTTTAATACTTTTACCAAGAATTAGATGCTTATAACTACATGGGTTTATTCCACTGCTCTATGTGTCAGATTTTCTGTCAGCACAATGACTCTATGGTACAATTTAGGTCAAATATTTGGCTATTCAGGGCATTTTGTGCCTTCATGAGAATTTAAGGTGTTTTTTGTTGTTGTTGTTGTTGTTCTATAAAGAATGTAATTAAAAGTTTATAATTACATTGAAATTGACGGTTTTGGTAATATAGCCATTTTCACAGATTTAGTTCTATCAATCCATGAGCATGGGGAATGAAAGGAGTCTTTTATCTTCTAGTATTTCCAGTTTCTTCTGGGGAGTATTGTAAAATTTTTGTTGTGGAGGCATGTCATCTCCTTGGTTATGATTACTAGAATTTTTTGGTTCTATTGTGAATGAGATCTCTCTTTTAATTTTTCTTGTCATGTTGATTCTTGAAATATAGAAAAATCTACTTATTGTCATAAATCTTTCCAATATCTATTGAGATGATCATATTTCTATCCTTCACTCTATTATCCTTACTGATTTTCATGTGCTGCAACATATTTCCATTCCTGAAGTTAAACCAACTTGGTCATGCTTTAAATACTTTTTAAGATGTCCTTGAATTTTGTTTGAAATTATATTACTGAGAATTTTTGTTCTCAATAACAAGAATCTTTGTTCATCACAGTGATCAGTTTCTACTTTGACTGTTGTATTCTTATCTGGTTTGGGCAAACAGGGTGCTCCTACTTCAAGAACACTCCAGTGGTGTTCTTTCCTTTCTGTTTTAGGAGACAGTTTGAGACCATCTTTAAAAGTCTAGTAGGTTCAGTAGTCCATTTTTATGGTCCTAGAATTTTTGTTGTCGGGAGACTGTAGAAATAGTTTGTAGCTTCTTGATTTAGTTTTAGCTTGTCATGTGTGTCTAAGAAATTGTATATTTCTTCATTTTCCAGTTGTTTAAAGAAACATAATTATTTCAAGTATTCCCAATAATCCTCCAGATTTTGTGGACTTCAGCTATAGTGTCTTTGTTTTCATCTCTAATTTTAATAATTTAGTTTTTCCTCTCTCTTTGGGTTAGTTTGGCTAAGTGATTGTTGATATTTTTTCCACAATATCAACTTTTGGGTTTATTGATTCCTTGAATTGAAATTGTTGTTTTAATCTCTATTTCACTAAATTTTTCCCTGACATATATTCTTTCTTGCAATCTATGGCATTTTCATTTGAACTGTCCTTGTTTTTCTAAAACAGCAAGGTACATCACTAAGTTATTTATTTGAGATCTTTAATGTAGGCACTCATAGCTACAAAATATCCCCCTTTTAACTGCTTTTGTCATATCTCTAAAGTTCCAGTAAGTTGTAATTTCCCTTTAATTTGATTCTATGAATGTTTAATTTCCTCACAGTAGACAGCCAACAGTGCATTGTTCAATTTCCAAGTATTTGAACAATTTCTGTGTTTTCTTACTATTGAATTCAAGTTATTATACTAAGATCTGACAATATACAAGAAATTATTTCACCATAGTCACTTTGACTAATTGTTATCCAGTGTTTCCAGTAAGAAGAAACTTCTCTGATAAGGGATAAAAATTGCACTAATCTATAAGTTCTTAGAAGGCATTTTGATGTTCCCACCACTTAGCAAAATAGTAGAAGTAGGTTCTTCCTACAACCCCAGACATGAGTTCTTTCCTGATTTTACCACAACAACAGTTATAAGTCCTTTTTTTTTTTCTAGAGAAACACTAACTCCACTAGAAAGCTACTGGTTACGCTCCCAACATTCATGCCACTATCACATCATGGGTATGTCTTTCAGTATTGTTATTCACAGAGTTCACAGCTGGTAAGACTATTGATGGCTCTTTTCTCCTGGCAGCCTGGAGAGTATTAAAGCTCTACAGCAGAGGAGAAGCTTTCAGGTCAGTAATAGTTTGATTTCTTCAAGCTCTGTGACCACAGTGTGTGGGCTCTTCAGAACAATAACAACCAAGAGCAATTGACAATAACAGTGCAAGTCAGTTTTTAATTCTTCACCTAGTATTTTACAAATTTCAGTGCCTTTGAATTGAGAAATTGTGGCCTTTGTAAGGGATCATATTACCTTTATTTTTTTCAATAGTTCATATGTTTCTATGTTACTACTTGCATATCTCTTGGTGGGCTATATTTTCTGGTTTACTGGGGGATTTACCTAGTGAGTCTACTACTCAATCAATCCCCAGTAAAAGTCAGAAAGGAAAAAAACAAGCTGTGATAAATAATACCAGAAGTCCATTAATATACCACCAATAACCACAGAAGAGCAAATGGAAAGACTGTTGTAGACTATGAAACTAAGTAAAAGCCTATTTAAGGTAAATACAGAAACAGTAAATGAATGAGATACAGAAAGTGTGATAGAAGAATCAATGTTTTAAAAAGGGAAAAGAAAGTAGAGAAAATATTGTGAAGGGGAAAGAAAATAAGGATGGAGGGAGAAAGGAAGGGAGGGTAGGAGGAGGAAAAACAGGCCCAATAATAAGGAAAAAAGTGTACACAAAATTAGGTAACTCTAATAATGTAAATAAAAACTAAAATTACAAAAACAGTTTTTGAAAAAAGAATGAGTCAAACTATGGTTTAAAAACAAGAGAAAATAATATAAGCAAAAAAAGGAAAAGATACCTTCTTTTGGGGTCACATAAAATTAAAGTTAGTTGAGACAAGTGTCAGGGCACGGAGAGGAGGGTTAGTTGCAGCTTCTTGTCTTTCCTGGGAAACAGAATGCTGTCAGGCCTACATAAACAGCTTTCAGATGTCTCCCAGAATTGTATTTACTTCTGAGGTTTCCCTTTCTGCATACTGGGAGCCTCTGCCTGACTCCTTCAGCTTAGTGGTTTGGTGGGTGAGTCTCCCTCTTTTCTGAGAATCATCAGTTTACATACTGTAGGGCAGTTCATGTTCTGGACTAGGCATTTCTCCAAACCATGTTTGGAAGAGAAGCAAACATGATGCTGAGATCTGTGTAGGGCAGACTTGTCTGTGTACCCCCAAACCTTCTAACCACTGACCTTGGAACACTCAGCCCTAAACAGACAGGATACTTCCATCAAATTCCTCCCCTCAGGGCTCAGGGAACAGAAAGCACTGAGAAAACAGTGTCTTCCAGTCACAGCAGGACTAATGCACATAAGTCAGAGAAATGGTGGCATTATGCACAGGGCCTGCACAGGACCAAACCAGAGGAGGTCCCAGAGCTGAGACAGGGAAGTGTGCAGGAGACTCCATCCCTATCCCAGAAGCTAGCTCCAACTGGTAACTACTCACAAAGAAAACATCAGTTTTTTCCAAGGGGCTTCAGTGGCTATAGAAACCACATTTAGGGTCAGGCTCCATGCCCAGCAGTACGTGGCCCACAGACACGAAACTCAATGCTATTTCTGAAGTCTTTTTCTTTTTCACCATAGTAGTCTTTTGCTTGTACATCATGGCTTTGGATTTTTGTTTTTATTTTTATAGCATGTGTGTGTGAGAAAAATGTTTGTGCATGTGTGTGTTTTGTGTGTCTGTGTGAGGGTTTGTGTGTGTACATGTGGATCTATGGGTACGTGTGTGTGTGTATGTCTGTGTGTGTGGTGTGTGTATGTATGTGTGCCTGCATGAGTGTGTCTGTGTGTAGTGTGTGTCTCTACACATGCTTATGTGTGTATGTCTGTATTTATGTTCATGTGTGTACATGTATGAGTATGTGTGGTGTTTGTGTGTATCTGCAAGTCTGTGTGTGTCTATATTTTGTCATCATCTATGTTGTATGTGTTTTTATACACATGTGTGTGAGCATGTGTTTCGAGTGCTCTTCCTTTGTTTCTTTTTGTTTGTTTTGTCTATCCATTTGTTCATTTTGTCTGATTCTTGTTTGTCTTTTTTACTTGCCTGTTTGTTTTCCTAAGAGAGAGAAAGAAGGCCTGGAGCTGGATGGCTGGAGAGGATCTGGAAGGCGATGAGGAGGGGTAAACATGATCAGAATATATGGGATGAAAACGGTCTTTTCAAGTTTAAACACTAATAAATAAACATAAAAACAAGTAAAGTAGCCTGTTAGCAGTGGGCAGTTTGGGTTCTCAAGAGTTCCATGGCTCTCCAGCCTTGATCTCGCGGCAGGTAAACAGCCACAGAGACTGGTCCCGCCAGGGGTCTCGGAGCCAGGATTATCCAGGTCTTTTCCAGGAGCAGAGGTCAGCTGCTAGCCACCAGCAGCGGGTTCACCGGTCCTGTACACTTGAGTGCCTCAGCCAAGCCTCTTGTCATGTGATACTTTTGGTTTGCCAACCGTTGAGCCTTCCCGTTGCTGCAACTGCTTCCCACGGCTCTCTCGCCCTGGGGCTGTGGCAGGTTGACCTCAGGTTCGCTGACTCGTGGTTGTTCCTTGTTCTCAGACGCCCACAGTGGCTCAGTTTCAAGCCACAGATTCCCTACGAGATGCCACCCAGCCACCCGTTCCTAGAGACTAAGAAGACAAGTTGAAATTCTCGCTATTTGTCCTATGGAGACTTCACTGTGTCACCAGAACCCACACTGGGTTCAAGGCTTGAGAGGGCTGTGCGCTCACCAAGCTCACCAATCTCTCTCCATCAGTGCTGCCTGGGCTACAGGGGCCACCTCTGCTTCCCCTTCCGCGCTGGGGCGCCACCCTGGCCAGGGCCCTGATAAGCTGAGTCCTTTCTGCTGAGTCATCTATCTTGTGTTGCCCCACCATCCTGTTGTGCTCATTCCCTGTGGTTGCTGGTACTCCTTAGCTGTCTCTTTGAAAAAGATTCTAGACTTTGTTGTTTTCATTCTTCTTTACCAAGTCGCACTGAGGCAGCTCCTGATCTGCCACCGTACCCCTAGGTCCATGTGGCCTCCTCTTCCCGTTCTACCTGACATTCACAGGTCTTTCCATAGGTTGAAAGTACTGAAACACAGTCCTCTCCTGACACGAACACAGCCTTGCAAGGTAGATCCTAGACTAGAAACGTTTGTGTGTCGTGAAAATGTAGTGAAACCATGTTAAACACTCATTTTAACTGCTTCAGCGTGTAGAGTTAACTTGACAACTTTATTCATGGGATGTTAAAAGATGTAATGAGATAGATGGAATATTAGATTTCACCCACGAATTAAGGAACTATTGTTAGAATATAATTTAACTCTTCCTACTACAATATCTCACGATCATCTTATAAAGAAAGGAAATGAGCAGGTACCATTGGGCGTAAGCTCATTTCACCTTGCTGTAATTCTTATGATGCCTATCTCCCTTCCACTGCTATTTCTAGTTATGAAGTAAGCCACACAAGACTGGGTCTCTAATGACTCTTTTAGTCTTCAGACACAATTTACCTTTAAGCTGCTGCTTTAAACTTCGTGTTAAATTACATAAACACTCTGGAAACCCCTGCAGACATGACAAATGGCAATCAGGCCTTAACACCATCTGTATTATCTCTCCCCTTTCCACAACCGGAGCCTCAGCTCTCAGAGACTCTTTGCCGTCACAGATCATCCAGTTGCAATGTCCCTTCAGCACCCTGAACAAATAAAGAACCAGAAACTTAACACAGCACAAGAAAGCCAAGACACCCAGCGTTCCACAGCTGCTTCTCACAAGGACTAAAAGCTGTGATACTGTGCTTTGGTCTTGCCAAGAAGTGAGCAGATTCATAAGTCTTCACAATGCGAAGGTGGATAGGACTGCTTCAGGACCGGTCTTAAATCCCACACTGATATCTCCCGCCAGTTACTACCCAAGGCAAGCATGCCATGTTTCCATGTACGCTGACAGAATGGCTCAGCTGCTCTCCCACCCATGTCACAAGGATCCCTACAGGGATGGATTCGTTCAGCAACAGCACACGCTTCGGAATTTCACATTTCTCCTTGTGAGACGTAACCTCTCTGATCTCTGATGAAATGTCAGCAGTGTGTCTAGTTCATAGTGTTGAGAGGATTAGAAGTTACCTAAAAGCCCTTGCTACATGATAAATGGTCGGGTGTTTGTTCCCAGGTGCCGACGAGCCAGCTGGGATTTGAGCATGAGGGTAGATGCACAGATTTACATGGAAAGACACAAGAACCTCTCAGGTTAGCTTAGCTTTCTCGATCCGCAAGAACTCTCATTAGAAAGCAAAACCGGTGTCAAGAGAGATGGAAGTGATTGCTCCTCTTACAGAAGGCCACAGTCTGGCATCCAGCTCTGTTACAGGATGGTCAGAACTCATAAACCCAGCTCCAGACAAACGGACACCCTTTAGGAGACCCCACACACACATGTGCATAATTAAAGGCTGAGACAACACTAAAGCACGGGAAAAGCAAAAACAACCTAACTGTAAAAAACAAAAGCAAACAATTTATCTTTTCTGAATAAAGCATCTCACTATTATCATGCTATCTGAGTATCTGTAATGACCCTACCAACAAATGGTCCACAGTGTTTCTGACATCACTCTGTACCTCACAAAGAAAGCATCAGCTGCCATTCCAGATGTCCACCTTCATAGAAGTTCATGTGATGGTTATAAAATCTTGGAAGCTGGGCCAAGGTGTGCACTCAATGCCCAGAGCTGTCACCTTGGAGCCATATAACGCTTCCACGAACATTGTGAGGAATGCCTCTGTACACTTTCTTGGGCCACATGCCTCTTCAGCTCTCCCAAGGGCTTTTCTTTCTCCTCAAGAAGGACATTGGGTAGACCAGATCAAATTCCAAGACCCATGCCACTTTTTCTGTCTATTTGTCCTATCACTATACAGAGAATGTAGCAGAAAGGGCAAGACCAACAGCATGAGCCAGGCCCACCAAAACCCTCAATCAGAGTTTGCTGAATGAATGAGCATCACCCGTGGCCACCGGGATGGGATCCAGGCAGTTGTGAATCATGAGCTGTTTCTTGTTTTCTTGGAATCCTGTCAAAGACAGACTTTAATCCAATTAGAGAATCAATATCCAGCAAATACCAGAGCTGTTTCAGCCATACTTTTTTCTTTCTTGGTGTTCAAGGTTATTATTTGGTGACATTTTAATGTCTCCATATGATTAAAGGAACAGCAATGAAATGAACCAGCCTGAAATTAATGAACAGATTGATGTAACATAACATCAAATACACAAAGAGGCTAGAAAAATAACGTTGTTTGAAAAGTTGGTGCATGTTTTAATCTTTTCAAACAATAAACTAATGTAGAAAGGACGAAGGAACCTTTAGAAGAGATTTTCACATACCTGTAAAAATCTTCTGAAATAGTTATTTTAAAAAATAATGAAGTTTAAATTTACCTTAAGTGCTGTTGCAACACGAAAACAATCTGAAAAATTGATGTCTAAATTTGGCTAAGTCAAATTTGGTTATCTTGGGCCCTTCATCTCTCACCGTAGGAAGCGGAAAATGAAATCATGCATGCTAAATCAATCTCCCTAATTGCCTTGGTCACCACTGCCTGCCATTTGGACAGGAGTCTTGCTAAATAGCATCCAACAGCCAAATAAGATATGACATTGAGCATAATCCAGCTTTGTGACTTCACCCATGTCAGTGTGACCTGAAGGACAAGAGCTTCTTTTGTAAACTCTGAAGGGGCAGAAAGTGCCAGAAAATATGGAAATGCTCGCAAATGTCACAAATGTCAGAGCCAGAGGTGATTCGGGAAACCCTTAGTCCATAGCTTTATTCCCCAGATGAGAAAGTATTGATTTGAGCTCCTTATCGATGCAGCTGTAACTAGAGATTTCACATGTGGAGTTCTGGAAACTCTCTGAATATATATGAGATAGGTTGGTTGGTAGAGGGATGGTTGGATGGATGGATGGATGGATGGATGGATGGATGGATGGATGGATGGTGTGTGTAAATATCTATACATAATATATTATAAAAATATCTATACCTCTCTCCCCCCTTTCTGCTCCCCTCCCCCAACACACACACACATACACAGAAAGTAAGCCATTATTTAAAATTCTTTGGCCATGTAATTTACATATGCGGTTGTGAGGCACTTCGGTAAAATTTGATAAAACTAACTCCTGCAGGGATGAAATTATTCGCATAGTCTGAGTTCACTTTGGAAACTTCCCGGGGTGGGGGGGGGGGGGGGAGAAGAGGCTTGCTTTCTATCTCTACCCAGGCTTGAATTGTAGGTGCATCTCTTGGTGGAGTCCTGCTGGGAAAGGATTGTGAGAATTTTCTCGCCAAGCCTCAAAGGCGTTTGCCTGAGGCATATGCGGAGCAACACTGCCCTCTGCTGTCGGCGCTTCAAAACCACAGGGGAAGATGGCCAAATACCTCAGGGTGCCTTTGTTCTTCAAAACGTGAGGCAAACGGCAATTAATTAGCATTTATTAAAATTAATTCTAACCCGTTCATTAACTTTTAAGGGAATTACAAGGCACATGGTGTTATTGAATGTCTACACGCAGTGTCCTTTCCGGGAAGAAGAACAGCGTTAGTTCCGAGGGAGACGCGGGGTGTGGGGTCCCCCTGCTAGGTTGCTGGGTTGCTTACACGGAGTACTCTGAAAGTGCCCGGTAGCAACTAGGAACCATACTCCCAGACCTTGCCTGTAACCTGAATGTGTTGACCCTCACAGTTTGCAAAGTGTGTGGCCTCAGCCTCTCCCGGAAATGACATTCTCACCAAGCCTCGAGACTTCGGGGATCTGAAACGGTGTTTAGAAATAAACTTCTCAGCGGACAGCCCTTGAGCGCTGACGAGCTACACCCCGCCGTGCCTTACCTTCAGCTCCTGGAAACATCGGCAAATAGATGTGCAAACTTCCTTGAGGGCTTCATCTGCATGATGCCCTCGACATTGTAAAAGCACAAACTGCACTCAGGCTTTCCCCTACGCGCATAAGGAATTCTGTTTTTGTAGAGCCGCATAGAGAATTTTACTTCTCTTTCTACTGGGAAGTAAGATATTCAAATACCTGGACATAAAAGAATAAGCCGTTAGAGGTGGACAGTGGAGAGACAGAAAAAGAAGGTGAACTTGGAATTTTTTGAGTTTGAATCTCGCAGTTTCAGAAGTTATGCAACAACGCCACCTAGGGCCCGTTGTGGAATGACAGGCTGGCTGTTACAGTCTGTTCGCCCTTTAGATGAGCCAGTTTCTCTGAGCAAGGAAGGCATACATGTACACGTAAAATGTGTGATTTTACCTTAGTAGTCTCTAGTTCTGTTCATTTTTCTAAGATACAAGAGTTTAATAACATTATGTTGGCATTTTTTCACATATATATGGAAATTAAGTGAGGAAAAGGTACAAATGTAGCCAAGGGGACTAAAACAGGAAAATGGAGAAGAAAAAAATGAGCCAAAACAGAGGAAGAGAAGATAATGGTAAAAAAAAAAAAAAAAATATGATCAAAGTGCCTGCTTTGCATTATGAAGTTGTCACTATGCGGCTTGTTTTTATAATTAATGCATGCTAATAAAAATGTTTCTTATCATTGTGCCAGGATAGCAAACGAATTCTCCCCCAGTCACTGCTAACTCACTCTGAATGGCTTGCCTAAGTTGCTGTGTGTTCTTAAATCAGTCCAAGGCACCTCCCCAAGGCTCACGTTTCCACTGCGAAATGAGTAGGTTGATCCATGAGACTTTTCCATCCAATAAAAATGAACTATCGAGTTCCTATTTCTATTTCCATCTAGAGAATCAATCTGAGGCAAAATTTTAAAATCCACATCCTCTGACTAGCCACAATGGTGGCCAAGCAGAAGTGAAGCAGCAGTGACCAGGGGACGCTTCCTCAGACAGTAACTGTCCGGAGCCGATGCTTGTACTTCCTGCCGTGATAAGTGTTCATGCTCAGAGCAGAACACGTAAGGACAGGCTTCATCAGGGCAAACCAAGGACGCAGGAGAGGAAGAAGGCGAGAAAGGGAGAGAAAGTGAAGATGAGGTCCAATTCCCCCCACCTCCTTGGCTCCTGGCTGATGAGCCACGCCTGTTTTAATTCCAGGCTTCAAAGCAACTCATCTGCAAAATGAGAAATCAAACGCCTGTGTCCAGAGTCGGCCTGCAGACAAGGGAGGACCTAATGTGCAGCATATATTTGCAGGGGTGACAGCTCGGGGAAGATTTGCTGACAGCTCTGTGTTGGCTTGTGGAGCACAGCCCACACAACAGGCCGCCTGGTTGCCTTAAGGACATTTAGATGATTTTCTACCCGTGCACACTGAAGGTGTTTCCTAACAAATCGGTTAGAGGCGGGAGATTACAACCTGGCCTGGCAGTGGACCTGGACCTTGGCCACACTCCAGAGCGAGATGTGCTTGGGAACTGATGGTCTTGCTGGTGGTGCATGCATGTCCTGGAGCCCCAGCAAGGCACCTGAGCTGCCCCGGGATGTGCTGTAAAACCTCTTCTGGTCCTGAGGCCACACGCAGAGCTCTTGGCTCCAGCCAGCATCAGCCTCTGCCAAGGACCTGGCCTGGCCAGCAAGGAGCATCGCTGCAGTCAGCTTTCTCAAATGTGCCCTCCAGTAAGAGGAGGCGGGTCAAGGAGGGGGAAACGAGGGCTTTTTCCTTGGCACCTGTACCCTTAGGGAAACTTCACTCAGGTTCTACATCAGCTCTCACTCCCTCTTGAAAATGTCAGAATAGCAGTGGCCTCTTCAAAGCGTGGGCTGAAGTTAACATTGCTTCCATTTCTCCCCGCTTTCAAGCCTACACCCATAACATTAAAGAGGATATTGAGAAGGTCATGGGAGTGTTGTCCTGGCATCTCTCTGCAGGAAGGCAAGAGAAGGTGGGAGATGGAAGCCGTTTCAGAACAGAGTCAAAGCAGGTAGCAAACTGTACTGTTAACAGAGGTCCCGGTGTCGCCGCTGACTTCCAAGCTTGTTCACCCCCACATTGGGTGGTCAGTGTCCTGTCCCTTCAATACTGGTCCCACCTGGGACCACTGTCTTGAACTCAAAAGGCAAATAGCCATTTGGAACTTTAAACATGTTTCCCCTTCTGAAGGCCACAATTGAAAAAAGCCAAACTGAGGAATTTGACACAGGTTCGTGCAAAGCCTGGAGCTTATCACCGGGCATTACCCAGATATGGTACATCCTTCCTGTTGGGAGGAAGGATAGCAAGAGATCCCCTTGCTGGAGTGGGGATCGAAGAGAACTGCAAAGTAAAAAAATGCATGAATGAGTAGGACAGGCTGTGATGTGAGCAGGGGAAAGGCTGGGCCTAGTCCACACCGGTCAAGCATGTGCAAAGCCCTGTCATAGTAGCCACTGTGCTTCCTCACAGCCCCAGGCTGCTCCTCCCAGCCCTGTGAGAAACGAACAGATCCATGGATGCCAAGAGATACAAACACAGCTGTGTAACAGATTTTGAAGCGAAGTCTACCCAGAGTGTTTTTCATGGCCGCTTATCAGGGACTTGAGGTCCTGATTTGCAGGAGGAAAGGGTAGAGCAGGAAGCTGGGAGAGCTGGTGCTCAATTGCACATGAGAATGCCCACCCTCTTAACCTAACAGAACACCCACCAATACCAGATAATGAGACTTGGCTCCATGATGTCTGCTTTAAAGGCCATTTAAAAGGGAGGAGAGGGTGAGAAAATGGATGGCTGCAGGGAAGACCAGTTAGAGCCTAAGGAACAAGTGTGGAGTTCCAAGTGCCATTTCAATCTCTCTGGTCCAGATGGATATCAAGGTGGGAGGATCTCAAACAACCAGAATGGCGCGCCATGCCCAAGTGGAACAGAAAGTCTGGTTTTGGGGAAATATGTCAAGGGAAAAAAAAGTCATTATTTGCTAAATGTCAATCATCCTGTTGTATTATTTTTGTTCTTCATATTGGATTTGGTCATATTTACTGTCAGGAGAAAGAAAACCCACGCCCATGACCACAGATTGTTAAATGAGATGACTCAAACGTGTTAGGTAAGCGCTGTTCTAGATGGCAAAGAAGAGAAAATCATTTCTTTTCAGATAGATCTCCCGGCTTGTGACAGTGACAATCTGCAATCGTTACAATTCAAGAAGCAACCATTTTGACAAAACGCTGTTCCTCTTCAAAATATATTTAGGTGCTAATCTGACATTTCTCTGCATGTCCCCCTTTCACTCTTGTCTTTATCCAAGTGTAACGCACACTCCTTGACGGAGTCCTTGCAAGTCGATCTTCATCTCCTGCCTGTTTATCCCTTCATTTTCCTTAGGCAGATAATCAGAGTCCCCGTCAATCCACCAGGTGGGGAATCATTCAGAGGAAACGTTGGCAGCTGAGGTGACGCCTGCTCCCCTGAGGGCTGGGAGCCAAAGGTTAAACAGCACCCTTCGGACCTGTGCCCTGTGCTCATCTGTCTCCAATGCAAACACCAAGGCTCTGAATGGCATTCGAGGACTTAAATTGTAGAGCAGAACTTCTCCTGACTGGCAAATCCAGTTCCCCTTTTCTTAGCCTCGGGGAATCTGTTTGTGCCCCTGTTGGAAGCCTTGCTTACCTCTTCGCTGTACAGGTGAACACTTAAGATGACTGTAATCTTTGTCATTAGACCAGGTCTCAGCAAGGATGTTTACTTACCTGTTCTATTCTACACAGAAAGTTCTTTTCCTGAGAGCCCTGTCACCCACCCTGCTCATTTCTTTATGAATACCTGAAGTAGAAAGGGCAGAGGAAGGTGGTTGAAAGGGGAAAGAAAAGCTGAAAACCACTTAACCAGATGCTTCTCTTTCTCATTGGAGATGTCCTCTGAGGATCTGAAAGGATCTGCAAGGAGGTACAGGTGCGGTTGCTGCCGATGCAAAGCACAGAACCTTGGTTTTCTTCCTGCTGGACCTTCCCAGGATGCTAAGTGGCAGGAGGGGCTGTTCCGCTCTCCATTGCAAGTTGCTGCTACACATCCATCCTTTTCCTCTGCTTTTGGGGGAGAGGAGTGCAAAAACCAAGCACCCCTCGTACCCTTGTTTCATCTCAAAATCTAGGACCACATAGTCCACAGGCCACTTATCAGGATGAGTCTGTGGAGAAGGCAATGAGGCACTGTTCATAGCTAATGAGAGAATTGGAGAGAGAAAATTTGGTTGAGAGCTTGCTGAGCAGCCACCAGGAATTCTCATGAGCTCATTATTTGGATCTGAAAACCATAGTGAAGAGAACAATCGCGAAGAAAATGGGCCACATCTTTACCATGCCTTCTCCGTACTTTGCCCTCTGCTGGAGTGCTAAAAGTCAGAGTAGAGGAGATCAGGCATGTTCAGGGTGCTGTCATAGAGTGAGGTATCCCAGACACAGAGAGACATGGTATATACTCACTCAGAACTGGTTACTAGACATATAATATAGGATAAACATACTAAAATCTATACTCCTAAAGAAGCTAAATAACAAGAAGGACCCTAGGGAAGATGCTCAATCCTCATTCGGAAGGGCAAATGTGATAGACATCAGAAGCAGGAGAAAACAGGGAACAGGACAGGAGCCTACCACAGAGGGCCTCTGAAGGACTCTACTGATAGAGGTATCGAAGCTGAAGCTGAGACTCATAGCCAAACTTTGGGCAGAGTGCATAGAATTTTATGAAAAGGGGGCAGATAAAAAGACCTGCAGGGAACAGGAGATCCACAGGAGACCAACAGAGCCAAATAATAATAATAATAATAATACTGAGCCCTAGGGGCCCTGAAGAGAATGATACCCCAAATAAGGACCATGCATGGAGAGGACCTAGATCCCAGGCTCAGCTGTAGCCCATAGACTCAGTCTCGAAGTGAGTTCCCTAGTAAGGGGAGCAGGGGCTCTTTCTGATCACCTCCCCCAGGGTTGAGGGGAGGGGTGCAGCTTTACCAGGTCGCAGAGGAAGACAATGAAACCAGTCCTCATGAGATCTGATAGGCTACGGTCAGATGGAAGGGGAAGAGATCCTCCCCTGTTAGTGTTAGAGGTATAAGGGGAGAAAAAGGAGGAAGGGTGGGACTGGGAGATGAGGGAGGGGGTCACAGGCAAGATACAAATTGAATAAATTGTAATAAATGATTAAAAAATGTTTTAATGTCAGAATAGAGAATTCTGCTTTCCTTTAGAATTAGGTTTAAAGGGGCTTCATTATTACAGATTTTTTTAATACAGATTGTTCAGACAACTTATATTAAAGCAGCATTCTCCATTCCTTCCTTGCATGTAGTAGTGTAATAAAAATCATTTTGTTTAAATGTTACACTGTTCTTGGAAAACAAGGCTAGCTCACCCTCTTTTGCTTAACAGTCTTGTTTATCTCAATGAAGATTTGAATAATCACCCAACTTATTGAACACGTACTATGGACCAAGCACAGATTCGTTATACTCAGCAACTACATAATTCTACAATAATCACTCCAGCTTCACAGTGGAGAAATCGAGGCTCCCAGGGGTTGAACAGATGGCTTGAGCCTTCAGGACTGAAATAGAGGACACGCTACTGGAACCCTGGCATCCACAACAAACCTACCGCACCGTCCAATGCCACTGCAACAGATGAATCCCCGAGAAAGCATGGCACACTCATCTACACCCGTTTTTCTCTTCATCTCGTGGATGAGCAGAATAAATGAGCAGCTCCTTCCAAAGCTTCCAGAGCTCGCAGATGAGATAAGAAGAGCAGTTGCTATGAGTGCTGCGCCAGGCACCTCGTGCCATCGTTGAGATGCCTGTATTTAATGTGCACTGCACACTCATGTGAGAATGTGCATAGATCTTACCCTCCCTCCCTGTGTGCCAACTGTGTACAAGCAAGAACTATCCAGACGGCTGCTGTTCCCCATCACCTCTTAAATTCCAATGGAAGAGCAAAAACTTATCTCCAAGTGCCAGAAGTGGGTAGGGCACTTACAATTCAACCCCAAGAGTCTGTCTAATCAATGTATGGACGTACTGGCCCATATTTTCCACATTTTATGGGACAGCAGGGAAAATTGTTGAGGAGAGCCATTTTGCAGCTGTGTTCTTAATTATGCCTTCCGCATGAAAGGAGGCAACACTTTTGGCAAGAGACTGCAGCTGCGTTCACAAGGCAGGAGACCCCGTGTTTGTGGCAAACAGCTGAATGCCGTAGCGGTGCCAGATCCCGTGGTGGACTAAGTGACCACCTCTCCTTGTGGATGGGTGGCCAGGCCAACCTACTGATTTCTTTGTGTCTCTGTCAAGCCTGCTGCTCAAGTGCATACCGGCAGGAGGAGCTGACTGCTAAATAGCTGCTGCATGCGACTTAACTGGCCTGGATCCCACCAAGCCATTGCCACTTGTAAAACACTGAAGTTCGAAAGTTTCTGCCAACACTGCATAGCTTAGAACTGGCTGAACTGGAAGTGGCTCCTTCAAATATGGGCAGTGTACTTTGGGTCACGATGGAAAGAATAGAGCCCAGCCCATCGTCTCTGGACTGGTTGGTCCTAGGCATGTCGAGAATAGTAGCCCCAACCTCTCAAACTCAAGTTTGCAAAAGCTGTTACCCTGTCTTTCTACCACTGAATTTCCCATCTATGAAAACCTCATTCACTAAGAAAAAGGGAGAGTCCAGGAAATAACTCTGTTTTCGAAATGATTACACTTAATTATGCCTTTGTTTATATTCCCTGTAGAAACTTCTCTGAGATAACTCATCATTATGTAAGTGGGTATCCCAAAGACAACATCCCTCCCATCACACGTCCTCATGGCCGCTTGTGGAAGTGGTCTCTTGTTTCCTGAATCGTTGCTCCTCGGATCCAGTAATCTTCCTGTGTCTAGCTCTCTAAATAAGCTGTGCTATGACAGGCACTGCCTACAGCGCCTTACCCCTGTTGGGTTTCTTTTATGAATAAGTAAATTTTCTACTTCTTCTCCATCATTGAGGTGCAAGGGGAAAGTGACAGTTGTGTGAGCAAGGAGGCATGAGTCTCCTCTCTTCTGTGTCCTCGGTGTTTTGTGGATTTCTATCCTCTGAACAGGGGATGCAACCCAGAGACAGAGCATTTGCCTGGCATAAGTGAGGTCCTGGGTTTCATCTCCAAAATCTCAAATCAGCAGAAGGGTTTCAGAAGGGCAGTTTGTTCAGGATGTTTTCCCACCTCCAAACCCCTTCCAAATCTGTCATTTCTCTTTCTGCTATAACATTCCCAACAGAAAATGCTTCCTGGTCCAAAAAGAACAAGACACATTTCAAAATAGATATAGGTCAATATTTCAGATATTCCCACTCTACCATCAAGATTATTGGTCTCGTCCCAACTGTATTTGGGCAAATTTATCAGTTTATCCTTTCCCAAAGCCCTGCCAAGTAAATATACTTGCAATGGCTTCCGCCTCCTCACCTGGAAACCTTATTCCCATGAGCAAGCAGTGAGCAGGCACACATTGTGAGAATATTGACATTGTTCTTACTGGTGGTTGATGCAGGCTAAGATTACACATCTCTCCACTGCTGCCCTGTCAGCCCAGGACCCTCCCAATAAATAAAACCTGGCAAATGGTGAGCACCGATTCTTACCCTGTTCTGTCTGTTCTTCCTAACCTTTGCTGAGCATCCCTAACTGCATTTTTGGATATGTCCACAGGACTGGACACTGTAGTCTAGGCAAGTCCCTCCTGGGATTTGGAGGTGCTGATGCATCCTTCCAGCAGGGCTGCCTGGGGTTCTGGATTGAAGCTAAGCTGGCAAACAAACCATGGATGATAAAAACTGGAGACCTTTGTTCAGATAACGTGACTGTTTCTAAATTAATAAAGACTGGAGATGTTGTATGAGCAATCTCTGTGCAGCTTGAGGTCTTGTAGGTCACTAGTCTTGTGACTTCATCTCTGCATATCATTAACTTCTTATGAGATGATGAAAGCTCCTATGCCCTAATAACAAAAGATAAATATCAAAGGGCTATCATACCCTTACTTCCTTTCTGGAGATCTCAACCCAAAACTAGCTTTATGGAGCAGAGCAGCATGGAGGTGGGCACAGCTCTCCTTAGGATAGCAAGACCTAAGCCATTAGGTAAATAGTAACATGGCCTGGCTAATGGGAATGCACCTGCAGATGACAAGAGTCCACTGAGAGGGTGGGCTAAGATGTACCTTTATGGGCCAGGCATTGTGACACGTACCTGTAATCTCATCACTTTGGATGTTTAAGTAGGAAGATCTTGAGTTCTAAGCCAAACCTACATAGAAAGACCCTCAAAATATTAGAAGGACACTTAGTGGGGGTCTTGAGAGGAGGGTGAATAATTAAAGGAGTTGGTCAAATTTAAAATGCTTGTGGAGAGGCTGGAGATAAAGGGTAGCAATTAAGAGCACTGATTACCCTTCCAGAAAACTCTGGTTTATTTCTCAGCACCTTACAACAGGTTCACAAACAGCTGTGACTCCAGTTCCAGGGCATCAGATGCCCCCACAGTTCTACCAGTATCAAACACATATATGGTGTACAGACATACTTACAGGTAAAGCACCCACACACATAAAATGAAATAACAAAAATTTAAATGCACACTGAAAACAACAGAAGCATGTGTTTGAAGAAGATCACAAATACAAACAGACAAAATTTGAATAAGTCTTATAACATTCAATTAGAGTGGCATGTTTTGGCTTAAGGTATGCTTTTTAATTGCATTAACTGATGAACAAGTAAATACATATGTAGGCACATGTTTATGGAGCCTCACACATATGAACACATGTTCTACATTTCCATGAAAGGAGAAGGTCTAAGAGCAGACCGCTCCAAAGCAGTGAGCATGCTTTCACCAGATCCTCATTTCAGATTTCTAGTCTTCACCAAAAGCAGGCAAAATCACTGAGACAGATGCAGCAAAGAAAGCAGACAAACACCTGAAAGTATTAAGCCAAAACTAAATAAGATTTAAGCAAAATTAAAACAGAGATCAACTTAACAGTGTGTTTTCAGAGCATGAAAATGCACAGCAGAGTAAACTATAAACTATTAGAAAACATGTGGAGGCGAGAAACAATATAAATAAACAAATAATAAAGTGATTTGAAAAAGCTCTTTGACATAGCATACTAACAAATGTAGAAAAAAAAACAGTGAGAAAACAATCATGTAGCAACTGTCATAGCGATAGTCAATTTAGCTGTTAATTAAATATTAATGCTTGCTAACGTAGTGTTAAAACCAAGGTGTAGATACAAAGTGTCAAGTGCCGCAAAAATACATATTAACCATAAAGAGGGAAAGAGGGTCTCTATGACTGCGGATCAGCGTGACAAACCACTTCAGTGAAAAGACTAAAGGTAATATTGCCAGCCCAGGAGCAAACAGAATTTATGTCACACCTGGAAGAATGCAGTGAACAGAACACAGAATCACTTCTGTGATATTCCTAGCCAAAATACATAGAGTAAATATTTTATAAAGAAACATCAGACAATTCCAGATGAAGAACTCTAAAAAACAAGCTGTGTATAATCTTCAGTGTGCCACGCTTAGGGACAGAGCAGGGATTCCACATGGAAGAAGATGAGGGAAGGACAGTTAAGTACAGTGTAGATCTAATCTCCATCATCTCTTCTAAGGGATGCAATGAGTAATCTGTCAGCATCACAACTCTGACTTTGACGATTATCTTGTGGGTATGTCAAGAATATCCTTTGCACAAGAAGTGAAAACTCAAGGACTGGATAGAGAAGATTCATGTTACTTGGAAAGAATCCAGAAAGAAAAAAAAGTTTCCTAATTGTTTGCAATTTGTCACATAAGTTTGAAAATACTATAATTTTTAATAAGAGACAGAAAAATATAATTGTATATAATTCAGAGAAATAGCATGCATAGAATTAGTACTGGAAAGAATTAGAATAAGCTAAAAATTGTCCCAAGACAATGATCCTTATTTGTGGGAATGAAGGAACCTCCTGAGATTGTTGTCTAATGCAACACATAAACTAAAAAATAAAGAGATTGGAAGAACAGACACCAAAAGGAAAGGCTTAGCGCATTTACACAGTGAATGTCAGTGTTATTTTCTACAGTTCTAACGGACTCATCAGCACTGTGTGCTGTGCATACAAAGCATACAGTTATATCTTTAAATCCAGAATATTAAAACGCCCTCTGTTAATGACTCGAAGCATTATCGCTGTCCTTTATCCATTAGAAACAAAATCAGTTAAAAAATGACTTTAATGGCTCTCATCTCTTTAGCCAAATAAAGGCAACATAACTGGGCATATCAGACTTAATTATCTCTTCACTGACACTGGCAATAGCAAACTGACTTCTACTTACCAGAAAGCCCCTCTGTCTGAAGATTCCTTAATTACACACACAGCTTATGCGAGGCGAAACCCAGCCCATTCTCACATCTATTACCACAAGAACAGCTTCGAATTACTTTCCGTGGCTGAATAGAGAAACTGTCTGAAAATGCTGACCTAAAACTTTTTTCTTTCTAATGGTAAAGAAATTGAAACTGATTCAGTACAGTTGTCAAGAAGAAAGGAAAATAAATTAGCAAAGTATTGTGTAGTGGTCGGGAGCATGAAGTCTGGAGCCAGACTTCCTGCCTACAAACTTTCATTCTACCTTGGTTAAACTGTGAGACCTTAGGGATTAACTTAACATCTCTGTGCTTCAAACTTCTCATTTGTTAATGGTGCTAATATTTACCCCTCTTCACAAAGCTCTCCCAGGATGTCATAGCTACATGCTCAATACAATAATTGGCTAATTGGAAGGTACCAATAAATGTCAGCTATTATTTATCAGCAAGGTGTAGTGATGAGCTGATGAGCAGGTATAACCCTAATCCTCAGGGGACTGAGGCAGGAGAATGATAGGTTCAAGCCCTTCCTTGGGTGTATAACAAGACTCTATCTTAAAAACATAATAATTAAAGGAATATAAAGTGAACAATATGGATTTGCCACTTTTGCATTGTTATACCAATTAACTCCAGAGAACTAAGATTAGTTCCCTACAGACATCAAATGAAACCACACTTCATATTCCAATATATTTTTTGTTAATCTCCTAAAAATGCTACAGCTGGCTGAACCAAATGTATTATTTTTTACACAGATGCTAAAAACTCTGTCTTGGGGGGATGCAAGGGAAACTAATGCCTACATGATTTGAGTTTAGAGGAGAAAACCCACTTAAAGGACTCCAATTAAATATGTTCATGCACTTTATTAAAAAACTTGCATATGGAGGTATATGTAATTCCAGCATTTGGGAGGCGGAACCAGGAGGCTTCCCACAAATCTGAGATTAACCTGGTGTGTTTAGCTTTGATTTACAACTGGACACAACCTAGAGTCTCAGTAAGAAATTACCTGCCCTGAGCTGGCTTAAGGGTGTGTGTTGGGGGATTGTTTGGACTACTGTAATGGATGTGGGAAGATCAGCCCTAAACGTAGGCAGCACCTTCTGGTACAGGCCCAGACAAAGAGACATGTTTTTTTTTGGGGGGGGGGTCTCACTTGGCTTTTACTGTTTCTGACAGGTTCATCTCCCCTGCTGTTGCTGCAAAGAATTCCTTCACTGATACAGAACCAGCTTCTTTAGGTTTCCAACAATGACTGAAGACCCATGTCCCTTTGGAATGCTCCCTGGCCTTGGTGCCAGATTAGCATGGGTGAAGCATTCAGCCTCTTGAAACTGAGGACTACCAGAGTTCTTTGGCTCTCCAGTGTGAGCTGGCCATTGCTGGAGTGAGTCTTTCAACCATACTGTGCAATACAATCTCAGACATTTCCTTTTAACATATATTCATTCTGTTGGTTCTGCTCTTGCAGAGAACCCTGCCTAATACACTTAGGCATTACAGTGAGTTTGATGTAATACACTTAGGCATTAGAGTGAGTTTGATGTCAGCCAGGGCTACAGAATAAGACATTGTTGACAGAGAGAGACAGAGAGAGAAAGAGAGAGAGAGAGAGAGAGAGAGGAAAAAGAAAGAAAGAAAGAAAGAAAGAAAGAAAGAAAGAAAGAAAGAAAGAAAGAAAGAAAGAAAGAAAGAAAGAAAGAAAGAAAGATGGTTATGCTTACCTTGTAAGTTAAGGCAGGTAGATGAAGGCAGAACTTGTTCCTATATGGATGAGGAGATCGAAATAAAAATCGATTAAAAGAATCTACCATGGTCACATAGAAGACAGGCTATGGTTCAACTCTAAGATCCAAGTCGCAGTCCAACTCAAGATGGAATTGCACATCATGAGAATAGGGTATCCATCACACAGCTTACTGGGGGTTGAATCTGCCCCCTCTTTGCCAGATGTTCCAGAGAAGCTGGCTTCTCCCAGAGACATGGTCATCTGTAGTAGGACTCCAGCCAAGCTCGGCATCAGAGTGTTACTCTAAATCTCACACAACCCACAGCCAGCTCTCCTCACAGACACACCAAGACCAGACTTGGCTGGAGAAGGTCAACCAAACTTTTTTCGGTGGTTTAACTAATCATGTTGAAGCAAAAAAAAAATCAAGTGTGTGAAGTGAAAGCTGGCAGTCACAATAAACCAGAGCTTTTCACCGGATGCTGTATGTTAATGACCGTTGTGAACTGTTTAAACAGCAAAGCATAATGGGCGATCCCACGTAAAAAGAAAAATAGCAAACATTTGGTTTCCTCTAGCATCTTAACCTTGAGCTGAAATGCTCATGAAAACAGCCACTTTATACTCTCAATCAGACCTGTTGTCTCCATTCCCCATAGGCAGGAAACCTGGATAGGATGAGAGAGAAGCTGAAATCACACAGAAGCTCCGTTCTGTTCTCTCTATGTGCCCAAGGCTTCTCTTCTTGTGAGGTTGTGATGACTTTTTTCAAAAACTAAGAATGATTCCCAAGGTATAAGAGTTTCTTCTATGTCAAAATAGGAACAAGAAAAAACTAAAATAACACATGCAAATACAGATAGTTACTTTTAATATATCAAAAGTGAAATAATTTTCTAGGGAGTGAAAAACACCCAAAGCTGTTTTTGTTTTGAGTGGTTGGTTAGTTGGTTGGTTGATTAGGTTTTTTTTTTACTTTGGTTTTGGTTCTGGTTTTTGGAAGTAACAAGTGTGTGTTGTACTTTTTTTTAACTTGGTTTAAGCATTATTTTTCCCAACATAATGCTTGTATTAATTATTTGAAAATTTTCCCCAATACACCCTATCATACTTCCTTCCCAATCCTCCCTGGTCCACCTCCCACCCTGGTGCCCTCCCCTTTCCCCCCCCAAAGTATCCCAAGTCCAATTTGTGTTGCCCACATGCTCAGTGGAGCATGATCAAAAACTCCCAGTGGCCAGCCCCTTAAAGAAAACCGAGTCCTTCCCCACCCTGCAGCCAGAACACCTCAATGATGAAGAGCTACACTTCAGCATCTTTGCCACAATTATTTTATTAATTTATTTATTTTTATATCAATCACAGGTTAGGTACTTTGCATCCCAGGCATAGCCTCCTCCCTCATTCCCTCCCACCCTCCCACTCCCTCCCTCATCTCCCTCCTCCCCGCCCCCTCCAAGTCCACCAGCAGGGGAGGACCTCCTCCCCTTCCATCCAACCCCAGCTCATCCTGTCTCCTCAGGGCTGGCTGCAATGTCCTCCCCTGGGATCTAGCCAGTCTGTCATTCCCCGACTTGTATGGGGGAGGGTCAAAGAGTCAGCCATCAAGATCATGACTGAAACAGTCCCTGTTTCCCTCACTAGGGTCTTCAGTCCAACAACGAGCTATCATGGGCCCCATCTGTGCGGAGGTTCCAGGCCACATCCACACATGGTCCTTGATTGTAGAAACCGTCTC
>CM053766.1:13676487-13691572 GCA_028658305.1 Pachyuromys duprasi | reverse complement strand
AAAGATGCCAAAACCATTCAATGGAAAAAAGACAGCCAACAAATGGTGCTGGTCCAACTGGATGTCTACATGCAGAAAATACAAATAGATCCATATTTATCACCCTGCACAAAACTAAAATCCAAGGGGATCAAAGATCTGAACATAAAACCAGACACACTAAACCTATTAGAAGAAAAAGTGGGGAAGAGCCTTGAACTCATTGGCACAGGAGACAACTTCCTGAACAGAACACCAACAGCACAGGCTCTAAGATCAACAATCAATAAATGGGACCTCATGAAACTGAAAAACTTCTGTAAAGCAAAGGACACTGTTGTCAGAACAAAACGACTGCTTATAGATTGGGAAAGGATCTTCACCAACCCTATATCTGACAGAGGGCTAATATCCAGTATATATAAAGAACTCAAGAAGTTAAACAGCAACATATCAAATAATCCAATTAAAAATGGGGTACAGAGCTAAACAGAGAATTCTCAACAGAGGAATATCAAATGGCTGAAAAACACTTAAAGAAATGCTCAACATCCTTAGTCATCAGGGAAATGCAAATCAAAACCACCCTGAGATTTCACCTCAAAATGGCTAAGATGAAAAACTCAAGTGACAACATATGATGGAGAGGATGTAGAAAAAGGGGAACCCTCCTCTACTGCTGGTGGGAATGTAAACTTGTGCAACCACTCTGGAAATCAATCTGGTGCTTTCTCAGACAATTAGGAATAGTGCTTCCTCAAGATCCAGCTATACCACTCCTAGGCATATATCCAAAAGATGCTTAAGTACACAATAAGGACATTTGCTCAATCATGTTTGTAGCAGCTTTATTTGTAATAGCCAGAATCTGGAAACAAGCGAGATGCCCCTCAACTGAGGAATGGATATAGGAATTGTAGTACATCTACATAATGGAATATTGCTCAGCAATAAAAAACCAAGGAAGTCATGAAATTTGCAGGTAAATGGTGGCATTGGGAGGGGAGGAGGGAGGTGGCCATGGGAAGATACAAAGTGAATAAAGTGTAATTAATAAAAATTAAAATAAAAAATGGAAAGGGAAAAAACCATCTCAAAGGACATAGCAACATTTTTACTAACTAAAGCAATCAATAGATTTTACCTTTTCTACAATTCTTTCAGCTCAGAGAGGTTCCATCACAGCAGCGATTTTCTTTGTCTTCAACCTTGGTGGGTTTGCTAGACTCTTCTTAGCAACTGTGGCTCACTCCCCCTTAGAAGCATCATTTGATAGATACTACCACATTAGGCAGTGGGAGGAGTAAGCTGTCATGTGGCAGCTTTTCTAGGCTTTGGTTGGAGCCACAGAGGTCATTTCTACTCATGTTTCTTGATGAAAGCAACTCACCTGGCTATTCAACTGTGAGAGGGCGAAGGAGTACAATCTCCCATGTACATGAAAGAAGAGGATTACAGCAAATATTTGAGCAATAGTAATACTTACTATAATTACCAGTTATAAAACCGAGCCAAATCATAAGGAAGTAGTCTTTATACACTGTTAGAATTGGTTGGTCTTTAAAGAGAGGCTTCTAAACTAATTGGTAAATGACAGTTAACACCAACTAATATTAACTGAACTCCTCCTGTACACGCCCCATTTTCCTCAAACTTTGATACACTTCAGAATATTTGGTACCCATCTGAAGTTTATTATAAGGAAATATAAATGTCTTATAGTATCTCCTTTTAAAGGTAGGGAATAAGCTGTTTATATATTAAAAAGGAATAAGTAAACTATCTGTATAAATACTATTGTAATATGGCTTGTTTTCTCTTGAAGTTCAAAGTCCAAAGTAATAAATTTTGCTGTGATATTTTTATGATGCCTGTAACATGCTTTCATATGTGTCATGCCTATAATGTGTGATTCTAAGTAAACAAGCGAAAAGATTTTACCATATGTACAAGAATATAAATATAGAAAAAACAAGAACTAAGCTATTTAAAAAAATAATTCAGTCAATATTAAAAAGTTATAGGGTGCTTTCTTTCTTTAGATTTCAAAACTTTCCTGTCTCTTATGTTGCCTATATGCTTCTCTTAAAATTAAAAGGGGAAAAAATTAACTTATAATCATTTATCTTTTATTTTTGGAGGTGGTTAGGGAAAAAGAGAATGATGCTTTAGGTGATCAAGCAAAACTTTATGGAAGGAAAAAGAGGTAACTTATCTATCTAATTATCTGTCTGTCTATCTATCTATTCATTGATTAGTCCGTTCATTGTCTCATATATTACATCCTGAACACAGTTTCCCCTCATTTTTCCTCCTCCCGGAAATCCACTCCTCTGTTTCTCTTCAGAAAAGGGCAGGCAAATAGGGGCACGAGCCTTTCAAACACAGACGTATTTACTACCGGTGTCAGCTAGATTTAGATTTATCACAGGGAGCAGAGGAAGAAGCTTTTCTGTCACATATACATTAAATGTAAACATTTCTATTGAACAGAGAACCTTGAGATTAACTTCAGCGGACTAAAAAAAATTTAGTGCCTGAAAGATAATATTGGTGGTTGCGTCTAGCTTAATAAGCATTCTTCTATAGTTTTCTTTATTTTTATTTGCCTGCAGTGCAAGGCTTTTTTATGTAAAAGAAACACTTAATGGTCCATTCATTTATTTAAACTAGGTGTTTGTTTTCTCCTCCTCCAAAACACGTTTCAGATAATCAAATTTACAATTTATTATATATATTACACAACTAGTTATTTTAATTTTTGGAGAACACATGTGAAACAATTATTAAAATAAGAACTACTTTTCACTTCCTGAGCGTTAGCAAGCTTCTCGCCGTCAGGAGGAAAGGCTTTATGCTTGTTACTGATGACCTGGGGAATGCACTTTTTCTGTCCAGGGCACTGGACTCAACAACATATTTTTTCATTTATTTAGTTACAGAACTTTCAACTGTGAGTTGAAATTCTGTACTGGTCCACAAACCATAATTTTCTTGTATTTTTAAACATAAACTTGAAGAATTCTTCACCCTGTAATTGAAATTTCTAATAAACTTGTACTATACTGTAACATTTATTTAAATGATATGGCTCAGTCTATTATTTGTGGACAGTTTTTAAAAAGTAAATTTAGGTAACATTCTGCTTGCCAACAAATATTCTTGATTTAGTTTAGTTATATTCCTTAATTTTTCCTTTTAAAATTCATTTTTATTTCTTATACATTTTTAAATTAAAATATATTACATCCCTCCGTCAATTTCCCAACTCCTCTTCCTCCAACTCCTTCCTTTCCCCCCACCCTCAAATTGGTAGCCTTTTCCCCCTGATTATCATTGTTACATATAAATATGTGTATGCTCTAATATATAAAAACAACCTATTGAATTTTGGGGGGTTTTGTGTATATGGTTTGTGTGTATATGATTCAGGGCTGAACACTTTGCATTGGAACCTACTAGGAGGCTCATCGCTGGGAGAAGCTAAGTCCTCCCTGTAGCACTCATGAGCTGAGTGTAGTTCCCTGTCCTGGGATGTGATTCCATGAGGTTTTCCTTCTGCGTTAGCATCGATATTGGCTGTGCCATTGTGCAGATCTTGCTCATGCAGCCATTTCTAGGAGAGACTGTTTCACACACTCTTCTTGCTATGCTGGCTCTTAGAGTCTTTCTCCCCACTCCTCTCCAGTGTTCCCTGAGCCCCAGAGGCAGGAGCTGCGATTTAGATGTGTCCACTGAGGCTGAACTCCCAGAGCCCCATTGATTATGGTTTTCTGTCATGGCTTGCATCTGCTGTAAAGAGAACTGTCTCTGATGAGAGGTGATAGTACACTTATCTGTGAGTATAAGGATAAGATCCAGAATGCAGTTTGGAATTATGCTAGTCTAGTCTAGCAAAGTTCTGGTAGTAGATTGTCTTCTAAGATCCATGATTTTACTAGCCTGGGGAAACTGGCTAGGTTCCTAGCACCAGCCATGGTTTTCTTCTTGTTAAGGGGACCTTAAGTTCAGTTAGATGAGCAGTTGGGTACCGCCAACACGTGAGTGTCATGCACTGTCACGGTATAGCTATCTTGCTATGCTGGCTATTGTGGTTTTTGGTGTCACATTTAGATGGGACTATTTATGGCTTCCCCCCACTCGCAACATGTACAGTGTTTTCTGATACCGCGGAAGCTAGGCTGCAGGAAGGAGGCTGTCAGGGAGGATGCAGCTCAAATGGGCAATAGGTACCTACCCTCAACCCCAGAGAGGCAACCAAAAGCAACAGCCACAGTTCACGTCCTTTTGGGAGTCACTTGGACTACCTGACCAGTGATTCTAAAGGAGGTTCTTGGGCCTGGTACTGGGGTTTTGTTCTATGGTTCCTGTGGTGAGTATTCTCAGGCCTAGGGACCTGACAGAAGTAGAAAGGAGAAAGTAAAAACAACACCAGAATTATTTGATAAAGTCTCAAGGAATCTCATTAATTCATGTTTACCTAAAATCATACAAATACATATATATGTATGCGTATACATACATTCAGCTTAAATCATCTATATTTTAAATACTCTGTTTCCCCAGCTGTTCTCCATCTGCAGTAGTCATTCAATAGGCAGGCGTATATTTCCTCAGTATTTTTTTTACCTTGGACCAGCTACATGGTCAAATTGACTAGTATGTTCAAGGCTAGTACTCGGTTAAAAAAAAACATGTTCTTATATGTCAAGAAGGCTTTATAGGCTCGCAACACAGAACTGATCAACAAACAGCTTTGTTTCAGGGAGTTTCCTTTTAAAGATTTGGTTGCAATTATTTGAATGTATCACTTCTTTTCTCCTCCCAAAGGAACAATGAAAACGGTCCAAGGAAATGGGTGAAATATTAAATTGAATGTGATTTTTTTCGATTCCAATTTTAAATGTGCTCAAGGAAAATTAAATGTTGCTGCTCGCAGTTCCAAGTTTCCATTGTGCTGCAGTTCTAAATAATAAAAATGAAATATATTTTCATAACCCAGTAGTGCGTCAGAGCCGTGGTTGGCTAGACCACATAGAAAGGAGCCCTGTTTTGGCTGCACTTTGCTGTGGATGCATTCTCTATTTATAGGTCTAACTGTGACTCCTTCTGGGGAATTGTTATGTGGTGTGCTCATGGTTTTGGCCAAAGGATTTATAGAAAATAGCAAAAGGAACTCCTAGTATAGGGTGTGCTGATCAATACGTAATGATAAAGCTGGATCAATGAGTCCTAATTCTCTTGATTTGTAAAATGTCAACTTATTAACGTATTGGCAGATTTCAAAAAGTTTCTAAGTGGAGGAAATGCCAAATTCAAGATAGATTTATTACTTATTTTATTCGTGAGTATCACATTTTATGCCAGATAAAGGCTGTAGTCAGTAGCACTTTCCTTCTGCAAGAGTATAGCTCGGTCCAGATGTTTCTGTTCCAAGAACAGAAGTTCTGCTTATTCTTCCCACAGTAGAGTGTTTTTTTTTTTTTTACTTTTTTTCATCCATTTCCGGTGTTAGAACTGTCAGCACTCTCAGAGATTTAACAGATTGCCCTTCGATGTAAAGAAAGCCAAGCTGCTTATAATTTTAGAGTTTCAAAGGTAAAAATTACATGTAAAACGCTGGCAGGCAGAGTAGGTACAAAATCCCGAAACATGTATTCCGGGTCCTGTGTCTTGCCATCTCCAGCACAGTTTGGTCCTGGAAACCTGACGGGGGCATCAAGAGCAGGAAGAAAGCACAGAAACACAGAGTATCTGGGATCGGGTGGGTCATGCTCACACTGATGGGGTGATGACCAGGAACCTCAGCAGCTTTACTATGCACAGGAGGAGGAGGGGCTATCTGGTCTCTGTGGGGCTTCTGTGGGGTGCAGTCTCAGGCTGCAGTCCTCTCTAGGGGAAGAAAGCCGCAATTGCCAGCTTCTGCATGCACAACTGACATCCGCACATGGACCAGAGGAAGGCTTTGCCTGTTGCTGTGTCTCTGAGGCATCGGTCCTTGTCAATAATACACACTTACTGGGGACTTCCTCTGCTCCCCGCATCCGTCCATCACTGGGTGTGATGGCGGGTCCGTCATCTCTGTGTGTGACGATGGTTCCGTGCTTTTGTGTAGGTGAATGCGTCTCCCTTCCTGCATCCTCTCATTCTTTTCTTTTCACATTCAATGTTTTTCTTTCTCCTCTTCACCTTCTTTCTTCTTGAAAACTTAGATGTGAATTAAAAAAAATTGTACTTACCATGGGAAATTTAATAAAAATTTAAAAGTGGAAGACAAAAACTGGCTTCTTCAAGATGGCGTACCATGAGCCTTTGCACACTCTGCTCCAATCTTGCAAACATCTTGTTTTACAAAGTCGGCAGAGTAATCTACACTCAGTATTTCTTTCAATTTTTACCATCTGATGCAAAGTATCTTGTGGTCTCATTTACAATACTTTCAAAATTGTCACTTGTTATTTGTCTTTATAAAATTATGCCATTTGTTGAAAGTTTGGAAAGGCTACACCGATTTTGCACACATTCTCTTTTCTTTTTATATTTTTCTCTTCGCTTCAGTCTCTGTGATCCACACCCTCTGGAAGTGCATAGGAATCTCTTGATATCCTAAGCATATTTTTTTAATGCCATGCTCATTGTCATCACTGCCCTATCTCTTCCTGAAAATGAATGGCTCATTCACATTTTTTAAGCATTTCTTTTTTATTATTAATTTTTAATTAATTTTTTACTTTCATGTATTAATTACAGTTTATTCATTTTGTATCCTAACTATAACCCTCTCCTTCATCCCCTCCCCATTCCACCCTCTCTCCCTCACCTCCTCCCACGCCCCTCTCCAAGTCCACTGACAGGGGAGGTCCTCCTCTCCTTCCCTCTGACCCTAGCCTATCAGGTCTCATCAGGACTGGCTGCTTTGTCCTCCTCTGTGGCCTGGCAAGGCTGCTCCCCGCTTAGGGGGAGGTGGTCAAAGAACCAGCCATTGAGTTCATGTCAGACAGTCCCTGTTCCCCTTGCTAGGGTACCCACTTGGATACTGAGCTGCCATGGGCTACATCTGTGCAGGGGTTCTAGATTATCTCCATGAAGGGTCCTTGGTTGGAGAAACAGTCTCAGAAAAGACCCCTGTGTTTAGTTTTTTTTTTGGTTTTGTTGCTCTCCTTGTAGAGCTCCTGTCCCCTTCATGTCTTTCTATCTCCCCATTCTTTTCTAAGATTCTCTGCACTCTGCCCAAAAGTTTGGTTCCGAGTCTCAGTTCACATCTTCAAGCCTCTCCTTTCAGACATTGCATCCGCTGGTCTGTAACTTACACTCTAAAATGGTAGTGCTGCCTGCCTGGTGGCCACAGGTCTCTTGTGACTTTTTGGTGTGACACGGATTTGAAGCTTTGTCTCTGCTATCAGGTGGTCTTCTGGAGCTTCATCTTTGCTCCTCATGATAAATTTTATCTTGTCATCCTCTGCAGTGGTGGCTGCCAGGTAACCGTTCCTTTTGGTGCAGACAGGAGACCCAAGTTTCCACACGCTATGGTCTCTTAGATGTTCCTCACACAATCTCAACTCTTCATGTCTAAATGCGATTCTTCCATCTCTCTGCTTTACTTTTGGCTTCTCACTTTCAGCATCCTGTTTGCCAAATCAGAATTTTGGAAATGTTCTCTAATCTTTCATCCTATTCACTGTATCCCTTCTGCTAGGGTCTGAAAGAGAATCTTCCAGTCATGTGTACACACAATACCATGTATCTTTTATCATGAACCCAGCTCTTAACAGGAGATTATTCCCCTTCATAAGGTAGAAATGACATTGATAGAAACATGTCTTACTGTTCTTTATGTTCCTTTTGCCTATGACATGATACATTTGTGCTAAAAGTAGGATTCTCTGGTTTTAAAATTATTTATTCTGTTTAGTTAGTTTAAGAATATTTCCAATTTGCTGCTTATTTGTGGTGCTACAAGATAAATTCTAAATCTTCATTTGAATTTTGCATTCATTTCTAAGGATAGAAACAAACCTCAGAAGTAGAATCACTGGAACAAAGAACATGCTCATTTTAATGATTCCTGATATATCAATATTGCTTAAATGTGCATCAGAATGTTTGATATTTTTAATATTCCACTCAAAATTTAATAAAACTTTGTTTTAAGAACAATATCACAGTGAAGTCATAGTTTTTATTTTCTAATTTTGCAGCTGGGGAATCATTTCAGATTTGGTTGATGTTCAGCTTCTATTTGTGAACTGACATGGCAACATGCTCAAGTTGGTAATATTAAATTACTCTCAATCTCCTGGTGCTATTGAAGACACGGAAGGCAACATTCAATATAAGCCACATAGGCAATATATAAAAGCTTACTTTTTTCTTTCTTTCCTTTTTGTCACAGCCTAACAAATTCCTAGTGGACTTTGATTATTAAGACACAGTGCAAGGCCTACCTTTTTAACCTTCCTTTCTGAATAGACTATTGATTCAACTTAAACTGCTTTTTAAAAATTCAATATGCGCATCTGGGGAGTTTGCTACCCTGGTGCTTTACAGCAAGGTTCTGAAGATTAATACATTTATAGAGCATGTGTGCTTCTTGGATGAAAGGCCTGATATAAAATACAAGTCTAGTATTGTTATTTAAAAGCAAACTTTCTTTAGGGGAAGAAAAAAGGCCTCCACAGTAACTTTTGATTAAAAGTTATATACGCTGGTACTTTTTTTCCCCCAAAGGCTATCTCCAAGGAAGTCTTGAAAATTGTATGCCTTGCCATCTGCTAACATGATGCAGCATGAAGGAGAAGTGATACAGAGTCATTTCTGTCCACCTATTTCAAGTCAGTGTGGTCCAGATTTAGCTCCTGCCTATCTTAGTGACTCTGAATTTATTGTTATACTGTACTTACATTTGAACCACTATCTATTTTAATTGGATTTGAATATTTGGCACATCTTCTATTTATATTCTCTCTCTTTATCTCTCTCTTTCCCTCTCCCCCCTTTTGGACCCTGTCCTCCATCCCTCAGTCTCACAGGAACTATACACAGGGATACCGTGTATCCCTCAGTATGAACAGGAATACACGGGGTTTTGGTAGCTATGGTAACTGCATCACAAACCGTGATGGATGGCAGGTGCTTTAAGCACTTCAACTATTAGAACCTTATGGGCACTTGATATGTTCAGCCAAGAATGACATTTGCCCACAGGGATCATAAAACAAAAAGAACCTTTACTCTTGATTTGGCAGCAAGGAGATAAGAGATGTGGGCTAACGAGGACGTAATGAAACTGAGTGAGGATTACTCCAATAAACACTGCTAAAAGCGAGAAATAGCAGACTAAAGCCAAGTGCCTGGTCTGAATGGTAAAGCAATGTGACCATTCTCTTATACCGTAAGTGCATCTGACAACAAACACTAGTTTTTCAGTTATTGTCTTTTAGTCTGGATATCCTGAGGTGTGTGTGGGTCACAGAGGAAACCTTAGGAAGCAATTCTAAGTTTAAAACTTCTGAAAATTATGTTCATTTGAAAGGTTGGAGGACAACATACTTGTTCTATTTTTAGTTGACTTGAGAGTGTGAATGAGGTGCTAACAGACAGCCTGCCAGATAATAGAACAATGGTTCAGAATCTCTCAGTAAACTAAAGTGGGTTTCATCCTTGGACTTACAGTTTAAGAGATGAGTTGATGGTCAAACAGGAGCACAAGCATATTAGAAAGATGTTGATTGTATAACGGAAACTGAACTAGGGATTATAACAGAATATGTTACAAAGATTAAAATTCTGAGTGCTATTTAATAAACCAAGAAATGCAGAAACAGGCAGGCTTCAGTAGAATAGCAAACACAGCACGTGAGTGGTTCTGATGGGTTGCAAGAGCACTGGATCAAAGGGAATGCTGAAAAAGAAAAATTAGCTACGGCTTTTTAGGTCATGTTTTTGTTATTCAGAACCCCTGGTCAGTTGTTCCAAGGCTGAAAGAAATAAACTAAAGTCAGACATAGAGATTTTTATAAGTGATGCAGACATCTCTGGGCAATGAATTCCAGGCAGAATTAGATAAGACTTATTGGGGGAGAGTGTGAAATTGTCTTCCTTAATAGTCTTCACAAAATGAATGGTAATTTTGTTTTCATTAGAGAGAGGTAATGGCCTCAGCCACAGTGGGCTTTGCATTCCCACTGTTAGCTTCAATGGGCTTTAAAATATGTTTCCATTTCTAATTGATAAAACAGAACATTTCAATATGTGATTGCACAGTAGGGTGGTTATAAATGAAACTCAGGTACTGTATAGCTCAAAGACCTACAATAAAGGCCTTTGAATGTTTTCACCATAAAGAAATTGTAAATGTGCCTGATAAGTATCTCTTGTCTGATTTAAGCATTGTATTATGTACAAATTCATTAACATAGCACAAGGCTTTCCATAAAGATGTGCATATTTATATTTTTATGGATCAGTTAAAAATAAATTTAATTTTAAAAGTTCCCAAGCACCTCACAATATTGTCGGTTCTGTCTGTAGAGTCTTTCCATTAAAAATTCTAGGGTAAGCAAATTCATTTAATGTGATCCATCATTTACTCAAAAATTTAAGTGTTTTGTGCTTTCAGTGGCCCACCATTGAGATAGAGCTCTAGAGCGCTTTAGATATTCTAATTAAGCAGCAGGAAGGGGTATTTATTTTTCATTCTCTTACTTTGTTATACAGTTTTTCTGCTGTAGTTGAGGTGCTCATGTAAGATATGCATCAAAATCTCCAGCTCCGCCACAATTTAAATAATCAAAATCATTTTACTGACAATTCAAAGAACTGCAGAAGAAATCAACGTTTTTAGAGCCAATAGAACATTTTTATTGAACACATACTTTTTTCCTTTTTGACGCGCGACATTATTTAGAACATTTTGATCTTCATCAGGACTAGGTTGGCTTATGTAACATAAGCCATACAAAGTAGCTGAAGTCAAGAACAGTGAGTTATACAGCTGGAAACAACCAAACCTCATCCAAGGACTAAAATTAAGAACTGGAAATAATCAGGCAGCGTGCGAGTCCAACCAACACTCCATGAGTTCCCATACATGGTGAAAGGAGCTGATAGAATGAGGCACTGTCTTCCGTGACATTCTAGTAAGCTCCGTTTGGACTAACTATGTGTCCCTGAGCTGGTCAGCACAGGGCAGGAGTGTGCTGGCAGAAGCACATTTCTGGCTTATCACAGTGTGGCTTTTGGATAAACCTATGTTGCATCCCCAGCGCTGCCCCAGGTCCACTTCCCCTTCGGGGTATCCAGACACCACTGAGCACCAGGCTGGACTGGAAGGAATGAAACAGCCTGGGCAGAAAAGTTAGGCAGGATCTCAGTCGGTGTTGAGTGTGGGAGAAATGCCTTCTCTCAGGCACGTTTTCAGTGAAACAGCTCTGTTTATTGCGGGTGAATGAGGACTATTTAAATCTTGGGAAGTAGGTAGGGGATTTCAGGGTAAGTTATTAGATGGGACCAAGGTGCTAGGAATGTTTATTTGTAGGAAGAGGAGTTGCAGGCGCTTGCTGGACATAAGGAGAGGAAGTTTAACCTAAAACTCTGCCAGCAGGCTAAGTGCCCACTTCAAAGCTGGCAGATGTGGGGGTCACAAAGATACGTCCAGCAAGGATATGCCCAGAACAAGGAAGAAGCAATCCTATGCTTGCCAATCTCAGGATGAGATTTTCGGGGTCTGGACACATCTTGACCTCCCATTGCTGCAGACCGGCTCCTCCCCCCAACCCCCGTCTTCACCCCCACCCCGTACCAGGGCTTTCCTGCCCCGCTCCCCCACTAGAGCAGCTTTTTAACCTGTAGATTCTTGGGTCAACCTGAAATCCGATTAAACAAAACTGTGGGATTGTGACCCGGAAGCCTGAGCTGTAACAATCTTACATGTGAACATGAGGACCACTGCCTGCCAACCCCTGAGGGATGACTCCAGAGATTTTTGTTTTGTTTTGTTTTGCACCCCCTCCCTGTTTGTACATCTGAAAATTGGGCAGCCTTAACTAAGGACAGTATCCTGGGTTTCTGACTTTTCAGGAGGGGTTTCAGGAGTTCATTCTTAGGTAAGGGGGCTAGGGAGTCTCTCTTAGGATATATCAGGGTGGTAGAAAATAATTATGAATCTATATTTATAAAGGGAAGTCTTCTAACTCTAAGTAAGATTGTGTTCCCCAATTTGCCCCTACAAATGAGTTACTTAAAGAAACAGCTCTCTATAAGATAGTCCAACACTCTTGGTATACACCATTGGTTAACTATTTTTATGTTTGTAAAGCATACCTAGGACTCCAAAGATTGCCATATAAAAAAGTAAAAAAGTGTTTACAGAATATTAAGCCTGTATTTGCTTATATTTGCTCACTCCAAGAATTAAAGAGAAAACTACCCAAATTAACCCTACCTTAAGAGTGACAAATACACAGAGTTACAGCATTTTCTGTTTGGGAAAATACAAGGTCAAAGCTGTGTATTTATAGATACATTTTAACTTATGAGAGTTAGAATTTCACATCACAGTACTCAAGCAAACTGGGAAGCACTTTGTTGCCATGGATAGCCAAGCATATTCCATTATTGAACTAGCTCGGGGGACAGGTAACGTTTCATTGTTTGTTATTTCCAGAAGTCAGAGACCCAAGGGAGTTATCATTCTACATTAAATCAAAAACCTCTAAACACCTTCATCGTAATGAAAAAATCTTTCACAATGGACAGTTTGAAAGATGTAAAAGTTATTCTCTGTCACTGACTGAGATTTTATGGGGAAAGCTGGCTCTAAGTACTGCCTTTCTAAGCTTTCCAATAAATCAACACTATTGAAAACATTTAAAAGTGTCAGTGTGGCATGGAAATTATTGCCATAGAATTATGACTTTTCCCCTTTCTATTGCTTCAAGAACAGTACAATATTGCCAACACCTGCCACTCCTACGAACCCTATAGTAGACGTGAATAGCATCACACATCGGAAAACACGATAGCTGTGCATTTGTAAGATATTCGTATTGAACGGAATGCATTAGCACTTTCGAGATGTACTGGGGTTTAGAGTAAATCACGGAGAATCACATTCTGTGAGATTTAAGAGACTTAGACTCTTAAGACTTAAAGGGGAACTGCTCTGGGCCCTTTACGGTTTAAAAGTTTGCTAATACAGGAAATGTGATTCTAGAAAGTCTGTATTAAGCAAAATAAATAACACAAGTTATCTTTCCAGAGGGGAACTTAACTTAGAGAGAGAAGTTACCCTTCTTTCACACTGAAGCTGGCTAATCACACACACACACACCACACCACACACATACACACACACAGGAAATTTAAAAGACATATTTGTGCAGAATTTGATTCAGAATTTGAATTAATTCTGGTGCTAACAAGGTCTGGTAGGATAATATAGATCCGCTCACAGGATGGTTATTGCACCAATGCTTTGAAATGAAACGTTGTATGTCTGAATCTCAGGTCACTATATTTCCTCCAAGAAAGCTGCTTATACAGTCCTGAAGTCCTTTAATTGTTTACTTGACTCAATGCAAAGTGGAACTTACTACTCAGTAATTTACTTTTGGGTTTGGCAGGAAATTTAGATGGTGAGAGCCAACTTATTAATTTTACACATGAAGAAACTTGAGCCATGTCATGATGAAGGTTTAGGGTGGAAAGAACTTCTTTCATGGAGGAAATGCCTGAGGCTGTATTTGATCTCATGGAACATGACTTTCATAATTTCCTCCAAATTTTTTGTCTGTTCTTGGGAAAATGAAGTTTAGTTTGGGAAAAACAAACTTTAGAACTTAATGGCATATGCCTAGATTTGATAGGTTCATGTCAGATGTATGCAGAAGAGAGCTATGTTTTATAATAACTCACTTCCTTCCCCAGTCTTCATACTGCTTTAAAACTTAGTTGTTCTGAGGTTCTTCAGATTCAAGTATGTTTTCATTTGTTTTATTTTGTCTTTTCCCAGGTGGTTTATGTTGATTCTGTGCTATCCTGTTTACAGTTTTGGTTGACAAGTCTTTCTCCAAGCTTCTCTTCCTCCCTTTTTCATAGTTCCATGGCTTGAAGTGGAAGGTAACAGTGAGTGTGTTTTTCCAAATATGACTTATTTGAATCTTTACAGATAATTCATATTTCACCACCTGTGTCAAGAAAGTGGATTTGTGGCTACCCTATTATTCATGGATGTTAATGATTGGGGTGACTACCCTGTTCCTTGTCCCTTTAGAAAAAATTCACTCTACATCTAGTCCTTGTGATGTCTTCACCTCTATGTGAATGCTTCCAGTTATTTTTCCAAGAGGATCTTCAGCCCTAAAGTAGGCACACCACCTCTTCTAAATCTGAACGTTGCATCTTTTTCAGTCTTGAAACACAGAGATGAAACAGCCCAGGCAACACCTAGGCAGTTTCTCCTTCATCACCCCACTGTGCTGAGGGAGTTGCATTTCTGTTTCTCTGTGGTTCTCTGTTCTTAATGTAACAGCATCAAAGGGCAAGAGTTTTGTTCTCCATTGGTTCCTATAAAAACATGTTGCTGTAATTGACTAGCCCTTGACTTCCAGATCTCTTCATTTTCATAAAGTGACTAGTTGAAATATTTCCCTTATCATCTGAATAGGTATACTGAGATGCTCATCTTTAAGAACATGTTTCTTCTCCAGAATGCTGGCCCAAATATGTATCTTCCATATTCTTGAAGATGCCAGAGGTCAATGGAGTAATACTGCTTCACTCCCATCTCTTCTGGATTTAGATTTTTAGCACTAGGTAGTAGCTCTCATTTCCATTCAGTAATTCTGGGGACTATTGTTTTTTTTTTTTTTTCTATTCATGAGGGTGTATTTATTTCTTTTTTTTTATCTTTTTTTTTAATTTATTTATTTTTATCTCAATCACAGGTTGGGTACTTTGAATCCCAGGCGTAGCCCCCTCCCCCATTCCCTCCCACCCTCCCACTCCCTCCCTCATCTCCTTCTTCCCTGCCCCCTCCAAGTCCACCAACAGGGGAGGACCTCCTTCCCTTCCATCCAACCCCAACTTATCATGTCTCCTCAGGGCT